>CM051236.1:6302490-7502490 GCA_027917425.1 Gastrophryne carolinensis | reverse complement strand
ATAAGAATGATGATTGATATATAAACAGCATTTATACTGTATAGCTATGGATTTCCCTTAAGGTATAAATATTTTATTGAATTATGAAACAAAAGGATAAACATTTCATTGAATTATGATATAAATGGATAAATGCAATGGATAATAACTAATTAATATGTACGTTGTTGCTTCCTTTGTTTTAATGAAGGCCATTGATAAAGCCAAACAGACTGGTGAAACATGTTTGCCCAATAGTGAAATCTTTATGGGAAAGAAAATTGATTATTCAGACTTCAAGGAAGCAGTAATGATATTTACAATAATTGGCATTTGCTGCATGCAATATGATATGAATTGATTTACAGTAATCTATAAGATCATGTGATATATGAAATTGAGAGCTGAATTTTAATGTACAGGTTAAGTTTAGATGTATATAAATAAAATAATTTTGTACATATAAGGTGTGGTCATGGTCAAAAGCTGATTAATTTACCGGGAGTAGCCTAAACCCGGAACCAGTCGAATATGTATTAGGCTTGACCGCGTACCAACATATAGAACATTGAAATAATATGGTAGGGTCACACTATTGGAGTAGCAGGAAATAGGTTACTCCATATTGTAAAGTTTAACACTGATGTCAGCCAGGCCAGACAATACCACAGACACTGGTGAACACACACAGACTGGCTCTGCCGGCCTAGAATCACTATTCTCAAACAGAATGACAGCCTTTACCACGGTATCCAAAGATAATACACACAACACACAAGCCATTATTTATACTTATCTACTTGTAATGTATCAGACGCAGCAGAGGCCCCTTTCCATGCTTCAGAAAGGTAGCAGTGCCGGGCACTGTGGTTGAAGCAGCGCCAGTTGTTACCTGCCACTGTAGGTCAAGATGTATTTTTTGGGGGGGTTAAATGTTATTTTAAATGGCTTATTTTGCTTAACGATGTGTAATTTGGACACCAACAACTAAAATGCAGCCTAAACCCAATGTAAAGTTTGTCACCTTTGTCCCCAGCAATGATTTCTTGTAACTGTAATGAGGAAACCAGAAATGTCAAAAATGAATAAATATACTGGGGAGTGCCGGAAGAATGGCGGTACAAAGTGATGCTCACTGGCACTGGAATAATCAGCAGCCAGGTCCAACAGGCGCTGACATAGGCCGGCCAATACCTAGTGCAACAATCGAAGCGAATAAATTAGAATTCTGCACGGCGACTGCTAGCACCAATGTAGACCACAGTGCAGTGCCAGATGGCACTCTGAAACTAACACTGAAGCCACGAGAAAGATTCTAAATGGTGCAAATACTGCATGCAGTAAAATCCAGGGCTGATTTTTTGCCCCAGTTCCCCACTGTATATAGCTGAGGAGCTGAAGCGGAAACAGTATACACTGAGGCCTGTTTATTCAGGTAGAAGATGACAGACCGGAGCAGAATAAGGGGTTATTCCTGCCCCGTCGCCATACCAGGTAGATATGCCACCAATCAGAGCTGGTCAGCTCTGATTGGTGGCAGCTCAATGCAGGGAACTGTTTTTTGCTGGACAAGCTGGCCGACTACACTACCCCCCGCCCAGAATGGCAAAGCAGGAGTTCCAGTGCAGTCTGCACCTTAACAAGGGTGGCACAAGGGACTCTATCTGACGTTCCAGTAAGTGGGCGTGTGCCAGACAATCATCAATCAGTTACTTGGCTGGAAAAAAATGCTTTTTCTGGGGTATCCACCAGATTTTGTGACCAAGGGCCTCCGCCACACTTAATCCGGCCCTTTATGCAATCCCCATAGGTGTGGATAAGGCCTGCCACCCCTTGGATGTCCGAAGTGAAGGACATATGTAGGAGCTGACAGCATCCATTAAAGGAAGATCTGGTAAACATAGGGAAACACGTCATTCATGGAAACTGTTCTCATTATACCCAGAATGTTCTCTGTTTCTCTAAGATGAATGTGTGTCTAATTGATTCATCATATGGAGGAGCCACCTCATTCCCTTTTTGCTTTACTCTATCCCCTCGATTCAAAGAGCCAAAGTTAATTGATTTCGTATCGAGAATCGTAAGTTTGGGTGGGTGTTTGTCATTTTTTCTTGTTTTTTTGGCCATTTCGTAT
The DNA here is from genome assembly GCA_027917425.1 of Gastrophryne carolinensis. NCBI lineage: Eukaryota > Metazoa > Chordata > Amphibia > Anura > Microhylidae > Gastrophryne > Gastrophryne carolinensis. The sequence goes on along the minus strand of CM051236.1, from coordinate 7,500,377 downwards.
TCGCACGATCGTTCGCGCATAGACGTATATGAACATACGCATTTCGTACGAGAATCGTATAATTTGCGTTAGTTCGTGTGTTTTTCCCGTCCAAATCGTATTATTTGCGTCCGATCCTATTTTTTACGTCCTTCACATGGGCTTGCGCCCAATTCAGAGAGGTGATTGCTAATTGTTTTGAAGCCCATTAAAGAGCTGCTTTACGAAATGTTTGCCGGCAGCTATTTGGCCTCGGGAGTAGGATGGAGCGGAGCGAGTTTGTGGCACATCAAGGGCTTATGCTTTTTGGCATTGAGTTGATCGAGATGTCTGAGAGCAGATTGCCCCTGCGTCGTCGCATGAACATCGATAGCATGAATGATGTTGAGCTGTTCGAGCTGACCAGGCTTAATCGCGCTTCCCTCCATAAATTATATAGTGAGCTGCGGCCATGGTTAGCCCGCACCACAAGGAAGGGGCATGCAATTTCAGGTATGACCAAGATGCTTGGCTGCCTGCAATTTTTGGCGAACGGCTCGTTCCAGAGGCTGGGTGCCCTCTCTGTGGGGATGTCACAGCCTACGCTGAGCCGCGCACTGTCTAAATTTTTGGAAGGCATGGCTGCCATAACTCAAAAATATATTTATTTTCCTGATGATATGGCAGCCAGAAACGCCATTAAGCTTGGGTTTTATAATGTGGCCGACATGCCCAACGTTATTGGTGCAATTGACTGCACACATGTGGCACTCGTACCTAGGGCAGCCGACGAGTATATATATAGGTATTGAGATTGGTTATTATGTTGCCCAACGTGTCATGTAACCTGTTTTCCTTTGCGGCAGCATATTTGTTTATCCCTCATTTGTGTAGCTGCTTTATCTAGGCTTTTCATTAGTCTTTCCCAATAGAGTGCAGACATGTTTTGTGGTTAATTTATTAGTTTGGGTCAAATATCAATTACCCTTTTTGTATGTTTTTGCCTTAAGGAATCGTAAAATGGGACACTCACTTAATGTCCAGGCCGTGGTTGGTCCGGATATGCGGTTTATGAGTGTCCTTGCCGGCTACCCCGGATCGTCCCACGACTCCTATATCCTCCGGCGATCTGGGTTGTTTCGGAGATTTGAGGCAGGTGAATTTTCGGGCGCATGGCTGCTTGGTAAGTGTGTCCTATTTGTGTGTTATTAAATGTGGCATTAATCTTGTATTTGTTGATATGTTTGTTTTTGAAAACTTTACATAAGCGTCCAACTGCCTTTTTCTTGGCTCATATATTAGGAACTTACCAAAAAAATGCTTGTCTCGCTTTGGCCTTCAGAATGTTTTCCCTTTAGTTAGGATGTCTGTAAGTTCCTTGTGCCTAAATATATTGGTTTGTAGTTTATACCCAAGGATCTTTGACCTTTGGCTCCTTTTGTACTATTGGTCTTTAAATGTCAAAGTGGACTTAAACTGCATACATTGTAGTTTCCAGAGAAATGTGGATAGGCCCTCAGCAGCATCCTAATTGTAACATGTCTGAAAACTACAAATATATGTAAAATACAAATACCCTTGGCCGTGCAGATGTTTGTTAATTAATTGGTATATAGAAGTGCCATTTTTATTTAGGTTATACCTTAGTGCAATTTTTGGGGGCCCTAATGTGCCCTTTTTTTGGGGGGGAACACTTTACCTTACATCATTATGATATCTGTGAAATTTTTGGTGTTGGTTGTGTTGCCTTTTTAATTTTGATTACATTTAATTTTCTGTTTAAGGTGATTCCGGGTACCCACTTCTACCCTGGCTCATGACGCCTGTGCTGCGGCCCCAGGATGCCTCTCAGGAAGCGTATAACCGTGCGCATCGCAAGACCCGGGCTGTTGTGGAGAGGGCCTTTGGTCTGCTGAAGACACGTTTTCGTTGCCTTGACCATACTGGGGGGGCCCTGCAATATGATCCCAAGAAAGTGATCGACATTATAATGGCATGTGCTGTTTTGCACAATTTTGCCATCATGGAACGTGTCCCACGTTATGTGGACAGCCTGCCCTCTTCAGCCGTCGAGGATGAAGTCGAGAATTTTGAGGGGCCCCCCAGTGAGTCTGGCCAATCTGTTCGAGCCAACCTGATCAGCCAGCATTTTACTTAACTTTTTTCCCTGTCTCACCATTCTGTATGTCTGTGTTATCCTTTTTGTTACATATGTTGTTTTGCCGTAATGTGGCATTACCTCTAAGTAAAACATTTAGACCTTAATTGTTGCCTAATGTATTTCATGTAGTTTCCTTAGCTTTAGCTTTGCATTGTTACACCTCTTCAAACCAAAATTATCTGGTTTAGCCCAAGCTGTTAAAAATGTCTTCCCACTAAAAACGCCACAAGGATTGTAAGTGAATTTTTTTTTTTACTTTGAAAAGGAAAAATTATAGTGCTTAACAGAAATCATTCCACATACATCTGTGGTTACAAATGGATAACATTACAAAAAAACATCGAGCACATCTACACCTGGAAGTGAGTGGCACAACCAAACAAGGACACCCAGTCCAAAGGCCAGCCTAGTCCAGTCATTAATATTGCCTGTGCCCAGGGATATTTGGGCATGGCCATAATGTCACACAAACATGTCTGCAAACAGGAGGAGCACCAACCAAATACATAGGTAAAGCCATAAGTGGCCAGATACACTCCACATAGACCTATGGCATTGGCTAGTGGCCTTAAGCATTACTCTAAGGAGCTATATGGGAGCAAATACAAAACACAACCTGCCAGAGCAACACAAAATGGATTGTTTGAAACCTCAAAGGACAAGTAAATACAGTGGGGGTTAAGAGAAAAGATGTCCCACACACCCATGGCTTAATAGGGTGGCTGCCCATAATACCCAGGTGGAGGTCCAGGTGGAGGTCCATGTGAATGGGACCTAGCCTGGGCCATGGCAGCATTGTGAATTTGAAACTGCTCCACAATGTTTCTCTGCATATTGGTCATCTCAGCCATGGCTGACTGGATGCCATTACTTGCATTGGCCACGTTGCTGTTGAGGGTACGCAACTCCGCGAGGATGCCCTGTAGACTGGTATGGATGTTGACCATGTCGGCATGCCTTTGCTCACGCTCTGTAACGAGCTGGGCGTCATAAGAGTCCCTTTGTTGGGTCCATAATTGAAGCAGGGCACTCTGCCTCCCCTGGGAAATTGTGGGGCGGCGTAATGGCGTCCGCCGCACAATTACCCTGGCTCTTGGGCGTGCCCTGCCGCGTGGTGTCGTACCCTCAACAGCAACCGGCCTGCTTTGCAAATCCTCAGCAGCAGAGTGAACACTGGGGACTGTAGTGTCAGTCTCCCCATGTGCAAGCACAATGGATGGAGATTCACTCTGCTGCTGAGGATTGGCCAGAGAAACATTATGGAGCAGTTCCAAATTGGGACCCAGGGGGAGTTCATCCGACGTGCCCTGTACGGAGACATCATCATCTTCCTCCATGTCCTGGATCTCTTCCATGAGTGTGCGGGTCTGTAGGGACATATAAAAAAAAAAAGGCTAAGTTTGCGTCCAAATTTTGGCTTTCAACAGTTTAACACATTCTTAAGCACTTGTTAGTATTTATGCTACTAAATTAACTTACCGAAAATCTCTGATCTGGGCTCCTATGCTGTACGGACCTGGTAGGCATAACCAAACTGGGGGGTGAGTTTACCCTTGCTGAGGGATCATGCTGGGCTGAAGAAGAGAAAAACAAACCACGTAAACACACACACATAACCTTTTTTTGGATAGGTAATCAAATATAGCTCTATTTGTAATATTATTCAACTCTAGAGCAATGGTGACCTTTGTTCAAACACACGCAAGTTTACATAGGTGCAATGGCTCTGAAAAACTGCTAAGTGACCTCAGTTCTAAGTCATGAAGTGTACCCAGTCAGCATACAACTTTCAAGGCACATTTTTGGATTTAGCCTACCATTCGCTAGGTCCGGGGTACTCAAACAATTGTTGGAAAGGCCCATTTCAAGGTATGTGGTGAGAGGTGAATGTCTGGCCATGGTGCTGACGCAGGGGGTGTCTAGTTAAAAATAAATACACTGGTGGAGGGGCTGGAGATTTCAAAGTGCCAACTAATAAAGGCTGCTTGCCCTTGCTGGGCTGGATGGGCCAGAGCTGAGGGGACAGGGATTGGATGGCTAAAGGGGGGAGTTAACGTATTGATGGTGATGGGATGGATGGAGCCAATCTGTTACAAATGTATGGGGCTTATGTGGGGGGGGCATGGGGGGACTGTGGCAGATGGGCCAGAGCAGGGGCAGCGGGACACGATTGTGGCCAGATAAATTTTTACAAAGTTACTGTGTACCTTGCAATGCCACTTCCTGTGCAGTACTTCATATTGCAATGCTATGTTTCAGGGAGCCATGACATTGGGCAGGAGACCAACCACTACATGGCCGATCAAGGGGGCAGCTCTGAGCACGTCAACACAGAAGTAACTGAGTGCAGGGCTGTCTGGGCAGGGGTCCTTGAATGTGGTGCCAAGGTCCGCATTGGGACCCCGGGCCGCCAGTTGAGTCTCGCTGCTCTAGGTCAGATATGTTTGTGGGTGGCTAATTAAATTGTTAACTCAAACACAACTCACACAACCAAAAGGCAACCCATACATAATGATGTGTGTTTTGTGATTGATTCCAAATATCTCACTTATCTTGCGAAACTTCATGACTTTAACAATCCAATTGGACATTTGAACTTTGCCATAATGGCTGTGGGCCTAAATGTGTGATTCCCAGGGACAAAAAGAGGACACAAACAGCCACAGTAGTGTGAGGCCAAGCAAGGCAAACCATAGGGGCATCCCGTTATCTTGTTACTAGTGAACTGTAGATTATTTAGCAAACAGGCAAACATGCAGATTTAAGAGTACTCACCGTGGGTACGGGTCGGTGAGTCTGTGTCCCTTAGACCAGCATGTCCACCGACCGCGACCGGATGGAGAAGTCCAAGCACAATCTCCTCAGCAGGGGTAAACTCCAATTTAGATGGAAAGCCACCGCCAGTTTTCATGCTGAAAAGAGAAAATTGTTTGGTACTCAGAAAAGGTGCATACAGTACATCCAAAACATTATATTTAGCGAAAACATTTATTTACCTGTAATTATGCCTTTTAATTTCTTTTTGCCGTACAGCATACTTCAGATCAGAGATTTTCTTCTGAATTTGGGACACATCTTTCCTCTCTTCCCCCGCTGCATTTACTTGTCGGAGGATGGTTTCAAACAATTCCATCTTGCGCTGCTTGGTGGTGTGTTTGGATTTGCTCCCATATAGCTCGTCATAGTATAATGTAAGGCCACTAGCCAATGCCATATTTTGGTCATGGGAGAATCTCCCACTCAACTGGCCGCGGCGCAATGTGCGGCCAGATGGTTGGCTTGGCTGCTCCTCCATGTGTGCAGACACATGTGGTGACATTATGGCCTGGGGCTGGGTAGGGGAATGGCCGGATTGGTGGCTTCCCAATGACTGGACTGGACTGGCCAAGGGACTGGGTGTTCTTGCGTGGCTGGCCACCGAACTTCCAGGTGTAGATGTGGTCATGGTTGCAATTCGGGGCCCTCTTGGGGGGCTAGGTTCCCGGCTGGTGCCAGGTCGGGGGCTCTGTTCCCGGCTGGTGCCAGGTCGGGGGCTTCTGGCCCTGGATTGGGTTCGGCGGGCCCTGTAGGGGCTTCTGGCCCTGGATGGGGTTCTTCTGGCCCTGTAGGGGCTTCTGGCCCTGGATTGGGTTCGGCGGGCCCTGTAGGGGCTTCTGGCCCTGGATTGGGATCTGCGGCCTCTGGCTGGGCTTCTGGCCCTGGATTGGGTTCAGCGGGCCCTGTAGGGGCTTCTGGCCCTGGATGGGGTTCTTCTGGCCCTGTAGGGGCTTCTGGCCCTGGATTGGGTTCGGCGGGCCCTGTAGGGGCTTCTGGCCCTGGATTGGGATCTGCGGCCTCTGGCTGGGCTTCGTGCCCTGGATTGGGTTCGGCGGGCCCTGTAGGGGCTTCTGGCCCTGGATTGGGATCTGCGGCCTCTGGCTGGGCTTCGTGCCCTGGATTGGGTTCGGCGGGCCCTGTAGGGGCTTCTGGCCCTGGATTGGTTTCTGCGGCCTCTGGCTGGGCTTCGTGCCCTGGATGGGGTTCGGGCCCTGGATGGGGTTCGGGCCCTGGCTGGGCTTTGTGCCCTGGATTGGGTTCTTCGGCCTCTGGCTGGGCTTCGGGCCCTGGATGGGGTTTGGGCCCTGGATGGGCTTCGGGCCCTGCTGCGGGGCATGGGTTTCCGAACTGCCCTACTTGAAGGCATGGCCGGTGTGGGCTCACTTGTGCTGCCTGTTCTGGGGGCAGAGGTGGTGGGTGCTGCAGTTGCCAGCTTTTTGGCTGCAGGGGCACGGGGCTTGGGGCCCCTTTTTTTGGTACCTGAGGGTCCAGGGTCCCTTGGTGGGGCCGAGGTGGGAGTCTTGCCTCTCAGTTTTCGCCGACCTTGCTGGGACCTTGTTGTGGGGCCCTCCGCGGTCTTGCTTGGCTGGGGTCGCTTGCTCATCGCCTTTTTCGGTGCCATCGTACACAAATGCTCAAAGAGAATGAGCTTTGGGTGCAGGGACCTTTAAATAATGAGCCCAGCGTGTGACGCCTATGCGCACGACTACGCGCTCGTACGAACGTACGTTCGAGCGGAACCAGGAAACCGCTGGGGTTTCACTTATCTGCTGCCTGGAAGAAGCATAAAGATGGCGCCCACTATCTTCACCCGTCAACAGGAAGAGATCCTCATGCTGGTAAGTGGCTGCCTGTGCATTTTAATCGAATAGTCAATGATGGCCTAAATGTAAATGATGCGTTTGGAACTAGTTTGGGGTCTCTTAATGTTTAATCACTGGCTCCTCACACTTCATCCTCAAGGGCCGAGCCTGGCCACGTTTTCAACTGTCTATGCTGATGTCCTAATTCGGCCAATTGCTCCGGCTTAGCAACAGTTAATTAACCTGTGGAGTAGCAGGGCGAGCTGGCAAACCTGGCCTGTCTCGGACCTTGATGCGGATGTTTGAGGAACACTGTTTTCCTAAGCCATAAAAACACAACGGGAAGCCACACACGTGGTCCAAAAGCCTAAGCATTAGGCTACATCTTGGATGTTTAAACCATCCTAACATGCCATAGATGCAGGTGGCCTGATTCTTGATGTTGGCTATTATCTGTATGTACATGGTGTGTGATACATATAACATAAGACCAGACTGTCAATCACAGTCAACGTCCTCTTTAAGGCACTCCCCAAAAATGGCTGCCACTCGAAATGTGTGTGTTAATGACATTAAATTCTCAACTTGTGATGCAACACATATGGGTCTGTGTGTAAAAGTAAAAGCTCTGTGTCCATTATGTTTTTCAGATCATGCTTCAGCGCCGGTATGACTTCGCGCCCAATGTGTGCGAGAAAAGGGACATCGCCCGGGAGATCATCGCGGAGATCCACCGTGTGACCAGCACCACCTTCACTCACACCCAGATAATGCAGCATTGGTTGGACCTGAAACGTCTGCACATGCCCCGGGTGCGGAGGTATTTTGGGATCCATTTCCCAAGTAAGTACAAAGCAATTGCATGGTATATGTTCCAAATGTCTAAGTTATGCCTTTATTTATAATGACTTTTCTTTGGTAGTGTTGGAAATGGATTTCAGAATTCGCCGCACCCGGAGACGTACAGGCCGACCAGTGCTGCATGACTCTGCATCTGTGAGTGAAGGTGGTGGATCTCCCGGGCGACGGACCTACCCCTCCTCTGTGGCCTCCTCAGACCAGCCCCTGGACCTTACCACAGAGGAGGGGCCAAGGCGCGTGGGCGTGGAGTCATACCTGGCCACGCATGGGGAAGGCTCTGGTATGTCACTCTTCATGTATAGGCACAAAGATATACATGGCAGGCCAAAAACTAAGTTATCCTTTATTATGTATTTGTAGAAGCTTCTGGAGCGGGTGAGATAGTGGAGGAGGAGGCAGCAGAGATGCTTGAAGTCGATCCTGGCGAAGGTGAGTGATGTCAGCCAGACTGGGAGCCAGATATGTTGGGAATAGTGACTCTATACAAGTACTAACCAAATGTCACATGTTTCTCCAGGGACTTCTTCACAGCATAGCCAGGACCAAGGGCAGCCTGTTGGCCCCAACCTGCCATCTGTCGGCCACCAACTCCGTAAGTCTCCATGCCATTATTCATATTAATGTTTGCTTAGCTAATAACACACACATAACTAAAGGCGTAGCCAATGTGTAGTTCACACTTTCATGTGGGCACTTCGTTAGCTTAAAGAGGACCCTAACTAGTATTAAGAACCAAAGACTTAGCCATCACACTGTACCTACAGATTAGAAACATGGAAAAACACCCTTCACCCATCTAATGCATGTTATTAGACTGAACAAAACCAATATTGGGGAATATGGAATGCGCAATATTTACAGGCAGCATGGGATACAGATTGAAAAAAGGAAGGTGCTGCCATGCATTGTGTGAGTGATGACCTTTCCCTCAACCCAGCTATGCTCGGGATTCCCAACGCACCACTGTAACCTACTCCCCTGTACTTTATCCAACTCTCCACTCCTCATTAAGTGTTATGCTTCAGAGTCCAGATGGCGGCGCTGTAATCCCCAAAAAACCCTAAATAACTTTGAGGTGGTGCAGAATCATTTGTGAATAGTTATTGGTTTTCATTAAATAATGTTGAAGGTCCGGTTTAAGGAGTTTAAACACTTACCTGTGGGAAATGCATTAACTGTATCCCTTTGAAGAAGGACATATGTCATGCATTTACATGTATTTGATTAACCCTAAATCTATTTCCAGCATACAAACCGGTCTGGGACTCCTATTTATGTTTCTTTCTCTATTGGTTACAGGGATGATCCCCCAAACCTTGGCGGGCAAAAAAAAAAGAATGAAGGAGTTGGTGGCCGAGCTGCTGGCCATACAGGCGACGTTGGGGCCAACAGATGAAGAAGAGGATGATGAATAGTGCCCTTGGTCCTGGCTCCTTTCTTAAACTTGTTTTTAAAGTTTTACAAATTTTATAAAGTGTTTTATTGTTTTTTTAAAAAACCAAAAAATATGTTTTTACAAAAAAACCCCCCCCCCCAAAAAAATATGTGTTTTACTGTTAAAAAAAAACTAAATAATTATATGTGTTTTACCGAGAAAAAAAAAAAAAAAGGTTTAAAAAAAAAAACCAAAAAAAAACAAAAAGTTTTGAAAATTATTAAAAACAAAACAAAGAAAATATTTTAAATAAATTAGATTTTAAGCCTTCCTAAATGTGTCTTTTCTAATATGCACACACCCAAAAAATTACACAAACCAGAAACAACACACTTAGAAACATATAGACATATGTAAATTATGTGATTTTCTTACGTTTTATGGACCGAGAAATGAAGTGGGATGCAGCCGCTAAAGGGTTTAGGTAAGTTTGAGGGACCGAGAAATGAAGTTGGATGCAAGCGCTAAGGGGTTTAGGTAAGTTTGAGGGACCGAGAAATGAAGTTGGATGCAAGCGCTAAGGGGTTTAGGTAAGTTTGAGGGACCGAGAAATGAAGTTGGATGCAAGCGCTAAGGGGTTTAGGTAAGTTTGAGGGACCGAGAAATGAAGTGGGATGCAGCCGCTACGGGGTTTAGGTAAGTTTGAGGGACCGAGAAATGAAGTTGGATGCAGCCGCTACGGGGTTTAGGTAAGTTTGAGGGACCGAGAAATGAAGTTGGATGCAAGCACTAAGGGGTTTAGGTAAGTTTGAGGGACCGAGAAATGAAGTTGGATGCAAGCGCTAAGGGGTTTAGGTAAGTTTGAGGGACCGAGAAATGAAGTTGGATGCAAGCGCTAAGGGGTTTAGGTAAGTTTGAGGGACCGAGAAATGAAGTTGGATGCAGCCGCTACAGGGTTTAGGTAAGTTTCTGGTTGAGGGTGCGCATGCGCAAGATCTTATAAACATACGAACGCACGAATCTAAGAGGCCAAAAACCTATGAAAACCAGAGGCCAACGCAAGTAATTGGAAGAGCTTGACGATGGAAGCAGCCGAAAAAACAGGCTGCCGCCGCAACAGGTGAGCACATGAACGTGATTTTTACGATTGCCAACTGACTGAGGCAAGTTCGGGAGATATCATACGAACGGACGTATATTTTAGGATAGAAACGTATTTGCTTATAGAATCACTCGCAAGTTCATACGAACGCACGAGCGGACGTGAAAAATAGGATGATCGTGAGCCAAATCCAAGCTGTTACATGTTTCTTTGAATCAACCCATATATCTTCTGTAGCTCTACTCTTTACTTTTCTTCTCTCATGTCAATGCTTGTTACATTGTTACATCTTCAATATCAGAAAAAATGAAAGAGGCGAATAGAGTCAGATGTTTTATTTAGGTTAAAATATATTTGAACTGTTAGAGCATTAAAATGGACAAAATAGAGTAACTCTGTACAATATGGCAGTAAGCATGAACATATATGTTTGTATTTACAATTCACAATAACAAAGCTGATATACTATATGAAGTTTGTAGCATTTTGTTTGCATTTGTGTGTGAAACTCTTCTTTCTAAATAAAAAGGTGATAAAAAAAGGAAAGCCAAAAGGGGGGGAAATGTTTTTAAAAGGCCAGTCCAGACAATTGCAAAAATCGGCAGTGAGTAGCTAATCTGATGCCGGTCCCATTCGCATCTTCTTCATTACCTGAAGTGAGCGATAGATGCGTCAGGAGCTCTCTAATTCCTGTCCAAGTACTCGTAACATGAAATGGCTCAGTATGTGCGACCAGTGCAGCTAGGCTCAGAGGGCCAGAGACGACTTTGTGTCCACATTTGGTCATTGAAAAATGGTGCTACAGCATCAACAGTGAGGTGAGTAAATACGTACTGCTTTATTTTTAATTGAATGCTGGGATTCTTTTTCTTATTCCCACATATTTATCTCAACCATATATTTTAACAAATCAATTCTAGAAACCATATATTTCTAATGAAAGGTTAACATTTAAATTGCCAGTGATGTAGTTTTTAAATGGTATGATATCTTTCTTTTTACAATCTCACTGGCTTTCTGGATGATAACTATTGTCTGCTTGTGCCTGAATGTGTAATCCATATAATTATTAGGCATGTGCAGAGGGTAGGCAACAGACATATATGCAGATAATGCTGCACAATGTAACTACCTTATAAATAACAATTACATTGAAACACCTGAGCTCTGAATATTTCCCATCTCTCTGGTCAAAATAACATCACAGACTCATCAACAAAATTATTTTTTATGTTATGTTTTCAGTGACAAGTTTTCCTGGTGTGAAATTTGGTGCTTTTGTAAGACACATTGCATTTGTGGCGAGGTGACTCCTTTGGGGTTTTGTCAGCTGTGATTTATGTGCATATCCTTCACCATGTCATGACATTGATATGACTTCTCTCCAGTGTGTGCCCTATAACTATGGATCGTGGTGCTGGAAATTCACACTTCGACTAAAACACTTGTCACCTTCCAGACTTTTAAAAGGTTATTCTCCAGTGTGAGTCCTCCGATGTGTAAGCAGGTTTGATCGCTGTGTAAAGCACTTGTCACACTCAGGACATGAAAATGGCTTCTCCCCAGTGTGAGTCCTCCGATGTGTAAGCAGGTTTGCATGTTGTGTAAAGCACTTGTCACACTCAGGACATGAAAATGGCTTCTCTCCAGTGTGAATCATCTGATGCTTAAGCAGGTTTGAATGGTGTTTAAAGGACTTTTCACAATCAGGGCATGAAAATGTTTTCTCTCCGGTATGAATTTTCTGGTGTGAAAGTAAGTAACTACGTTGTGTAAAGGACTTGCTACACTCAGAGCAGGAATATAGTTTCTCCCCAGTGTGAATCCTCTGATGTTTAAACAGGGATAATCGCTGTGTAAAGCACTTGTCACACTCGTTGCATGAAAATGTATTATCTCAAGTGTGAGTCCTCTGATGTATAAGCAGGTTTGCACGATGAATAAAGCACTTGTCACACTCAGAACATGAAAATGGCTTCTCCCCAGTGTGAGTCCTCTGGTGTGTAAGCAGGCTTGTATGCTGTGTAAAGCACTTGTCACAATCAGGACATGAAAATGGCTTCACTCCAGTGTGGATCCTCTGATGTATAAGAAGTTTTGAACGAGTAATAAAGCATTTGCGACATTCCGAGCATGGGAACGGCTTCTCTCCAGTGTGACTCCTCTGGTGACTTGTGAGCTCTGAGTTACAGCGGAACCATTTTCCACACTCAGAGCACTGATATGGTTTTCCTGGTTTAGTGCTCATTGTGGGCTGATGGAGATCAGTTTATCTGTAAAATGGATTCCAGCTTCCTGATAAATTTTCAACCTGTAAGAAAAATACAGAAAGTCATGTAAATTACACAAGCAGTATTTCAGTGTGACTTTTTTTGGAGTCTACAAAGTTTTGAATGAGAAGTAAAGCATTTGTCTCTATCAGAGCATGAGGATGGCTTCTCGGTTTGGTATTTTAGTTATTAAAAAAAAGTCAGCACAAGTTAAATATATATTGTAATGCGATAAGCTTAATGTTTAATGCATAGATGGCTATTGTATGCTTGTGCAAACATAGGAATTTGAACTCCACATTTAACCCATGCCCTGAGCTGTGGGCTGCCCTAAATACTGCCCGGGGAGCATTTGCAGGATTGCTCAAGAGCATTTCAGTTATGTTCCTATAGTCAGGACCGGGATTCGAACTTTCCACCCTCCGGGCACAAGTACACTCCCTTTACCGCTAGGCCACACTAGTTACCAGTATGAGATATTTTGAAAATTTTACATATTACTTAGAGAATAGTACAGGTTACAGGTGAGTAATTACAAACATGCAACGATGGACATTTCCAATGCCCCCCTGAGAGGAGTATCTTCCCCTTGGTGTAAAACTATTGCTGCACTTCTGGTGTGTCCAAGAATATAGATGGGACAAACTGAGATGGATTTGGGTTTGATTCATGGTTCTGATTTTTGATTCTGTATTTAGCTTGGGGCTAAGGGGAGCTGTGACCCAGTTATTCGTGGTTCTGTGTTGGCACCGGCTGCCTGAAGAGATTTTCCTTTCATGCATGTGATGGAAGGCAGCTCCCTGCAGGGGATCACTCATGGCTGGGACACTGTGGCTTTATTTCAGAGTGTGAGATATAACATGGATTTTCTTTGGAACCCCCCGTGGGTGCGAGACCTGCACAGCTTTCTGAGAGCAGGACTGGGTTGAGAATTACAACTGCCCGCGCTACCTATGAAGCTAGCTTGTTGAGAAGGGAAATTTGCTATAGGAATAGAATGAGCGGGAGACTGAGAAATCAGGAATAACATATAATATTTCTCATGATTGTCCCCACAATTATTATTAAACTAAATGAATGAAAATACCTCTACTCAGCAGTGGAGTCATTCTAATTATTTGGTGAACCAAGCTTAACTTAACTAATGCTTCCATCTCAGTGAGCTTATCTACTTTAACATGCTAACAAGTGCAAAAAATATTTGTTACAGTTTTTCCCCAAACGACACCTGTACATGTGATGGGGAATTTTTACAGGTAAGGGAAGGGGTACTTTAGAGTTCAGAAAATACAAGTTTAAGAGACTGTTGGAAAAAAGATGAATTATTTTTGAACATTACCCATATTGTGCTGTTGTTTCCAAACTTTTGAAAAAAAAAACTATCCTCATCTCACTGAAAAATGTTGCACTTCTCCTGCCGAAATGTCCTATTGCAAGTGCTGGTGATTTGTTATGAAAACATGATAAACAATATTTTTTATTGTATTTTTTGCGTGTTAGTAAGTAAAGTTAGTAAGTAAAAAAAACACACTCAAAGTTAGGGATGGCTTACCAAATAATTAGCATGGACCCATTAGGTCCATGACCCCACTTTTATGTAGAAAGAACACAGTCTTATTGAGAAATGAAACTATATTATATCTCAATGTGAAATATGTTTATCCTTCAGTAAGCATCTGTGGACTGTGCTGAGTAATAAATGTGCCGATTAACAGTGATGCCTTTTAGGTACAATACACCTATTTACTGTTCCCGCTAAAATGTAACATGTTTTTTATCTAGAAATTTTAGTGGCTACCCATCAGGGTTGGTGTCATCACCACTTACTCCTACTGTATCAATCATCAGATGGATAATACAATACTTTTCTTAGTACTTTTCATGCAGTATAGACATTCCTTAGTACTATAGATATCTGATGCGTATTATTGACTGAGCATGTCATACTTTATATTATCTTTTATAAATATTCACATGTGCACAAACCTCTTTAAATTTAATTATAAGTACTGTAATGACTAAGTAGCTTATTAATTCCATCTATTATTTCCTACAATATGTCACCCAAAAGTATGAGAAGTCTCCCCTTGGAATTCTAATAATTCCATTCAGCACACAAAATACATTAATATATAAAAGATTGTATAGATAATATGTTCAACTGATTCCACGTCTGGCTGACACACAATAAAATGTAATGTACAATTTCATTAGCACAATATCACCAGACACAGCCAAATAATTTACCCAACATGATAATAACCATCACATATAACCTAATAGTAACAGAAGTCATATCTACCTGGTATAGGGCAGTATGGGGATCCCCTCGCCGCTCTCCTGACCCGTCTGCTATTGCTGTGACTGAGCCGGCCTCACCTTATATTGTCTGTACAAACATTCTCTAACATGAGGCGGCTTTGGATTGGCTGAATGGAATGAATCTTAATAAGTAAAAGTATGTTAATGTCGTCTTACTGGGGAGTTTCACTGGGCTTAGTTTTTCATCCAACTATTCTGTTTCTCACCCAGCAGTATGACAGATTCATTAGCATTGCAGCAAGGAGACAAAAGGGAGGGAGGAGCCTTATTGGAAACACAATAGACGAGACTCTCACCATTAACATAGAAATTACATGACACCATAACTGACACAATAGACTGAAAGTAGGAAAGAAATAAGATGCTGTCATTGTAAAAGTGTAACAGCTTTATGGTAAAAGATTCTAAACTATGAAACACAGAATTTTTATCTGTTACATTTTGTCAAATTGTTAATATTTCCACAATTAGTATTTAATTATTACTTCATAGTAATGAGGCCTCAAATGATATATTTCTGGGTGCTAGTGTGGAAAGGTGTTTCTTCCCACCCTCTCACATCAAATAGAAGGAATTATATACTGACACACAGGCTAACATTTCAACCTCAATTCAATAAGTAATTATAAAATTTTTACCGAAGTAAAAAAAACTTCAAGGGAGACTTCCGGGGGAGGGGCCAAGCAGCATGGCCGCATTTTATAAGTGCTCCCTCATCACCAGACAAAATCTTATGGAATCTTTGCCGTCAGAGAGAAAGGAGCACAAAGAACAAGGAGGACAGACCCAGACTGATAAGAGGTACTGATCTATGCCCCCCTTTTACTGCCCGAAGGTCCCTGCCTGCAGCTGTAACACCGAGCCTCACTACATGTGGTAACGGCCATTACAAGGCTCCCTGATATCAGGGAAGCAGGGGCAGAGCCCATCAACACTGAACAAGCAGTTCACAATTATCCCCTCATCAACTCATCCATTGAGCTGCTGGGATCACTGAGGAGATAATCGGCGTGTGATTCTGTGAAGGAAGGTAACCTTTACCCTAGAAGACAGAACCTCTCCTGCTCGTAGCTGATCCCCCTCCTCCCCCTCATTGCTGGCGTGGGAGAAAGACAAAGAGAGAGGCTGTGAAGCACTTAACCCTCACTGCAGCAGACTGATTCCCAGCTGAGGAGAGACTGTCCATTCACCCTTTACATCCCTGCCTGAGCTGCAGAACCAGGGAGGCAATCACTCAACACCTCCTGGAGAGACCTTGCCCCCCCCCCCCCCACTGCTGAGCTTCACAGAAGATGAGACACCCTGTGGGAGCATTCTAGGAGGAGAGACTGCAGGTCGGTGTACGAGAAATCCAGCCTGCACTGTCTCAGAGGACACCAGACATCTCCATCCAGAGCCAGGAAAGAGAAATCCAGCCTGTGCTGTCTCAGAGGACACCAGACATCTCCATCCAGAGCCAGGAAAGAGAAATCCTGCCTGTGCTGTCTCAGAGGGCACCAAACATCTCCATCCAGAGCCAGGAAAGAGAAATCCAGCCTGTGCTGTCTCAGAGGACACCAGACATCTCCATCCAGAGCCAGGAAAGAGAAATCCAGCCTGTGCTGTCTCAGAGGACACCAGACATCTCCATCCAGAGCTGGCAGAAGGTAGGGGGATTGGTGCTGTGGGGGGACCTAGCGAGGAACTGCCAAAAGAGGCATACACTGTCCCTGTCCCATCCCATAAGGACACACAGTAAAGGAACCCCCTAAAAGAAGCCTGCTGAAGCCCCTGGTGTCTGGACTGAGGGACACAAGCCATCAAGCTAGGGTTTGGAGCACAGTGTAGGGACAACTCCCTCCCACTTTCACTGCCATTAGCCTAGCCAGCATTCAAGCCTGCTGTGCTCTATCCCCTGGAGCAGAGCATGTGGGAGCCCCTTATTAAACCTCCAGAGCAGATAGCTGAGCCACTGGAACTGTGAACTTGCCCCAGGGTGATTACCCCATGTAAGCTCCAGACCTATCCCCCACTCAGGAGGCACAGAACATTCCTTGGCTTATAAAGAATCAGCTGTGAGAGAGATCTCCCTCAATCTGACTCCAATCTCACAGAGGGCTTCAGTAAAACCGAGCTGGACGCTTATAATCAAGAGCAGCCAGATATCTACAAGTCCAGAGAATTTCTGACAGGATCTCTAAAGTACAGACACACTGGACTCTGCACATATTAACATAAACTTTATTACAGGTTGAACCGGAGTAACGTAATTAACACATTTTGCATTGCAGGCATAAAGCAGCACAAATCTGAGGAGTAAATACTTGCTTTGAGTCATACACAGGGAGGATCAGGGAGGGTTCCAGATCTGGTTTTCTGGGGCAGACACTGACACCTAGTGGTGATATTTGGTGGTGCAGGCTTCGGGAGACTGGGGTGGACGTTCCCTGCCACCTAGTGGTCAAATAACAGAATATTGATTAATAGCAGAAGCAAAGTTTGTGCCGCTGCTGCCACCCATTGGCCATACATTATAACTAGAGATGAGCGAATCGATCCGGACGAACCCGGATTCGTTCCAAATTTCATGGAAAATATGATTCCGAACGAATCTGAATTTCCCTGCGATTGGATCGATCGAAGTTTTCCTTTAAACTCCTTTTACTTCAATTACAGGCATTGTAAAATAGTGGATGGAAATGTCTGGACATATCCCTTGGGGCAAGTTATCATGGGAAGGCCACATGCAGCCTATCAGCAGCCAGGAAGCCCGGTGACGTCACCGTGCTATATAAACTGGCGGCCATTTTCCTTTTGTGCATTTCAGCCTTGCATTGCAAACAGAACGGATGTTGCTACACACAGGGAGAGACTTACAGATAGGCAGGGAGAGTCAGAGAGGCAGACAGAGAGGTAGACAGAGCCAGGGAAAGATAGGGAAAAACCGGAACCATCCAGCCAGGGACAGCTCAGAAGTGACAGTGATTTTTTTTTTTTCATTAGCCAGATCAGTTTTCAATTCAATCTCAGTTCTTTGTGCTGTAAATCTGCCTTGCCACTGTGCATGCCAGTGGCTTATTTAACCCTATCTGTTACACACAAGCATTTATCATAATATAACTGGATTAGTTTATAGTTTTTTCTCTGAGAAGAATTCGTTAAGTTGCCTTTGGCTTTTGATGCTCCGATACTTTCCATAAGAAATCTCCATCTTACCGGGGCTCGACCTCTTCATTCTTTTCCTTCTTTCTGGAGGTTTAATTTCCCTCAAGAAGGATTCTTATTTATATATTCCGCTTTTTTAATCAAGCCTTGCAGCCTAATAAAAATGGAATCCTCATCTTCTATTTGTCACATGTTGATGCTACAACATTGAAAATATGATGCCTAAAAAATTATTTATCCGTTGCACATATGTTGTTATAGAGACACATAGAAATTCATATGACTGTTCTATTTTTCATCAATGTAATTTATAGGCTGAACATGTTGTGATTTCACCTTGAAAAATCATCACTCATGATGAAGCAGAGCATTACACACAAGGGCCTCGATTCAATAAAGGTAGAAAAAAATTCTCATGGTAGTAAAAAAAACAATTATTGAGAAAAAAGCCTGAGAATATCACTGTTACTGAATCACTAGAACAAAGACAATTGGGTCGATGCAGAGCCTCCCCGTTCAGTTCCCCCGTGCATTTTCCCGTGTGTTTTGGGCTTTGATTGGGTCAGGAAAGGGTGCTACGTTGATTTTGGTGTGCGTTTATGCGCTCAGGTGTGCGCGCAGCCGCCTTTCCGATTGACGGCTCGCAAAGAGCTAATTTTCCCGGAAAAACGGACGGCCCGGTCATTGGTCCGTTTTTTGACGTGATGCAGAGCCTTGATTTCCGGTTGGAATCAGCCTAATAAAACGGGGCCGCCGACCCTTCACTTACGGCCACTCTGACCAGCCGTATTTGAGCTCCGTGCTTTTTGGGAATGCATTCCTCTGTGGGCCAACATCAAAGGCGCCAGCTACGCGGTCTTGTCATGCTTAGCATGGCAGAAACCAGGCTGCAGCTCACGCCTTTGGACATCGATGGCATGAGTGACGTTGACCTATTCGAGCTCACCCGCCTTAACCGTGTTTCTCTCCATGCCTTGTATAGCGAGCTGCGGCCATGGTTAGCCCCCACCACAAGCAAGGGGCATGCAATTGCAGGTATGACCAAATTGGTTGGCTGCCTGCAATTTTTGGCGAATGGCTCGTTCCAGAGACTGGGTGCCTTCTCCGTGGGGATGTCCCAGTCTACGCTGAGCCGCAGCCTAACCAAGTTTTTGGATGGCATGGCTACCCTGGCACAGAATTACATTTATTTCCCTCAAGCAGGGGATGCCTGGAATGCGGTTAAGCTGGGCTTTTATAACATAGCCGACATGCCCAACGTCATTGGTGCAATCGATTGCACACATGTATCGCTCATCCCCCCTGCGGACCAGGAATATCTGTTCAGGTATGTGTTTTGGGTCTGCTTTTTTTTATTGTTATCAAACATTTTGTAAGCCTCACACTAATTCCACTTTTTGTTGGCTTGGTACAGGAACAGGAAGATGGGCCATTCCATCAATGTTCAGGCAGTGGTGGGACCTGATCTTCTATTTTTCAGTCTGTTTGCTGGGTTTCCTGGGTCCACGCATGATGCGCACATTTTGAGGAACTCCAGCCTCTATCAACGGTTTCAATCTGGAGACATATCTGGAGGATGGTTACTGGGTATGTGTCCTAAAGTTGTAGTTGTTGGCCCCCATGTTTGAATGTGGATTTGCCAGTACCCCACTAATCTGTGAGACATTTCCTGGAAACTTGTTTTTTTTTTTTTCTGTGTGTTTAAAAATTAATGGGTGAAAGTATTCACCACTATTGTATTATGTTCTGGCCCTCTTATCTAAGTAGCATTCTGCAGACATTTTTAATGAGTGTACAGGTTGCATGTGTTTGTAGGCTCATTAAAAATGTCAATTCCTCCACCCATACCTAGCTCACCTATTTGTCCCTGTGTACTAATCTTTCTATGCACACCTAAAACTTTTTTTTAGGCATCCACCTTATGTTAGTCTTTTTGATTTTTGCAGGTGACTCAGGTTATCCCTTGTTACCATGGCTGCTCACACCCATCCTGCACCCATCTTCCTAGGCACAGGAGCGCTACAACACAGCCCATAGGAGGTCTCGCTCTGTGGTGGAATGTGCCTTTGGGTTGTGGAAGATGTGTTTCCGATGTCTGGATCACAGTGGGGGTTCCCTTCAGTATCAGCCTGGCAAGGTTATCCAAATAATTCTTGCCTGTGGGGTCCTGCACAATCTTGCCATTAGAAGCAGGATTGCTCGATATACTGACCTGGGTGCAGAACATTTACCTATTTCTGACGAGCAGACTCCTCCTTACACTGGTACACAAAGTGGGCCAGCACACGCAATCTGTGCTGACCTTGTGGCCAATGTATTTTCTTGAAACCACCCCCTGTCTGCAGGCTGGGGAAGATTAAATCACACATAATAAGTGTTACATGCTGGTCACAAAGCGACTCGAAATGCATTTTTCCTTTACTTCTGCTGCCGGCGCATGTCCATTTTAGGACAACTATATGATTTCAGGTCCCCAACTGTCCGCTTGATTTGTTTAGTATCTCGACGGACATAACCCCAAATGTACCCAAACAGCATTGGCAACAGCCATGCTTTGTGCTTCGCAAAAAAGGGCTGTTAGTGACCCACGGCGTCGTTAGCACCCACATGGGTGTGTGTTGTCCCCTGCATCACTTGAAATAGATGGTTGGATATATGGGGAGTCATGTTTTTGTGCTTAGGGGGAGGTTGAGGGTGTGTATGTGCTGCTCTGGGTTAATGTCTGGGTTCCTGGTGAGTTATCAGATGTAGAGCTGCATGTGTTATCTGAGGTCCTGGAATTGTGAGTACCATAGGGTTGAGGTGGCGGGGTGGATGACCTTGGTGGGGTGGGGTGGAGGGTTTTGCAATACGCTTTCCCTTGCTGATGTGTTTAATTTTTTGTGTATGCTTGGTGTGTTGAGGTTGAGTATGCTGCATGGTCTTACTAGATTTAGCATCCTTGTGTGTTTGTGTATTTTTGGCAGGTGGTGGTGAATGGGTTAATGTCTCCTTGCTCCTGCGTTTTTTGGAATGTGCCTATGTCTGTGTAGTCTCCACTGTTTTAGTTGGTCCATGTTCTGCATGTGCCTTGTGCCTGCTTTTCTGTATTATTTCGGATGCGGCTTGTGTGTGGCGGCTATGTGGCTTTGGCCTTGCTTGGCTCTTTTTGCTCCCTTTAGGTCTGCCCATATTGAGATGGTATCCAACACCGAGCGGAGTGCCTTGTGCTTTAAATATGTTTCCAACTGTAGTTGCGCGCCTGCGCGTACGCACGCACGTCACCGCGGGGGCACGTCAGAGCTAGAACTTGAAGAACAAGCCAAGATGTCCCCGGCCATCTTTACACCGGAGCAGGACGACATCATCATGGATGTGAGTATGCGAGCGTGCGTTTATGTGCATTCCTTGAAATAAAAAAAAACAAAGTGCAAGAATAGTCTGAAACAACTTAGTTTGGCACGTTACATACCAGCCCACCTTAGTTTAACACATGTACGCAGCTACAAACTAGGCTACATGCAGATAGCAGAACTAGGGCAATGTGAGGCAGCAAGAGGTTAATAAAGTGACTTGAGTTAGGCCAGGAAACTTGTTAATGTATTTTGTGAAGTAATGGTGGGTCCTTGTATATTTTTCTTACAGATGATGCTGAGGAATCGCTACGACTTCCTGGCATCAGATTATGAGAAGCGGACCTTGGCCCTGGCGGTGGTGGACGCGATAAGGAGGATTTCCCCTACCACCTATACCTTCACCCAGATCGCCCAACACTGGTCTGATTTGAAAAGAAGGCATAAGCCCCGGGTGAGGCAGTACTTCGCCAAACATTTTCCATGTAAGTGTGGAGGATTGACATGCAAGAATAAGAATAGCGTTGTGCGGACATTTTTTAATGATTGTGTTTGTATTTCAGCACATGAATGGAGTACCCGGTTCCGCCCCACCCGGACCAGAGCACGCAGCCCAGTGTTGGACGATTCGGGTGAAGGAATAGGTGGCCCACCGCCAGTGCCAACGCCCACCCCCTCTGACGCCAGGGAGTCGACCATAAGCGACCCACAACCTGACTCCGGTAAGGGAAATATAGTTAGATATGTGCTAAAACATACATTACATACATATACTCATGTGCTCTATTGTTAATAGTAGATTCTGAAGTCGCGGGGACATCCCAAGGGATGAGTGCGGAAGGGGGCGAGGAGGAAGAGGTGGCTGGGGAAGGTGAGTAGATTGATACGTAGAAGCCTAACTTAATATTAGATTCATGAAACAACAACAGTCTCTAATATCAGTGTGTTTGTCATCCATACAGATTCCCAACTGCCACAGAGGGAGGAGGAAGGGAGACTCCGCCCCCGACGTAATGTGCGGCCTAAACCTTGCAAGTGGTGTTTATTTATACTAAGGAAAATTAGCAAACAATACCATTACAAAACTAAAAAACATTAACTTTTCATTAAAAATGTATCTAAAAAGGGCCTTAAAGCGGAGCTTAACTCTGAATAAGAGTCTATCTTATATATTTCCCACACCCTGTACATACAGATTTTCCACCTTACAAATCATGTTAGAAACCTTTTCAAGAGCACAGCTCTGCTCTGTGTGAGCAAAGCACAGCTATAACCCACCCCCTGTACCTTATCCCACTCTCCTCTCCTCAGTAAGTGTGATGCTTCAGAGTCAACATGGCGGTGCACGTATCCTAAATTCCTGAACTGAGTTGCAGCACAGTGGGGGGAAGAATAATAATTGATTGACTAAAAATTTAATATAGTTTAAGATGGTGTGGAATTTTTTTTTAAGAGTTTGTGCTTTTCATTAAATCACTCAGAAGGTCCGGTTTAAAAAGTGCACAAAAATAAAAATAAAAATAAAAAAAACTAACAATGCTAAAGTAATGTTGTTTTTCATTCACAGATCAAAGAAAACAGGCACAACACCCCGAGGCCTAATTTTTTTTTACTTTTAAAAAATGTTAATATTTGTTTTTTTCGTTTTAAAAAAAAAACATTACAAAAAATAAAAAATAAAAAACAATGTTTGATTAATAAAAAATTATTAATCTTTTGAGAGTTGTCTTTCCTGCAAAAGTACAATCACACAACATCAGCACACATTTACATGACACACAAAAGGTTTAGATATGGGACAATAAAAAAAAACAACAAAAACAATTAAGGTAACCATTAATGGCAAGGAAGAAGGAACAACAAGAAGATTAAGGTATGTATTAAGGACAAGGAACACCCAAAAAAAAAATATGCCAATATATATATGTGTGAAATTGGCAGTTGTTGCCATATGCATATTCCAATGGAGTTTGAGGGATGTGCGCTTGCATGTAGCCAGATTGGCAACTGAAGAGCCATGGAGATGTAAGTATACTTGAAAAAAGCACCAAAATGGAAGGTCAAATACGACGGAAGGCAAGCAGGTACGTTCAAAAAGCCAGGAAAAATCAGGGAAAAACGGGCCGCCCGTGTGAACGGGAACGGGAGCCCCGATCAAATTGAAGGCACCCGAGAGAGCAAAAAAAGCTTTCCGAGTGAAGTCAAATTGACGGATCAGTTAGGGAGCCATTCCGACGGAGGCTCTGCATCACATTTGAGCCACGATTCAAACGGGAACCCCGGACAATCGGAAGGTTTTAAGGGCAGTTTAGAGGAGGCTCTGCATCAGGCCAAATGAAAGTAAAGGCAGCTTTTACTACAGTGTAGAAAGAAGTAAACAGTTCTCTAATTTTCTTAAGAGTAAAAAAGTGCCATTGACTTTCATTGTCTTTTTATCTAGTGATTCAACAACAGTGACATTTTCAGGCTTTTTTGAGAATTTTTTTCTACCTTTTTTGAATCGAGGCCATTATGTGCCATAGGGAACTCTGATAACATGCAGGAAATGGCATTGCACAGGGTTGGTGCAAAATACATTTTCATATTTTGTATGCTGCAGTTTTTTGACTGAAAAACAATAAAGTTGAATGTGATTTTAACAAAAAGAATTTCCTATCGATATTATATTTATTGATAAATAATATAATTTATATTGTCTATTTATGATACTGCCGATACTACCTTCTTAGGGTGTAGAGCTAGAAATGGATATTTTCACTTTCAAGTAGTCCTGGAACACTATTGTTTTGCTGTTCTTCTTTGTGCGATGACGGAAGAACAGTCATTGCATAGGCGTGGCAATTACATAATTGCCACACACAACAGTGACAATGAATGGAGGAGGTGGAGCCTCACTTTCGCCCCCCACCCTGTACATACAGATTGCCCAACATAAGAAATCATCCTACCTGCACCTACTGCGTTTTCTGAGTCTTTAAAGATCCAAGAGGGCGGCCCATGGAGTCTCAGCCTGCCTGCAGACAGAGAGTACCTACTGACTGTGCTGCTCTGCATTCTGGGATTGCTGTCCTTTTCCTGGTCCAAGATCTGTTCTGTCTGTGCAAAGCACAGCTATAACCTGCCCCCTGTGTGTTGTCCCCCTCTTCTCTCCTCAGTATTTGAGGCTTCTGTGACAAGATGGCAGTGCCCGTATCCTAGAGTGTTCAGTATACACTGTATATGGTGTACTGTATACTCTAAATTGTATTTTATGATTTCTTCCCATTGTTCTGCTCTCAATGCATGACATGGCACAACACATTATTGCTAATTTGTAACTGAGAAAACCAGACAGGTGACTGGCAAAAACAATAAAAGAGTATTTCACTCGTAGCAATACATGTCTGGAAAATAGAACACACATAGAGTCTAAATTCCATAATTGTCAGCTATTGTAACGTTGCAATTGTCCTCTTTCTCACATGTTGGGAATCTTTGAATTTGCTCTATTTATATTATACTTTTTATCCAAGAAAAATTTGCCTTTGGCTTTGGATGCTCTGAGTCTGTTTTTGGCATGAGAAATCTCCAACTCCCCGAGCTTGGCTTCTTCGTTCCTTTCTTTCTTTCTTTAGGTTTAAATTACCTCAAGGAGGTTTCCTATTCATCTTTTGTAGGAAGGAGGAGGAGATGGAGTAGGAGGAGCTTTGCTCCTGCCGCCCGAGTGCTGCTGCTCCAGGACATTGTCATGACCTGACCCGACCCTGTCTCTGGTTGACCCTGGACAGACATAAATTATATTTAGCATTACTCGAACTTACTTGGGGCATAGTCTGGCAGACATGCTTCATAAATCAGGACCTAAGTCTCCTCTGGGACAATTATATTGTAGTTATCAAAGATTTCCTTCCTAATATAAAACAATGACAACATCACATGGCTGCTGTGAGCTAACAAGTAAGATACAGAAAGTGCAGTGTAATAAGCAATGCTTTGGGTAACAGATTCCTATGTCCAGGCTTATATATATGTATATATTGTATATAGGCACGTGTATGTATTTATATTTGTGGTGTATTGGTATTTATTATTAAAAGCGGTGGCCAGTGTGTACCAAACACTGACTTTACATCAGGAATGTGACTAAATCCACTATGGACATAGATAATGTAATCTGTGTACTGTGAGGATTATTCGATCATCCTATAGAAAAAGCCAAAGACTTTTTATACTGTGGTATATCCTAATGATCTTTGTATCTCCATAGCTTTCTCCATTATTGTTGCAATTTTTGCATTTTCTTTTGCTTTTATTTTTTTGCTTCATGAGCGGCTGCTTAACCACAAGGTCCGCAGGTAATATAGCTTATGATCCTAGTATTTCTGTATCTTGCTTGTACAATTGTTAGCTCATAGCAGCCATGTGATGAGATATTGTATTATCTTATGGATTATTATCTTATTTTGATCATTACAGTGTTGTCCTAGAAGAGACTCTGCAAACTATTATTTGGTCTTTATGTCATTATATAATTTCTTCTATTTGAGGTTTGGAGTGGAAAGAATCCATTTCTGACACTAACCCCCAGCACTGTATAACTTATAACTTGAACTTTTTTTAGTTTTTTTAGTCTGTTAATGTGTCATGTAATTTCTATGTTAATGATGAGAGTCTCGTCTATTGTGTTTCATATAAGGCTCCTCCCTCCCTTTTGTCTCCTCCATGCAATGCTAATGAATCTGTCATACTGCTGGGGGATAAACAAAGCCCAGAGAAACGCCCCAGGAACACGACATTAACATACCTTTGTTTATTCAGATTCAGAATTTAGCCAATCCAAAGCCGCCTCATGTTAGAGAATGTTTGTACAGACAATATAAGGTGAGGCCGGCTCAGTCACAGCAATAGCAGACGGGTCAGGAGAGCGGCGAGGGGATCCCCATACTGCCCTATACCAGGTAGATATGACTTCTGTTACTATTAGGTTATATGTGATGGTTATTATCATGTCTGGGTAAATGATTTGGCTGTGTCTGGTGATATTGTGCTATAGAATATAAACATAACTGCGTGTCAGATGTGGGATTAGGTGGGGGTTGTCTTCTATGCTCAATGTTTTATATATCTGTGTGTTTTATGTGCTGAATGGTTTTATAGGTCCTCCAAGATGTTGCAGGAAAGAATAGATGAATATGTATATGCTGCTGGGTATCTTTTAATTGGGAGATTACATTAAATGTGTTAACCCAAAAAGGCAACATGCCCATATAAATATTTATAAAAAAATAAAATCAGATTCCTATAGTACACAAAGGCAGTTTTTTTGTGTCAAATGTATGGCTTATTCTGTGCAAAGTCCCAGAGCAGTTCATAAAAATTGCCAATTTTGTACATGGGTTGTTTAATGTGGTCAAGGCGGAGACTAGGTTCCTGGTTCAGTTTGCACTATGTGTCTGAGAACATGAGATGCAATGATGACATTAGGAGAATTTTACAAGATGTTTATGCTTAGTCCCAAGGCATTGCTTAGTTAAGGTGTTTGAAATCCCTCACATTATATTATAATAGACAAGTTTCTGAATTAATTTATGTAAGAGATTAAATCAAACCATCTAAGTCACTCCATGTTAGTGGAGGTTTGTAGAGACACTATAATCTAAAAGTAATATTGTATATAATCTAATGAATGCCTATACTGCATGATGCCGGGTTTTGTAGTGTCAGATATATGGTTTTGTTCCATTGCAGAGCAATTCATAGAAATTGCCAATTTTGGACACGTGTTGTTCCAGACAGGGAAGGCAAATGCCACATTTTTGTTGCTGTCTTCTTGAGAAAATGGGATTCAGTCACAACTTTAGGAGAATTTCACAAGATATTTATGTTCGTCCCAATGCATGGAATAGTTGGGGTATTTAAAATGGAGATAGATAGAGATAAAGGTAGAAGGAGAAGAGGTAGATGGTAAAGAAAAGAAAAAAGGGGGCAAAGCGTAACATTTAAATTGCCAGTGATGTTTAGTTTTTAAATGGTATGATATCTTTCTTTTTACAATCTCACTGGCTTTCTGGATGATAACTATTGTCCGGTTGTGCCTGAATGTGTAATCTATATAATTATTAGGCATGTTCAGAGGGTAGGCAACAGACATATATGCAGATAATGTGGCACAATATAACTACCTTATAAATAACAATTACATTGGAACACATGAGCTCTGAATATTTCCCATCTCTCTGTTCAAAATAACGTCACAGGCTCATCAACAAAATTATGTTACTTGTTCTCAGTGACCAATTTTCCTTGTGTGAAATTTGGTGCTTTTGTAAGACACTTTGAATTCTTGGCGAGGTGACTCCTTTGGTGTTGTGTCAGCTGTGATTTATGTGCATAACCTTCACCATGTCACAACATTTATATGGTTTCTCACCAGTGTGTGAGGCCACAGTGTCACAGCCATGAGCCACCACATGCAGGGATCTGCCTTCCTTTACATGCACCAAAGGGAAGTCTCTTCAGGCAGCCAGTGCCGACATAGTACCAGGAATAACTGGGTCACATTTACCCCCAGCCCGTAGTCAAATACAGAATCAGAAATCAGAACCATGAATCAAAGCCAACCCACCTCACATTGTCCCACCTCCATAACTACCTTTTAAACAGAAATATGGAGGTCTCCACTTCTGAACTATCCTAATATCATATTCTTGTACCCATCAGCATCAGGCCCAATAGTTTAATGCCTAAGGGACAAATACTTCTCCCAGGGGGGCATTGGGGATGTGCACTGCTTCATGTTTGTAATTACCCACCTGTGACCTGTACTCTGCTCTCAGACCTGTAAATGTAATATTTCCAAAATATCTCATACTTGTAACTCATGTGCACTTATCGCATTACAATATATACTTAACCTGAGCTGACCTATTGTCATAACTAAGATGCTAAAATTCTCATGCTCTGAGAATGTAAAACAAAGTCACACTGAAATACTACTTGTGTAATGACTTTCTGTATTTTTCTTACAGGTTGAACTTTAATCGTGAAGCTGGAATCCATTTTACAGATAAATCTCCATCAGCCCACGATGAGCCCCACACCAGTGAAACCATATCAGTGCTCTGAGTGTGGAAAATGGTTTCATGGTAAATCAAAGCTCACACGCCACCAGATGAGTCACACTGGAGAGAAGCCGTTCCCATGCTCTGAATGTGGCAAATGTTTTGCTCATCGTTCAAATCTTCTTAGACATCAGATGATCCACACTGGGGTGAAGCCATATCAGTGCTCTGAGTGTGGAAAATTGTATAGTTGTAAGTCAGGGCTCAAAAGTCATCAGAGGATTCACACTGGAGAGAAGCCATTTTCTTGTCTTGAGTGTGACAAGTGTTTTACACAGAGTTCACACCTGCTTGAACATCAGAGGATTCACACTGGGGAGAAGCCATATTCCTGCCCTGATTGTGACAAGTGCTTTACACAACATGGAACCCTGCTTAAACATCAGCGGATTCACACTGGAAAGAAGCCATTTTCATGCACTGAATGTGAAAAGTCCTTTACTGATAGTTCAAACCTGAATAAGCACAAGATGACTCACACCGGAGAGAAGCCATTTTCATGCCCTGAGTGTGACAAGTGTTTTACACAGCGTACAAACCTGCTTACACATCAGAGGACTCACACTGGAGAGAAGCCTTTTTCATGCACTGAATGTGACAAATGTTTTACACGGAGTTCACACCTGTTTAAACATCAGCAAATTCACACTGGAGAGAAGCCATATTCCTGTCCTGATTGTACTTAAACTTCAGATAATTTACACTGCAGGGAAGCCATTTTCAAGTCCTGAGTGTGACAAGTGATTTACACAACGTGCATCCCTGCTTAACCCTTTAACCGCCAGCCTACCTTGAGATTTTGTCACCCTTTGTTGCCAGACCATTTTGCACTATTTTGCGCTCCACATGTTCAACTGTGATTTTTGAAGGGATTTCCCAGTATTTCCCTGGAAAATTATATATTGTTTTTTTCAGCACAGTCTGGGCTTTAACATGAAGTGTCTTGTTTGTAAGATTGTCAGTGTTTTTTAAATATTTTTGTGGAAAATATGTTAAAAAAAAACCAAAAAAACATTTTTTTTACAATTTGTAGTGCGTTTTCTTAATAAAACATGCAAGTTGTTTCAGGAAATCATATTGTGTGTAAAAGCCGTATTGCTCCCGATTGCAACAGTACCACATATGTATTGGTAGACACCCTTTCTTGCCCAGGAGACACGTAAAACTGAAAATAGCGACTGAGCCAATTTTGAAAGAAAACTCAACCATTTTGCTCTCCTTGCAGTTTTTCAACCAAAACACCACTTTTCAATTAAAATACCCCCCACAAACCACATGTTCCCTGAAAGTACACACCTCAAGCGTTCTAGGCGTACCAGGCTTGTTGTTGTAGCTGCAGCTTTCTGGGCGCAAGCCTTCCCGAAACTCACTGGTTGTACCGGATTTCCCTAAAAAAATAGCAAAAATGCAGCATTAAGACCAAATTTTTCTATAAAAATCATGCGCTAACCAAAAAAAACTATTCAAATCTGAAATGGCAAGGTCCCCTGAACAGAACAATACCCAACATGCATAGCTACCTCCAAGGGTAAGGTTGCCAATTACCCCAAAGCAAAGCGTATGCATAACGGGCATTTCACTTGAAATTTCCTGCTCTGCAGACAAAGTGCGCACCCTGCGCTTTTTCAACCAAAACACCACTTTTCAATTAAAATACCCCCCACAAACCACATGTTCCCTGAAAGTACACACCTCAAGCGTTCTAGGCGTACCAGGCTTGTTGTTGTAGCTGCAGCTTTCTGGGCGCAAGCCTTCCCGAAACTCACTGGTTGTACCGGATTTCCCTAAAAAAATAGCAAAAATGCAGCATTAAGACCAAATTTTTCTATAAAAATCATGCGCTAACCAAAAAAAACTAATCAAATCTGAAATGGCAAGGTCCCCTGAACAGAACAATACCCAACATGCATAGCTACCTCCAAGGGTAAGGTTGCCAATTACCCCAAAGCAAAGCGTATGCATAACGGGCATTTCACTTGAAATTTCCTGCTCTGCAGACAAAGTGCGCACCTTGCGCTTTTTCAACCAAAACACCACTTTTCAATTAAAATACCCCCCACAAACCACATGTTCCCTGAAAGTACACACCTCAAGCGTTCTAGGCGTACCAGGCTTGTTGTTGTAGCTGCAGCTTTCTGGGCGCAAGCCTTCCTGAAACTCACTGGTTATACTGGTTGTTGTGGAGGTTGGTCTTCCCCTGGGGAAGGGCGCCGGAACCACCGAACTGGCCAGATTTACTTGTTGGTCATGGGGCACGGGCGCCCCTATGGGCATGCGCTCGGGAGCCCCGTGACCAAACTGAAAAAAAAAACCACACATATACACACACACTTCCTCTCCAAAATCAACATCTATTTTTTTTTAGTTTTTTTTAAATACCTTTTCTTCCGGGGTCTCTTCCTCAGCACTTCAGTCAGTCACACGTCCCTGACCCAGTAGGTGGGCGGAGTCCGGTGGCCTGCTCTCATGTCCCGCGCTGGCAATGCTCTTTAACCAATGGCTGAGGCGGGGCAGGCAGGGCGAGGAGGCCAATCAAGATGCCAGCTGTCAGAGCCGACCGAGATGGAGGCCAGGTGGGTGCGAGCGCGGCCGCCAGGGAGCACATGATCGCCTGGGGGTGACAGGATGGATGGCTGCATGGGAGGGTGATAGGATGGATGGATGGCTGCATGGGAGGGTGATAGGATGGATGGATGGCTGCATTGGGGGTGACAGGATGGATGGATGGCTGCATTGGGGGTGATAGGATGGATGGCTGCATTGGGGGTGACAGGATGGATGGATGGCTGCATTGGGGGTGATAGGATGGATGGCTGCATTGGGGGTGACAGGATGGATGGATGGCGCATGGGGGTGACAGGATGGATGGATGGCGGCATGGGGATGACAGGATGGATGGATGGCTGCATGGGGGTGACAGGATGGATGGATGGCTGCATGGGGGTGACAGGATGGATGGATGGCTGCATGGGGGTGACAGGATGGATGGATGGCTGCATGGGGGTGACAGGATGGATGGATGGCGGCATGGGGGTGACAGGATGGATGGATGGCGGCATGGGGGTGACAGGATGGATGGATGGCGGCATGGAGGTGACAGGATGGATGGATGGCGGCATGGGGGTGACAGGATGGATGGATGGATGGCGGCATGGGGGTGACAGGATGGATGGATGGCGGCATGGGGGTGACAGGATGGATGGATGGATGGCGGCATGGGGGTGACAGGATGGATGGATGGATGGCGGCATGGGGGTGACAGGATGGATGGATGGATGGCGGCATGGGGGTGACAGGATGGATGGATGGCGGCATGGGGGTGACAGGATGGATGGATGGATGGCGGCATGGGGGTGACAGGATGGATGGATGGATGGCGGCATGGGGGTGACAGGATGGATGGATGGATGGCGGCATGGGGGTGACAGGATGGATGGATGGATGGCGGCATGGGGGTGACAGGATGGATGGATGGATGGCGGCATGGGGGTGACAGGATGGATGGATGGATGGCGGCATGGAGGTGACATGATGGATGGATGGATGGCGGCATGGGGGTGACAGGATGGATGGCGGCATGGGGGTGACAGGATGGATGGATGGATGGCGGCATGGGGGTGACAGGATGGATGGCGGCATGGGGGTGACAGGATGGATGGATGGATGGCGGCATGGGGGTGACAGGATGGATGGATGGATGGCGGCATGGGGGTGACTGGATGGATGGCGGCATGGGGGTGACTGGATGGATGGCGGCATGGGGGTGACTGGATGGATGGCGGCATGGGGGTGACTGGATGGATGGCGGCATGGGGGTGACTGGATGGATGGCGGCATGGGGGTGACTGGATGGATGGCGGCATGGGGGTGACAGGATGAATGGATGGCTGCATGGGGGTGACAGGATGAATGGATGGCTGCATGGGGGTGACAGGATGAATGGATGGCTGCATGGGGGTGACAGGATGAATGAATGGCTGCATGGGGGTGACAGGATGAATGGATGGCTGCATGGGGGTGACAGGATGAATGGATGGCTGCATGGGGGTGACAGGATGAATGGATGGCTGCATGGGGGTGACAGGATGAATGGATGGATGGCGGCATGGGGGTGACAGGATGGATGGATGGATGGCGGCATGGGGGTGACAGGATGGATGGATGGATGGCGGCATGGGGGTGACTGGATGGATGGCGGCATGGGGGTGACTGGATGGATGGCGGCATGGGGGTGACTGGATGGATGGCGGCATGGGGGTGACTGGATGGATGGCGGCATGGGGGTGACTGGATGGATGGCGGCATGGGGGTGACAGGATGAATGGATGGCTGCATGGGGGTGACAGGATGAATGGATGGCTGCATGGGGGTGACAGGATGAATGGATGGCTGCATGGGGGTGACAGGATGAATGGATGGCTGCATGGGGGTGACAGGATGAATGGATGGCTGCATGGGGGTGACAGGATGAATGGATGGATGGCGGCATGGGGGTGACAGGATGGATGGATGGATGGCGGCATGGGGGTGACAGGATGGATGGATGGATGGCGGCATGGGGGTGACTGGATGGATGGCGGCATGGGGGTGACTGGATGGATGGCGGCATGGGGGTGACTGGATGGATGGCGGCATGGGGGTGACTGGATGGATGGCGGCATGGGGGTGACTGGATGGATGGCGGCATGGGGGTGACAGGATGAATGGATGGCTGCATGGGGGTGACAGGATGAATGGATGGCTGCATGGGGGTGACAGGATGAATGGATGGCTGCATGGGGGTGACAGGATGAATGGATGGCTGCATGGGGGTGACAGGATGAATGGATGGCTGCATGGGGGTGACAGGATGAATGGATGGCTGCATGGGGGTGACAGGATGGATGGATGGATGGATGGATGGCAGCATTCCATAACGATCGCCTTTACCTGGCGGCGGCGGCAGACAGGAAGCCGTGGAAGGGTGATCGGGGAGCCGTCGGTCCTGCTGCTTGAAGACGTCTCGCGTAAAACCAGATGATCAGCGGCGCGGGCGGGCGGGCGATCGGGCGGGGGGGGGGGGGGCGGGCGATCGGGCGGGGGGGGGGCGGGCGATCGGGCGGGGGGGGGGGTCGGGGATCGGTATTACTTACGGTCGCCCTGACCCCCTGGGCTCCGGAAAGGTTTCTGCTCCAGCGTCATCTGATGAGGTAAGCAGGGGGCGCCGGCTGATGACAGCTGCCGTGCGCCCCCTGCTGATTGGTCAGGGGAGCGATCGGGTGACTTGGTTCACACCCAGGTCACCTCCCCCTGACCCCTGGACTCCCTGCAAGCTGCTCCACAGCAACGGTCCCGCTGATGCCCCCCCGATGGCCCGGAAGGTAAGGGAACGCTAGCTACGTGAAATTCACGTAGCTGGCGTTTAACGACAGGAGAGGCAGCTACGTGAATTTTACGTAGCTGGCGCTAGAAGGGTTAATCATCAAAAAACACTGAAGATAAAGCTTTTTGATGTCTGGAATGTTACATGTGTTTTAGTCGAAGAGTGAATTTCGACCACTCTGTGATCCATACTGATAGGCCACACACTGGAGAGAATCCATATCAATATCCTGAATGTGGTGAAGGTTATTCGCATCACAGCTGACAAGACACCAAAGTAGTCACATTGCCACAAATGCAACGTGTCTTATAAAAGCACCAAACTTCACACCAGGAAAATTAATCACTGAGAACAAGCAAAATAATTTTGTTGCTGACCTGTGACGTTATTTTTAACAGATTAGCTACTCATTGCCTTATTACTGCCATTGCCCGGACTGCCTCTTTAACGACATTTCACCAAACATCCTACTGGCTCCTTTTTTAAATCCTTTTTATTTAGAAAGAAGAGTTTCACAGACAATTGCATACAAAATGCTACAAAATTAATAAAGTATATCGACTTTGCTATTGTGAATTGTAAATACAAATATATTGTATTGTATTGTAGAGAGTTCCTCTAATTTGTCAATTTTAATGCACTACAAGTTCACAAATATATAAACCTAAATAAACATCTGACTCTATTCACCTCTTTCATTTTTCTGGAATTGTTCCGAAACAGGCAACAAGCAATGAGATGAGAGGAGAAGGTAAAGAGTAGAGCTACAGAAGATATAGAGTAAAGCAAAAAAGGGAAGGCGGTGGCTCCTCCATATGATGAATCAATCAGACACACATTCATCTTAGAGATCCTAGAATATTCTGGGTGTAATGAGAGCAATGAATGACGTATTTCCCAATGTTTACCAGATCTTTTTTTAATGGACACAGTCAGCTCCTACGTATGGCTCTCACCTTGGAAACCCATAGGAGGGGTGGCAGGCTTTGGTTGCATTTATGGAGGGTGCATGCAGGGCCATATTAAGTGGGGTGGAGTCCACTGGGCACAAAATCTGGTGGAGACCCCAGATACAGTATTTTGTTCCTTAAAATAATAGACCTGACAAGTAATTGATTGTTGGTTTCCTGGCACCCGCCTCCTTACTGGAACGAGTCGAGTCCCTTGTGCCACCCTTGTGTGGATGCGTGCTGCTGGGGGTGTAGACATCCAGCAGAAAACAGTTATCTGCATTGAGCAGCCAGCAGCTGTGATTGGTGGCTTATATGCAGGGAGAGGCTGCCGATTGACATCTCTGAACCCACTATCACTGTAGCATTACTGATGGGGGCTTTGCTGCTCTAGACTCTGCATACTGCCTTTGCCTGCAGGTTTGCAAAAACTAAAAAAAGTTTTGCTCAGGCATGGGGGGTCCCCACTGCTGTCAACAGCTTTGTTGCCAGTCCCATGGCCCATCAGACCAAGGTTTGAAAAGCCTCTTGGACCAGACCATAACCCAAAGGCTTTTGGAGGCCCCCTTTGCAGAGCAAGTGGCAGAGGTACCAGGGCGAGTTCCATTTGTGCCTTCCTCATAATCCAGCCCTGTTTCATGTTATGATTTCTTCTTGATCTAGAAAGATATTACTGCTAGGATTATTTGGTAGGTGATCACTTAGAAATAAACGCAGTTAATTTGTGTGCGATAATTTAGGACAGCTCCAGAAGATATTGAGCACCACGCCCTGTGCCTTCATACATCTTCAACATAAAGTGGAGACAGTAGGAGACATCTTAGATAGTTTGGATAATAACTGGTACCATCTTGTTAAGATCTTGTATGAGGATTCTACATCTGTATTGGAAATAGATGATCTCTGAGCTAGTTTGCACATCACTTTCTCTCCTCTCGCTTTTCCAGTTCTTCTCCTTTTAGTGTGATATATGGCCAGCAGTGATGGACAGGCTGCTTCTCCAGAGAGTTTTATGATCTTGGGCAGCCCCTATAGAACTTTGGCATCTAAAACTTTCATTTATTTCTCAAGTACAAATGTTGCTGTGTCTCCTTTGCCAGGGGAGATGTTATATGTTCTCTATGCCAGACATAATGTTAATGTTGCAAGGTGTTTATGCCTGATTAGGAAAAGTTAGTATTCTTAAAAAGCTTCAATTGAATAAACAATAGATGCCAGTCGCAACTTCCATAAAACTTTATCTTTATTGACAATGTATTTAATTTGAGCCAAGATGGACAATCATGAAACCGCAGTAGATACAATTTCAGACTCATATTGTTTAATGTTTATAACTTCTCTTTAAAAGCAAAAACATCTCTTTCACATTTCCTGGTGGGAAGTGCACTTCCATGAAACACATTCTACATTGCAGACACAGCAGTGCGAATAATTTGCTGACTTGTGAACTGGGATTTATGTGCATAACCTTCACCACATTCAGGACTTTGATACGGCTTCTTCAGTGTGTGTTCTATGGTGAATATTTAGGATGCCAGAGCCATTAACATTGCAGCAAGGAGACAAAGGGAGGGAGGAGCCTTATTTGAAACATAATAGACAAGACTCTCATTATTAACATAGAAATTACATGACACAATAGACTGAAACTGTGAAAGAATTATGTTGCAGTCATTGAAAAACTGTAACAGTCTTGTAGTAAAAGATACTAAACTATGACACACAGTATTTTTTAGCCATTACATTTTATCAGGTTAATACAATTTTCACAATGATACTTACTAGTAAGCACACCTAAACAAGCCGGTTATATAGTGCTGGCTGCTAGTGGTAAAATGGGTTCTTTCCACCTGCTCACAATAAAAAGAAGAAATTTTATAATGACTTACAGACCAAAATATAGTTAAGTAAAGTCCCTTCTAGAACAATACAATCGTAATGATGAATGTTTTTGGTTTGCCTAAACAACGCACCAACCACAAGGTCCAGCAGTCATATAGATTATGATTCTAGAATTTCAGGGTCTTGCTGGTACATTTGTTAGCTCATAGCAGCCATGTGATGTCACATTGTTTTATGTTATCAAGCAACGATTCTGATCATTAAAATATAATTGTCCCAGAGGAGACTCTGCAAACTATATGTTGGTCTGTGTGTCATTATATCATCTGTTCTAATTGTGAGATTATTAGAAATTTGAATTTTTTCTTAATGAAATAATCTCACTATATAAGTTGTGTTTATAATGTTTTTCAGATTTTTCATATTGAAACATTTCTGGTCACATACATACAGTTACTTTTGATAATGAAACAAATGTAGCATCTGAGATTTCCAATAAAACCTTGAAAGTGTCCCAACACTGCAAAATAGAGGGAACAGGATATTTTAAAATATTTTTTTTTTCTGTTTCTGTTCACGGGGAGGCCGATTCAGTAATATCGCCAGGTAGCGACAGATGAGCGACTATAGCGTTATTTTCACTGCGCCTGCTAGTATTCGCTGTGCTTGGCCGTTGTTCGCTTGTTGATAGCGACTCAGTCGATGT
The DNA here is from genome assembly GCA_027917425.1 of Gastrophryne carolinensis. Lineage (NCBI taxonomy): Eukaryota > Metazoa > Chordata > Amphibia > Anura > Microhylidae > Gastrophryne > Gastrophryne carolinensis. The sequence goes on along the minus strand of CM051236.1, from coordinate 7,463,273 downwards.
GCGGTAATGTTGAATACGGGGTTAGGAGTCGCTGTTTGACAGGTTCTGCGCTGTATGGGAGCGCATGACAGCGAATGGCCATAGCGAACGGCTCCCAGCATATTCATGAACAAATCAAGCTCAAAAATTCTCGCGCTGTGAAATGCTTGTTTAAACCCCAAAACGCTGGCGGCGATGGGTTAAAAGTAGTTTTTTAACCTCCAAACAACCATATTTTTGGGAAAAAAAAACAGTTTTTGAAAATATTAATATCAGACCTGTAATTAGGGATGAGCGAATCGATCCGGACGAACCCGGATTCGATCCGAATTTCAGGAAAAATTCGATTCGGATCGAATCCGAATTTCCCCGCGATTCGATCACTCGAAGTTTTCCTTTAACATCCATTCATTTACATTTACAGGCATTCTAAGATGGCGGACGGGACATGTCTGGACATGTATCCCGCGCCAGTGCAAGCTGGGGCAGTCACATGCAGCCTATCAGCAGCCAGCAAGCCCGGTGACGTCACACAGCGGTATTTAACGGCGGCCATCTTGCTTTTCCTCATTTCTCTATTGCATTCGTGACAGACAGACAGAACGCTGTGTAGCTGAGGCAGTTAGACAGGCTGGAGACAGGGACAGACAGGGACAGGCAGGAGACAGGCAGGAGACAGACAGGAGACAGACAGAAAGCCAGGGAAAGGTAGGAAAAACGGAGCTGGCTGACAGGGAGATTTTTTTTTTTTCATCCAGCCTTTGTTAGCGTTTTCAGGCTGCTTATAGTAACTAACTGTGCATATATACTGAACTGATCTTAAGTCTGCTGTGAGGCATCCCATTCTGTGACTAAAGCAGCCTCTGTTTAAGACCATATAAGCATTTGCTCTTATCATATTTGAAATTAGGCCTGATAAAGACACTTTTGCTGGCCAAAGCACTACTGGACCCTGCCAGCTCGATTCCTGCCCGGGGCATCCCATTCTGTGACTACAGCAGCCTCTGTTTAAGACCATATAAGCATTTGCTCTTATCATATTTGAAATTAGCCTGATAAAGACACTTTTGCTGGCCAAAGCACTACTGGACTCTGCCAGCTCGATTCCTGCCCGGGGCATCCCATTCTGTGACTAAAGCAGCCTCTGTTTAAGACCATATAAGCATTTGCTCTTATCATATTTGAAATTAGCCTGATAAAGACACTTTTGCTGGCCAAAGCACTACTGGACCCTGCCAGCTCGATTCCTGCCCGGGGCATCCCATTCTGTGACTAAAGCAGCCTCTGTTTAAGACCATATAAGCATTTGCTCTTATCATATTTGAAATTAGCCTGATAAAGACACTTTTGCTGGCCAAAGCCCTACTGGACCCTGCCAGGTCGATTCCTGCCCAGGGCATCCCATTCTGTGACTAAAGCAGCCTCTGTTTAAGACCATATAAGCATTTGCTCTTATCATATTTGAAATTAGGCCTGATAAAGACACTTTTGCTGGCCAAAGCACTACTGGACCCTGCCAGGTCCATTCCTGCCCAGGGCATCCCATTCTGTGACTACAGCAGCCTCTGTTTAAGACCATATAAGCATTTGCTCTTATCATATTTGAAATTAGCCTGATAAAGACACTTTTGCTGGCCAAAGCACTACTGGACCCTGCCAGGTCCATTCCTGCCCAGGGCATCCCATTCTGTGACTAAAGCAGCCTCTGTTTAAGACCATATAAGCATTTGCTCTTATCATATTTGAAATTAGGCCTGATAAAGACACTTTTGCTGGCCAAAGCACTACTGGACCCTGCCAGGTCCATTCCTGCCCGGGGCATCCCATTCTGTGACTACAGCAGCCTCTGTTTAAGACCATATAAGCATTTGCTCTTATCATATTTGAAATTAGCCTGATAAAGACACTTTTGCTGGCCAAAGCACTACTGGACCCTGCCAGGTCCATTCCTGCCCAGGGCATCCCATTCTGTGACTAAAGCAGCCTCTGTTTAAGACCATATAAGCATTTGCTCTTATCATATTTGAAATTAGGCCTGATAAAGACACTTTTGCTGGCCAAAGCACTACTGGACCCTGCCAGGTCCATTCCTGCCCAGGGCATCCCATTCTGTGACTACAGCAGCCTCTGTTTAAGACCATATAAGCATTTGCTCTTATCATATTTGAAATTAGGCCTGATAAAGACACTTTTGCTGGCCAAAGCACTACTGGACCCTGCCAGGTCCATTCCTGCCCGGGGCATCCCATTCTGTGACTACAGCAGCCTCTGTTTAAGACCATATAAGCATTTGCTCTTATCATATTTGAAATTAGGCCTGATAAAGACACTTTTGCTGGCCAAAGCACTACTGTACCCTGCCAGGTCCATTCCTGCCCAGGGCATCCCATTCTGTGACTACAGCAGCCTCTGTTTAAGACCATATAAGCATTTGCTCTTATCATATTTGAAATTAGGCCTGATAAAGACACTTTTGCTGGCCAAAGCACTACTGGACCCTGCCAGGTCCATTCCTGCCCGGGGCATCCCATTCTGTGACTACAGCAGCCTCTGTTTAAGACCATATAAGCATTTGCTCTTATCATATTTGAAATTAGGCCTGATAAAGACACTTTTGCTGGCCAAAGCACTACTGGACCCTGCCAGGTCCATTCCTGCCCAGGGCATCCCATTCTGTGACTACAGCAGCCTCTGTTTAAGACCATATAAGCATTTGCTCTTATCATATTTGAAATTAGCCTGATAAAGACACTTTTGCTGGCCAAAGCACTACTGGACCCTGCCAGGTCCATTCCTGCCCAGGGCATCCCATTCTGTGACTAAAGCAGCCTCTGTTTAAGACCATATAAGCATTTGCTCTTATCATATTTGAAATTAGGCCTGATAAAGACACTTTTGCTGGCCAAAGCACTACTGGACCCTGCCAGGTCCATTCCTGCCCGGGGCATCCCATTCTGTGACTACAGCAGCCTCTGTTTAAGACCATATAAGCATTTGCTCTTATCATATTTGAAATTAGCCTGATAAAGACACTTTTGCTGGCCAAAGCACTACTGGACCCTGCCAGGTCCATTCCTGCCCAGGGCATCCCATTCTGTGACTAAAGCAGCCTCTGTTTAAGACCATATAAGCATTTGCTCTTATCATATTTGAAATTAGGCCTGATAAAGACACTTTTGCTGGCCAAAGCACTACTGGACCCTGCCAGGTCCATTCCTGCCCGGGGCATCCCATTCTGTGACTACAGCAGCCTCTGTTTAAGACCATATAAGCATTTGCTCTTATCATATTTGAAATTAGCCTGATAAAGACACTTTTGCTGGCCAAAGCACTACTGGACCCTGCCAGGTCCATTCCTGCCCAGGGCATCCCATTCTGTGACTAAAGCAGCCTCTGTTTAAGACCATATAAGCATTTGCTCTTATCATATTTGAAATTAGGCCTGATAAAGACACTTTTGCTGGCCAAAGCACTACTGGACCCTGCCAGGTCCATTCCTGCCCGGGGCATCCCATTCTGTGACTACAGCAGCCTCTGTTTAAGACCATATAAGCATTTGCTCTTATCATATTTGAAATTAGCCTGATAAAGACACTTTTGCTGGCCAAAGCACTACTGGACCCTGCCAGGTCCATTCCTGCCCAGGGCATCCCATTCTGTGACTAAAGCAGCCTCTGTTTAAGACCATATAAGCATTTGCTCTTATCATATTTGAAATTAGGCCTGATAAAGACACTTTTGCTGGCCAAAGCACTACTGGACCCTACCAGGTCCATTCCTGCCCGGGGCATCCCATTCTGTGACTACAGCAGCCTCTGTTTAAGACCATATAAGCATTTGCTCTTATCATATTTGAAATTAGCCTGATAAAGACACTTTTGCTGGCCAAAGCACTACTGGACCCTGCCAGGTCCATTCCTGCCCAGGGCATCCCATTCTGTGACTAAAGCAGCCTCTGTTTAAGACCATATAAGCATTTGCTCTTATCATATTTGAAATTAGGCCTGATAAAGACACTTTTGCTGGCCAAAGCACTACTGGACCCTGCCAGGTCCATTCCTGCCCGGGGCATCCCATTCTGTGACTACAGCAGCCTCTGTTTAAGACCATATAAGCATTTGCTCTTATCATATTTGAAATTAGCCTGATAAAGACACTTTTGCTGGCCAAAGCACTACTGGACCCTGCCAGGTCCATTCCTGCCCAGGGCATCCCATTCTGTGACTACAGCAGCCTCTGTTTAAGACCATATAAGCATTTGCTCTTATCATATTTGAAATTAGCCTGATAAAGACACTTTTGCTGGCCAAAGCACTACTGGACCCTGCCAGGTCCATTCCTGCCCAGGGCATCCCATTCTGTGACTAAAGCAGCCTCTGTTTAAGACCATATAAGCATTTGCTCTTATCATATTTGAAATTAGGCCTGATAAAGACACTTTTGCTGGCCAAAGCACTACTGGACCCTGCCAGGTCCATTCCTGCCCGGGGCATCCCATTCTGTGACTACAGCAGCCTCTGTTTAAGACCATATAAGCATTTGCTCTTATCATATTTGAAATTAGCCTGATAAAGACACTTTTGCTGGCCAAAGCACTACTGGACCCTGCCAGGTCCATTCCTGCCCAGGGCATCCCATTCTGTGACTAAAGCAGCCTCTGTTTAAGACCATATAAGCATTTGCTCTTATCATATTTGAAATTAGGCCTGATAAAGACACTTTTGCTGGCCAAAGCACTACTGGACCCTGCCAGGTCCATTCCTGCCCGGGGCATCCCATTCTGTGACTACAGCAGCCTCTGTTTAAGACCATATAAGCATTTGCTCTTATCATATTTGAAATTAGCCTGATAAAGACACTTTTGCTGGCCAAAGCACTACTGGACCCTGCCAGGTCCATTCCTGCCCAGGGCATCCCATTCTGTGACTACAGCAGCCTCTGTTTAAGACCATATAAGCATTTGCTCTTATCATATTTGAAATTAGCCTGATAAAGACACTTTTGCTGGCCAAAGCACTACTGGACCCTGCCAGGTCCATTCCTGCCCAGGGCATCCCATTCTGTGACTAAAGCAGCCTCTGTTTAAGACCATATAAGCATTTGCTCTTATCATATTTGAAATTAGGCCTGATAAAGACACTTTTGCTGGCCAAAGCACTACTGGACCCTGCCAGGTCCATTCCTGCCCGGGGCATCCCATTCTGTGACTACAGCAGCCTCTGTTTAAGACCATATAAGCATTTGCTCTTATCATATTTGAAATTAGCCTGATAAAGACACTTTTGCTGGCCAAAGCACTACTGGACCCTGCCAGGTCCATTCCTGCCCAGGGCATCCCATTCTGTGACTAAAGCAGCCTCTGTTTAAGACCATATAAGCATTTGCTCTTATCATATTTGAAATTAGGCCTGATAAAGACACTTTTGCTGGCCAAAGCACTACTGGACCCTGCCAGGTCCATTCCTGCCCGGGGCATCCCATTCTGTGACTACAGCAGCCTCTGTTTAAGACCATATAAGCATTTGCTCTTATCATATTTGAAATTAGCCTGATAAAGACACTTTTGCTGGCCAAAGCACTACTGGACCCTGCCAGGTCCATTCCTGCCCAGGGCATCCCATTCTGTGACTAAAGCAGCCTCTGTTTAAGACCATATAAGCATTTGCTCTTATCATATTTGAAATTAGGCCTGATAAAGACACTTTTGCTGGCCAAAGCACTACTGGACCCTGCCAGGTCCATTCCTGCCCGGGGCATCCCATTCTGTGACTACAGCAGCCTCTGTTTAAGACCATATAAGCATTTGCTCTTATCATATTTGAAATTAGCCTGATAAAGACACTTTTGCTGGCCAAAGCACTACTGGACCCTGCCAGGTCCATTCCTGCCCAGGGCATCCCATTCTGTGACTACAGCAGCCTCTGTTTAAGACCATATAAGCATTTGCTCTTATCATATTTGAAATTAGCCTGATAAAGACACTTTTGCTGGCCAAAGCACTACTGGACCCTGCCAGGTCCATTCCTGCCCAGGGCATCCCATTCTGTGACTAAAGCAGCCTCTGTTTAAGACCATATAAGCATTTGCTCTTATCATATTTGAAATTAGGCCTGATAAAGACACTTTTGCTGGCCAAAGCACTACTGGACCCTGCCAGGTCCATTCCTGCCCGGGGCATCCCATTCTGTGACTACAGCAGCCTCTGTTTAAGACCATATAAGCATTTGCTCTTATCATATTTGAAATTAGCCTGATAAAGACACTTTTGCTGGCCAAAGCACTACTGGACCCTGCCAGGTCCATTCCTGCCCAGGGCATCCCATTCTGTGACTAAAGCAGCCTCTGTTTAAGACCATATAAGCATTTGCTCTTATCATATTTGAAATTAGGCCTGATAAAGACACTTTTGCTGGCCAAAGCACTACTGGACCCTGCCAGGTCCATTCCTGCCCGGGGCATCCCATTCTGTGACTACAGCAGCCTCTGTTTAAGACCATATAAGCATTTGCTCTTATCATATTTGAAATTAGCCTGATAAAGACACTTTTGCTGGCCAAAGCACTACTGGACCCTGCCAGGTCCATTCCTGCCCAGGGCATCCCATTCTGTGACTACAGCAGCCTCTGTTTAAGACCATATAAGCATTTGCTCTTATCATATTTGAAATTAGCCTGATAAAGACACTTTTGCTGGCCAAAGCACTACTGGACCCTGCCAGGTCCATTCCTGCCCAGGGCATCCCATTCTGTGACTAAAGCAGCCTCTGTTTAAGACCATATAAGCATTTGCTCTTATCATATTTGAAATTAGGCCTGATAAAGACACTTTTGCTGGCCAAAGCACTACTGGACCCTGCCAGGTCCATTCCTGCCCGGGGCATCCCATTCTGTGACTACAGCAGCCTCTGTTTAAGACCATATAAGCATTTGCTCTTATCATATTTGAAATTAGCCTGATAAAGACACTTTTGCTGGCCAAAGCACTACTGGACCCTGCCAGGTCCATTCCTGCCCAGGGCATCCCATTCTGTGACTAAAGCAGCCTCTGTTTAAGACCATATAAGCATTTGCTCTTATCATATTTGAAATTAGGCCTGATAAAGACACTTTTGCTGGCCAAAGCACTACTGGACCCTGCCAGGTCCATTCCTGCCCGGGGCATCCCATTCTGTGACTACAGCAGCCTCTGTTTAAGACCATATAAGCATTTGCTCTTATCATATTTGAAATTAGCCTGATAAAGACACTTTTGCTGGCCAAAGCACTACTGGACCCTGCCAGGTCCATTCCTGCCCAGGGCATCCCATTCTGTGACTAAAGCAGCCTCTGTTTAAGACCATATAAGCATTTGCTCTTATCATATTTGAAATTAGGCCTGATAAAGACACTTTTGCTGGCCAAAGCACTACTGGACCCTGCCAGGTCCATTCCTGCCCAGGGCATCCCATTCTGTGACTAAAGCAGCCTCTGTTTAAGACCATATAAGCATTTGCTCTTATCATATTTGAAATTAGGCCTGATAAAGACACTTTTGCTGGCCAAAGCACTACTGGACCCTGCCAGGTCCATTCCTGCCCAGGGCATCCCATTCTGTGACTAAAGCAGCCTCTGTTTAAGACCATATAAGCATTTGCTCTTATCATATTTGAAATTAGGCCTGATAAAGACACTTTTGCTGGCCAAAGCACTACTGGACCCTGCCAGGTCGATTCCTGCCCGGGGCATCCCATTCTGTGACTACAGCAGCCTCTGTTTAAGACCATATAAGCATTTGCTCTTATCATATTTGAAATTAGCCTGATAAAGACACTTTTGCTGGCCAAAGCACTACTGGACCCTGCCAGGTCCATTCCTGCCCAGGGCATCCCATTCTGTGACTAAAGCAGCCTCTGTTTAAGACCATATAAGCATTTGCTCTTATTATATTTATATTATAAGACACTTTTGCTGGGCATAGGCTTACTGCTGCCTGCCAGGTGCACTTCTGTTGAGGCATCCCATTCTGTAACATAGCATACCCCTCTTTATTTACACTAAGCAGCTCTCTTATTTACACTAAGCAGGCCTGTTGGAGGCTGAGTGTTACTGCTCACTTTTGGTGTGCATTATATTCTGTTTCATATAGACCCACCGCTGCCCGGGGTTTTTTTAAATATCACCTACTACCACGCCAGTTAGACTATGTCGGGCAGACAAGTGCCTGGAAGTGAAAAGAGGAGTGGCAGAGGCCAAGATTCCGCAGGCAGAGCTCGCATCAGACTGGGGGCCAGTAGCAGCAGGAGTCACGCTGAGAGACCTAATCTGCCAGTATCTGCTAGCGGTCGGGTCTCCACCAGTAACGCATCTGCCGTGGTAGATTGGTTGACGCGCTCATCAACAACATCATCACAACTTACGTCTGAGACCCCCAGTCTAGGGTCGGTAGGTTCCTCTGACACAACCCTGAGTTGGCATGCCCCGAGAGCAGTCCCTGTCCTCCCATTGCCTCTGGCCTACGCCGTTCCCTCCCCCAGCGACGTATCCTATGCTTTGGGTTCAGCTCCACTCTTTAGTGAGGAGGACCATCAGATAGAGGACAGTCAGCAGCTACTGCCCAGCCAAGAAATGGAGGTGGCTTCTTTAGCTAGGCAGACAAATAGTGATGTGGACAGTGTCGTGGGTGCTGCGAGCGTTCCAGCTCCTGCGCCAGACACTGTTGACGAATCCACGAACATCAGTGACGTACAGCCACAACTCGGTGATGATGATGATGATGACGATGAAGCCGATCGCACTTGGGAGCCGGGTGATGAAGGGGCTTCATCGTCATCATCAGGAGAAGAGGGGTGCAGGTTGCCCCGGAGTCAGCAGCTGAGGCAGCAAGGTGGTAGCAGTCAGCATGGGGGCACAATTCCAAAGGCTGGAGCCGGCCGGGGCCGGGGCCGGGGTAGAGCACCTGCTGTGCGGCAGTCTACCTTATCGGGAGGTAGTGGAGCAGGGGTTCCTGGAGTTGGCAACAGCAGCAGTGAATCAGTGAGGCCAGGGGGTGGGAAAAGTAGCTACTCGGCAGTGTGGCAGTTTTTCCTGAGGCATCCGCAGGAGGGTAACATGGCCACATGCAAGATATGTAGGCAAAAGGTGAAGCGTGGCCAGGGTCCAAATGTTGGCACCACGGCCCTGCGTCAACATATGATGCGTCACCATAAAACGACCTGGGAGAACCGAGGCTCCCAAGGGGTGGTCCAGTCTGCTTCCTCACCAAGTGAGCTCCCAATTTCTGCCAGCCAAGGCTCCAGCACCTCAGCCGAAGGCAGCTGTGCGTCATACCCATCCTCTGTCGCTCCTGCTCCTCCTCCTCCAAGTCATGCATCCCGCCAGCAATCCATCAGCGAAGCCATGTCCAAGAGACAGCAGTATGCGCCCACTCATCCTACGGCGCAGAAGCTGAATGTGCTCCTGTCCAAGTTGCTGGTGCTGCAGTCGCTCCCTTTTCAGGTGGTGGAATCTGCACCTTTCAGAGAACTGATGGCTTGTGCCGAGCCGAGGTGGAGAGTCCCAAGCCGTCATTTCTTTGCCAAGAAGGCAGTACCAGCGCTGCGCACTTTTGTTGAACAGAAGGTGGGCCAGTCCTTGAGCCTGTCGGTGTGTAGCAAAATACATGGCAGCGCCGACATCTGGAGCTGTAACTACGGTCAGGGGCAGTACATGTCGTTTACGGCCCACTGGGTGAATGTGGTCCCTTTGCAGCAGCAACTTGGACAGGTCACGCCGCTTCGGCCTCCGCGCTCTCTGCCCATTGGGCCTGTGACACCGTGCGACTCGGCCTCCTCATCCTCCGCCATCTCCTCACCCTCCACTGTAGGCTCAAGTCTCAGTGCCCCTCCAGTCTACCATGTGTGCAGGGCACGGAGGTGTCACGCAGTGCTTCACATGGTTTGTCTTGGCGAACGGAGTCACACAGGGGAGGAACTGCTTAAATGTATTCATCAGGAAATCCAAACATGGCTTACTCCGAGAAAACTTAAAATGGGAATCATGGTTACCGACAATGGGAAGAACATTTTGTCTGCGCTGCGCCAAGGAAGCCTGACCCATGCCCCCTGCATGGCTCACGTCTTCAATCTGGTTGTCAAGCGGTTTCTGAAGTGTTCCCCCCATCTGCAGGACATCCTAACAACTTCACGGAAACTTTGCATGCACTTCAGCCACTCCTACACCGCCAAACACACCCTTCTTGAGCTACAGCGTCAGAATGGTATCCCCCAACATAGTCTGATTTGCGATGTTTCCACCCGTTGGAATTCCACCCTTCACATGTTGGACCGATTATATGAACAGAGAAAAGCCATCACGGATTTCCTGATGATCCAAGCAGATAGGGGGACTCCCCTGTGTAACTTCAATGTCAACCAGTGGCAGCTCATACGTGACACCTGCCGTTTGCTCAGGCCCTTTGAGGAAGCCACTTTATTTGTCAGTCGGCAGGATTACGGGATGAACGACGTGATTCCACTGCTTCATGTACTACAGCACATGTTGGAAACCATGGCTGGTCAGGGCACTGGAGACATGGCGTTTACATCTTACGGCCACATGAACCCCGTTGGAGCTGAACTGGAGGAGGAGGAGGAGGAAGAGGAGGAGGAGGAGTTGCCCAGCGAAACACAGTTTAGGCTTGGCGAAATGGCTGGTTTATCTAGTCAGCGGACAGGAGAGGAGGAGCAGGAGCAGCCAGAGGAGCTAGAGGTTTTTGAGGAAGGCGAGACAGAGGACCCGGACACACCGTGGCAGTATGCAGTGGAGATGGAGACAGGTAGTCCATCCGAGTCACTTGCGCAAATGGCACGAAGCATGCTCACATGCTTGCGTAGTGACCCCAGAATTGTTTCCATCTGTCGGCGGGATGACTTCTGGCTGTCCACCTTATTGGACCCTCGCTTCCGGCACAAAATGGGGGCATTTTTTAAACCCACCGAGAGGGAGGACAAACTCAACTACTACAAAGACATTCTACGTAGGCAGTTGGCCGATGCCTATCTGCGCCATGGTCCATACTCTCGCAGGTCTGACTCGAGGGGACCTCTGCGCTCACCTTCCACTGCCATGGCCGCTGGGGGGGTTGGCAGCAGCAGCAGCAGAAGCTCCATCAGCAGCAGCAGCCTCAGTCTTCAGTCGCTAATGAGTAGCTTTCTACACCCGCATAGTGAGGCTACTCATGAGCAGCAGGAAGACCTGGAGCAGGACCTGAACCAGCAGGTCATGTCATACTTTGACATGACCATGCCAACACACCTTGAGGATCCGCTGGACTTCTGGGCAGCCAAACTTGATTTGTGGCCGCAACTAGCAGAGTTTGCCCTGGAAAAGCTGTCCTGCCCGGCAAGTAGCGTGCCATCTGAGCGGGTGTTTAGTGCGGCGGGGGCCATAGTTACGGCGAGGAGAACTCGTCTGTCAACTAAAAATGTGGAGAGACTCACCTTTGTCAAAATGAATCAGGGATGGATCAGCCAGGATTTCCACCCACCAATGCCTGATGCATGCGACTAGATTCAGCATGGTGCCACGTTTTACACTTTCCAAATGGTGCAAAACATATTTATGTCTTTAGGCCATTTTTTGGGCTCCTGCTGCTGCTGCTGCCAACTCCTGCCAACTCCAGGGTGTGATTCATCCAATTTTTGGGCTCCTGAGGCCAACTCCAGTGTATATTTGGGCTCCTGCTGCTGCTGCTGCCAACTTCTGCCAACTCCAGGGTGTGATTCATCCAATTTTTGGGCTCCTGAGGCCAACTCCAGTGTATATTTGGGCTCCTGCTGCTGCTGCTGCCAACTTCTGCCAACTCCAGGGTGTGATTCATCCAATTTTTGGGCTCCTGAAGCCAACTCCAGTGTATATTTGGGCTCCTGCTGCTGCTGGTGTCAACTCCTGCAAACTCCAGGGTGTGATTCATCCAATTTTTGGGCTCCTGAAGCCAACTCCAGTGTATATTTGGGCTCCTGCTGCTGCTGCTGCCAACTTCTGCCAACTCCAGGGTGTGATTCATCCAATTTTTGGGCTCCTGAGGCCAACTCCAGTGTATATTTGGGCTCCTGCTGCTGCTGCTGCCAACTTCTGCCAACTCCAGGGTGTGATTCATCCAATTTTTGGGCTCCTGAAGCCAACTCCAGTGTATATTTGGGCTCCTGCTGCTGCTGCTGCCAACTTCTGCCAACTCCAGGGTGTGATTCATCCAATTTTTGGGCTCCTGAGGCCAACTCCAGTGTATATTTGGGCTCCTGCTGCTGCTGCTGCCAACTTCTGCCAACTCCAGGGTGTGATTCATCCAATTTTTGGGCTCCTGAGGCCAACTCCAGTGTATATTTGGGCTCCTGCTGCTGCTACTGTCAACTCCTGCCAACTCCAGGGTGTGATTCATCCAATTTTTGGGCTCCTGAGGCCAACTCCAGTGTATATTTGGGCTCCTGCTGCTGCTGCTGCCAACTTCTGCCAACTCCAGGGTGTGATTCATCCAATTTTTGGGCTCCTGAGGCCAACTCCAGTGTATATTTGGGCTCCTGCTGCTGCTGCTGCCAACTTCTGCCAACTCCAGGGTGTGATTCATCCAATTTTTGGGCTCCTGAAGCCAACTCCAGTGTATATTTGGGCTCCTGCTGCTGCTGGTGTCAACTCCTGCCAACTCCAGGGTGTGATTCATCCAATTTTTGGGTTCCTGAAGCCAAATCCAGTGTATATTTGGGCTCCTGCTGCTGCTACTGTCAACTCCTGCCAACTCCAGGGTGTGATTCATCCAATTTTTGGGCTCCTGAGGCCAACTCCAGTGTATATTTGGGCTCCTGCTGCTGCTGCTGCCAACTTCTGCCAACTCCAGGGTGTGATTCATCCAATTTTTGGGCTCCTGAGGCCAACTCCAGTGTATATTTGGGCTCCTGCTGCTGCTGCTGCCAACTTCTGCCAACTCCAGGGTGTGATTCATCCAATTTTTGGGCTCCTGAAGCCAACTCCAGTGTATATTTGGGCTCCTGCTGCTGCTGGTGTCAACTCCTGCCAACTCCAGGGTGTGATTCATCCAATTTTTGGGCTCCTGAAGCCAACTCCAGTGTATATTTGGGCTCCTGCTGCTGCTGCTGCCAACTTCTGCCAACTCCAGGGTGTGATTCATCCAATTTTTGGGCTCCTGAGGCCAACTCCAGTGTATATTTGGGCTCCTGCTGCTGCTACTGTCAACTCCTGCCAACTCCAGGGTGTGATTCATCCAATTTTTGGGCTCCTGAGGCCAACTCCAGTGTATATTTGGGCTCCTGCTGCTGCTGCTGCCAACTTCTGCCAACTCCAGGGTGTGATTCATCCAATTTTTGGGCTCCTGAGGCCAACTCCAGTGTATATTTGGGCTCCTGCTGCTGCTGCTGCCAACTTCTGCCAACTCCAGGGTGATTCATCCAATTTTTGGGCTCCTGAGGCCAACTCCAGTGTATATTTGGGCTCCTGCTGCTGCTGCTGCCAACTTCTGCCAACTCCAGGGTGTGATTCATCCAATTTTTGGGCTCCTGAGGCCAACTCCAGTGTATATTTGGGCTCCTGCTGCTGCTGCTGCTGCCAACTTCTGCCAACTCCAGGGTGTGATTCATCCAATTTTTGGGCTCCTGAGGCCAACTCCAGTGTATATTTGGGCTCCTGCTGCTGCTACTGTCAACTCCTGCCAACTCCAGGGTGTGATTCATCCAATTTTTGGGCTCCTGAGGCCAACTCCAGTGTATATTTGGGCTCCTGCTGCTGCTGCTGCCAACTTCTGCCAACTCCAGGGTGTGATTCATCCAATTTTTGGGCTCCTGAGGCCAACTCCAGTGTATATTTGGGCTCCTGCTGCTGCTGCTGCCAACTTCTGCCAACTCCAGGGTGTGATTCATCCAATTTTTGGGCTCCTGAGGCCAACTCCAGTGTATATTTGGGCTCCTGCTGCTGCTGCTGCCAACTTCTGCCAACTCCAGGGTGTGATTCATCCAATTTTTGGGCTCCTGAGGCCAACTCCAGTGTATATTTGGGCTCCTGCTGCTGCTGCTGCCAACTTCTGCCAACTCCAGGGTGTGATTCATCCAATTTTTGGGCTCCTGAGGCCAACTCCAGTGTATATTTGGGCTCCTGCTGCTGCTGCTGCCAACTTCTGCCAACTCCAGGGTGTGATTCATCCAATTTTTGGGCTCCTGAAGCCAACTCCAGTGTATATTTGGGCTCCTGCTGCTGCTGGTGTCAACTCCTGCCAACTCCAGGGTGTGATTCATCCAATTTTTGGGCTCCTGAAGCCAACTCCAGTGTATATTTGGGCTCCTGCTGCTGCCAACTTCTGCCAACTCCAGGGTGTGATTCATCCAATTTTTGGGCTCCTGAGGCCAACTCCAGTGTATATTTGGGCTCCTGCTGCTGCTACTGTCAACTCCTGCCAACTCCAGGGTGTGATTCATCCAATTTTTGGGCTCCTGAGGCCAACTCCAGTGTATATTTGGGCTCCTGCTGCTGCTGCTGCCAACTCCTGCCAACTCCAGGGTGTGATTCATCCAATTTTTGGGCTCCTGAGGCCAACTCCAGTGTATATTTGGGCTCCTGCTGCTGCTGCTGCCAACTTCTGCCAACTCCAGGGTGTGATTCATCCAATTTTTGGGCTCCTGAGGCCAACTCCAGTGTATATTTGGGCTCCTGCTGCTGCTGCTGCCAACTTCTGCCAACTCCAGGGTGTGATTCATCCAATTTTTGGGCTCCTGAGGCCAACTCCAGTGTATATTTGGGCTCCTGCTGCTGCTGCTGCCAACTTCTGCCAACTCCAGGGTGTGATTCATCCAATTTTTGGGCTCCTGAAGCCAACTCCAGTGTATATTTGGGCTCCTGCTGCTGCTGGTGTCAACTCCTGCCAACTCCAGGGTGTGATTCATCCAATTTTTGGGCTCCTGAAGCCAACTCCAGTGTATATTTGGGCTCCTGCTGCTGCTGCTGCCAACTTCTGCCAACTCCAGGGTGTGATTCATCCAATTTTTGGGCTCCTGAGGCCAACTCCAGTGTATATTTGGGCTCCTGCTGCTGCTACTGTCAACTCCTGCCAACTCCAGGGTGTGATTCATCCAATTTTTGGGCTCCTGAGGCCAACTCCAGTGTATATTTGGGCTCCTGCTGCTGCTGCTGCCAACTTCTGCCAACTCCAGGGTGTGATTCATCCAATTTTTGGGCTCCTGAGGCCAACTCCAGTGTATATTTGGGCTCCTGCTGCTGCTGCTGCCAACTTCTGCCAACTCCAGGGTGTGATTCATCCAATTTTTGGGCTCCTGAAGCCAACTCCAGTGTATATTTGGGCTCCTGCTGCTGCTGGTGTCAACTCCTGCCAACTCCAGGGTGTGATTCATCCAATTTTTGGGCTCCTGAAGCCAACTCCAGTGTATATTTGGGCTCCTGCTGCTGCTGCTGCCAACTTCTGCCAACTCCAGGGTGTGATTCATCCAATTTTTGGGCTCCTGAGGCCAA
Organism: Gastrophryne carolinensis; assembly: GCA_027917425.1. Lineage (NCBI taxonomy): Eukaryota > Metazoa > Chordata > Amphibia > Anura > Microhylidae > Gastrophryne > Gastrophryne carolinensis. Next base: position 7,447,812 of record CM051236.1, on the reverse strand, counting down.
CTCCAGTGTATATTTGGGCTCCTTCTGCCCCTCATAGTGATGCCACTTCAACTCTCTGCAATTGTGCCGCTCTGCGATTCTATTAGCGATGCCTCTGATCTGCATGTGATATTTCTTCAAAGTATTATTTAACTAACCCAGCACGCATCCTGTGCGTGTTACAGCAAGGCAGAATGGTTTACAACCCTATTGAGGCTGTAGGAGGCTCAGAAATAGCCGTTTTTAATAGCGATTCGTCGCGAATTTATTCGGGTCGAAACGATTTTTGTCGGAAAATTCGGCGAATCAGTCGAATCGAATTTTTCAAAAGTTCGCTCATCTCTACCTGTAATATCATTTCTGCACAAATTTTTTTTTTTTTTTACCTTAAAAAAAATATCTAACATTGCAGAAGTGGTCATAGAATTTTTGACATTTAAAAAAAAATAAAAAATTATTAACAATGAATTATGAATAATTAAAGATTGTTCCATTGAAATGCATTGGAGAGCGCCAGGTAGCGAAAGGTCAGACCTGTCGCTGTTCAAGGTCGCTCGCTGGCGCTGTGTGGTGAGGCTGGAATAATGATGAATGATTCGCTATCTGGCGCTCTGTCGTTCGCTAAGCAGGATCGGCTTGATAAATGTGTGATTGCGGTGGGGAGCCGGCGTTCTCGTGGCGGTGAGCGTCATTACCGTTCACTCACCATTCGCCACCTGGCGCTATCCCTTGTTAAATAATTTTTAATTTATTTTACAAGTACAGATATGTGGGATCCCAATGGGAATTGCAAATACATTAAATAGAAGGTTTGACAAACGTTCATAGTCATTATCATTTACCAAGTCCAAGCTCTTTGGAGATTGAGCGTTACATTGGTTTGTTACGATAGGTTGTGAGTGGCAGACAGGGAACATGCGCATTGATTTTCTCTTTAATGAAGTAATTGTAACTGATTTCAGTATTTGATTTGTTCATCACAAATCTATATCCCTGGTATGGGGGGGGGGGGTGCAGACAATGTCTCGTTCTCTGGTCCTGTCTGTGATCTTCTACCTGAATGAGCAGGCCTCAGTGTATTCTGTTTCTGCTGCAGCTCCGCAGATATCTCTCTTTTCATTTTGGAAGGCATCTGGTCACACTCTATACTGACTTTTTTAAACCCAAACGTTAAAGGATTTGAATGTTTTGCAATTTCCCCAAGAGCAGACTAAGAAGACAGTATGGTCTCCATCTGCCGTCATCCTGCTATGTTTCTATAATAACCATCACATATAACCTAAAGGCAACAGAAGCACAATATCACCAGACACAGCCTAATAACTTACCCAGACATGATAATAACCATCACATATAACCTAATAGTAACAGAAGTCATATCTACCTGGTATAGGGCAGTATGGGGATCCCCTCGCCGCTCTCCTGACCCGTCTGCTATTGCTGTAACATGTGGAATCTTTGGAATCGGCTAAAAGGAATGAATATTAATGAATAATGAATGAATGAATGAATATTAATAAACAAATGTATGTTAATGTCGTCTTACCGGGGAGTTTCACTGGGCTTTGTTTATCCCCAGCAGTATGACACATTCATTAGCATTGCAAGGAGCAGACAAAGGGAGGGAGGAGCCTTATCTGAAACACAATAGATGAGACTCTCATCATTATTGTAAGGAACTTACCTCTGCCAGGGGGCCGGCGGCGAGCGTCCGTGGGGTGATGCAGCACTCCTGCTGCTGGGAGTGTGGTACCTTACTCTAGAAGCCTCCCTCACCCCTCTCTAGCTGTGCAGGCGCGCGTCCCACGGTCTGTAAATTTCGCCACTAGGAGGCGCTGTGCTGTGAGTGGCAGCGCAGAGTGCTCCACACCTGATGGGAATCAGGGGCTGATCAGCTTCGCAGCCAAGACTGACCAGCCCATGGATAGTGCCTCCAATCACTCACAGTGTTGTAAGTTACACCAATCAGCACATACACAACCCCCCAGGGTGGCCATTGGTCGATTCCCAAATAAATATGGAGTCAGCCCAGCACTCAGTGCCCGTGATAGTCGCTTGTGATTAGGGTGTGATTCTGTTAGTTGTTATCTGATCTTGACCTGGTTTGATCGACCATCCCTGTCTGCTGCCTGTACCGACCTCTGCTTTGTCTGACTACGAACCTGCCTGCCCCTCTGGATACCCCGCGATCTCTGACCTCCTGGCTTGACCCATTGGCTACCCCTGACTACGCACCTGTCTCATCCCTGTACTCTGACGCACCCTCCGGATTGACTACCTGTGAATGACCTTGGCTTTCGGGATGCCCTTGTGGTTCATCGGCCTTCACGGTAAGCAGCCATCCTTTGCGCCTATTAAGACCTGGGGGCAACCGTGTCCGGGGAGGCGTACCTAGCGTCCCGGAAAATGGGGGCTTGACTATAGGCAGAAGCGGCGGTGGAGATAGGGGGTTTGCCTGCTTACAGAAGGCTGGTGTCCCGCTGGGCATCACAATTATCATAGAAATCACATGACACCGTAATAGACTGAAACTGGGAAACAAATTAGGTGCAGTCACAGGTTCATAGTAAAATATCCTAAACTTGGACACACATTATTTGTATCCATTACATTTTGTTAGATTGGAGCATTTTTCCACAATTAAATTTACTAGTGATGAAACCTAAAAAAGCTCAAGTTATAATGTGCTGGAACTAGTGTCCAAATGGTTCTTCCCACCATCTCACATAAAATAGAAGAAATTATATAATGTCACGCAGACCAAAATATAGTTTGCAAAGTCCCTTCTGGAACAATTATATTGCAATGATCAGATTCTTTGCTAGACCAAACACAATAGTATTGAGCTATGGAACTATATTATATTTCAGCTGTTCCTGGTCCCGGGACAACCCGGTCAATTTCCATAATATATATAGGAAACCTCCTGGACGTCATTTAAACCTTTAAAAAGAATGAAGAGCCCGAACTCGGTGAGTTGGAGATTCCTCATGCCAAGTACAGACTCGAAGCATCCAAAGCCAAAGACAACTTAGCAACTTTTTCTTGGATAAAAAGTTTAATAGAAATTGAGCAAATTCAAAGATTTCCAACATGTGACAAAGAGGGCAATTGCAATGGTATAATAGCAGACAATTATGGAATTTAGTGTCTATGTCTTTTCTGCCTGAAGCCCAAGGTGCTCGCACACTGGATCACTGGGTATTGGGCAATATTGTGTTTTGTTAATCAAAGGTTAATAATCAGTTTGTATATAATGAATCCATGAGGACCAAGTGTTATAAAATGAAAGATGTTAAACTAAAAGATTAGATATTACATTTCAGTCACCATTGTTCTGTAGATCATGGAAATAACTTCTCAAAAATCCAGACTGGTCTTAACCCCCCCCCCCCCCCCACAATCGATTGTCTTCTATTGATAAACAAAAAAGGTCAATAGAGCATGATTAGATTAACTCAGTTTCTAAATGTCCAGCGGTTCTTCCCATCTTTATTATCTATATAAGATAACTTTCAATATACACCTTTGACAAACCTCTCACTAACAGATTCTCTGGGTGTGAAGTTTGGTACATTATACATTGCAGGCACGGTAGTGTGAATCTTTTGGTGTTTTTTCAACTGTGATCTATGTGTGTAACTTTTACCACAGTCAGGGCATTGATACAGCTTCTCTCCAGTGTGAGTCCTTTGGTGTCTAAGCAAGTTTGAATGACTTGCAAAGTACTTGTCACACTCAGGGCATGGAAACGGCTTCTCTCCGGTGTGAGTCCTCTGGTGTGTAATCAGGGCTGAATGACGTGTAAAGTACCTGTCACACTCAGGGCATGTAAATGGCTTCTCTCCAGTGTGAGTCCTTTGGTGTCTAACCAGGTTTGCACATACTGTAAAGCACTTGTCACATTCAGAGCATGAAAACGGCTTCTCTCCAGTGGGAACCCTTTGATGGGCAAGCAGCTTTCTATGCTCTCTAAAGCATTTGCCACATTCTGAGCATGAAAATGGCTTCTCTCCGGTGTGAGTCCACTGGTGTGTAAGCAGGGTTGCACGTTGTGTAAAGCACTTGTCACACTCAGGGCATGTAAATGGCTTCTCTCCAGTGTGAATCCTTTGGTGGGCAAGCAGGTTTCTACGCTCTCTAAAGCATTTGCCACATTCAGAGCATGAAAACGGCTTCTCTCCAGTGTGAGTCCTCTGGTGGTTAAGCAGGGTTGCACGTTGTGTAAAGCACTTGTCACACTCAGGGCATGGAAATGGCTTCTCTCCAGTGTGAGTCCTTTGGTGTCTAACCAGGTTTGCACATACTGTAAAGCACTTGTCACATTCAGAGCATGAAAACAGCTTCTCTCCAGTGTGAATCCTTTGATGGGCAAGCAGCTTTCTACGCTCTCTAAAGGATTTGCCACATTCAGAGCATGAAAATGGCTCCTCTCTGGTGTGAGTCCTCTGGTGTCTAAGCAGGTTTGCATGTCCTGTAAAGCATTTGTCACACTCAGGGCATGTAAATGGCTTCTCTCCAGTGTGAATCCTTACGTGGGCAAGCCGCTGGTCATGCAGTCTAAAGCTTTTGCCACATTCAGAGGATGGGAATGGCTTCTCTCCAGTGTGACTCATCTGGTGAACTATGAGCTGTGACTTCAAACTAAACTGTTTCCCACACTCAGAGCACTGATATGGCTTCACTCCTGTGGGGCTCATTATGGGCTGATGCAGATCAATTTATCTGTATAATGAATTCAAACTTACTGAGAAATTGTCACCCTGTAAGGAGAACACAGAAAGTCATGTTAATTACACAAGCAGGACACACAACACAGTCAATATTTGTGTAGCTGTATACTGGGATTTATGGTTGGTGATTGTTTGATAGTGATAAACTGTAATAAGTGATGAGTGACTGCGTGTGGCAGGATTAATGTAATTAATAGATACAGCAAAATGATGCAATATCTAACAAATGTGTGACACCACAACTTATTACAGTGAAAAGGCAACTTAGAAGTAATCCAATGCCAAATCCGATGGCTGTATTGTGCGTAATGCAAATAACAAATGACCAGAATCTTCATGGTGTTTGTAACTTTACAATGTGTAATTTATTTGTAGAATGGTCAGAAAGCATTGAACTAGGAGTTGTGATATAAAAGTATATTTATCCAAATTAACTAAAGGGCTGAATTAATAAATGTGTGACATGGAAACCCTAAATACCCCACTGCCAGCCAATCACAGGAAAGGCCCAAGACATAAAAATACATGTCTTTGGTCCAGTAAATTGTCTGCCAAGGAAAGCTCCTTCCGTGCTGTTTCTTTTTGTCGGTTCTTCCAGTGGAATTTTTTTTAAATCCAGGTCCGCTAACATTCATTACTGATCAGAAATACTAAAGTAACAACCCATTTTAATGATTGGAACATGCCCTTGTTGAGCCTCTATAAAATCCATCTACAGTACATCAATCCATTAAAGCAGAACTGCAGTCAAAATTGGTCCTGTAGTTCCACTTGAATAAGTAATTTGCATGTTAAAGTGAAAAAGCTAAAAGTTAAAGTTTTCTTATCAAATATTTAGCACAACACAATGTTATTGAGCTATACAACTATATTAAATCTCAGCTTTTGAATTTTTGAGGTTCTTATGTACTCAATTCCTCCCCAAGCTGTCTGTTTGACTGTATGACTTTTTCCTGGTCCCTGGACGACAAGCTGAATTTCCATAATATATTATTTACATTAGGTTCTTATTAAACCAAACAGAACCAATGATATTCTTGTAGGATCAAATATAAAACAATGCAAAATCACTGTTACCAACCTAATCCCACATCTGGCTGATACACAATAAAATGTTATATTTATACTATTGAGAACAATATCTATCAACAGACACAGCCAAATCATTTACCGAGACATGATAATAACCATCACATATAACCTAATAGTAACAGAAGTCATATCTACCTGGTATAGGGCAGTATGGGGATCCCCTCGCCGCTCTCCTGACCTGTCTGCTATTGCTGTGACTGAGCCGGCCTCACCTTATATTGTCTGTACAAACATTCTCTAACATGAGGTGGCTTTGGATTGGCTAAATGGAATTAATATTTATAAACAAAGGTATGTTAATGTCGTCTTACTGGGGAGTTTTATCTGGGCTTTGTTCATCCCCCAGCAGTTTGCCAGGTTCATTAGCATTGCAGCAAGGAGACAAAAGGGAGGGAGGAGCCTTATATGAAACCCAAGATATGAGACTATCATCATTATCATAGAAATCATATGACACAATAGACTGAAACTGGGAAAGAAATTAGGTGCAGTCACAGGTTCATAGTAAAATATCCTAAACTTGGACACACAGTATTTGTATCCATTACATTTTGTTAGATTGGACCATTTTTCCTCAATTATATTTACTAGTTATGAAACCTAAAAAAGCTCAAGTGATAAAGTGCTGGGACTAGTGTCCAAATGGTTCTTCCCACCACCTCACATAAAATAGAAGAAATTATATAATGACACGCAGACCAATATATAGTTTGCAAAGTCCCTTCTGGAACAATTATATTGCAATGATCAGATTATTTGCTAGACCAAACACAATAGTATTGAGCTATGGAACTATATTATATTTCAGCTTGTTCCTGGTCCCTGGACAACCCGGTCAATTTCCATAAAATATGATTCACATTAGACTCTGATTGAACCAAACTGAACCAATGATATTCTTATTGGTTCAAACATAAAATGAATGCAAACATCAACATTACTGTTACATATCTAATCATAGTAATAGGAAATAGCATTTTCTTTGTATAGTTTTATGGTCACTTTATGTGATTCCTATGACTGACTGACCCCCGGGCTCACATTATAATGTCTCTACAAACATTCACTGACACGGAGGGACTTAATTTATTTAATCTCTTACAGAGAATCATATTAAAGAGTTCCCACTAATACCATTATTATAATGTGCAGTATCTCCACCCCAGACACCCCAACTAAGCAATGTCTTGGGACAAGTATAAATGTATCGGAAAATTCTCCTAAACATGTCATAAGATAAAGCAATGTAACATCACATGACTGATATGAGATAACAGCTGTACAAGCAAGATACAGGAACGCAGGTATCCTGAGCAATGTTACCTCTGGACATTGTGGTTACTAAAATAAAGGGTCAGAATTAGATGTAATTTTTAAAATGTATATTTTTATAAAATGTTATTTATTTTTTCCTATGTTAGTAAAGGTGAGTTTTATGGAAGCGTTTATCACTAACTGTAAACATTTGCTATTGGCAACGTACAACACGTCTGTACACCAAGAAGAGAGGATGGTGTTTTGCACATACAGAACACTGCCGCTATGACCATTGCTGAGGTGAGGAAGATCACTTAACCTTACACATGCCCAGCAGCAGTGTTCTCTGAGTACAGGGTCACTTCTTTCTTTTTGGTGCACAAACTTGGTGTACGTTGCCAATAGCAACAGATTACAGATACTGACATATTACTGATTTACTAACATAAGAAAAAAATACTACATCAGCCCATTACATTGAATACATCATTTTGGCATTAAAATATACACTTTCAAAAATTCAATGGAAAGTGGACTTACTATTTAAGCATCCATTCATTTATAAAGCTAAAAAAATGAAAGCAGAACATCTGACGATAAAGGCAAAAGTTACAGAGATACACTGTATCACTGTGTTGTGTGTATTACTGTGTGTATACACTGTACACTGTGTTGTGTGTATCATCTTTGGATGCAGCAGCAAAGGCTGTAGCATCATTCTGTTTAAAAATAGTGATTCTAGGCAGGCAGAGCCAGTCTGTGTGTGTTCACCAGTGTCTCTGGGCTTGTCTGGCCTGGCTGACATTTGTGTTGTTTCTGTGATCTCTGTGTATTGACAATGGAACAGGTGTGAGGAGGAAGCTTTTGGACGGATGTTTGTTGTGTGGCTGCGATTTGCTGCCAGCCCTGAGGTATCACAGGAGTATTTGGAAGCCAGGGTGGTGAGATTACAGGTGCAGAGATGTTTTAATACCCATCTGTCTGTGTGGGAGTGATGAGCAAATCCGCAGCAGGTTTCAGATGAATTGTGCTGTGCTTTTGTCGTTGTATGCCCAAATCTGAAACAAAATTGACCCCACCACTGGCAGCAGGCTATACCTGGCATAGCTCACCTGTGTACCTCTTGGAAATCTTGGAGTGGGGACTTTTCAGACCTCTGCTGCCCTCCACAGCAGCATCAGCCAGGTGACCATGAAGCAAGTGACCAAAGAAGTGAGAGAAATTATACTAAAACAAAAACATTCAATCAGAACTTATGAGCTGGAGCAAACCATGCCAATCATAAAAGCAAAATACAAGATTATCCCAAGCTCAAGCAAACTTTTTGAACATAATTGATTCTAGACAGGAAGATCCATTTTGGTGGATGCCCATATTGTGTAGGACACAGCTAGTGTGGATTTATTTGACTCTTGGATGGGTAAACTTTTGTTTGTTTGTTTGTTTATGTGTAATTAAGCTGTGTGAGTAATGTGGGTGAAAAAGAACGCTGCTGCAGATTGGTTAGGAAACAAGAACAGTATTGATCAGGTGCTGCATTGATTCAGGGAGAGCGCTTCTACAGCGCCCCCACACATCACATTTATCAATGCTGGACAAGATACTTCAGCGTCACTTGTCCAGTGCCAAAGCTAGGTTATAGCAGCAGACACTCGTTTGCTCCATAGTCTTGGCGCTAGTCTTAAATCAGCCTATTAATCTGTGAACTGTAAGCATTAGTGGGTTATCATATAGCAGTTACATAGCATTGTTTGATACTGTGATATTCCTTGATCATTTTCTATTTTCCTAACTTTTTCCTTGAATGTATCAATTTTTGCACTTTCTCTTGCTTCCATTTTCTGTATTCAGCATCAGGTGCCAAACCACAATGTCCAGAGGTGATATTGCTCAGGATACCTGCCTTCCTGTATCTTGCTTGTACAGCTGTTATCTCATATCAGTCATGTGATGTTACATTGTATTATATTATGAAGCAACTTTGATCATTACAATATAATTGTCCTAGAAGAGACTTTGCAAACTATGGACTCAATTCAATAAGAGGCAAAAAAAATCTCATGGCAGTAAAATTCACCTTGTGAGCAAAAAGCCTGAGAATGTCACTGTTACAGAATCACCAGCTAGTAAGACAATGACAGTCAGTGATACTTTTATACTCCTAAGAAAAGTAGAGATTTTTTTACTCCCTTTACAAAAGGGACATTTTAAATGACATTGACATTAATGTCATTGACTTTTCAGGATTTTTTTGTATAAACTGATTTTTTTGAAGTTTTTTTTACTACCGTAAAAATGTTTTCAATACCTATCGAACTGAGGTTGAAATTTTAGCCTGTGTGTCAGTATATAATTCCTTCTATTTGATGTGAGGGGGGAAGAAACACCTTTCCACACTAGCACCCAGCACTATATCACTTAAGCATCGTTAGATCTCATTAATATGAAGTAATATATGAATACAAATTGTGGAAATATTAACAATTTGCCAAAATGTAACAGATAAAAATTATGTGTTTCAAAGTTTAGAATCTTTTACCATGAAGCTGTTACACTTTTGCAATGACAGCATCTTATTTCTTTCCCAGTTTCAGTCTATTGTGTCATGTAATTTCTATGTTAATGGTGAGAGTCTCATCTATTGTATTTCCAATAGGTCTCCTCCCTCCCTTTTGTCTTCTTGCTGCAATGCTAATGAATCTGGCAAACTGCTGGGTGAGAAACAAAGCCCAGATAAAATTCCCCAGTAAGACAATATTAACAAACCTTTACTTATTAAGATTCATTCTTTTTAGCCAAATAAATACGCTGCTGGGTAAGTTATTATTGAGGGATTACCGGTATTTATTAGGCCAATGCACATGTGAATATTATTAAAATATAATTTATATAGAATACTCTCCATCCTGTGGTATGCCCGTCAGACCACAGATTGAAAAGCCTCCTGGACCAAACCACAACCAAAGGTTGGTGAAGACCCCCTTTGCAAGGTTGCATGTAATGGTTTCTTCTTGTTTTGGATAAATGTTACTGCTAGGATTATTAGGTAAGTAGGCAGGTGATCTTTTAGAAATAAACCCAGTTAATTTGTGTGCGATAATTTAAGAACGCTCCAGAAGATATGGAGCACCATGCCCTGTCTCTTCATACATCTCCAACATAAAGAGGAGACAGTAGGAGACATCTTAGATAGTTTGGATCTTATTCAGATCTTGTATGAGGCTTCTATATATGTATTGGAAATAGATAATTTATGTGCTAGTTTGAACATAACCTGCTGCTCGCTTCATCTACCTCTCCTATTGCTTTTGAAATGCTTCAGCCAGTCTCTCCATTGGCTGCCAAACTCATGGAGAATTCAGTTTAAAATTTTAACTCTCCAGCCAGGTCCCTCCTTATATTTCATTTTGAATCCAACGCTATCAACACAGGTCTGCCTCCTGTCCTCCACCCTGGTCACTTCCTCTCATTCCCATCTCTACAGGACATCTCAGGCATAACTGCCATTTTCTGGAATGCCCTTTCCCATTAAATCCAACACTACACAACACTCAACATTTCCAAAACTACCCTTAAAATCAATCTCTTCAGACAAGCATATAACCTGGTTTAGGCATTTCCACTTGGCACCCGCCACCTGAACAACTCAATAACTACTACTCGTGACCCATTCCCTGTGCTTCCAACACCTTCTTTAGACTAAGCTCAAAGGGGTCAGACTCTCCATCCTATTGTGTCCCACTCTCATAGTGTTTGCATTGTCAATTTTTGCATTGGGTCGGCAGTTGTCTGTGTACTCTATTCTATTTACCACGTAGTAAAGTTCTACAGAAAAAGAAGAGGGTGTTATATAAATAAATAATAATAATCTGTCTCTGTTGTGAATTTCCTGTCCCATCCCTTCTTCCATTTCCCTGCATACTTGGTGCACCTTGGTATGGCCTTGTTGATATTTAACAAAATCCCTTGACACTTACTATGATCCCTCAACAAGCCAGGTGAAATACATATACATATCTAATATAAATCTTTATTATCCGGATATTTTACAGTCGTGTGTCTTAGTTTAGTATCTTATAACATGAAGCTATTACACACTTACAATGACTTCATCATATTCTTTTCCCAGTTTTAGTCCATTGTGTCAGTTATTGTGTCTCTTCATTTCTATGATAATGATGAGAGTCTCGTCTATTGTATTCAAATAAGGCTCCTCCCTATTGCCAGTTTGTATTTTGCTGCATTGCTGATGAATTTAACATACTGTTGGGTGGTAAACAGAACCAAAGAACAGGTCAAATAACCTGATGACACCACATTAACATAACACTTTGTTCTATGTGACTTTCAGACTGATTCATCTCTAACGCCAGGTAGCGACAGTTGAGCGTCTGTAACAGCATTTTCAGAGCGCCCGCTAGTAGTCGCTGTGCTCGGCCGTGGGTCGCTAGTTTATAGCGACTCAGTCGCTGTGCAGTAATGTTGAACACATTGTGAGGAGTCGCTATTTGACCAGTACAGCGCTGTATGGGAGCACATGTTAGCGACTGCTCATAGCGACCGACTCACAACATATTAAAAAAAAAAAATGTCTCACACAACTCTGGCGCAGAAAAATGCTTCTCTAAAGCCCAGAGCGCAGGAGGCTGTGTGTGTAGAGTCTGTTTTTCAGCATCTATCCACCAGTAACAAAGCGAAAACATATGGAATTACATTGTAGCAACATTGTAACATGAACACTTTAATGTCAAAAAACTGCTTTTTCAATGCCAAAAGAGGTCACAACATTATTTGAGATTTTTTGCAAATTTAAAAAAAAAACCCTGTTTAAAGAGGAGAAAAGGATCGTCTATTGAAATGTATGGGAGAGCGACAGGTAGCGAGAGGTCATAGCTGGCGCTGTGTCAGGGCAGAACACTGGCACTGTTCGCTGAGGCTGTGCAAATGATGAATCGGACGCTACATGGTGCTATCCCAGTCGCCAAACAGATTCTGCTTAATAAATGTGTAATTGCTGCCGTGTCCTGCGTTCACCAGTTGCTACCTGTCGCTATCCCTTCTTAAATAAGGGTCAAAGTATAAATAAAGGGCTGTGTGGTGTGTGTATCATCTTTGGATGCTGTGGTAAAGGCTGTAGCGTCATTCTGTTTGAGAATAGTGCGTCTAGGCCAGCAGAGCCAATCTGTGTGTGTTAAACAGTGTCTGTGGGATTGTCTGGCCTGGCTGACATCAGTGTTGTTTCCCTGATCTCTGCATTTTGTGATGGATGACCATAGTGTGTAGGACACAGCTAGTGTGGATTTTTTGGAGACCATTTTGGGCTGTGCAGCATCTCCCCTCTTGGCTGGCCCAAACTTAGGAAGCATTCTTTCAGCAGCCTGATGGATTATTCAGCAAGCTAATTGGTTTTGTGGTGAGCTGCATTGAGGTGCACTTGTGTTTGTGTAAGATTGTGTTTGTTTGTTATTTTGCTGGTTGAGTGTTTGTGTGACAGATTGTGTGCATTTGTTTTGTATTTGTGAGTGTATTGGCAATGACGAGGTGTGAGGAGGAAGCTTTCATCCTGATGTTCTCTGTGTGGCTGCAATGTTCTACCAGCACTGAGATATCGCAGGAGTATTTAGAGGCCAGGGTGGTGAGATTATGGGCACAGAGATGTTTTAGCACCAGATTGTCTGTGTGAGATTTGAGTGATGGGCAAATCTGCAGCAGGTTTCAGATGACTTGTGCTGTGCCTTTGTCGTTGTATGCCCAAATCATCATCGGGTGCCTAACCACAATGTCCAGAGGTAATATTGTTCAGGATACCTGCCTTTCAGTATCTTGCTTGTACAGCTGTTATCGCATATCAGTCATGTGATGTTGCATTATCTTATTGTCACAAATTACTTACCTTCTACCCGTGCCCGTGGTGTCCCTAGGCAACGGGTTCGGGTTCCTCCTGCCCAGGAGCCGCTTATGCCTCGGTTGCCATCCCTTGCCCATTGTCACTCAGCTTGTGCTTGCTGGCCTATACGGTCAGCTCATGTCTTCCGGTGGTGCAATACTCAGAATGGCCACCGGAGGCTGTTTAAAAGAACAAAGTCTAGAAGGTGCAGCACTGAGCAGTTTGCCTGGGAAGCTCAGCTGGGGCAATCAGCCCAGAGCTCACCAATCAGACTACAGGGGCAGTGCTCCAATCGGCCGCCAGATCCTATGTGCACCAATCCTAGCCATTGTCTCCCTGTCCAATCCTGCCGGTTTTCCCACTATAAAGGGATTTCCTCTGCAGTTGTTCCTGGCCCGTGATAGCGTGCTGCTGGGTGTGATTGTGATATCTGTTTTCCCTACGAATCTTGCCGTGTATGACCATTCCTGATTGCCGCCTGGACCGACCTTGCCTGTTTTTGACCACGATTCCTGCCTGCTCCTCTGTACCGCGTATCTCTGACCTCCTGGTGTGACCTTTGGCTAGCCCTGACTATTCTTCTATCTAAATCCTCCTGTACCGTGCATCCTCGGACTGATCTCCCGTGTATGACCCTGAAAATGTTTTCATTACTTATTGAACTGAGGTTGAAATGTTGGCCTGTGTGTCCTTATAAAATTTCTTCTATTTGATGTGAGGGGGTGAGAAGAAACACCTTTCCACACTAGCACCCAGCACTATATCACTTGAACGTCTTTAGGTCTCATTACTATTAAGAAATAATCAAATAATAATTGTGGAAATATTAACAACTTGACAAAATTCTGTGTTTCATAGTTTAGAATCTTTTACCATGAAGCTGTTACACTTTTGCAATGACAGCATCTTATTTCTTTCCCAGTTTCAGTCTATTGTGTCAGTTATGGTGTCATGTAATTTCTATGTTAATGGTGAGAGTCTTGTCTATTGTGTTTCCATTAAGGTTCCTCCCTCCCTTTTGTCTCCTTGCTGCAATGCTAATGAATCTGTCATACTGCTGGGTGAGAAACTGAATAGTTGGATGAAAAACAAAGCCCAGTGAAACTCCCCAGTAACACGACATTAACATACCTTTACTTATTAAGATTCATTCCTTTTAGCCAATCCAAAGCCGCCTCATGTTAGAGAATGTTTGTACAGACAATATAAGGTGAGGCCGGCTCAGTCACAGCAATAGCAGACGGGTCAGGAGAGCAGCGAGGGGATCCCCATACTGCCCTATACCAGGTAGATATGACTTCTGTTACTATTAGGTTATATGTGATGGTTATTATCATGTCTGGGTAAATGATTTGGCTGTGTACTTTGTGAATGATTTTGGCTGTCCCCATACTATGTGCTCCATAGTATAAACATAACATTTTATTGTGTGTCAGGCAGATGTGGAATCGGTTGGAGCTGACCATATTATCTATACAATCTTTTATATATGGAATGAATAGGCTGCTGGGTAACATTACAGTAATTTAGTTAATTTATAGAGGTTTGTGCACATGTGAATATTTATAAATGATAATATAAAGTATGACATGCTCAGTCGATAATATGCATCAGATATCTATAGTACTAAGGAATGTCTATACTGCATGAAAAGTACTAAGAGAAGTATTGTATTATCCATCTGATGATTGATGCAGTAGGAGTAAGTGGTGATGACACCAACCCTGATGGGTAGCCACTAAAATTTCCAGATAAAACACATGTTACACTTTAGAGGGAACAGTAAATAGGTGTATTGTACCTAAAAGGAATCTCTGTTGATCGGCACATTTATTACTCAGCACAGTCCACAGATTCTTACTGAAGGATAAACATATTTCACATTGAGATATAATATAGTTACATATCTCAATAAGAATGTGTTTTTTTTCTACAGAAAAGGGGGGTATGGACCTAATGGGGGCCATGCTAATTATATGTTAAGCCATCCCTAACTCTGAGTGTGTTTTTTACTTTACCACACAAAAAAATGCAATAAAAATAGTTCAGAAACTACAGCACAATATGGGGAATGTTCAAGAAGAATTCACAATTTTTCCAACAAATGTGAGAGGCTCTTATTTTTTCTGAACTGAACAAATATCCCTTCCCTTACCTGTAAAAATGCCACATTGAATGTACAGGTGACGTTTGGGGAAAAGCTGTAATATGTAATACAATATAATTTTTTTGCACTTGTTAGCATGTTAAAGCAGATAAGCTCACTGATATGGAAGTTTTAGTTACGTTAAGCTTGGTTCACCAAATAATTAGAATGACCCCCAGTGCTGAGTAGATGTATTTTCATTCATTTAGTTTAATAATAATTGTGGGGACAATCATGAGAAACATTATATGTTATTCCTGATTTCTCCAGCTCATTCCATTCCCATAGCAAATTTCCCTTCTCAACAAGCTAGCTTCATAGGTAGCGCGGGTAGTTGTAATTCTCAACCCAGTCCTGCTCTCAGAAAGCTGTGCAGGTCTCGCACCCACGGGGGGTTCCAAAGAAAATCCATGTTGCTTCTTACACCCCTGGCCTGAAACAAAGCCACAGTGTCCCAGCCATGAGTGACCCCCTGCAGGGAGCTGCCTTTTACCACATGCATGAAAGGAAAATCTCTTCAAGCAGCCGGTGCCAACACAGAACCATGAATAACTGGGTCACAGCTCCCCTTAGCCCCAAGCCAAATACAGAATCAGAAATCAGAACCGTGAATCAAAGCCAAATCCATCTCAGTTTGTCCCATCTCCATAACTATCCTTGAACCATCCTAAAACTATATTCTTGGACACACCAGAAGTGCAGCAATAGTTTAACACCAAGAGGAAGACACTCCTCCCAGGGGGCATTGGAAATGTCCATTGTTACATGTTTGTAATTACTCACCTGTAACCTGTACTATGCTCTCAGACCTGTAAATTTAATATTTCCAAAATATCTCATACTGGTAACTAGTGTGCACTTGTGGCCTAGAGGTAAGGGGAGTGCACTTGTGACCGGAGGGTGACAGGTTCGAATCCTGGTCCTGAATGAAGGAACATGACTGAAATGCTCTTGAGCAAGGCACCGAACCCCGCAACATCTTCCCGGGCAGTAATTTAGGGCAGCCCACCGCTCCAGGCATGGATTAAATGCCGGGGACAAATTCCTACGTGTGCATATGCATATAATGGCCATCTATACATTAAGCTTATCACATTATAATATATATTTAAAAAATGCAAAAAAGGCAAATGCTTTACTTCTTTTTCAAAACTGTGTAGACTCCCAAAAAGTCACACTGAAATACTGCTTGTGTAATTTACATGACTTTCTGTATTTTTCTGACAGGTTGAACATTTATCAGGAAGCTGGAATCCATTTCCATCAGCCCACAATGAGCCCTAAACCAGGAAAACCATATCAGTGCTCTGAGTGTGGAAAATGGTTCGGTTGTAAATCAGAGCTCGCAAGTCACCAGAGGAGTCACACTGGAGAGAAGCCGTTCCCATGCTCTGAATGTGGCAAATGCTTTGCTCATCATCCAAATCTTCTTAGACATCAGATGATCCACACTGGAGTGAAGCCATTTTCATGTCCTGATTGTGACAAGTGCTTTACACAGCATACAAGCCTGCTTACACATCAGAGGACTCACACTGGGGAGAAGCCATATTCCTGTCCTGATTGTGACAAGTGCTTTACACAACATGCAAACCTGCTTACACACCAGAGGACTCACAATGGAGAGAAGCCATTTTCATGTTCTGAGTGTGACAAGTGCTTTACACGACGTGCAACCCTGATTATACATCAGAGAACTCACACTGGGGAGAAGCCATTTTCATGTCCTGAGTGTGACGAGTACTTTATACGTCGGGCAAACCTGCTTACACATCGGAGGACTCACACTGGAGAGAAGACATTTTCATGCAATGAGTGTGACAAGTGCTTTACACAGCGATCATCCCTGTTTAAACATCAGAGGACTCACACTGGAGAGAAACCATATTCATGTTCTGAGTGTAGTAAGTGCTTTACACAACGTAGTAACTTACTTGCACACCAGAAAATTCATACCGGAGAGAAAACATTTTCATGTCCTGAGTGTGACAAGTGCTTTACACAACATGCAAACCTGCTTACACATCTGAGGACTCACACTGGAGAGAAGCCATTTTCATGCACTGAGTGTGAAAAGTGCTTTACACAGCGATCTTCCCTGTTTAAACATCAAATGACTCACACTGGAGAGAAACCATATTCCTGTCCTGAGTGTAGCAAGTGCTTTACACAACATAGTAGCTTACTTTCACACCAGAAAATTCATACTGGAGAGAAAACATTTTCGTGCCCTGATTGTGACAAGTGCTTTACACACCATACAAACCTGCTTAAGCATCAGATAATTCACACTGGGGAGAAGCCATATTCCTGTCCTGAGTGTGACAAGTGCTTTACAAACCATACAAACCTGCTTACACACCAGAAGTCTCACACTGGAGAGAAGCCATTTTCATGTCCTGAGTGTGACAAGTGCTTTACACAACATGCAAACCTGCTTACACATCAGAGGACTCACACTGGGGAGAAGCCATTTTCGTGTCCTGAGTGTGACAAGTGCTTTACACAGCGTTCAACCCTGCTTACACATCGGAGGACTCACACTTGAAAAAATCATTTTACATTTCTGGAAGGTGACAAGTGTTTTAGTTGAAGTGTGAATTTCCAGCGCCACACTATAATCCATAATATAAGGGCACACACTGGAGAGAAGGCATATCAATGTCGTAACGTGATGAAGGGTATGCACATAAATCACAGCTGACAAGACACCAAAGCAATCACCTCACCGGGTATGCAATGTTTCTTACAAAAGCAACAAGTTTCACACCAGGAAAATCGGTTACTGAGAACAAGTTACATATTTTGTTGATGAGCCTGAGACGTTATTTTGACCAGAGAGATGGGAAATATTCAGAGCTCATGTGTTCCAATGTAATTGTTATTTATAAGGTAGTTACATTGTGCCACATAATCTGTATATATGTCTGTTGCCTACCTTCTGCACATGCCTAATAATTTTATGGATTACACATTTAAGCACAACCAGACAATAGTTATCATCCAGAAAGCCAGTGAGATTGTAAAAAGTCAGATATCATACCATTTAAAAACTTTACATCACTTGAAATTAAAAGGTTAACTTTTCGTTGCAAATATGTGGTTTCTAGAATGTATTTGTTAACAAGATTGTTTTATTTAGGTTTATATATTTGTGAACTTGTAGTGCATTAAATTGACAAATTAAAGTAACTCTCAACAATACAATACAATATATTTGTATTTACAATTCACAATAGCGATACACAAGTCGATATACTATATGAATTATGTAGCATTTTGTATGCAATTGTTTGTGAAACTCTTCTTTCTAAATAAAAAAGCGATAAAAAATGAGCCAGTAGGATGTTTGGTGAAATTTCTTTAAAGAGACAGTCCAGGCAATGGCAATAATAAGGCAGCGAGTAGCTAATCTGTTCAAAATAACGTCATAGGTCAGCAACAAAATTATTTGGCTTGTTCTCAGTGATTAATTTTCCTGGTGTGGTGCTTGGTGCTAAGACATATTGCATTTGTGGCAATGTGACTACTTTGGTGTTTTGTCAGCTGTGATGCATATAACCTTCACCACATTCAGGATAATGATATGGATTCTCTCCAGTGTGTGGCCTATCAGTATGGATCACGCAGTGGTCGAAATTCACTCTTCGACTAAAACACTTTTTAGTAACATTCCAGATATCAAAAAGCTTTATCTTCAGTGTTCTCTGATGGTTAAGCAGAGATGCACGTTGTGTAAATCACTTGTCACACTCAGGACATGAAAATGGCTTCCCTGCAGTGTAAATTATCTGATATTTAAGCACAATCAGGACAGGAATATGGCTTTTCTCAAGAGTGAGTCCTCTGATGTGTTAGCAGGTGTGTACTCTGTGTAAAGCACTTGTCACAATCAGGGCAGGAATATGGTTTCTCTCCAGTGTGAGTACTATAATGACTTTATTTATTGACTTTATTGGTTCTAAAACATTTGCCACATTCTAGGCATGAATATGGCTTCTCTCCTGTATGGATCATGGAGTGGAATTTGAGATGAGCATTTCGACAGGCCGAAAGGCTACAATAACAACCCGAAAGAAACTTGCTACAAACTTTGCGGTACCACCCCGGGAATTTCCTCCCAGGGAGAATACCCCAAGCAGAATTTTCCCTAGGGGTAACTTACAGAAAAAATGCAATCATCTGGACAACAAATATTCAAGATTTGTATGAACAGAATAATGCACTGTAAATGAAACTGTATATACACAATGACAAATGTGATATATCTGCACTTGTAAATAAAAAGAACTGAAATTTGATCAGGGTGAGTGGAGTTAGGTACCTTAGAGCCCACTATTACCCCCAAAAGAGTTTTCATGAGGAAATGGTGAACGCTCACCCCCTTTTTAAATAAAGCAGGTGCTAATAACTAGAGCAACAAGACATAATGCTCTCTCTTTCTGTGCACTGCTGATATTTATGGCCAAATCACTAGAGCTTCTAAAAATAAATTCTACAGAAAGTGTAAATGACACAAGCAAGCATTATCACAAACGCCAGGTAGCGACAGATGAGCGTCTCTACCAGGCATTTTCAGAGCACCCGTTAGTCGCTGTGCTCGCCCGTGGGTCGCTAGTTTATAGCGACTCAGTCACTGTGCAGTAATGTTGAATACATTGTGAGAAGTTGCTATTTGACCAGTACAGCGCTGTATGGGAGCGCATGTTAGCGACTGGTCATAGCGACCGACTCACACAACTCTGGCGCAGAAAAATGCTTCTCTGAAGCCCAGAACGCCGGAGGCTGTGTGTTTAAAGTCTGTTTTTCAGCATCTATCCACTAGTAACAAAGCGAAAACATATGGAATTACATTGTAGCAACATTGTAACATGAACACTTTAATGCCAGACCTGTAATGTCATTTCCGAAGAAATATATAAAAAATGAAAACAATTGTGAAACAACTGCTTTTTCAATGCCAGAAGAGGTCGCAGCATTATTTGAGATTTTTTGCAAAATAAAAAAAAAAACAAAAACCCAGTTTAAAGAGAAGAAAAGTATCGTCCATTGAAATGTATGGGAGAGCGAGAGATAGCAAGAGGTCATACCTGGCTCTGTTCACTGAGGCTGTGAAAATGATGAATCGGACGCTACATGGCGTTATCCCAGTTGCTAAACAGATTCTGCTTGATAAATGTGTAATTGCTGCCATGTCCGGCGTTCACCAGTCGCTACCTGTCGCTAACTCTCATTAACCAGGCACTACCTGACTGTATCCCTTCTTAAATTAGGGCCTAAGTATAAATAAAGGGCTGTGTGTTGTGTGTATCATCTGTGGATGCTGTGGTAAAAGCTGTAGCGACATTCTGTTTGAGAATAGTGATTCTAGACAGGCAGAGCCGATCTGTGTGTGTTAAACAGTGTCTGTGGGATTGTCTGGCCTGGCTGACATCAGTGTTGTTTCAGTGAGCTCTTGCATTTTGTGATGGATGCCCATATTGTGTAGGACACAGATTTTTTGGAGACCATTTGTGGACTGTGCAGCATCTCCCCTCTTGGCTGGCCCAAACTTAGGAAGCATTCTTTCAGCAGCCTGATGGTTTATTCAGCAAGCTAATTGGTTTTGTGGTGAGCTGCATTGAGGTGCACTTGTGTCTGTGTAAGATTGTGTTTGTTTGTTATTTTGCTTGAGTGGTTGCGTGTTTGTGTGACAGATTGTGTATTTGTTTTGTATTTGTGAGTGTATTGGCAATGGAGAGGTGTGAGGAGGAAGCTTTCATCCTGATGTTCTCTGTGTGGCTGCGATGTGCTGCCAGCGCTGAGATATCACAGGAGTATTTAGAAGCCAGGGTGGTGAGATTCCGGGCCCAGAGATTATTTAGTATTCAGGTTTCAGATCAATTGTGCTGCACTTTTGTCATTGTATGCCCAAATCCGACACAAAATTGACCCCACCACTAGCAGCAGCACCTGTGTGCCTCCCTGGAAATCTTTGAGCGGGGCACCTTTCAGGCCAATGCTGCCCTCCACAGCGGTATTAGCCAGGTGACCATGAAGCAAGTGACCTAAGAAGTGACCTAAGAAGTGAGAGAAATAATACTAAAACATTCAATCAGACCTTAAGAGCTGAAGCAAACCCTGCCAATCATAAAAGCAAAATACAAGATTATGGTCATCCCAAGCTCAAGCAAACTTTTTGAACATAATTTTTTGAAGAGCCATTTTGGTGGATGCCCATATTGTGTAGGACACAGCTAGTCTGTATTTATTTGGAGACCATTTGTGGGCTGTGCAGCATCTCCCCTCTTGGATGGGTAAGTAGGCAGGGGATCTTTTAGAAATAAACCCAGTTAATTTGTGTGTGATAATTTAGGACAGCTCCAGAAGATATGGAGCACCATGCCCTGTCTCTTCATACATCTCCAACATAAAGAGGAGACAGTAGGAGACATCTTAGATAGTTTGGATGGTATCTGGTACCATCTTGTTAAGATCTTGTATGAGGCTTCTATATATGTATTGGAAATAGATAATTTATGTGCTAGTTTGAACATAACCTGCTGCTCGCTTCATCTACCTCTCCTATTGCTTATGCAATGCTTCAGTCAGTCTCTCCATTGGCTGCCAAACTCATGGAAAATTCAGTTTAAAATTTTAACTCTCCAGCCAGGTCCCTTCTTATATTTCATTTTGAATCCAACGCTATCAACACAGGTCTGCCTCTGACCTTCTCCTGTCCTCCGCCCTGGTAACCTACTCTCATTCCCATCTCTACAGGACATCTCAGGCATAACTGCCATTTTCTGGAATGGAGACAGCTACGGAGATACAAAGATCATCAGGATATACCACAGTATAAAAAGTCTTAGGCTTTTTCTATAGGATGATCAAATAATCCTCACAGTACACAGATTACATTATCTATGTCCGTAGTGGAAGTAGTCACATTGCTGATGTAAAGTCAGTGTTTGGTACACACTGGCCACCGCTTTCAATAATGAATACCAATACACCACAAATATAAATACCTACACGTGCCTATATACATATATATACATATATAAGCCTGGACATAGGAATCTGTTACCCAAAGCTTTTACTGCTGCAGTCCTGATGCTAGTTCAGGGCTCTTGAGCCCTTCCTCTAAGTCTGCCCCATTAATGCCGCAACACAAAGGAGGTGCTAAGCCACATGGTCCAGCATTAATATTGCTTATTACACTATACTTTCTGTATCTTACTTGTTAGCTCATAGCAGCCATGTGATGTTGTTGCCATTGTTTTATATTATGAAGCAAAGTCTTTGATAATTTCAATATAAATGTCCCAGGTGAGAGTTAGGTCCTGATTTATGAAGCACATCTGCCAGACTATGCCCAAAGCAAATTCGAGTAATGCTAAATATAATTTATGTCTTACTTTTTTATACCCAAACCTGAAATGTTTTAAATGTTTATGTGATAAAATCACAACATGTTCAGCCTATAAATTACACTGATTGGACATGAGAAACACAAAAACATACTGTTCAGGGTCGATCAGAGACAGGGTCAGGTCAGGTCAGGTCATGACGATGTCCTGGAGCAGCAGCAGCACTCGGGCGGCAGGAACAAAGCTCCTCCTACTCCATCTCCTCCTCCTTCCTACAAAAGATGAATAGGAAACATTTTTGAGGTAATTTAAACCTAAAGAAAGAAAGAAAGGAATGAAGAGGCCAAGCTCGGTGAATTGGAGATTTCTCATGCCAAGTACAGACTCAGAGCATCCAAAGGCAATTTTTTCTTGGATAAAAAGTATAATATAAATAGAGCAAATTCAAAGATTCCCAACATGTGAGAAAGAGGACAATTGCAAAGTTACAATAGCTGACAATTATGGAATTTAGACTCTATGAGGCCGATTCATTAATAGCGTCAGGTAGCGACAGATGAGCGACAGTAGCGTTATTTTCACAGCGCCCGCTAGTATTCGCTGTGCTTGGGCGTTGTTCGGCTGTTGACAGCGACCCCGTCGGTGTGCGGTAATGTTGAATACGGGGTTAGGAGTCGCTGTTTGACAGGTTCCGCACTGTATGGGAGCACATGACAGCGAACGGCCATAGCGAATGGCTCCCAGCATATTCATTAACAAATCACGCTCCAAAAATTCTCACGCTGTGAAATGCTTGTTTAAACCCCAGAGCGCTGGCGGCGATGGGTTATAAGTAGTTTTTTAACACCCAAACGACCATATTTTTAGAAAAAAAAACATGTTTTTCAAAACATTTTGTAATATGAATACATCAGACC
Organism: Gastrophryne carolinensis; assembly: GCA_027917425.1. Taxonomy (NCBI): domain Eukaryota; kingdom Metazoa; phylum Chordata; class Amphibia; order Anura; family Microhylidae; genus Gastrophryne; species Gastrophryne carolinensis. The sequence continues at coordinate 7,424,449 of CM051236.1, read as the reverse complement.
TGTAATATCAATTCTGCACAATTTTTTTTTTTTTTACCTTAAAAAAAAAATCTAACATTGCAGAAGTGGTCACATAATTTTTGACATTTAAAAAAAAAAAAAAAATAATAGCAATTAATTATGAATATTTAAAGATTGCTCCATTGAAATGCATTGGAGAGCGCCAGGTAGCGAGAGGTCATACCTGTCGCTGTTCAAGGTCGGACGCTGGAGCTGTGGGGTGAGGCTGGAATAATGATGAATGATTCGCTATCTGGCGTTCTGTCAGTCGCTAAGCAGGATCGGCTTGATAAATGTGTGATTGCGGAGGGGAGCCGGCGTTCTCGTGGCGGTGAGCGTCATTACCGTTCGCTCACCATTCGCTACCTGGCGCTATCCCTTGTTAAATAAGTGCCTTTGTGTGTTCTATTTTCCAGACATGTATTGCTACGAGTGAAATACTCTTTTATTGTTTTTGTCAGTCACCTGAGAGCAGAAGAATGGGAAGAAATCAGAAAATACAAATTAGAGTATACAGTACACCACATACAGTGTATACTCAACACTCTAGAATACGGGCACTGCCATCTTGTCACAGAAGCCTCAAATACTGAGGAGAGAAGAGGGGGACAACACACAGGGGCAGGTTATAGCTGTGCTTTGCACAGACAGAGCAGAGCTTGCACCAGGAAAAGGACTGCAATCCCAGAATGCAGAGCAGCACAGTCATTAGGTACTCTCTGTCTGCAGGCAGGCTGAGACTCCATGAGCCATGTTTAAAGGCTCAGAAAACGCAGTAGGTGCAGGTAAGATGATTTTTTTTATGTTGGGCAATCTGTATGTACAGGGCGGGGGGTGAAAGTGAGGCTCCACCCCCTCCATTCATTGTCACTGTTGTGTGTGGCAATTATGTCATTGCCACGCCTATGCAATGACTGTTCTTATGTCATCGCACAAAGAAGAACAGCAAAACAATAGTGTTCCAGGACTACTTGAAAGTGAAAATATCCATTTCTAGCTCTACACCCTAAGAAGGAAGTATCGGCAGTATCATAAATGGACAATATTAATTATATTATTTATCAATAATAATAATATTGAAAGGAAATTCATTCTGTTAAAATCACATTCAACTTTATTGTTTTTCTGTCTAAAAACTGCAGCATACAAAATATGAAAATGAAAACAAACCCTGTGCAATGCCATTTCCTGCATGTTATCAGAGTCCCTACGGCACATAATGGCCTCGATTCAAAAAAGGTAGAAAACAATTCTCATGGTAGTAAAAGATTCAATTCATGAGAAAAAAGCCTGAGAATGTCACTGTTACTGAATCACTAGATAAAAAGACAATGAAAGTCAATGGCACTTTTTTACTCTTAAGAAAAGTAGAGACCTGTTTACTCCTTTCTACACTGTAGTAAATGCTGCCATTGACTTTCATTGTCTTTTTTTCTAGTGATTCAGTAACAGTGATATTCTCAGGCTTTTTTCTCATGAATTGATTTTTTTACTACCATGAGAATTTTTTTCTACCTTTATTGAATCGAGGCCATTGTGTGTAATGATCTGCTTCATCATGAGTAGAGATGAGCGAACTTTTGAAAAATTCGATTCGACTGATTCGCCGAATTTTCCGACAAAAATCGTTTCGACCCGAATAAATTCGCGACGAATCGCTATTAAAAACGGCTATTTCTGAGCCTCCTACAGCCTCAATAGAGTTGTAAACCATTCAGCCTTGCTGTAACACGCACAGGATGCGTGCTGGGTTTGTTAAATAATACTTTGAAGAAATATCACATGCAGATCAGAGGCATCGCTAATAGAATCGCAGAGCGGCACAATTGCAGAGAGTTGAAGTGGCATCACTATGAGGGGCAGAAGGAGCCCAAATATACACTGGAGTTGGCCTCAGGAGCCCAAAAATTGGATGAATCACACCCTGGAGTTGGCAGAAGTTGGCAGCAGCAGCAGGAGCCCAAATATACACTGGAGTTGGCTTCAGGAGCCCAAAAATTGGATGAATCACACCCTGGAGTTGGCAGAAGTTGGCAGCAGCAGCAGCAGCAGGAGCCCAAATATACACTGGAGTTGGCTTCAGGAGCCCAAAAATTGGATGAATCACACCCTGGAGTTGGCAGAAGTTGGCAGTAGCAGCAGCAGGAGCCCAAATATACACTGGAGTTGGCTTCAGGAGCCCAAAAATTGGATGAATCACACCCTGGAGTTGGCAGAAGTTGGCAGTAGCAGCAGCAGGAGCCCAAATATACACTGGAGTTGGCCTCAGGAGCCCAAAAATTGGATGAATCACACCCTGGAGTTGGCAGGAGTTGACAGTAGTAGCAGCAGGAGCCCAAATATACACTGGAGTTGGCTTCAGGAGCCCAAAAATTGGATGAATCACACCCTGGAGTTGGCAGAAGTTGGCAGCAGCAGCAGCAGGAGCCCAAATATACACTGGAGTTGGCCTCAGGAGCCCAAAAATTGGATGAATCACACCCTGGAGTTGGCAGAAGTTGGCAGTAGTAGCAGCAGGAGCCCAAATATACACTGGAGTTGGCTTCAGGAGCCCAAAAATTGGATGAATCACACCCTGGAGTTGGCAGAAGTTGGCAGTAGCAGCAGCAGGAGCCCAAATATACACTGGAGTTGGCCTCAGGAGCCCAAAAATTGGATGAATCACACCCTGGAGTTGGCAGAAGTTGGCAGTAGTAGCAGCAGGAGCCCAAATATACACTGGAGTTGGCTTCAGGAGCCCAAAAATTGGATGAATCACACCCTGGAGTTGGCAGAAGTTGGCAGTAGCAGCAGCAGGAGCCCAAATATACACTGGAGTTGGCTTCAGGAGCCCAAAAATTGGATGAATCACACCCTGGAGTTGGCAGAAGTTGGCAGCAGCAGCAGCAGCAGGAGCCCAAATATACACTGGAGTTGGCTTCAGGAGCCCAAAAATTGGATGAATCACACCCTGGAGTTGGCAGAAGTTGGCAGCAGCAGCAGCAGCAGGAGCCCAAATATACACTGGAGTTGGCTTCAGGAGCCCAAAAATTGGATGAATCACACCCTGGAGTTGGCAGAAGTTGGCAGTAGCAGCAGCAGGAGCCCAAATATACACTGGAGTTGGCTTCAGGAGCCCAAAAATTGGATGAATCACACCCTGGAGTTGGCAGAAGTTGGCAGTAGCAGCAGCAGGAGCCCAAATATACACTGGAGTTGGCTTCAGGAGCCCAAAAATTGGATGAATCACACCCTGGAGTTGGCAGGAGTTGACAGTAGCAGCAGCAGGAGCCCAAATATACACTGGAGTTGGCTTCAGGAGCCCAAAAATTGGATGAATCACACCCTGGAGTTGGCAGAAGTTGGCAGTAGTAGCAGCAGGAGCCCAAATATACACTGGAGTTGGCTTCAGGAGCCCAAAAATTGGATGAATCACACCCTGGAGTTGGCAGAAGTTGGCAGCAGCAGCAGCAGGAGCCCAAATATACACTGGAGTTGGCTTCAGGAGCCCAAAAATTGGATGAATCACACCCTGGAGTTGGCAGGAGTTGACAGTAGCAGCAGCAGGAGCCCAAATATACACTGGAGTTGGCTTCAGGAGCCCAAAAATTGGATGAATCACACCCTGGAGTTGGCAGAAGTTGGCAGTAGTAGCAGCAGGAGCCCAAATATACACTGGAGTTGGCTTCAGGAGCCCAAAAATTGGATGAATCACACCCTGGAGTTGGCAGGAGTTGACAGTAGCAGCAGCAGGAGCCCAAATATACACTGGAGTTGGCCTCAGGAGCCCAAAAATTGGATGAATCACACCCTGGAGTTGGCAGGAGTTGACAGTAGTAGCAGCAGGAGCCCAAATATACACTGGAGTTGGCTTCAGGAGCCCAAAAATTGGATGAATCACACCCTGGAGTTGGCAGAAGTTGGCAGTAGCAGCAGCAGGAGCCCAAATATACACTGGAGTTGGCTTCAGGAGCCCAAAAATTGGATGAATCACACCCTGGAGTTGGCAGAAGTTGGCAGTAGCAGCAGCAGGAGCCCAAAAAATGGCCTAAAGACATAAATATGTTTTGCACCATTTGTAAAGTGTAAAACGTGGCACCATGCTGAATCTAGTCGCATGCATCAGGCATTGGTGGGTGGAAATCCTGGCTGATCCATCCCTGATTCATTTTGACAAAGGTGAGTCTCTCCACATTTTTAGTTGACAGACGAGTTCTCCTCGCCGTAACTATGGCCCCCGCCGCACTAAACACCCGCTCAGATGGCACGCTACTTGCCGGGCAGGACAGCTTTTCCAGGGCAAACTCTGCTAGTTGCGGCCACAAATCAAGTTTGGCTGCCCAGAAGTCCAGCGGATCCTCAAGGTGTGTTGGCATGGTCATGTCAAAGTATGACATGACCTGCTGGTTCAGGTCCTGCTCCAGGTCTTCCTGCTGCTCATGAGTAGCCTCACTATGCGGGTGTAGAAAGCTACTCATTAGCGACTGAAGACTGAGGCTGCTGCTGCTGATGGAGCTTCTGCTGCTGCTGCTGCCAACCCCCCCAGCGGCCATGGCAGTGGAAGGTGAGCGCAGAGGTCCCCTCGAGTCAGACCTGCGAGAGTATGGACCATGGCGCAGATAGGCATCGGCCAACTGCCTACGTAGAATGTCTTTGTAGTAGTTGAGTTTGTCCTCCCTCTCGGTGGGTTTAAAAAATGCCCCCATTTTGTGCCGGAAGCGAGGGTCCAATAAGGTGGACAGCCAGAAGTCATCCCGCCGACAGATGGAAACAATTCTGGGGTCACTACGCAAGCATGTGAGCATGCTTCGTGCCATTTGCGCAAGTGACTCGGATGGACTACCTGTCTCCATCTCCACTGCATACTGCCACGGTGTGCCCGGGTCCTCTGTCTCTCCTTCCTCAAAAACCTCTAGCTCCTCTGGCTGCTCCTGCTCCTCCTCTCCTGTCCGCTGACTAGATAAACCAGCCATTTCGCCAAGCCTAAACTGTGTTTCGCTGGGCAACTCCTCCTCCTCCTCTTCCTCCTCCTCCTCCTCCAGTTCAGCTCCAACGGGGTTCATGTGGCCGTAAGATGTAAACGCCATGTCTCCAGTGCCCTGACCAGCCATGGTTTCCAACATGTGCTGTAGTACATGAAGCAGTGGAATCACGTCGTTCATCCCGTAATCCTGCCGACTGACAAATAAAGTGGCTTCCTCAAAGGGCCTGAGCAAACGGCAGGTGTCACGTATGAGCTGCCACTGGTTGACATTGAAGTTACACAGGGGAGTCCCCCTATCTGCTTGGATCATCAGGAAATCCGTGATGGCTTTTCTCTGTTCATATAATCGGTCCAACATGTGAAGGGTGGAATTCCAACGGGTGGAAACATCGCAAATCAGACTATGTTGGGGGATACCATTCTGACGCTGTAGCTCAAGAAGGGTGTGTTTGGCGGTGTAGGAGTGGCTGAAGTGCATGCAAAGTTTCCGTGAAGTTGTTAGGATGTCCTGCAGATGGGGGGAACACTTCAGAAACCGCTTGACAACCAGATTGAAGACGTGAGCCATGCAGGGGGCATGGGTCAGGCTTCCTTGGCGCAGCGCAGACAAAATGTTCTTCCCATTGTCGGTAACCATGATTCCCATTTTAAGTTTTCTCGGAGTAAGCCATGTTTGGATTTCCTGATGAATACATTTAAGCAGTTCCTCCCCTGTGTGACTCCGTTCGCCAAGACAAACCATGTGAAGCACTGCGTGACACCTCCGTGCCCTGCACACATGGTAGACTGGAGGGGCACTGAGACTTGAGCCTACAGTGGAGGGTGAGGAGATGGCGGAGGATGAGGAGGCCGAGTCGCACGGTGTCACAGGCCCAATGGGCAGAGAGCGCGGAGGCCGAAGCGGCGTGACCTGTCCAAGTTGCTGCTGCAAAGGGACCACATTCACCCAGTGGGCCGTAAACGACATGTACTGCCCCTGACCGTAGTTACAGCTCCAGATGTCGGCGCTGCCATGTATTTTGCTACACACCGACAGGCTCAAGGACTGGCCCACCTTCTGTTCAACAAAAGTGTGCAGCGCTGGTACTGCCTTCTTGGCAAAGAAATGACGGCTTGGGACTCTCCACCTCGGCTCGGCACAAGCCATCAGTTCTCTGAAAGGTGCAGATTCCACCACCTGAAAAGGGAGCGACTGCAGCACCAGCAACTTGGACAGGAGCACATTCAGCTTCTGCGCCGTAGGATGAGTGGGCGCATACTGCTGTCTCTTGGACATGGCTTCGCTGATGGATTGCTGGCGGGATGCATGACTTGGAGGAGGAGGAGGAGGAGCAGGAGCGACAGAGGATGGGTGTGACGCACAGCTGCCTTCGGCTGAGGTGCTGGAGCCTTGGCTGGCAGAAATTGGGAGCTCACTTGGTGAGGAAGCAGACTGGACCACCCCTTGGGAGCCTCGGTTCTCCCAGGTCGTTTTATGGTGACGCATCATATGTTGACGCAGGGCCGTGGTGCCAACATTTGGACCCTGGCCACGCTTCACCTTTTGCCTACATATCTTGCATGTGGCCATGTTACCCTCCTGCGGATGCCTCAGGAAAAACTGCCACACTGCCGAGTAGCTACTTTTCCCACCCCCTGGCCTCACTGATTCACTGCTGCTGTTGCCAACTCCAGGAACCCCTGCTCCACTACCTCCCGATAAGGTAGACTGCCGCACAGCAGGTGCTCTACCCCGGCCCCGGCCCCGGCCGGCTCCAGCCTTTGGAATTGTGCCCCCATGCTGACTGCTACCACCTTGCTGCCTCAGCTGCTGACTCCGGGGCAACCTGCGCCCCTCTTCTCCTGATGATGACGATGAAGCCCCTTCATCACCCGGCTCCCAAGTGCGATCGGCTTCATCGTCATCATCATCATCATCACCGGGTTGTGGCTGTACGTCACTGATGTTCGTGGATTCGTCAACAGTGTCTGGCGCAGGAGCTGGAACGCTCGCAGCACCCACGACACTGTCCACATCACTATTTGTCTGCCTAGCTAAAGAAGCCACCTCCATTTCTTGGCTGGGCAGTAGCTGCTGACTGTCCTCCTGTATCTGATCGTCCTCCTCACTAAAGAGTGGAGCTGAACCCAAAGCATAGGATACGTCGCTGGGGGAGGGAACGGCGTAGGACAGAGGCAATGGGAGGACAGGGACTGCTCTCGGGGCATGCCAACTCAGGGTTGTGTCAGAGGAACCTACCGACCCTAGACTGGGGGTCTCAGATGTAAGTTGTGATGATGTTGTTGATGAGCGCGTCAGCCAATCTACCACGGCAGATGCGTTACTGGTGGAGACCCGACCGCTAGCAGATACTGGCAGATTAGGTCTCTCAGCGTGACTCCTGCTGCTACTGGCCCCCAGTCTGATGCGAGCTCTGCCTGCGGAATCTTGGCCTCTGCCACTCCTCTTTTCACTTCCAGGCACTTGTCTGCCCGACATAGTCTAACTGGCGTGGTAGTAGGTGATATTTTAAGAACCCCCAGGCAGCAGTGGGTCTATATAAAACAGAATATAATGCACACCAAAAGTGAGCAGTAACACTCAGCCTCCAACAGGCCTGCTTAGTGTAAATAAGAGAGCTGCTTAGTGTAAATAAAGAGGGGTATGCTATGTTACAGAACGGGATGCCTCAACAGAAGTGCACCTGGCAGGCAGCAGTAAGCCTATGCCCAGCAAAAGTGTCTTATAATATAAATATAATAAGAGCAAATGCTTATATGGTCTTAAACAGAGGCTGCTTTAGTCACAGAATGGGATGCCCTGGGCAGGAATGGACCTGGCAGGGTCCAGTAGGGCTTTGGCCAGCAAAAGTGTCTTTATCAGGCTAATTTCAAATATGATAAGAGCAAATGCTTATATGGTCTTAAACAGAGGCTGCTGTAGTCACAGAATGGGATGCCCCGGGCAGGAATCGACCTGGCAGGGTCCAGTAGGGCTTTGGCCAGCAAAAGTGTCTTTATCAGGCCTGATTTCTATGAGAATAAGTGCAAATGTTTATTATGCTATTAAATAGAGGCTGCTTTAGTCACAGAATGGGATGCCAGTGCCACAAAAACCAGAGAGCATGCACAGCAAAAGTGTCTTTATCAGGCCTGATTTCTATGAGAATAAGTGCAAATGTTTATTGTGCTATTAAATAGAGGCTGCTTTAGTCACAGAATGGGATGCCAGTGCCACAAAAACCAGAGAGCATGCACAGCAAAAGTGTCTTTATCAGGCCTGATTTCTATGAGAATAAGTGCAAATGTTTATTGTGCTATTAAATAGAGGCTGCTTTAGTCACAGAATGGGATGCCAGTGCCACAAAAACCAGAGAGCATGCACAGCAAAAGTGTCTTTATCAGGCCTGATTTCTATGAGAATAAGTGCAAATGTTTATTGTGCTATTAAATAGAGGCTGCTTTAGTCACAGAATGGGATGCCAGTGCCACAAAAACCAGAGAGCATGCACAGCAAAAGTGTCTTTATCAGGCCTGATTTCTATGAGAATAAGTGCAAATGTTTATTGTGCTATTAAATAGAGGCTGCTTTAGTCACAGAATGGGATGCCAGTGCCACAAAAACCAGAGAGCATGCACAGCAAAAGTGTCTTTATCAGGCCTGATTTCTATGAGAATAAGTGCAAATGTTTATTATGCTATTAAATAGAGGCTGCTTTAGTCACAGAATGGGATGCCAGTGCCACAAAAACCAGAGAGCATGCACAGCAAAAGTGTCTTTATCAGGCCTGATTTCTATGAGAATAAGTGCAAATGTTTATTATGCTATTAAATAGAGGCTGCTTTAGTCACAGAATGGGATGCCAGTGCCACAAAAACCAGAGAGCATGCACAGCAAAAGTGTCTTTATCAGGCCTGATTTCTATGAGAATAAGTGCAAATGTTTATTGTGCTATTAAATAGAGGCTGCTTTAGTCACAGAATGGGATGCCAGTGCCACAAAAACCAGAGAGCATGCACAGCAAAAGTGTCTTTATCAGGCCTGATTTCTATGAGAATAAGTGCAAATGTTTATTATGCTATTAAATAGAGGCTGCTTTAGTCACAGAATGGGATGCCAGTGCCACAAAAACCAGAGAGCATGCACAGCAAAAGTGTCTTTATCAGGCCTGATTTCTATGAGAATAAGTGCAAATGTTTATTGTGCTATTAAATAGAGGCTGCTTTAGTCACAGAATGGGATGCCAGTGCCACAAAAACCAGAGAGCATGCACAGCAAAAGTGTCTTTATCAGGCCTGATTTCTATGAGAATAAGTGCAAATGTTTATTATGCTATTAAATAGAGGCTGCTTTAGTCACAGAATGGGATGCCAGTGCCACAAAAACCAGAGAGCATGCACAGCAAAAGTGTCTTTATCAGGCCTGATTTCTATGAGAATAAGTGCAAATGTTTATTGTGCTATTAAATAGAGGCTGCTTTAGTCACAGAATGGGATGCCAGTGCCACAAAAACCAGAGAGCATGCACAGCAAAAGTGTCTTTATCAGGCCTGATTTCTATGAGAATAAGTGCAAATGTTTATTATGCTATTAAATAGAGGCTGCTTTAGTCACAGAATGGGATGCCAGTGCCACAAAAACCAGAGAGCATGCACAGCAAAAGTGTCTTTATCAGGCCTGATTTCTATGAGAATAAGTGCAAATGTTTATTATGCTATTAAATAGAGGCTGCTTTAGTCACAGAATGGGATGCCAGTGCCACAAAAACCAGAGAGCATGCACAGCAAAAGTGTCTTTATCAGGCCTGATTTCTATGAGAATAAGTGCAAATGTTTATTATGCTATTAAATAGAGGCTGCTTTAGTCACAGATTGGGATGCCAGTGCCACAAAAACCAGAGAGCATGCACAGCAAAAGTGTCTTTATCAGGCCTGATTTCTATGAGAATAAGTGCAAATGTTTATTATGCTATTAAATAGAGGCTGCTTTAGTCACAGAATGGGATGCCAGTGCCACAAAAACCAGAGAGCATGCACAGCAAAAGTGTCTTTATCAGGCCTGATTTCTATGAGAATAAGTGCAAATGTTTATTGTGCTATTAAATAGAGGCTGCTTTAGTCACAGAATGGGATGCCAGTGCCACAAAAACCAGAGAGCATGCACAGCAAAAGTGTCTTTATCAGGCCTGATTTCTATGAGAATAAGTGCAAATGTTTATTATGCTATTAAATAGAGGCTGCTTTAGTCACAGAATGGGATGCCAGTGCCACAAAAACCAGAGAGCATGCACAGCAAAAGTGTCTTTATCAGGCCTGATTTCTATGAGAATAAGTGCAAATGTTTATTATGCTATTAAATAGAGGCTGCTTTAGTCACAGAATGGGATGCCAGTGCCACAAAAACCAGAGAGCATGCACAGCAAAAGTGTCTTTATCAGGCCTGATTTCTATGAGAATAAGTGCAAATGTTTATTGTGCTATTAAATAGAGGCTGCTTTAGTCACAGAATGGGATGCCAGTGCCACAAAAACCAGAGAGCATGCACAGCAAAAGTGTCTTTATCAGGCCTGATTTCTATGAGAATAAGTGCAAATGTTTATTGTGCTATTAAATAGAGGCTGCTTTAGTCACAGAATGGGATGCCAGTGCCACAAAAACCAGAGAGCATGCACAGCAAAAGTGTCTTTATCAGGCCTGATTTCTATGAGAATAAGTGCAAATGTTTATTATGCTATTAAATAGAGGCTGCTTTAGTCACAGAATGGGATGCCAGTGCCACAAAAACCAGAGAGCATGCACAGCAAAAGTGTCTTTATCAGGCCTGATTTCTATGAGAATAAGTGCAAATGTTTATTGTGCTATTAAATAGAGGCTGCTTTAGTCACAGAATGGGATGCCAGTGCCACAAAAACCAGAGAGCATGCACAGCAAAAGTGTCTTTATCAGGCCTGATTTCTATGAGAATAAGTGCAAATGTTTATTATGCTATTAAATAGAGGCTGCTTTAGTCACAGAATGGGATGCCAGTGCCACAAAAACCAGAGAGCATGCACAGCAAAAGTGTCTTTATCAGGCCTGATTTCTATGAGAATAAGTGCAAATGTTTATTGTGCTATTAAATAGAGGCTGCTTTAGTCACAGAATGGGATGCCAGTGCCACAAAAACCAGAGAGCATGCACAGCAAAAGTGTCTTTATCAGGCCTGATTTCTATGAGAATAAGTGCAAATGTTTATTATGCTATTAAATAGAGGCTGCTTTAGTCACAGAATGGGATGCCTCACAGCAGACTTAAGATCAGTTCAGTATATATGCACAGTTAGTTACTATAAGCAGCCTGAAAACGCTAACAAAGGCTGGATGAAAAAAAAAAAATCTCCCTGTCAGCCAGCTCCGTTTTTCCTACCTTTCCCTGGCTTTCTGTCTGTCTCCTGTCTGTCTCCTGCCTGTCTCCTGCCTGTCTCCAGCCTGTCCCTGTCTGTCCCTGTCTCCAGCCTGTCTAACTGCCTCAGCTACACAGCGTTCTGTCTGTCTGTCACGAATGCAATAGAGAAATGAGGAAAAGCAAGATGGCCGCCGTTAAATACCGCTGTGTGACGTCACCGGGCTTGCTGGCTGCTGATAGGCTGCATGTGACTGCCCCAGCTTGCACTGGCGCGGGATACATGTCCAGACATGTCCCGCCCGCCATCTTAGAATGCCTGTAATGTAAATGAATGGATGTTAAAGGAAAACTTCGAGTGATCGAATCGCGGGGAAATTCGGATTCGATCCGAATCGAATTTTTCCTGAAATTCGGATCGAATCCGGGTTCGTCCGGATCGATTCGCTCATCCCTAATCATGAGTGATGATTTTTCAAGATGAAATCACAACATGTTCAGCCTATAAATTACATTGATGAAAAATAGAACAGTCATATGAATTTCTATGTGTCTCTATAACAACATATGTGCACCGGATAAATAATTGTTTAGACATCATATTTTCAATGCTATAGCATCAACATGTGACAAATAGAAGATGAGGATTCCATTTTTATTAGGCTGCAAGGCTTGATTAAAAAAGCGGAATATATAAATAAGAATCCTGCTTGAGGGAAATTAAACCTCCAGAAAGAAGGAAAATAATGAAGAGGCCGAGCTCGGTAAGTTGGGGATTTCTTATGGAAAGTCGGAGCATCAAAAGCCAAAGGCAACTTAACAAATTCTTCTCAGAGAAAAATGTATATTTTTCAATAGAACATATTAAAAAACATGTGACAAAGAGGACAATTTTAATGTTACAATAGAAGCCCATTATGGAATTTAGTGTATATGTGGTTTCTCACTGAAGCCCAAAAAGCCCAAACACCAGATCCTCAGACAATGGACAATATCTATCTTATCTGTGTTTCTGTAGCAATAAGTCAAACCAACTGAACTCTGATATGTATAAGTACCATATAACTAACAATCAGATTAGAGCACATCAATTCTGAATATAATCCTTCCCCCTGGTCACAATAATTTACCAGGCCCAGCAAAGTATTATCTAATTGTTTTGCTTGTTGTTAGAAACCAATTTTCCTGGTGTGAAGTTCGGTGCCTCTGTAGGACACATTGTAGGCACGGCGGTGTGACTCCTTTGGTGTCTTGTCAGCTGTGTTTTATATGCGTAACCTTCACCACACTCAGCACATCGATACGGCTTCTCTCCAGTGTGTGTCCTATAATGACCATTTAATACTTTCTTGGTTCTAAAACCTTTGCCACATTCTAGGCATGAATATGGCTTCTCTCCTGTATGGATCATGGAGTGGAATTTGAGATGAGCAATTCGACTAAAATACTTGTTACATTCCAAACATCTAAATGGATTTTCTCCAGTGTGAGTCCTCTGGTGTCTGACCAGGTGAGAACGTTGTGCAAAACACTTGTCACACTCGGGACAGGGAAATGGCTTCTCTCCAGTGTGAGTCCTCTGGTGACACGTGAGCTCTGACTTAGAACTCCACAATTTTCCACACTCAGAGCACTGGTATGGCTTTACTCCACTGTGCATCCTCTGGTGTCTAGTAAGTTGTGAATGATTAATAAAGCATTTTCCACATTCAGCGCATGGGAATGTTTTCTCTTCAGTGTGACTCTGGTGACATGTGAGCCATGAATTAAATTGAAACCATCTTCCAAACTCAGAGACTGATGGCTTCACTTCTGTAGGACTCATCATGGCCTGATGGAGATCAATGTATCTGTAAAATGTATTACAGCTTCCTGTTAAATGTTCAGCCTGTAAGAAGAATACAGAAAGTCATGTAAATTACACAAGCATCAAACAGAAGAAATTATATAATGACACACAGAACAAAATATCAACCTCAATTCTAAAAAAATCTCATGGTAGTAAAAAAACATATTATGAGATAAAAGCCTGAGAATTCCATCGTTACTGAATCATCAGCTCGGAAGACAATGAAAATCAAAGGAAAGTTTTATTACAGTATAAAAAAAGAACTAAACAATTCTCTATTTTTCTTAAGAGTATAAAAGTTCCAGTGACTGTCATTGTCTCTCTAGCTGGTGATTCATTAACAGTGACATTTTCAGGCTCATAAAGTGAATGTTTTACTACCATGGAATTGTTTCCTATTATTTTCATTCTCTTAAACTATGGCTATATGATGACCCGTCCGTTCACATATTAAATTATAGTAAATTAATAAATGGTTCCTAATCTGCAGCCTATCTTTAGTGGACATGCTCAGAATTAGGTCTGTAGCATCTGTAACTAAATTAGATTTTTCTATGGCAACCCACCTACGTCTTTCTTTCATACAAAATAGAGCTGTGAAATTCTTGCTACAGTTATACTGCACTAAATGAGCTAAATGTGGGAATTTTGGTTTCAAGATTTAGGATCACTTACATCTAAAGCAATATAATGTCTTTTTTAGAAATCACATGTGCATAGACCTCTTTAGATCGGCCAATTTACTGTATTATCTCATAAAAAGGTTACCCAACGGCTAATTAATATTATATTATTATGTCCTGCAACATATCACCCAAAAGTATTTCAAGTCTCATGTTGTAGGACCTATAAACACAATCAGCACATAAAAACAACAACACATGAAGGATTATAAACTCCACCTAATCCCACATCCGGATGACACACAATAACATGCTATGTTTATACTATGGAGCATAATATCACCAGACACAGCCAAATAATTCACCCAGACATGATAATAACCATCACATATAACCTAATAGTAACAGAAGTTATATCTACCTGGTATAGGGCAGTATGGGGATCCCCTCGCCGCTCTCCTGACCCGTCTGCTATTGCTGTGACTGAGCCGGCCTCACCTTATATTGTCTGTACAAACATTCTCTAACATGAGGCGGCTTTGGATTGGCTGAATGGAATGAATCTTAAAATAAATAAAAGGTATGTTAATGTCGTCTTACTGGGGAGTTTCACTGGGCTTTGTTTATCCCCCAGCAGTATGACAGATTCATTAGCATTGCAGCAAAAGGGAGGGAGGAGCCTTATCTGAAACACAATAGATGAGACTCTCACCATTATCATAGAAATCACATGACACAATAACTGACACAATAGACTGAAAGAAATTAGGTGCAGTCACAGGTTCATAGTAAAATATCCTAAACTTGGACACACAGTATTTGTATCCATTACATTTTGTTAGTTTGGAGCATTTTTTCACAATTATATTTACTAGGTATCAAACCTAAAAAAAAGCTCAAGTGATAAAGTGCTGGGACTAGTGTCCAAATGGTTCTTCCCAACACCTCACATAAAATAGAAGAAATTATATAATGACACACAGACCAATATATAGTTTGCAAAGTCCCTTCTGGAACAATTATATTGCAATGATCAGATTCTTTGCGAGACCAAACACAATAGTATTGAGCTATGGAACTATATTATATTTCAGCTTGTTCCTGGTCCCTGGACAACCCGGTCAGTTTCCATAAAATATGATTCACATTAGACTCTGATTGAACCAAATTGAACCAATGATATTCTTATTGGTTCAAACATAAAATGAATGCAAACATCAGCATTACTGTTACATATCTAATCATAGTAATAGGAAATAGCATCTTCTTTGTATAGTTTTATGGTCACTTTATGTGATTCCTATGACTGACTGACCCCCGGCCTCACATTATAATGTCTCTAGAAACATTCACTGACACGGAGGGACTTAGCTGAATTTATTTAATCTCTTACAGAGAATCATATTGAAGAATTCCCACTAATACCATTATTATAATGTGCAGTATCTCCACCCCAGACACCCAACTAAGCAATGTCTTGGGACAAGTATAAATGTATTGGAAATGGTCCTAAACATGTCATAAGATAAAGCAATGTAACATCACATGACTGATATGAGATAACAGCTGTACAAGCAAGATACAGGAAGGCGGGTATCATAAGCAATGTTACCTCTGGACATTGTGGTCACTAAAATAAAGGGTCCGACTTTGACATATTTAAAAAAAAATGTTATTTATTTATTTTTTTTATGTTAGTAAAGGTAAGTTTTATGGAAGCGTTTATCACTAACTGCAAACATTTGCAATTGGCAACGTACAACACGTCTGTACACCAAGAAGAGAGGATTGTGTCCTGCACATACAGAACACTGCCGCTATGACCATTGCTGAGGTGAGGAAGATCACTTAACCTTACACAGGCCCAGCAGCAGTGTTCTCTGAGTACAGGGTCACTTCTTTCTTTTTGGTGTACAAACTTGGTGTACGTTGCCAATAGCAACAGATTACAGATACTGACATATTACAGATTTACTTATATAAGAAAAAAAAACCACATCAGCTCAGTATATACGTCATTTCTGCACAAAAATAATTTTTTCCATTGCTGAGTGGTGCAGACAGCGCCCAGGCAGCAGCACCGCAAAGTGGTAAATGGCGCTGACAGCATTCGCTGCTGCCCAGGTGGTGCTGATAACTTGTGCTGTTGCATTGATTAATATTGGCGCTCAAGTACACATATCCCTCATTTCCACTGTGTGAAATATTAAAAAATACAAACCAAAACAATTACAGTTGCAAACAATGAATATTGTGCAAATGAATGTAAAAAATGCCGAGCTTGTCTAGTGATTTTTTCTTATGTTAGCTAATGTGTGTTTTATAGAAGCAGTTTTCACTACCTGGAATCTTTTGCTATTGGCACCTGCACAGCTGTTTGGCACAAGATAAATAAACACATTCAAAAGTTCAGTTGAACGTGGACTTTCCCTTTACCTAATGGTGTAGATAATCTCTCCATTTAATGAAATGTAATATGTAATTATAATATGTGATTGTTTCTATTAAACTCACAAAGTTTCTCTGATCCTGTCTGTGATCTTCTACCTCAGTGTTCCCCAACCTTCTCCTCCTGAGCCACCAACAGGTCAGGTTTTGTGGATCTCCACACGGACACTCGGGTGAATTAATCAGAGCTCAGACAGAGGTACAGAAACATGATCTGTTGGTGACTGATGAGGAGAGGGTTGGGGGACGCTGTTCTACCTGAATGAGCAGGCCTCGGTGTATATGTTTCTGCTGCCGCTCCTCCATTATATCTCTTTTCATTTTGGAAGGCATTTGATCCTAGATTTTGTGTGGGATCCATCTTTATGTGTCTAGGTCTTCTCCGGACCTTAGTGTGATATATGGCCAGCAGTGATGGACAGGCTGCTTCTCCAGAGAGTTTTATGATCTAGGGCAGCCCCTATAGAACTTTGGCATCTAAAACGTTCATTTATTTCTCAGAAGTACAAATGTTGCTGTGTCTCCTTTACCAGGGGAGATGTTATATGTTCTCTATGCCAGACATAATGTTAATGTTGCAAGGTTTTTATGCCTTATTAGGAAAAGTTAGTATTCTTAAAAAGCTTCAGTTGAATAAACAATAGATGCCAGTCAGAACTTCCATAAAACTTTACCTTTATTGACAATGTATTTAATTTGAGCCAAGATGGACAATCATGAAACCGCAGTAGATACAATTTCAGACTCATATAGTTTAATATATGTAACTTCTCTTTAAAAGCAAAAACATCTCTTTCACATTTCCTGGTGGGAAGTGCACTTCCATGAAACACATTCTACATTGCAGACACAGCAATGCGAATAATTTGCTGACTTGTGAACTGGGATTTATGTGCATAACCTTCACCACATTCAGGACTTTGATACGGCTTCTTCAGTGTGTGTTCTATGGTGAATATTTAGGATGCCAGAGCCATTAACATTGCAGCAAGGAGACAAAGGGAGGGAGGAGCCTTATTTGAAACATAATAGACAAGACTCTCATTATTAACATAGAAATTACATGACACAATAGCCTGAAACTGTGAAAGAATTATGTTGCAGTCATTGAAAAACTGTAACAGCCTCGTGGTAAAAGATACTAAACTATGACACACAGTATTTTTTAGCCATTACATTTTATCAGGTTAATACAATTTTCACAATGATACTTACTAGTAAGCACACCTAAAAAAGCCGGTTATATAGTGCTGGCTGCTAGTGGTAAAATGGGTTCTTTCCACCTGCTCACAATAAAAAGAAGAAATTATATAATGACATACAGACCAAAATATAGTTACGTAAAGTCCCTTCTAGAACAATACAATCGTAATGATGAATGTTTTTGGTTTGCCTAAACAACGCACCAACCACAAGGTCCAGCAGTCATATAGTTTATGATTCTAGAATTTCAGGGTCTTGCTGGTACATTTGTTAGCTCATAGCAGCCATGTGATGTCACATTGTTTTATATTATCAAGCAACGATTCTGATCATTAAAATATAATTGTCCCAGAGGAGACTTTGCAAACTATATGTTGGTCTGTGTGTCATTATATCATCTGTTCTAATTGTGAGATTATTAGAAATTGGGATTTTTTCTTAATGAAATAATCTCGCTATATAAGTTGGGTTTATAATGTTTTCAGATATTTCATATTGAAACATTTCTGGTCACAGACATACAGTTACTTTTGATAATGAAACAAATGTAGCATCTGAGATTTCCAATAAAACCTTGAAAGTGTCCCAACACTGCAAAATGGAGGGAACGGGATATTTAAAAATATATATTTTTTTTCTGTTACAACATTTTTTAATTTATTTTACAAATTACAAGTACAGATATGTGGGGTCCCAATGGGAATTGCAAATACATTAAATAAAAGGTTTGACAAACGTTCATAGTCATTATCATTTACCAAGTCCAAGCTCTTTGGAGATTGAGCGTTAAATTGGTTTGTTACGATAGGTTGTGAGTGGCAGACAGGGAACATGTACATTGATTCTCTCTTTAATGAAGTAACTGTAACTGATTTTAGTATTTGATTTGTTAATGTTCATCACAAATCTATGGTATGGGGGGTGTAGGGGATTTTTGTTCTCTGGTCCTGTCTGTGATCTTCTACCTGAATGAGCAGGCCTCAGTGTATTCTGTTTCTGCTGCAGTTCCTCAGATCTCTCTCTTTTCATTTTGGAAGGCATCTGGTCACACTCTATACTGACTTTATTACACCTAAATATGAAATGATTTGAATGTTTGGCAATTTCCCCAACTCCTGTTATATTTGCAATAAAACTCTATGTTTGCTGATGGAAAATAATAATTGTTGAGTCTTGATTCTTGTACAGATGGAATCCTAAATCCATGTTTAAACTAGTCCACAAGGGGGCAGAAGAATCCCTCAGTGAACTCAGAGCTCTTAAAAATATTTGCATGTAACTGTAGGATGGGCCCACAGAGTCAGTTCTACTGGTGGGCTGAAGACGACCCCCCAAAAAATAAAATAAATATAGCAAAATACCCACCATTTTAATGCCATTGATTCAAACATCACAATGTTAAGCCTCTACATAAACCCCATACAGCATATCAATCCATTAATATGTCACCTATCAGGAGTCATGAACACACTGACCATCTGCATCTCAGGCAGTTATAAATTCTGCCAAAGAAATATATTGAATGAGCCTCTCAGATCTAAAGTAATATAATATATTTGGCAGCAGATACATCTTAATGGAAGCAGTTCTGCCCTGGAATATTTTAGATTCCAGGGCCAGCCAAAGAGTATTTTGTTCCGATTTAAATTTCTACGGGGCACCGGCGAATGCTCTATCATACAGATTTTATTTTCCTTTACTACATGCTAAGTATCATAAATGTACAATAATAACAGTAATATTAACAAGAGAAATATTTTTTAATTCAAATCACAACTTTGATTAAACCAGACCAACACCAGTTTTTTTATTTAATGAGTGTTGGTCCTGCAGACAGTTAATCAAAGCAAGCTGGGGGGCATCCAGAATGCTGGAACCCCCCCTGCACATAACCTCCCAATATCCTCACCTTTATTATGAGCCTACGCTTATTGAATCGAGGTTGATATTTTGGCCTGTGTGTCCTTATAAAATTTCTTCTATTTGATGTGAGGGGAAGAAACACCTTTCCACACTAGCACCCAGCACTATATCACTTGAGCTTTTTATGTTGTTATTTTTAGGTCTCATTACTATTAAGTAATCATTAAATAATAATTGTGAAAATATTAACAACTGGACAAAATTTAACAGATAAAAATTGTGTGCGCCCTAGTTTAGGATCTTTTACTATAAAGCTGTTACACTTTTGCAATCAATGACTGCAACTTATTTATTTCCCAGTTTCAGTCTATTGTGTTTATTATGGTGTCATGTAATTTCTTTGTTAATGATGAGAGTCTCGTCTATTGTGTTTCCAATAAGGCTCCTCCCTCCCTTTTGTCTCCTTGCTGCAATGCTAATGAATCTGTCATACTGCTGGGTGAGAAACAAAGCCCAGTGAAACTCCCCAGTAAGACGACATTAACATACCTTTACTTATTAAGATTCATTCCATTCAGCCAATCCAAAGCCGCCTCATGTTAGAGAATGTTTGTACAGACAATATAAGGTGAGGCCGGCTCAGTCACAGCAATAGCAGACGGGTCAGGAGAGCGGCGAGGGGATCCCCATACTGCCCTATACCAGGTAGATATGACTTCTGTTACTATTAGGTTATATGTGATGGTTATTATCATGTCTGGGTGAATTATTTGGCCGTGTCTGGTGATATTGTGCTACATAGTATAAATATAACATGTTATTGTGTGTCATAAAGATGTGGAATTAGTTGGGGCTGACCATTTTATCTATACAGTTTTTTATATATTAGTGTCTTTAATGTGATGGATGGATTTTATAGAATTCTAAGAGGAGACTTGTCATGATTTTGGGTGATATATTGAAGGAAAGAATAGATGGAATTAATAAGCTGCTGGGTAACTATTTAGTCATTACAGTTAATTTAAAGAGGTTTATGTACATGTGAATATTTTTAAATGATAATATAAAGTCTGACACGCTCAGTCAATAATATGCATCAGATATCTATAGTACTAAGGAATGTCTATACTGCATGAAAAGTACTAAGAGAAGTATTGTATCATCCATCTGATGATTGATGCAGTAGGGGTAAGTGGTGATGACACCAACCCTGATGGGTAGCCACTAAAATATCCAGATAAAACACATGTTACACTTTAGCAGGAACAGTAAATAGGTGTATTGTACCTAAAAGGAATCTCTGTTGATCGGCACATTTATTACTCAGCGCAGTCCACAGATTCTTACTAAAGAAAAAACATATTTTACATTGAGATATAATATAGTTTCATATCTCAATACGATTGTGTTGTGTCTACAGAAAAAGGGGGGTATGGACCTTATGAGAGGCTAATTATTTGGTAAGCCATCCCTAGCAACAAGATGCAATAAAAATATACTTTATCATGTTTTCATAACAAATCACCAGCACTTGCAAAGGGGCATTTCTACGGGTGGAGTGCAAAGTTGTTCAGATGAGATGAGGATATTTTTTTTTTTCAAAAGTTTGAAAACAACACAATATGGGGAATGTTCAAGAAGAATTCACCATTTTTCCAATAAACACCAGAGGCTGTTGTTTTTTCCGAAATCTCAAACAAATACCCCTTCCCTTACCTGTAAAAATGCCCCATCACATGTACAGATGACATTTGGGGAAAAGCTGCGACAAATATTATTTTTGCACTTGTTGCAGTAGATAAGCTCACAAGTGAATCTTGGTTCACCAAATAATTAGAATGACCCCCCCCCCCCCCCGCGCTGAGTAGATGTATTTTCATTCATTTAGTTTAATAATAATTGTGGAGACAATCATGACAAATATTTCTCAGTCTCATTTCATTCCCATAGCAAATGTCCCCTCTCAACAAGCTAGCTTCATAAATAACGCGGGAAGTTGTAATTCTCAACCCATTCCTGCTCTCAGAAAGCTGTGCAGGCCTTGCACCCACGGGGGGTTGCATCTCACACCCCTGGCCTGAAGTAAAGCCACAATATCCCAGCCATGAGTGACCCCATGCAGGGAGCTGCCTTCCATCACATGCATGAAAGGAAAATCTCTTCAGGCAGCCGGTGCAAAAACAGAACCATGAATAACTGGGTCACAGCTCCTCTTAGCCCCAAGCCAAATACAAAATCAGAACCGTGAATCGAAGCCAAAACCATCTCAGTTTGTCCCATCTCCATAACTATCCTTGAACCAGAAATATGGAGGTCTACAGCTCTGAACCATCCTAAAACGATATTCTTGGACGCAACAGAGTTGCAGCAATAGTTTAATACCAAGGGGATGATACTCCTCCCAGGGGGGCATGGAAAATGTCCATTGTCGCATGTTTGTAATTACTCACCTGTAACCTGTACTCTACTCTCTGGTAACTAGTGTGCGCTTATCGAATTACAACATATATTTAACCTGAGCTGACTTTTTGCCATAACTAAAATACCAAGATGAGAAGCTATTCTCATGCTCTGATAGTGACAAATGCTTTACTACTCGTTCAAAACTTTGTAGACTCTAAAAAAGTCACACTGAAATACTGCTTGTGTAATTTACATGACTTTCTGTATTTTTTTTCCATTTTATAGATAAACTGATTTCCATCAGGCCACAATGAGCCCTAAACCAGGAAAACCATATCAGTGCCCCAAGTGTGGAAAATGGTTTCATTGTAAATCAGAGCTCACAAGTCACCAGAGGAGTCACACTGGAGAGAAGCCGTTCAAATGCTCTGAATGTGACAAATGCTTTACTACTCGTTCAGAACTTCTTAGACATCAGATGATCCACACTGGAGTGAAGCCACATCAGTGCTCTGAGTGTGGAAAACTGTATAGACTTAGGTCAGAGCTCAAAAGTCATCAGAGGACTTACACTGGAGTGAAGACATATTCCTGTCCTGAGTGTGACAAGTGCTTTTCACAGCGTTCAAACCTGGTTAAACATCAGAGAACTCACACTGGAGAGAAGACATTTTCATGTCCTGAGTGCGACAAGTGCTTTACACAGCGTACAAACCTGGTTAAACAGGTATGACATCACTAAGCTCCATAGAGCATAAAAAAATGTGACCAACATGAAATCATGATTTAAAAGAATTTTAGGATATTAAATTGTCAGCTATGTAAAGTGTGACGTAAAATGTCTTCTGGTAGCTGGTATATATGGTGGTAAAAGCTATATTCTGAGCTTCTGGGGCCCTGCCTGACTACATAGAATATGAGCTATATACTGTTCAGCGTAGTAGCCCTAATAAGGGCTCTTAAGGACTCTCTTGTCTTCTGGTAGCTGGTATATATGGTGGTAAAAGCTATATCCTGAGCTTCTGGGGCCCTGCCTGCCTACATAGGATATGAGCTATATACTGTTCAGCGTAGTAGCCCTAATAAGGGCTCTTAAGGACTCTCTTGTCTTCTGGTAGCTGGTATATATGGTGGTAAAAGCTATATTCTGAGCTTCTGGGGCCCTGCCTGACTACATAGAATATGAGCTATATACTGTTCAGCGTAGTAGCCCTAATAAGGGCTCTTAAGGACTCTCTTGTCTTCTGGTAGCTGGTATATATGGTGGTAAAAGCTATATTCTGAGCTTCTGGGGCCCTGCCTGACTACATAGAATATGAGCTATATACTGTTCAGCGTAGTAGCCCTAATAAGGGCTCTTAAGGACTCTCTTGTCTTCTGGTAGCTGGTATATATGGTGGTAAAAGCTATATTCTGAGCTTCTGGGGCCCTGCCTGCCTACATAGGATATGAGCTATATACTGTTCAGCGTAGTAGCCCTAATAAGGGCTCTTAAGGACTCTCTTGTCTTCTGGTAGCTAGTATATATGGTGGTAAAAGCTATATTCTGAGCTTCTGGGGCCCTGCCTGACTACATAGAATATGAGCTATATACTGTTCAGCGTAGTAGCCCTAATAAGGGCTCTTAAGGACTCTCTTGTCTTCTGGTAGCTGGTATATATGGTGGTAAAAGCTATATTCTGAGCTTCTGGGGCCCTGCCTGACTACATAGAATATGAGCTATATACTGTTCAGCGTAGTAGCCCTAATAAGGGCTCTTAAGGACTCTCTTGTCTTCTGGTAGCTGGTATATATGGTGGTAAAAGCGATATTCTGAGCTTCTGGTGCCCTGCCTGCCTACATATGAGCCATATACCGTTCAGCGTAGTAGCCCTAATAAGGGCTCTTAATGACTCTCTTGTCTTCTGGTAGCTGGTATAGATGGTGGTAAAAGCGATATTCCGAGCTTCTGGGGCCCTGCCAGCGACAGCCTGTCTTTCCCTGCTGTGAGCGTCTGTCCCTCACTAAGTTCAAGCTGCTAATGCTGACGAAGAGGAAGTGCTGAGTTTTGTATATTCGAGGTCACATGGTTTTTCCAGCCAATGTGTGTAGACGCCGTTTTCGCGATGCCAGCGTCCTCCCAGGACCTGTCCCACCCCCCCTGCATGGTGATTGGTGTAAAAAACGCGCCAGGGAAGGTGGGAGGGGAAACGAATTGTGAGTGCGCCATCGCCGCTGTACTCGATCGAAATCGAGTATGACGAACAGCGTAGTATTCGATCGAATACCGGCTCGGTCGAATACTACTCGCTCATCACTAGTGCTGACAGCATTGGGTGCTGCCCAGGTGGTGCTGATAACTTGTGCTGTTGGATTGATAAATATTGGCGCTCAAGTACACATATCCCTGTGTGAAATATTTAAAAATACAAACCAAAACAATTACAATTGCAAACAATGCATATTGTGCAAATTAATGTAAAAAATGGCGAGCTTGTCTTGTGATTTTTTTCTTATGTTAGCTAATGTGTGTTTTATAGAAGCAGTTTTCACTACCTGGAATCTTTTGCTATTGGCACCTGCACAGCTGTTTGGCACAAGATAAATAAAACACATTGAAAAGTTCAGTTGAACGTGGACTTTCCCTTTACCTAATGGTGTAGATAATCTCTCCATTTAATGAAATGTAACTGATTATAATATGTGATTGTCTCTATCAAACTCACAAAGTTTCTCTGATCCTGTCTGTGATCTTCTAACTCGTTGTTCCCCAACCTTCTCCTCCTGAGCCACCAACAGGTCAGGTTTTGTGGATCTCCACACGGACACTTGGGTGAATTAATCAGAGCTCAGACAGAGGTACAGAAACATGATCTGTTGGTGACTGATGAGGAGAGGGTTGGGGGACGCTGTTCTACCTGAATGAGCAGGCCTCAGTATATATGTTTCTGCTGCAGCTCCTCCATTATATCTCTTTTCATTTTGGAAGGCATTTGATCCTAGATTTTGTGTGGGATCCATCTTTATGTGCCTAGGTCTTCTCGGAACCTTAGTGTGATATATAGCCGGCAGTGATGGACAGGCTGCTTCTCCAGAGAGTATTATGATCTTGGGCAGCCCCTCTAGAAGTCTGGCATCTAAATCTTTCAGTGATTTCTCAGAAGTACAAATGTTGCTGTGTCTCCTTTACCAGGGGAGATGTTATATGTTCTCGATGCCAGACATAATGTTAATGTTGCAAGGTTTTTATGCCTTATTAGGAAAAGTTAGTATTCTTAAAAAGCTTCAATTGAATAAACAATAGATGCCAGTCGCAACTTCCATAAAACCTTATCTTTATTGACAATGTATTAAAACTGACCCAAGATGGACGATCAAAGAAGCAACAGTAGATATGAAATCAGACTTATATCAGTTAATATAAATAACCTCTATATTAAAACAAAAACATATCTCTCACAGTTTTTCCTGGTGGGTTGTGCGCTTCCATTAAACACATTCTACATTGCAGTTATGGCAGTGCGAATAATTTGGTGACTTATGAACTGGGATTTATGTGCATAACCTTCACCACATTCAGGACTTTGATACGGCTTCTCTCCAGTGTGTGTCCTATGATAAATATTTAATACCTACTGACTTATAAAACATTTAACACATGTAAGAAATTGAAACATGTATTTATAGCTTCTCTCCTTTGTGCTTTATGTAGCGGATTCTGAGCTGATGGTTTTCAGTAAAACACTTATCACATTCTAAAAGGTTTCTCTCCAGTGTGAGTCCTCTGGTGCTTGAGCAGGGTTCCACGTTGTGCAAAACACTTGTTACACTCAGGGCATGGAAATGGCTTCTCTCCAGTGTGAGTCCTCTGGTGTCTAAGCAGGTGTCAATGATGCATAAAGAACTTGTCACATTCAGAGCATGGGAATGGCTTCTCTCCAGAGTGAATCCGCTGGTGTTTAAGCAGGTGTGAATGATGTGTAAAGGACTTGTCACATTCAGGGCAGGGAAATGGTTTTTCTCCAGTATGAGCCAACTGGTGTGTGAGCAGGTGTGAACGTTTTGTAAATGACTTGTCACACTCAGGACAAGGAAATGGCCTCTCTCCAGTGTGAATCATTTGGTGGCTAAGCAGGGTTGAGCTTTGTCTAAAGCTTTTGCCACATTCAGAGCATGGAAATGGCTTCTCAGTGGTGTGAATTCTTTGGTGGTTAAGCAGGTGTTCACGTCGTCTAAAGCTGTTGTCACATTCGAAACACTGGAATGGTTTCTCTGCGGTGTGAGTCCTTTGGTGGGTAAGCAGGTTTGAAAGCTGTTTAAAGCTTTTGCCACATTCAGGGCAAGGAAATGGCTCCTCTCCCGTGTGAGTTCTTTGGTGATTAAGAAGCCTTGAACGCTCTCTAAAGCTTTTGCTACATTCAGAGCAAGGAAATGGCTTCTCTCCAGTGTGAGTTCTTTGGTGGTTAAGCAGGTCTGAACGCTGTCTGAAGCTTTTGCAACATTCGGAGCATGGAAATGGCTTTTCTCCAGTGTGAATTCTCTTGTGGCTGATAAGCTGTGACTTAAATCTAAACCCTTTCCCACACTCAGAGCACTGATATGGCTGCTCTCTTGTGGGGCTCATCACGGGCTGATGCAGATTTATATGTAAAATAGGTTCAAACTTTCTGCTAAATGTTCAGCCTGTAAGAAGAACACAGAACGTAATGTTAGTCACACAAGCAGTAAACACATAAAGGAAGTCAGTATTTGTGTAGCCTTATTACTGGGATTAATGGTTGGTGATTGCTTAATATTTCTACATTGTGATAAGTGATGAGTGACTGCATATGGCAGGTGACTGTAAGATAAACTTGCTTAATAGATACAGCACAATTATGTCATATCTAACAACATTATCTAACATGGAGTGACTTGGCTGAATTGATTTAATTTCGTACAAAAAGTCATCTTAAACTAGTCTGTTTGGAGAGTTTCCACTAATACCATTATTATAATGTGCATTATCTCCATCTTACACTCCACAACTAACCAATGCCTTGGGACAGGCATAAATACATTGTGAACATTTCCTACAGTTGTGATTGTATCCCATTTTCTCGGACACACACTGCAAGCAGCACAAAAACTTTGATCTGGGCCTCGTGTGAAGGAAACCATGTCCAAGACTGACAATTTCTATAAACTGCTCTGTAACTGGACAAAGCCATAAATCTGATACCGCAAACCCGGCAACAAGCAATGTAATATTCCTTAGTACTTTAGAGATCTGATTAATATAATCAACTGAACGTGTCATACTTTATGCATAGACTACATGCATAGATATCTTTGGATTAACTCATTTAATGTAATCGCTCAATAAAATGTTACCCAGCAGCTTATTCATATTAAACTATTCTTTTCTTCACAATATCCCCCAAAATTTGCCAAGTTGCTGTCTTCGGCATTTCAGGAAAAACTTCTGAAGAATTAAAAACCTGGGATAACGGAGGAGCTATAAAAGCCACTCATCACACAAAATACACTAGTATATAAAAGATTGTATATATAGAATGGTCAGCCCCATCTAATCCCACATCTGGCTGATACACAATGCAATGTTACCTTTATACCTTCTAGCACAATATCACCAGACACAGCCAAATTATTTACCCAGACATGATAATAACCATCACATATAACCTAATAGTAACAGAAGTCATATCTACCTGGTATAGGGCAGTATGGGGATCTCCTCGACGCTCTCCTGACCCGTCTGCTATTGCTGTGACTGAGCCGGCCTCACCTTATATTGTCTGTACAAACATTCTCTAACATGAGGCGGCTTTGGATTGGCTAAATGGTATGAATCCAAACAAGCAAAGGTATGTTAATGTTGTATTACTAAGTAGTTCTTACTGGCCTTTGTTTATCCCCCAGCAGTATGCCAGACCCGTTACCATTGCAGCAAGGAGACAAAGGGAGGGAGGAGCCTTATTTGAAACACAATAGACAAGATTCTCATTATTAACATAGAAATTACATGA
Organism: Gastrophryne carolinensis; assembly: GCA_027917425.1. Classification (NCBI taxonomy): domain Eukaryota; kingdom Metazoa; phylum Chordata; class Amphibia; order Anura; family Microhylidae; genus Gastrophryne; species Gastrophryne carolinensis. The sequence goes on along the minus strand of CM051236.1, from coordinate 7,396,730 downwards.
CACAATAAACTGAAACTGTGAAAGAATTATGTTGCAAAACTGTAACACCTTATGGTAAAAGATACTAAACTATGACAAACAGTATTTTTATCCATTAAATGTTTCCATGTTAATATCATTTTTACAATGATACTTACCAGTAAGCACACCTAAACAAGCCGCTTATATAGTGTTGGCTGCTAGTGTTATAAATGGGTTCTTTCCACCTGCTCACATGAAAAAGAAGAATTGATATAATAACCTACAGACCAAAATAGAGTTAAGTAAAGTCCCTTCTAGAACAATTAAATCATAATGATAAATGTTTTTGGTTTGCCTAAACAACGCACCAACCACAAGGTCCAGCAGTCATATAGTTTATGATTCTAGAATTTCAGGGTCTTGCTGGTACATTTGTTAGCTCATAGCAGCCATGTGATGTCACATTGTTTTATATTATCAAGCAACGATTCTGATTAATAAAATATAATTGTCCCAGAGGAGACTTTACAAACTATATGTTGGTCTGTGTGTCATTATATCATCTGTTCTAATTGTCAGATTATTAATAGAAATTAGGATTTTTTTCTTAATTAAATAATCTCACTATATAAGTTGTGTTTATTATGTTTTCAGACTTTTCATATTGAAACATTTCTGGTCACATACATACAGTTACTTTTGATAATGAAACAAATGTAGCATCTGAGATTTCCAATAAAACCTTGAAAGTCTCCTGACACTGCAAAATGGAGGGAACAGGATATTTTTTTTTCTGTTACAAAAATTTTTAATTTATTTTACAAATTACAAGTACAGATATGTGGGGTCCCAATGGGAATTGTAAATACATTAAATAGAAGGTTTGACAAACGTTCATAGTCATTATCATTTACCAAGTCCAAGCTCTTTGGAGATTGAGCGTTAAATTGGTTTGTTACGATAGGTTGTGAGCGGCAGACAGGGAACATGTACATTGATTCTCTTCTTTCATGAAGTAACTGTAACTGATTTTAGTATTTGATTTGTTAATGTTCATCACACATCTATGGTATGGGGGGGGGTGTAGGGGATTTTTTGTTCTCTGGTCCTGTCTGTGATCTTCTACCTGAATGAGCAGGCCTCAGTGTATTCTGTTTCTGCTGCAGTTCCTCGGATATCTCTCTTTTCATTTTGGAAGGCATCTGGTCACACTCTATACTGACCTTTATTACACCCAAACATGAAATGATTTGAATGTTTTGCAATTTCCCCAACTCCTGTTATATTTGCAATAAAACTCTATGTTTGCTGTTGGAAAATAGTAATTGTTGGGTCTTTATTCTTGTACAGATGGAATCCTAAATTCATGTTTAAACTAGTCCACAAGGGGGCAGAAGAATCCCTCAGTGAACTTAGAGCTCTTAAAAATATTTGCATGTAACTGTAGGATGGGCCCACAGAGTCAGTTCTACTGGTGGGCTGAAGACGACCCCCCAAAAAATAAAATAAATATAGCAAAATACCCACCATTTTAATGTCATTGATTCAAACATCACAATGTTAAGCCTCTACATAAACCCCATACAGCAAATCAATCCATTAATATGTCACCTATCAGGAGTCATGAACACACTGACCATCTGCATCTCAGGCAGTTATAAATTCTGCCAAAGAAATATATTGAATGAGCCTCTCAGATCTAAAGTAATATAATATATTTGGCAGCAGATACATCTTAATGGAAGCAGTTCTGCCCTGGAATATTTTAGATTCCAGGGCCAGCCAAAGAGTATTTTGTTCCGATTTAAATTTCAGCGTGGCTCCGGCGAATGCTCTATTATACAGATTTTATTTTCCTTTACTACATGCTAAGTATCATAAATGTACAATAATAACAGTAATATTACCAAGAAAATATTTTTTTATTCAAATCACAACTTTGATTGAATCAGACCAACACCCGTTTTTTATTTAATGAGTGTTGGTCCTGCAGACAGCTAATCAAAGCAAGCTGGGGGGCATCCAGAATGATGAAACCCCCCCTGCACATAACCTCCCAATATCCTCTCCTTTATTATGAGCCTGCGCTTATTGAATCGAGGTTGATATTTTGGCCTGTGTGTCCACACTAGCACTCAGCACTATATCACTTGAGCTTTTTATGGTGTCATTTTTAGGTGTCATTACTATTAAGTAATCATTAAATAATAATTGTGAAAATATTAACAACTGGACAAAATGTAACAGATAAAAATTGTGTGCGTCCTAGTTTAGGATCTTTTATTATAAAGCTGTTAGACTTTTGCAATCAATGACTGCAACTTATTTCTTTCCCAGTTTCAGTCTATTGTGTTTATTATGATGTCATGTAATTTCTATGTTAATGATGAGAGTCTCGTCTATTGTGTTTCCAATAAAGATTCTCCCTCCCTTTTGTCTCCTCTCTGCAATGCTAATGAATCTGTCATACTGCTGGGTGAGAAACAAAGCCCAGTGAAACTCCCCAGTAAGACGACATTAACATGCCTTTACTTATTAAGATTCATTCCAATTAGCCAATCAAAAGCCGCCTCATGTTAGAGTCCACAGATGCTTACTGAAGGATAAACATATTTTACATTGAGATATAATATAGTTTCATATCTCAATACAATTGTGTTGTGTCTACAGAAAAAGGGGGTGAACCTAATGAGAGACTAATTATTTGGTAAGCCATCCCTACCAACAAGATGCAATAAAAATATACCTTTTCATGTTTTCATAACAAATCACCAGCACTTGCAAAGGGGCATTTCTACGGGTGGAGTGCAAAATTGTTCAGATGAGAAGAGGATATTTTTTTTTTCAAAAGTTTGAAAACAGCACAATATGGGGAATATTTAAGAAGAAGAACACAAGAGGCTGTTGTTTTTTCCGAACTCTCAAACAAATACCCCTTCCCTTACCTGTAAAAATGCCCCATCACATGTACAGATGACATTTGGGGAAAAGCTGCGACAAATATTATTTTTGCACTTGTTGCAGTAGATAAGCTCACAAGTGAATCTTGGTTCACCAAATAATTAGAATGACCCCCCCCCCGCGCTGAGTAGATGTATTTTCATTCATTTAGTTTAATAATAATTGTGGAGACAATCATGACAAATATTTCTCAGTCTCATTTCATTCCCATAGCAAATGTCCCCTCTCAACAAGCTAGCTTCATAAATAACGCGGGAAGTTGTAATTCTCAACCCATTTCTGCTCTCAGAAAGCTGTGCAGGCCTTGCACCCACGGGGGGTTGCATCTCACACCCCTGGCCTGAAGTAAAGCCACAATATCCCAGCCATGAGTGACCCCATGCAGGGAGCTGCCTTTTATCACATGCATGAAAGGAAAATCTCTTCAGGCAGCCGGTGCAAAAACAGAACTATGAATAACTGGGTCACAGCTCCTCTTAGCCCCAAGCCAAATACAAAATCAGAACCGTGAATCGAAGCCAAAACCATCTCAGTTTGTCCCATCTCCATAACTATCCTTGAACCAGAAATATGGAGGTCTACAGCTCTGAACCATCCTAAAACGATATTCTTGGACGCAACAGAGTTGTAGCAATAGTTTAACACCAAGGGGATGATACTCCTCCCAGAGGGGCATGGAAAATGTCCATTGTCGCATGTTTGTAATTACTCACCTGTAACCTGTACTCTACTCTCTGGTAACTAGTGTGCGCTTATCGAATTACAACATATATTTAACCTGAGCTGACTTTTTGCCATAACTAAAATACCAAGATGAGAAGCTATTCTCATGCTCTGATAGTGACAAATGCTTTACTACTCGTTCAAAACTTTGTAGACTCTAAAAAAGTCACACTGAAATACTGCTTGTGTAATTTACATGACTTTCTGTATTTTTTTTCCATTTTATAGATAAACTGATTTCCATCAGGCCACAATGAGCCCTAAACCAGGAAAACTATATCAGTGCCCCAAGTGTGGAAAATGGTTTCATTGTAAATCAGAGCTCACAAGTCACGAGAGGAGTCACACTGGAGAGAAGCCGTTCAAATGCTCTGAATGTGACAAATGCTTTACTACTCGTTCAGAACTTCTTAGACATCAGATGATCCACACTGGAGTGAAGCCACATCAGTGCTCTGAGTGTGGAAAACTGTATAGACTTAGGTCAGCGCTCAAAAGTCCTCAGAGGACTCACACTGGAGAGAAACCATATTCCTGTCCTGAGTGTGACAAGTGCTTTTCACAGCGTTCAGACCTGGTTAAACATCAGAGAACTCACACTGGAGAGAAGACATTTTCATGTCCTGAGTGTGACAAGTGCTTTACACAGCGTACACACCTGGTTAAAAATCAGAGGACTCACACTGGGGAGAAGCCATTTTCATGTCCTGAGTGCGACAAGTGCTTTACACAGCGTACAAACCTGGTTAAACAGGTATGACATCACTAAGCTCCATAGAGCATAAAAAATGTGACCAACATGAAATCATGATTTAAAAGAATTTTAGGATATTAAATTGTCAGCTATGTAAAGTGTGACGTAAAGCGTTAATAGGATGAATAAGATGTGCTGGACTACACCATTAAGATAACTCTCAATTTTTGAGGGATGATACCTGTATTGGACAAATTGCAGTCTATTCAGACTGCTTCCTATTAGAGAATACAAGACTTGTTAATCTCAGGTGGTACTTTACAGCACCTTACAAATTCACATGTAATCTGCAATATTCAGTTTTCCATACAAGTATATAAAAGTTAAATTACAATTATACATTGGTGCTGGGGCTCCTGGTTTTGTAATGCTCACCAGCCATTGAAATACTTTCTCTGCAGTTGCCTCCCCTGTATTGGATAGATATCTACATTTATAATTAATTTTACAATTATTAGTATTGCCATGACTAAGGCAAAGGCAAATACTGCGCTCATATATATATATGCAGTTTTTTATATAAATAAAAAGCCAATAGATCGAAATAAACATCATTAGAGATACTGTTTTGGTCAGTCTACAACAAGATGGCAGATTTTTGCAGACAAATTTTTCAGGGGATGTCTGACACGCGACATCATTTCCGGTCTCCAGACCGAGATGATGTTATCAGAGTTCCACTGCTAGGAGCTCTGCAGATTGCGCGTAGAGTGTCAGAGCACGTGGATGCGCACCCATTACTCACTCAACCTCCAGCCTTCAACTATAAGCCACAGCGCACATCGGCTCATATACAAGTTGCCCGCACATAAAACGGGAGTAACGAGAGTAGCCGCATTCCAGGCATTCCAGGATCACCATAGAGGGTTAAACACATTCTACATTGCAGACACAGCAGTGCGAATAATTTGGTGACTTATGAACTGGGATTTATGTGCATAACCTTCACCACATTCAGGACTTTGATACGGTTTCTCTCCAGTGTGTGTCCTATGATAAATATTTAATACCTACTGCCTGATAAAACATTTAACACATGTAAGAAACTTATTTATAGCTTCTTTCCTTTGTGCTTTATGTAGCGGATTCTGAGCTGATGGTTTTCAGTAAAACACTTATCACATTCTAAAAGGTTTCTCTCCGGTGAGTCCTCTGGTGCTTGAGCAGGGTTCCACGTTGTGCAAAACACTTGTTACACTCAGGGCATGGAAATGGCTTCTCTCCAGTGTGAGTCCTCTGGTGTCTAAGCAGGTGTGAATGATGCATAAAGAACTTGTCACATTCAGAGCATGGGAATGGCTTCTCTCCAGAGTGAATCCGCTGGTGTTTAAGCAGGTGTGAATGATGTGTAAAGGACTTGTCACATTCAGGGCAGGGAAATGTTTTTTCTCCAGTATGAGCCAACTGGTGTGTGAGCAGGTGTGAACGTTTTGTAAATGACTTGTCACACTCAGGACAAGGAAATGGCCTCTCTCCAGTGTGAATCATTTGGTGGCTAAGCAGGGTTGAACTTTGTCTAAAGCTTTTGCCACATTCAGAGCATGGGAATGGCTTCTCAGTGGTGTGAATTCTTTGGTGGGTAAGCAGGTGTTCACGTCGTCTAAAGCTGTTGCCGCATTCGAAACACTGGAATGGCTTCTCTGCGGTGTGAGTCCTTTGGTGGGTAAGCAGGTTTGAAAGCTGTTTAAAGCTTTTGCCACATTCAGGGCAAGGAAATGGCTCCTCTCCAGTGTGAGTTCTTTGGTGATTAAGAAGCCTTGAACGCTCTCTAAAGCTTTTGCTACATTCAGAGCAAGGAAATGGCTTCTCTCCAGTGTGAATTCTCTTGTGGCTGATAAGCTGTGACTTAAATCTAAACCCTTTCCCACACTCAGAGCACTGATATGGCTGCTCTCTTGTGGGGCTCATCACGGGCTGATGCAGATTAATTTATTTGTAAAATAGGTTCAAACTTTCTGCTAAATGTTCAGCCTGTAAGAAGAACACAGAACGTAATGTTAGTCACACAAGCAGTAAACACATAAAGGAAGTCAGTATTTGTGTAGCCTTATTACTGGGATTAATGGTTGGTGATTGCTTAATATTTCTACATTGTGATAAGTGATGAGTAACTGCATATGGCAGGTGACTGTAAGATAAACTTGCTTAATAGATACAGCACAATTATGTCATATCTAACAACATTCACTAACATGGAGTGACTTGGCTGAATTGATTTAATTTCGTACAAAAAGTCATCTTAAACGAGTCTGTTTGGAGAGTTTCCACTAATACCATTATTATAATGTGCAGTATCTCCATCTCACACTCCACAACTAACCAATGCCTTGGGACAGGCATAAATACATTGTGAACATTTCCTACAGTTGTCATTGTATCCCATTTTCTCGGACACACACTGCAAACAGCACAAAAACTTTGATCTGGGCCTTGTGTGAAGGAAACCATGTCCAAGACTGACAATTTCTATAAATTGCTCTGTAACTGGACAAAGCGACAAATCTGATACCGCAAACCCTTCAACAAGCAATGTAATATTCCTTAGTACTTTAGAGATCTGATTAATATAATCAACTGAACGTGTCATACTTTATGCATAGACTACATGCATAGATATCTTTGGATTAACTCATTTAATGTAATCGGTCAATAAAATGTTACCCAGCAGCTTATTCATATTAAACTATTCTTTTCTTCACAATATCCCCCAAAATATGCCAGGTTTCTAAAGATTGTCCACAAGACCTAGAATCGTTAATTTTTTAGTATGTCTTCAGCATTTCAGGAAATACTTCTGAAGAATTAAAAACCTGGGATAACGGAGGAGCTATAAAAGCCACTCATCACACAAAATACACTAGTATATAAAAGATTGTATATATAGAATAGTCAGCCCCATCTAATCCCACATCTGGCTGATACACAATGCAATGTTACCTTTATACCTTCTAGCACAATATCACCAGACACAGCCAAATTATTTACCCAGACATTTCTATAATAACCATCACATATAACCTAATAGTAACAGAAGTCATATCTACCTGGTATAGGGCAGTATGGGGATCCCCTCGCCGCTCTCCTGACCCGTCTGCTATTGCTGTGACTGAGCCGGCCTCACCTTATATTGTCTGTACAAACATTCTCTAACATGAGGCGGCTTTGGATTGGCTAAATGATATGAATCCAAACAAGCAAAGGTATGTTAATGTATTACTAAGTAGTTCTTCCTGGCCTTTGTTTATCCCCCAGCAGTATGCCAGACCCATTACCATTGCAGCAAGAAGACAAAATAGAGGGAGGAGCCTTATTTGAAACACAATAGACAAGACTCTCATTATTAACATAGAAATTACATAACACAATAAACTGAAACTGTGAAAGAATTATGTTGCAAAACTGTAACAGCTTCATGGTAAAAGATACTAAACTATGACAAACAGTATTTTTATCCATTAAATGTTTCCATGTTAATATAATTTTCACAATGATACTTACCAGTAAGCACACCTAAACAAGCCGGTTATAGTGTTGGCTGCTAGTGTTATAAATGGGTTCTTTCCACCTGCTCACATAAAAAAGAAAAAATGATATAATAACCTACAGACCAAAATAGAGTTAAGTAAAGTCCCTTCTAGAACATTTAAATCACAATGATGAATGTTTTTGGTTTGTCTAAACAACACACCAACCACAAGGTCCAGCAGTCATATAGTTTATGTTTCTAGAATTTCAGGGTCTTGCTGGTACATTTATTAGCTCATAGCAGCCATGTGATGTCACATTGTTTTATATTATCAAGCAACAATTCTGATCATTAAAATATAATTGTCCCAGAGGAGACTTTGCAAACTATATGTTGGTCTGTGTGTCATTATATCATCTGCTCTAATTGTCAGATTATTAATAGAAATTAGGATTTTTTCTTAATGAAACAATCTCACTATATAAGTTGTGTTTATAATGCTTTCAGACTTTTCATATTGAAAAATTTCTGGTCACATACATACAGTTACTTTTGATAATGAAACAAATGTAGCATCTGAAATTTCCAATAAAACCTTGAAAGTGTCCCGACACTGCAAAATGGAGGGAACAGGATATTTTAAAATAATGTTTATAATGATTCAATTACAAGGTACAGATATGCAGGTCCCAATGGGAATTGGACAAACGTTCATAGTCATTATCATTTACCAAGTCCAAGCTCTTTGGAGATTGAGCGTTACATTGGTTTGTTACGATAGGTTGTGAGTGGCAGACAGGGAACATGTGCATTGATTCTCTCTTTAATGAAGTAATTGTAACTGATTTTAGTATTTGATTTGTTAATGTTCATCACAAATCTATATCCCTGGTATGGGGGGGGGGTGTAGGGAATGTCTCGTTCTCTGGTCCTGTCTGTGATCTTCTACCTGAATGAGCAGGCCTCAGTGTATCATGTTTCTGCTGCAGCTCCTCAGATATCTCTCTTTTCATTTTGGAAGGTTTCTGATCACACTCTATACTGACTTTATTACTCCCAAATATGAAACGATTTGGATGTTTTGCACTTTCCCAACCCCGGTTTTATTTGCCATAACATTCTATGTTTGAAGTTGGAAAAAAGTTATTTTTGAGTCTTGATTCTTGCACAGATGGAATCCTAAATCGATGTTTGACCTAGTCCACAGGGAGACAGAGGAATCCCTCAGTAAACTCAGAGCTTTTAAAAAAATATTTGGATGCAACTTTAGGATGGGCCCACAGAGTCAGTTCTACTGGTGGGATGAAGACACCCTAAAAAATAAAATACATATATAGTTATGTATACATATATATAGATAAATACATATAGCCAATAAAATACCCACCATTGTAATGCAATTGATTGAAACTTCACCATGTCAATCCTCTACATAAACCCCATACAGCATATCAACCCATTTATATGTCACCTATCAGGAATCCCACATCTACATCTGAAGCGGTTTTCCAAATGATTATCTGGAGAGGTAAGGAGTGCTGTTCTCACACAATAAATTGATATTAAACATATTAAACAATGTAAATCCCCTACACATACAATGTGACAGTTCTACAGGTGAGGTGCAGATTATTTTAATGGACTAAAAAAAGAAATTCTAATATATTCCTCTTGGTGGAAACTCCTGGTCTAGAGAAGTCACACTGTCCATTCTGTTATGTATCGTGTAACCATGGATGTTGTGGGCCGACACTAGACATTTAAAAGTAAAGTCAAGTTTTAATGACTTTGAATGTAATGCCAAAAGGATGTCTCAAGGTGCCGAGCTTGTCTAGTCTTTTTTTTTCTTATGTGTATGTGTAAATAATTTCTCTGTTTAATAAAATGTAACTGATTATAATATGTGATTGGTTCAATCAAACTCACAAAGCTTTCTCCCTGCTATGGGGGAGATTGGAATGTCTCGTTCTCAGGTCCTGTCTGTGATCTTCTTCCTCAGTGTTCCCCAACCTTCTCGTCATGAGCCACCAACAGGTCAGGTTTTGTGGATCTCCACACAGACACTCAGGTGAATTAATCAGTGCTCAGACAGAGGTACAGAAACATGATCTGTTGGTGTCTTATGATGAGAGGGTTGGGGAAAGCTGTTCTACCTGAACGAGCAGGCCTCAGTGTGTATGTTTCTGCTGCAACTCCTCCATTATATCTCTCTCATTTTGGAAGGCATTTGATCAAACTCTAATGACTTTGTTATACAAAACAACTAGCAGTTTTCTTAAACCCTGTTATATTTTGTTGAAAAAAGTCTGGTGGGCCAAGGACACCCAATCTGACACTGTGGGAATCTTTGACCAGATGGGAGCTTTTGAAAGATCAGAATATCCAGGTAAGGTGAATTACGGCCTGTCGTCATGCAGGTCTTGTATAAAAGACCTTCCTTTTATGTCCACCTCCTACCAAGATATAACAGAGGAGCAAAGGTTCAAAGCAGTCACTGAATTTAAGAAGCAAAGACTTTGATCATTACCATATAATTGCCCCAGAAGGGACTTTGAAACTATGTTTTGGTCTGTGTGGCATGATATAGTTTCTTATATTTGAGGTTTGGGGTGGAAAAACCCATAGTTTGCCCTCCAGCACTTTATCACTTTTTTAATCTGCTTTTTTTGGTGCACTTACTAGTAAGTATAAATGTGAAACCTTTTTAATCTGACAAAATGTAATAGATAAAAATACAGTGTTTCATAGTTTAGGATATTTAACCATGAATCTGTTTTTTTGCAAAGACTGTGACTTATTTCTTTCCCAGTTTCAGTCTATTGTGTCAGTAATAGTGTCATGTAATTTCTATGATAATGATGAGAGTCTCATCTATTGTGTTTAAGGCTCCTCCCTCCCTTTTGTCTCCTTGCTGTAACTCTAATGAATCTGGGTGACAAACAGAACATTTGGCTGAGAAACAAAGTCCGGTAAAAACTCCCCAGTAAGACGACATTAACATACCTTTACTTATTAAGATGAATTCCATTTAGCCAATCCAAAGCCGCCTCATGTTAGAGAATGTTTGTACAGACAATATAAGGTGAGGCCGGCTCAGTCACAGCAATAGCAGACGGGTCAGGAGAGCGGCGAGGGGATCCCCATACTGCTCTATACCAGGTAGATATGACTTCTGTTATATTAGGCTATATCTGATGGTTATTATCATGTTATTTGGCTGTGTCTGGTGAGGGCAAGGCAGTGTGATGTTGTATACTACCATTAAATTACACATTCAGTGTTGGCAGGACCATTGCATTCAAAAGTTTATAATATTCAGCAGAATATCCACCCGGGCCCGGAGATTTTTTATTTTTTAAATTGTAATGATGGCAGCTATTTCAGTTTCTGTGATAAAATTTTATTATTTTAAAGGGACAGTCCGGTCTGAATAACTAATTTTGACCAGCGAAGCAGCCATGTTGCAATTACTGCATAATGCTACACCATTGTCTTCTATTTTGAGGAGAAGGGAGGAGTAGTGCTTTGTCTCATACATCTCAACAGAAGACAATGGGGTGACCGCCGCTGCAGGTAATCCAATCATGGCTGCTAACATAAACTACAAGAGTCAGTAGATCCTGTAGGACTGGTAGATTTTGGGGGTTGGCTGTGTATAACTCTTTGAAGAAAGTTTCAAATACCTTCAGGATCTCTCTATGATCGTGTATTCTACAGGCTCTGAAAGGGACTTGTTGGATTGTTGTAATTATACTTTTGGGTCCATAGGGTCTTGTCATTTTTGTTAATAGAGTTTCTGTTTTGTTACCAAATGTAAAACATTTAGATTTTTGGGGCTTGAATTTTGTATTAAGCCTCAGCCGCCTAAATAAGTTTATAAAAACAGTGATGCCTCCCACCAGGCCTTAGTTTAGTTATTTTATGCTATGACTGAGATGTCACTCGTGTGTTGTTTAAGCCCCTTGTATTTATTTTAATAATTGAGCTTCATTACTACCACTTCCATTTTAGTGTTTCCTGACCATTCCCTAAATTAAAAATCACAATATCTGTGGAGTTACAGAAACTTTGACGTTTCTGCTTGTTTGCTACATATGCGTCAGATTTCTGGCAACAGACAATACATTCGTCCACTGGATTAGATACAAGTCTTTCTTCTGTCATTAAGTAACTTGGCAAATTGTGACTCGAGATCAATGTTTGTTCTGACATTGTTGAATTGTCGTGTCAGCGTGTTTATAGCTCATCTGGTGCGGTTTTATACATTTCTGAGAAATTGGATAATTTTCTTATATATTTTAATTTTATTTCTGTTTCAGTGACCCTTCCATACTGTCCATACCGGTCACTGGTTGTTAAATATGTAAAACCATAAAAATCAGAAAAGTTTTTTGTTTCAGTTGTTGTACTGCTTGTGTAATTTACATGCCTTTCTGTATTCCTCTTATAAGCTGAAACAGGAAGCTGTAATATATTCTACAGATACATTGATCTTCATCAGGCCATGATGAGTCCTACAGAAGTGAAGCCATCAGTCTCTGAGTGTGGAAAATGGTTTCAATTTAAGTCAGAGCTCACATGTCACCAGAGTCACACTGAGGAGAAAACATTCCCATGCGCAGAATGTGGAAAGTCCTTTACTTATCGTTCAAACCTTTCACCAGAGGATGCATGCTGGAGTGAAGCCATATCAGTGCTCAGAGTGTGGAAATGTGTTTACTTCTAAGTCAGAGCTCACACGTCACCAGAGGTTTCACACAGGAGAGAAGCCATTTTCATGCCCCGAGTGTGATAAGTGTTTTACAGTACGTTCACACCTGCTTAGACACCAGAAGACTCACACTGGAGAGAAGCCATATTCCTGTCCTGAGTGTGACAAGTGCTTCACACAACATACTGACCTGCTTAGACACCAGAGGACTCACACTGGAGAGAAACCGTTTAAATGTTTGGACTGTAACAAGTGTTTTAGTCAGAGTGCTCATCTCAAATTTCACTCTATGATTCATAAAGGAGAGAAGCCATATTCATGCCTAGAATGTGGCAAATGTTATGATTAATGATTAAAGTAATTGCACCATAAGATAATACAATATCCCATCACATGACTGCTATGAGCTAACACCTGTACAAGCAAGATATAGAAATACTAGGATCATAAGCTATATTTCCTGCGGACCATGTGGTTAAGCAGCCGCTCATGAAGCCAAAAAATAAAAGCAAAATAAAATGCAAAAATTGCAACAATAATGGCGACATCTAAGGAGATAGAAAGATTATCAGGATATACCACAGTATCAAAGGTCCTGGGCTATTTCTATAGGGTGACCAAATAATCCTCACAGTCCACAGTTTAAATTATGTATGTCCATATTGAAAATGTATTTATAATATATAATTGTCCCAGAGGAGACTTAGGTCCTGATTTATGAAGCACGTCTGCCAGACTAGGCCCAAAGCAAATTCGAGTAGTTCTAAATACAATTTATAATGTTTTCAGCGTGTTGCTGCACCACTAATGTTTGAGCTCATGTGTTTTATGCAGTGCAGCAACATGCGCCAGTGTAGAAATATATTCATATTTTATATAGATATAGAAATTATATTTAGCAGCACTCTAATTTCCACCAATGTGACAAAGCCTGGCAGAAATGTTTGATAAATAAATCAGGCCCCTTGGCACCAATATTTTGATATATGTGTCATCATATAATTTCTTCTCTCTGATTATGAAAGGAAATAGGAAATTGCTTCATTAAATATTCTCACTTTGCTCATATTCTCCCTTTACATGTCTTGCTGATAATGTTTCCAGACTTTTACATTGAAAATATTTTCATTAGTTAATAATCTTGTTCTGCTTTTGGGACACAAACAAACCATCACTAGGGGTGCGGTGGTAGATCACTAGCTTTGCGACACCCGGGTGCCTATCAGCAATCTGTCACATTTTGCCCGGTAGATTTTCTCAGCCGAGCGACGCACCTCTCAGCTTTCCCCAATGAGGGGACAGCGCAGAACATGCTGATGAGAAAGACAGTTCCTCCGCTTGGCGAGAGATCCGATTGGGTCCCTACAGCAGAAATTTGAATGTTCTTATTGACCAGTAGGCCTTTGTATCTGCTCTTAGCACTGCTCCTTTTTGTTGTTTATGGTTGGTCCTGATGAAGGGGACCGATTGTTACCGAAATATAGACTCATGACCTTTGTAATTTGTATACTTACCTAAGTGGCTTGGGTGGGCGGGGGAAGGGAACTTCAATGTTTCTTCCATATGGGAAAAATATAAATATTTTTTAAAAGGAATAAGTTTGGGTTGGTCCCCCTTAGAGTGGTGTCTTCAGGGTCTTACGTAATTGCCCTGTGTGGCACCCTCTAAGCGGGTTCCAGGTGCGCCTTGTTGTTTCCCATTAAAGGTTGCTTTTGTTGAATTTTTAAATGCAATAAGCAGTTTTTATTCTTAGCAATTACATCTACATTTTCATAAGCAATACAAAATAGAAAAAATATATAAGAAATATAATAAACTAAGCATATAACGGTAGAAAAACAAAAAGGAAAATATTTTACAATATATACTATATACAAAGGGTTTCTTTTCACCGATTATTTTGGTGAGCAGCCCTTAATTCAGGGTTGTTTCTCTGTTTACTCTCCTGTTTATAACAGGTATATTGGGTTTATAGTCCCTTGTTTGTAGCAAGTGCTGTTTGTAGCAAGAATGTTGGGCTTGTGATCCCTCTTTTGTAGCAAGTAAAATAGGTTTGCATGTAATCCCTTGTTTGTAGCAAGTGATGTAAATTTGCATACGCGTTTCGCTCTAACGGCTTCTTCAGTGCGTTTAGGTTGTGAACCATTCGGGAACTGCCTTCCTCAGTCCTTTCAGTGCGTTTAGGTTGTGAACCATTCGGGAACTGCCTTCCTCAGTCCTTTCATTACTGTGTGGGGGGAATGTCCTTGTAAATGGAATCCGCTTCTACAGGATCATCCGGTTCCCCAGATTGGAAAAGCGGGGAGGTTTTCTTATCTTTTCCGGACTCTGTATTTAGGTCCCAAGTGCTTTCAGCGTGGTCTGCGTCTTGTAGCTGTGCTTTTTTAAAAGGGCCAAATAGTTTGACCCAAATGTTCAGATTTTTTAGGTCTGACCTGAACCAAATATTTAGATGTAATGTAACACTGGTCCAAAGCCAAAGTTAATCACCAATTTGTATTATATATTGTATACATAGAATTTCACAAGATATACGTATATATTTTATACGCTTAAATTTCACGGGGAGCCCCGAGGGATGCTCTATCATACAGATATAACTGTGTTAGCCCCCTTTATGTTCTTATAGTAAATGGACATTATTAACATGAATAATAATAAGAACAGAAAAAGTTTTTTTGTTATAATAATGTTCAACTTTATTGTTTTAAGTCTGAAAACTGCAGCATGTAAAATATGAAAATGAAAACAATCACAGTGCAATGCCATTTCCTGCATGTTATCAGAGTTCCTATGGCACATAATGTGTGGGTTCTATTTTCCACACATGTATTGCTACGAGTGAAATGCTTTTTCAAGGTAAAATACAAAATGTTCAGCCTATAAATTACACTTTGGACTTGAGAAATAAAAAAAACCTACTGTCCACACTGTAGTATCATTATGTGGCAAATATAGGATGAGAATGAGATTTTTATTAGGCTGCAAGGCTTGATTGAAGAAGTGGAATGTATAAATAGGAAACCTCCTGGAGGTCATTTAAACCTTCAGAAAGAAAGAAATAATGAAGAGGCTGAGCCTCGTGAGCAAATTTTTCTCGGATAAAAAGTATATGAACAGAGCAAAATTAAAGATTTCCAACATGAGACAAAGAGGACAATTGCAATGATAGAATTGCAGACAGTTATTAAATTTAGCATCTATGTGGTTTCTCTTTGAAGTCCAAATTGCTCTCACACTGGATCACCGGGCGCTGGGCAATATTGTCTTTTGTTAATCAGGGATTGATAATCAGTTTGTATATAATGAATCCACAGGGACCAAGTGTTATAAAATGGAAGATGTTGATCTAAAAGAATATATGTTACATTTCATTTTATCATTACTTCTCAAAAATCCAGACTGGTCTTATCACCTCCCCACAATCCATTGTCTTGTAGTGATAAACAAAAAAGGTCAATAGATTAACTCAGTTGCTAAATGTACCTGCCCAGCGGTTCTTCCCATCTTTATTTTTTTAAAGATAACTTTCACTACACACATTTGACAACTCTCTCAGTAAGAGATTCTCAGAGTGTGAAGTTTGGTACATTCTACATTGCAGGCACGGCAGTGTGACTCTTTTGGTGTCTTGTCAGCTGTGATCTAAACATGTAACTTTCACCACATTCAGGACATTGATACGGCTTCTCTCCAGTGTGAGTCCTTTGGTGTGAAAGCAGGATTGAATGATGTGCAAAGTACTTGCCACACTCAGGGCATCGAAATGGCTTCTCTCCAGTGTGAGTCCTTTGGTGTCTAAGCAGGTGTTCACGTTGTGTAAAGCGCTTGTCACACTCAGGGCATGGAAATGGCTTCTCTCCAGTGTGAGTCAGCCTGTGCTTTCTCAGGTTTGAAATAAGCGTAAAGGAATTTCCACATTCAGGACATGAAAATGGCTTTTCTCCAGTGTGAGCCCTTTGGTGGGTAAGCAGGTTTGAGTGTTGATTAAAGCTTTTTCCACATTCAGAGCATGGGAATGGCTTCTCTCCGGTGTAAATTCTCTGGTGACAAATAAGCTCTGACCTACAACTACACTCTTTCCCGCACTCAGAGCACTGATATGGCTTCACTCCTGTGGGGCTCATCGTGGAGATCGATTTATCTGTATAATGGATTCCAACTCCGGCTAAATTTTCAGCCTGTAAGAAGAACATAGGAAGTCATGTTAACTACACAAGTAGTACACAAATCAAAGAAGTCAATATTTTTGTAGCTTTATACTGCAATAGATGGTTGGTGATTGTTTAATGGTTCTACACTGTGATAAGTGATGCATATGGCAGGTGACTGAAAGATAAATATTTTCTTTGAATTACACTTTATTTTGTCTTGTGTCTTATTCTGAAATAAAGCTTGAAATTGCCCAAATTTCATTTCTGTGAGTAATTTTAAGGAAGGTTTTCAGAATTGAGGTCAGTGTGGGTTATCCATATGATTTGGTATTTTTAGAGAGGTTGAGCTTGGAGACATAGAGCATTTTTCATGGGGTATATATTTTATTTAACAACAACAGCCTATACAATTAAATAGGCTCATTTTTACATGTTTGGATTTTCCATACACTGTTTTTATATTGTAATTTCTAAAATAAAATGTTTACCCCACTATATAATTTACACTTTCCCTTTCCTTTTATGAGCATCAGATTTTGAGTTTTTACCAGAGAAAGATGTTTTTTTTTTACTTCAATGTGTGCTAAATGATACTCAGATGTGTGCTAATTGAGACAAACTCAGATTTACTCTTCAAGCTCAGCCTTTCCAAAAATCCGAAATCATTTGGATAACTCAATTCTCTACTTTTCAAGAGGTGCAGAAGTAGCTAAATTGATTTTTAGATTGTGCCTGAAAAAACAATCCACAACCAATTTGGACCTAAGCCTTCTCAGATAGTATTACTAGTAATTCAGGCAGCTCATCTAGATAGGGATGGAGATGGGCTCATACCCAACAATTCCTGGAATCTTTCAAACGTATTCCTATTTCTCAGCCATGTCTTTGCCCCCTTTTTTTCTTTACCTTCTACCTCTTCTTCTTCTACCTTTATCTCTATCTCCATTTTAAATACCTCAACTAGTCCATGCATTGGGACGAGCATAAATATCTTGTGAAATTCTCCTAAAGTTGTGAGTGAATCCCATTTTCTCATGCAGACAGCAGTAAAAATGTGACATTTGCCTTCCCTGTCTGGAACAACACTTTTAAAATATGAATTGCTCTGCAATGGAACAAAACCATATATCTGACACTACAAACCCCGGCATCATGCAGTATAGGCATTCATTAGATTATATACAATATTACTTTTAGGTTTTAGTGTCTCTACAAGCCTCCACTAACATGGGGTGACTTAGATGGTTTGATTTAATCTCATCATAAACTTGTCTATTATTAATATAATGTGAGGGATTTCAAACACCTTAACTAATGCCTTGGGACTAAGCATAAATATCTTGTAAAATTCTCCTAATGTCATCATTGCATCTCATGTTCTTAGGCACATAGTGCAAACAGGCCCTAAGTTACTCCATGTTAGTGGATGTTTGTAAAGACACTATGATGTGAGGCCGGGGGTCAGTCATAACTCAATAAGATTGTGTTCTGTCAACAGATGGGGGTGGGCCTAATGGGGGTCATGATAAATATTTGGTAAGGCAGATTTAACTCTGGATGAGATTTTTTACTTTACACAAAAAATACAAACAAAAATGTGTTCTAATCTTTCCATAACATATCACCTGCACTTGTGACATTTGTACAGGGCATTTGTACAGGTAAGGTAAATAATATTTGCAATGAGGTAAGAATATATAATTTTTACGTTTGGAAGCAACAGAATACTATGAGGAATGTTTCTAAAATTTCCCAAAAATATCCTTACCTTACTGGAAACATTATACATCTCACCTGCAAAATGACCCAACATGGGCACGGGTGACTTTTTGGGAAAACTTTGTTACTGCACTTTTTGTGTGTTAAAGTTATTAATCTCACATAGATGCATGTTGCAATTCACATACATAATGTTTTGAGAAAGACAAATAGTACAACTTGGGCTATTTGACCTCAATATCATAAACATATAACAAATACAATAAAAACAATGTCTATGATTGCATACTCAAATCTGTCAAATGTGCTCAGTCATTTCTCAGAGTTCTTAAATGTTTCTTACACAAAGGAAAAAGGGAGAAGCTTATGGAGGAAGCAAAGAGAAAAAGAAAAATGGGCAAAAGAGAGTAAGGAGAAGTTGTGATAAGTTTCGTACACAAAGCAAAATAGCAGAAGCAGAAAGTGTAAGGGTGAAAGAAAGAGAAAAGTAAAAAAGGGGACCAAGGAGAGTGAGAAGTGGTCACCTGGCTGATACCTTTGCAGAGAACAGCAGTGGCCTGAAAAGTGCTCCATGCAAAGATATTCAAGGAGGCACACAATGCCAGGTAAAGCCTGGCTGCAGCCAGTGGTGGGATCAATTCTGTGTCAGAGGTGGTCATACAAGAATGTGGTCAGATGTGGTCATAGAAGCACTTACCTCATGGTCCCCTGGCTGATGCCTTTGTAGAGAACAGCAGTGGCCTGAAAAGTACCCCGCTTTAAGATATTCAAGGAGGCACACAATGCCAGGTAAAGCCTGGCTGCAGCCAGCGGTGGGGTCAAATCCGTGTCAGATGTGGTCACACATGGACAAAAGCGTAGCATGATTCAACTAAAACCTGCTGCAGATTTGCTCATCACTCAAAACCCACACAGACAGGTGGATACTAAAACATCTATTAGCCTATAGTCTCACCACCCTGGCTTCCAAAGACTCCTGTGACACCTCAGCGCTGCCAACACATCACAGCCACACAGCAAACATCAGGCCAAAAGCTTCCTCCTCACATCTCTCCATTGCCAATACACTCACAAATACAACCCACACAATCTGTCACACAAAAATGCAACCACTCAATCAAAATAACAAACATACACAATCTTATAGAAACACAAGTGGACCTCAAGGTAGCTCACCACAAAACCAATTAGCTTGCAGAATAAACCATCAGGCTGCTGAAAGAATGTTTCCTAAGTTTGGCCCAGCCAAGAGGGGAGATGCTGCACAGCCCACAAATGGTCTCCCAAAAAATCCACACTAGTTGTGTCCTACACAATACGGTCATCCATCACAAATGCAAAGATCAGGCAAACAACACTGATGTCAGCCAGGCCAGACAATCCCACAGACACTGGTGAGCACACACCGACTGGCTCTGCCGGCCTAGAATCACTATTCTCAAACAGAATGACTCTTTTATCACAGTGTTGAAAGATGATACACACAACACACAGGCCTTTATTTATACTTATCCACTTGTAATGTATCAGACACAGCAGAGGCCCCTTTCCGTGCTTTAGAAAGGTAGCAGTGCCAGGCATTTTGGTTGAAGCAGCGCCAAATGTTACCTTCCGCTGTAGGTCAAGATCCCATAGGGCACAATTGGCAGAACTGGATTGTGTTTAATGCGTATAATTAATATTACACACATTCATTTGTACAGAACTTGCATTTGGACTTGTCAGTAATGGAAATGCAGGACCTAGATGTCACAATTTTTTTTTTTTTTTTTGGGGGGGGGTAAATTAATTTTCAAATGCTTCTTTTGCTTAACTATGAGTAATTAGCAGCCTAAACGCAATGAAAATGTTGTCCTCTTTTTCCCAGGCAGTGATTTCCTCTAATTCTAATGATGAAACCGCAGCGGAAAAATGCAGCGCCAAAAATTTCAAAGAGTAAAAAAATCATAAATATACTGGGGAGTGCCGGAATAACGGAGGTACAAAGTGACGCTCGCTGGCACTGGGATAATCAGCTGCTGGGTCCAACAAGCACTGACATATGCCGGCCAATACTTGGTGCAACTATCAAAGCTAATAAGTTAGTGTTCTGCAAAGTGACTGCTAGCACCAATGTAGACCACAATGCAGCACCAGATAAGACAAAAATGTTGAAGCTCTGTAACTGGCGCTGAAACCACAAGAAAGATTCTAAATGGCGCACATCATAAATAAGGCCCAGTATTTGTATCCATTACATTTTGTCAGATTAATACAATTTACACGATTATACTTACTAATAAGCCCACCTAAAAAAGCTCCAGTGATATAATGCTGGGGGCTAGTGTCACATTGGATTCCCTCTGCTCCTCAAACAACGTGTAATGTTAATGTGGTGTTATCTGGTTATTTCACCTGTTCTTTGGTTCTGTTTATCACCCAACAGTATGTTGAATTCATCAGCAATGCAGCAAAATAAACACTGGCAATAGGGAGGAGCCTTATTTGAATACAATAGATGAAACTCTCATCATTATCATAGAAATAAAGAGACACAATAACTGACACAATGGACTGAAACTGGGAAAAAAATATAATGATGTCATTGTGATACTAAACTAGAAAACATGAGTGTAAAGTATCCAACTAATAAAGATTTGTATTAGATATGTATATGTATTTCACCTGGCTTGTTGAGGATTATAGTTAATGCCCAGGGATTTTGATAAATATAAACAAGGCCATACCAAGGGGCAACAAGTATGTAGGGGAATGGAAGAAGGAATGGGACAGGAAAATCGCCCAAAGAGCAGAAACAGATTATTATTATTTATTTAATTATATTTAATGTCCTATTCTATGTCTATAGAGCTTTACTATGTAGCAATTGTAGACAGGGTAAAACATATAGTACACAGACAATGAATGACCCAATGCAAGAAATTACAATGAAAACACTATGAGATTGGGACACAATAGGAGAGAGAGTCTGACCCCTTTGAGTTCCAGAATCAGAAACCAGAACTAGGAATCAAAGCCAAATCCAGCTCAGTTTGTCCCATCTCCATAACTATATCAACCTTATCTATGTATATATAGTATATAAGTAGCCACAAAATGAATGTGATTATTGTCACTATGGATATACATAATTTATTCAGTGAACTGTGAGGATTAGTGGGTCATCATATAGCAGTTACCTGGTGCTGTTTGATACTATGATATACCCTGATCATTGTCTGTCTAGCAATTTTTGCATTCGCTTTTGCTTCCATTTTCTGGCTTTATAAACAGAAGACTAACCACAATGTCCAGAGGTGATATTGCTCAGGATACCTGCCTTCCTGTATCTTGCTTGTACAGCTGTTATCTCATATCAGTCATGTGATGTTACATTGTCTTATGTTATGAAGCAAAGACTTTGATCATTACAATATAACTGTCCTAGAAGAGACTTTGCAAACTATGGACTCAATTCAATAACTTCCCAACCAGTCACATCAAATAGAAGGAATTATATAATGACACACAGACCAAATTTCAACCTTGATTTAATAAGAATTGTAAAAAAATCTCATGTTAGTAAAAATTCCCTTCATGAGCAAAATGCCTGACAATGTCACTGTTAGTGAATCACCCGCTAGGGAAACAATGACAGTCAATGGCATTATTTTACCTGCTAAGAAAAGTAGAGAACGCTTTACTCCACTTTGCAATGTAGTAAAAAGTGCCATTAACTTGTCTGCCTTTCTTTAATAGAGTGATTTTTTACTACCATGAGAATTGTTTCTATTCTTATTGAATCGAGGTTGATATTTTGGCGGGTGTAAAATTTATTCTATTTGATATGAGGGGGTGGGAAGAAACTCCATTTAACACTAGCACCCAGCACTATATCACTTGAGCTTTTTTAGGTCTCATCACTATTAAGTAATAAATAAATAATAATTGTGAAAATATTAACAACTCAACAAATTTTAACAGATGAAAATTGTGCGTGTCCTAGTTTAGGATCTTTTACTATAAAGCTGTTACACTTTTGCAATCAATGACTGCAACTTATTTATTTCCCAGTTTCAGTCTATTGTGTTCATTATGGTGTCATGTAATTTCTTTGTTAATGATGAGAGTCTCGTCTATTGTGTTTCAAATAAAGATTCTCCCTCCCTTTTGTCTCCTTGCTGCAATGCTAATGAATCATACTGCTGGGTGAGAAACAAAGCCCAGTGAAACTCCTCAGTAAGACGACATTAACATGCAATTACTTATTAAGATTAATTCCATTCAGCCAATCCAAAGCCGCCTCATGTTAGAGAATGTTTGTACAGACAATATAAGGTGAGGCCGGCTCAGTCACAGCAATAGCAGACGGGTCAGGAGAGCGGCGAGGGGATCCCCATACTGCCCTACCCCAATTTACCATTGCTGGCTTTGACGGCATGGCTGCAGAAACCTCCATCTTAAGAGAAGAGGGTCTTTCTGATGCTGTGATTCAGACTTCAGACTTCAGGTTATATGTGATGGTTATTATCATGTCTGGGTAGATGATTTGGCTGTGTCTGGTGATATTGTGCTCCATAGTATAAACATAGCATGTTATTGTGTGTCATAAAGATGTGGGATTATTTGGGGCTGACCATATTATCTATACAATCTTTCATAAATTAGTTTCTTTTATGTGCTGAATTGATTTTATATAATTCCAAGAGGAGACTTGTCACAATTTGTGATATATTGAATGAAAGAATAGATGGAATTAATAAGCTGCTGGCTAACTATTAAGTCATTACAGTACATTAGTTAATTTAAATATGTCTATGCACATGTGAATATTTATAAATGATAATATAAAGTATGACACGCTCAGTCAATAACACCCATCAGATATCTATAGTACTAAGGAATGTCTATACTGCATGAAAAGTACTAAGAGTAGTATTGTATTATCCATCTGATGATTGATGCAGTAGGAGTAAGTGGTGATGACACCAACCCTGATGGGTAGCCACTAAAATTTCCAGATAAAACACATGTTACACTGTGAATTGTACCTAAAAGGAATCTCTGTTGATCGACACATTTATTACTCAGCCCAGTCCACAGATTCTGACAGAAGGCAAAACATATTTTACATAGATATATAATATAGTTTCATATCTCAATAAGAGTGTGTGTTTTTTAACAGAAAATGGGGGTATGGACCTTATGGGGACCATGCTAATTATTTGATACGCCATCCCTAACTCTGAGTGTGTTTTTTACTTTAACACGCAAAAAAATGCAATAAAAATATTGTTTTTTATGTTTTCATAACAAATCAGCACCTGCAGTGGAGCATTTCTACAGGTGAAGTGTCTAATTTTTCAAATTAGATGAGTATAGTTTTTTTTTAAAGTTCAGAAACAACAGCACAATATGGGGAATGTTCAAGAAGAATTCACAATTTTTCCAACAAACTCACAAACTTGTATTTTCCGAACAAATACCCCTTCCCTTACCTGTAAAAATCCCCCATCACATGTACAGGTGACATTTGGGGAAAAACTGTAACAAATATGTTTTGCACTTGTTAGTGTGTTAAAGTAGATAAGCTCACTGAGATGGAAGTTTTAGTAAAGTTAAGCTTGGTTCACCAAATAATCAGAATGACCCCCAGTGCTGAGTAGATGTATTTTCATTTGTTTAGTTAAATAATAATTGTAGGGACAATCAGGACAAATATTATCTGTTATTCCTGACTTCTCCAGCTCATTCTATTCCCATAGCAAATGTTCCTTATCAAAAAGCTAGTTCCATAGGTAGCGCGGGCAGTTGTAAATCTCAACCCAGTCCTGCTCTCAGAAAGTTGTGCAGACCTCACACCCACAAGGTGGGGAACTTAAAAAAAAATCCATGTTGCATCTTACACCCCTGGCCTGAGACAAAGCCACAGTGTCCCAGCCATGAGTGACCCCCTGCAGGGAGCTGCCTTCCATCACATGCATGAAAGTCCCTTCAAGCAGCCGGTACCAACACAGAATCATAAATAACTGGGTCACAGATCCCCCAGCCCCAAGCTGCACACACTGTGTAAGGTAAAGGGACCAGGAAGAGCCAATTATAACCAGTAAAACTAAAAAAGGTTCACCATATAAAGGATCCAGAATACCAAAGGGCAGGGTGAAGCGGAGTGTGTGACATACTTATAATACCCATTTTACAAGTGAGTAATCACAAAATGGTATTATTCCAAGTTTGTCACACACCCCGCTTCAAAACATTCATTTCATGTGGGACATCCAATAGCAGTGTCCATAATGGGTGGGGATCCAAACAAGGCAAAAAAGCAAACTTAAACCACTGCAGCTTGCAGAACCTTGCGGCCAAAAACAGCATCCGCTGAGGCCCACACATCAACCTTATAAAACTTGGAAAAGGTATGAACAGAAGACCAAGTAGCAGCCTTACAAACTTGTTCAACAGAAGCCTGGTGCTGGAAGGCCCAGGAAGCCCCACCAGCACAAGTAAAATTAACAGTAACACGAAAAGGGGGAACCTTCCCCTTAGCAGAATAGGCCCCAACAACAGCCTGTCGAATCCACTTACTAATGGAAGACTTGGCGGACGCCAAACCTTTCCTTGGCCCGGAGGGCACCAAGAACAAAGCGTCAGGCTTATGAAATGAAGAAGTGGTCACCAAGTAGTACTTCACACAGCGAACCACACCCAAGGAATGCAAGACTTGTCATTGCTGGGCTTAGGACACAAGGAAGGCAGAACAATGTCCAGATTAGGATATAAGACAGAAACCACCTTAGGACGGAAATCTGGCTTGAAACGGAAAACAACCTTGTCCTGATGCCTCTTAAAGTATGGGGCCTGAATGGACAAGGCCGCCAACTCCGAGACACGCCGAACCGAAGTAATGGCAACCAAAAAGACAACCTTCTGAGTAAGCAAAGAAAGAGCAATATCCTGCAAAGGCTCAAAAGGAGGACCCTTAAGAGCAGAAAAGACCAAATTCAAATCCCAAACTGGGAGCAAAGGCTTCCTAGGAGGCCACACATGCGTAACCCCCTGGAAAACGGTCTTAACCAAATGATGAAGAGCAAAAGACCTTTGAAAGAAAACCACCAGGGCAGAAACCTGCCTTTTCAATGTACTAAGCTGGAAACCCAAATCCAGACCATATTGCAGAAATTCCAAAATCCTAGGGATAGAAAACACCCGGCAAGGCAAGGCCCTGGCCTCGCACCAATCAATATAAGACCTCCAAGTCCTATAATAGATGGTAGAGGAAGACCTCTTCCTAGCGCTAACAAGAGTCTGAATCACAGCATCAGAAAGACCCTCTTCTCTTAAGATGGAGGTTTCTGCAGCCATGCCGTCAAAGCCAGCAATGGTAAATTGGGGTAGAGCAGTGGACCCTGAGTGAGCAGATCCGGCAGAACGGGCAGATATAACTGATCCACCGCCAACCGCACGACGTCTGTGAACCAAACCTGTCTTGGCCATCTTGGAGCCACCAGGATTGCTGGCGCCCCTTCTAGAACCAGTTTGCGCACCACCTTGCCCACCATAGGGAAAGGAGGGAACAAGTAAAGAAACCCCAGATCCCTCCAGCTCACAGACATGGCATCCACTGCCAGAGCCAGAGGATCTCGCAAGAGAGACACAAATGCCGGAAGCTTGTGATTGTGCCGAGAGGCAAAGAGGTCCACCTCCGGAGTCCCCCACCTGTGGCAAAGTGAGCGAAACACCTTGGGCCTGAGAGACCATTCCCCCTGGCGAGATGAGAACCTGCTCAGTGAGTCCGCCTCCATGTTCTCCACTCCCGGAATGTAAACTGCTGAAATGCACGGAACATTGCTCTCCGCCCATGCCAGAATTAAGGACACTTCCCTGAGGGCACTCCTGCTGCGAGTCCCTCCCTGGTGATTGATTTAGGCGACTGCCGTCCAATTGTCCGACCAAACCTGAACTGGTAAGCCCTGTGACTGATGAGTCAAGCGGGACAGAACCAACCTGATGGCTCTCAGCTCCAGAACATTAATGGAATTGTGAGCCTCCAGAGGCCCCCACAGTCCCTGAAACTGATGATCCTTCCAGAAACCCCCCCCCCAGCCCGACAGACTGGCATCCGTGGTGACCGTTAACCAACGAGGAGTCAGAAGAGATCTGCCCCTTAACAGATTCATTGGTTCCAGCCACCACTGAAGGGAATGCCGAACCCGGGGGGACATCAGAAAAGACTGATCCAATGACAACGGAGACCTGTCCCAGGCCGCCAAGAGATGAAGCTGGAGCGTCCGTGTGTGAAACTGAGCAAAGGGAACCGCCTTGAAGGAAGCCACCATCAATCCCACCAGTCTCATCCCCAGTCGGATGGACGGGTGAGGGATGGACAGTAGGAGCGGAATCAATTCCCGAATCAAAAGAACCTTGGGTTGAGGAAGGAACACCCTGAACTGAGCAGTATCCAGAGACATTCCCAGAAATGACACCACCCTGGACAGAGAGAGGGAGGACTAGGGATAATTTATCACCCAGCTGAAACTCTCCAGAGTGGATACCACAGTCCTGGTGTTCGGCTCTGCCTGGCTGAGTGAAGACGCCATGATGAGAAGATCGGCCAGATATGGCATAATGCAGATACCCCGGGCTCTGAGGATGGCCATCACCCCTGCCAACAGATTCAGAAATGAGAACCGTTAATCAAACCCAAATACATCTCAATTGGTCCCATCTCCAAAACTATCCTTGAACCATCCTAAAACTATATTCTTGGACACAGTAGAAGTGCAGCAATAGTTTAACACCAAGAGTAAGATACTCCTCCCAGGGGGACGCTGGGAATGCCATTGTTGCATGTTTGTAATTACTCACCGGTAACCTGTAATATGCTCTCAGACCTGTAAATGTAATATTTCCAAAATATCTCATACTGGTAACTAGTGTGTGCTTGTGGCCTAGAGCAAGGCACCGAACCCCGAAACTGCTCCCTGGGCAGTAATTAGGGCAGCCCACCACTCCGGGCATCGGTTAAATGTGGAGGACAAATTCCTATGTGTGCGCAAGCATACAATGGCCATCTATGCATTAAACATTAAGCTTATCGCATTACAATATATATTTAACGTGTGCTGACTTTTTTCCATAACAAAAACTGAGAAGCCGTTCTCATGCTCAGATAGAGACAAATGCTTTACTTCTCATTCAAAACTTTGTAGACTCCAAAAAAGTCACACTGAAATACTGCTTGTGAAATTTACATGACTTTCTGTATTTTTCTTACAGGTTGGTTGAACATTTATTAGGAAGCTGGAATCCATTTTACAGATAAATTGATCTCCATCAGCCCACAATGAGCCCTAAACCAGGAAAACCATAT
Source organism: Gastrophryne carolinensis (assembly GCA_027917425.1). NCBI lineage: Eukaryota > Metazoa > Chordata > Amphibia > Anura > Microhylidae > Gastrophryne > Gastrophryne carolinensis. The sequence continues at coordinate 7,368,932 of CM051236.1, read as the reverse complement.
CAGTGCTCTGAATGTGGAAAATGGTTCGGTTATAAATCAGTGCTCACAAGTCACCAGAGGAGTCACACTGGAGAGAAGCCGTTCAAATGCTCTGAATGTGACAAATCGTTTACTACTCGTTCAGAACTTCTTAGACATCAGATGATCCACACTGGAGAGAAGCCACATCAGTGCTCTGAGTGTGGAAAATTGTATCGTTTAAAGTCAGAGCTCAAAAGTCATCAGAGGATTCACACTGGAGAAAAGACATTTGCATGCACTGAGTGTGACAAGTGCTTTACACAACGTAGTTACCTACTTGCACACCAGAAAATTCATACTGGAGAGAAGCCATTTTCATGCCCTGAGTGTGACAAGTGCTTTACACAACGTAGTTACCTACTTGCACACCAGAAAATTCATACTGGAGAGAAGCCATTTTCATGTCCTGAGTGTGACAAGGGCTTTACACACCATTCAAACCTGCTTAAACATCAGAGGATTCACACTGGAGAGAAGCCATATTCCTGCCCTGATTGTGGCAAGTGCTTTACACAACATGTAACCCTGCTTACACACCAGAGGATTCACACTGGAGAAAAGCCATTTTCATGTCCTGAGTGTCACAAGTGCTTTACACGTTATGCAACCCTGCTTACACATCAGAGAATTCACACTGGAGAGAAGCCATTTTCATGTCCTGAGTGTAACAAGTGCTTTACACACCATACAAACCTGCTTACACACCAGAAGACTCACACTGGAGAGAAGCCATTTTCATGTCCTGAGTGTGACAAGTGCTTTGCTTACCATTCAAACATGCTTAAACATCAAAGGACTCACACTGGGGAGAAGCCATTTTCATGTCCTGAGTGTGACAAGTGCTTTGCTTACCATTCAAACATGCTTAAACATCAAAGGACTCACACTGGGGAGAAGCCATTTTCATGTCCTGAGTGTGACAAGTGCTTTACATGGCGTTCAAACCTGCTTACACATCGGAGGACTCACACTGGAGAATAACCTTTTAAAAGTCTGGAAGTGTGAATTTCCAGTGCCATGCCATGATCCATAATTATAGGGCACACACTGGAGAGAAGCCATATCAATGTCGTAATGTGGTGAAGGTTATGCACATAAATCACAGCTGACAAGACACCAAAGGAGTCACCTCACCACGAATGTAATGCATCTTACAAAAGCACCAAATTTCATAGCTGAGAGAAGCAGTCAAGCGACTGGCAAAAATGTCTGCAAGAAAAAATACAGTTCTGCTGGTTTAACTGACTGCTACAGAAACACCACAGATAAGACAGTATTGTCCAGTATTGGTCCCCCTTAGAGTGGTGTCTTCAGGGTCTTACGTAATTGCCCTGTGTGGCACCCTCTAAGCGGGTTCCAGGTGCGCCTTGTTGTTTCCCATTAAAGGTTGCTTTTGTTGAATTTTTAAATGCAATAAGCAGTTTTTATTCTTAGCAATTACATCTACATTTTCATAAGCAATACAAAATAGAAAAAATATATAAGAAATATAATAAACTAAGCATATAACGGTAGAAAAACAAAAAGGAAAATATTTTACAATATATACTATATACAAAGGGTTTCTTTTCACCGATTATTTTGGTGAGCAGCCCTTAATTCAGGGTTGTTTCTCTGTTTACTCTCCTGTTTATAACAGGTATATTGGGTTTATAGTCCCTTGTTTGTAGCAAGTGCTGTTTGTAGCAAGAATGTTGGGCTTGTGATCCCTCTTTTGTAGCAAGTAAAATAGGTTTGCATGTAATCCCTTGTTTGTAGCAAGTGATGTAAATTTGCATACGCGTTTCGCTCTAACGGCTTCTTCAGTGCGTTTAGGTTGTGAACCATTCGGGAACTGCCTTCCTCAGTCCTTTCAGTGCGTTTAGGTTGTGAACCATTCGGGAACTGCCTTCCTCAGTCCTTTCATTACTGTGTGGGGGGAATGTCCTTGTAAATGGAATCCGCTTCTACAGGATCATCCGGTTCCCCAGATTGGAAAAGCGGGGAGGTTTTCTTATCTTTTCCGGACTCTGTATTTAGGTCCCAAGTGCTTTCAGCGTGGTCTGCGTCTTGTAGCTGTGCTTTTTTAAAAGGGCCAAATAGTTTGACCCAAATGTTCAGATTTTTTAGGTCTGACCTGAACCAAATATTTAGATGTAATGTAACACTGGTCCAAAGCCAAAGTTAATCACCAATTTGTATTATATATTGTATACATAGAATTTCACAAGATATACGTATATATTTTATACGCTTAAATTTCACGGGGAGCCCCGAGGGATGCTCTATCATACAGATATAACTGTGTTAGCCCCCTTTATGTTCTTATAGTAAATGGACATTATTAACATGAATAATAATAAGAACAGAAAAAGTTTTTTTGTTATAATAATGTTCAACTTTATTGTTTTAAGTCTGAAAACTGCAGCATGTAAAATATGAAAATGAAAACAATCACAGTGCAATGCCATTTCCTGCATGTTATCAGAGTTCCTATGGCACATAATGTGTGGGTTCTATTTTCCACACATGTATTGCTACGAGTGAAATGCTTTTTCAAGGTAAAATACAAAATGTTCAGCCTATAAATTACACTTTGGACTTGAGAAATAAAAAAAACCTACTGTCCACACTGTAGTATCATTATGTGGCAAATATAGGATGAGAATGAGATTTTTATTAGGCTGCAAGGCTTGATTGAAGAAGTGGAATGTATAAATAGGAAACCTCCTGGAGGTCATTTAAACCTTCAGAAAGAAAGAAATAATGAAGAGGCTGAGCCTCGTGAGCAAATTTTTCTCGGATAAAAAGTATATGAACAGAGCAAAATTAAAGATTTCCAACATGAGACAAAGAGGACAATTGCAATGATAGAATTGCAGACAGTTATTAAATTTAGCATCTATGTGGTTTCTCTTTGAAGTCCAAATTGCTCTCACACTGGATCACCGGGCGCTGGGCAATATTGTCTTTTGTTAATCAGGGATTGATAATCAGTTTGTATATAATGAATCCACAGGGACCAAGTGTTATAAAATGGAAGATGTTGATCTAAAAGAATATATGTTACATTTCATTTTATCATTACTTCTCAAAAATCCAGACTGGTCTTATCACCTCCCCACAATCCATTGTCTTGTAGTGATAAACAAAAAAGGTCAATAGATTAACTCAGTTGCTAAATGTACCTGCCCAGCGGTTCTTCCCATCTTTATTTTTTTAAAGATAACTTTCACTACACACATTTGACAACTCTCTCAGTAAGAGATTCTCAGAGTGTGAAGTTTGGTACATTCTACATTGCAGGCACGGCAGTGTGACTCTTTTGGTGTCTTGTCAGCTGTGATCTAAACATGTAACTTTCACCACATTCAGGACATTGATACGGCTTCTCTCCAGTGTGAGTCCTTTGGTGTGAAAGCAGGATTGAATGATGTGCAAAGTACTTGCCACACTCAGGGCATCGAAATGGCTTCTCTCCAGTGTGAGTCCTTTGGTGTCTAAGCAGGTGTTCACGTTGTGTAAAGCGCTTGTCACACTCAGGGCATGGAAATGGCTTCTCTCCAGTGTGAGTCAGCCTGTGCTTTCTCAGGTTTGAAATAAGCGTAAAGGAATTTCCACATTCAGGACATGAAAATGGCTTTTCTCCAGTGTGAGCCCTTTGGTGGGTAAGCAGGTTTGAGTGTTGATTAAAGCTTTTTCCACATTCAGAGCATGGGAATGGCTTCTCTCCGGTGTAAATTCTCTGGTGACAAATAAGCTCTGACCTACAACTACACTCTTTCCCGCACTCAGAGCACTGATATGGCTTCACTCCTGTGGGGCTCATCGTGGAGATCGATTTATCTGTATAATGGATTCCAACTCCGGCTAAATTTTCAGCCTGTAAGAAGAACATAGGAAGTCATGTTAACTACACAAGTAGTACACAAATCAAAGAAGTCAATATTTTTGTAGCTTTATACTGCAATAGATGGTTGGTGATTGTTTAATGGTTCTACACTGTGATAAGTGATGCATATGGCAGGTGACTGAAAGATAAATATTTTCTTTGAATTACACTTTATTTTGTCTTGTGTCTTATTCTGAAATAAAGCTTGAAATTGCCCAAATTTCATTTCTGTGAGTAATTTTAAGGAAGGTTTTCAGAATTGAGGTCAGTGTGGGTTATCCATATGATTTGGTATTTTTAGAGAGGTTGAGCTTGGAGACATAGAGCATTTTTCATGGGGTATATATTTTATTTAACAACAACAGCCTATACAATTAAATAGGCTCATTTTTAGATGTTTGGATTTTCCATACACTGTTTTTATATTGTAATTTCTAAAATAAAATGTTTACCCCACTATATAATTTACACTTTCCCTTTCCTTTTATGAGCATCAGATTTTGAGTTTTTACCAGAGAAAGATGTTTTTTTTTTACTTCAATGTGTGCTAAATGATACTCAGATGTGTGCTAATTGAGACAAACTCAGATTTACTCTTCAAGCTCAGCCTTTCCAAAAATCCGAAATCATTTGGATAACTCAATTCTCTACTTTTCAAGAGGTGCAGAAGTAGCTAAATTGATTTTTAGATTGTGCCTGAAAAAACAATCCACAACCAATTTGGACCTAAGCCTTCTCAGATAGTATTACTAGTAATTCAGGCAGCTCATCTAGATAGGGATGGAGATGGGCTCATACCCAACAATTCCTGGAATCTTTCAAACGTATTCCTATTTCTCAGCCATGTCTTTGCCCCCTTTTTTTCTTTACCTTCTACCTCTTCTTCTTCTACCTTTATCTCTATCTCCATTTTAAATACCTCAACTAGTCCATGCATTGGGACGAGCATAAATATCTTGTGAAATTCTCCTAAAGTTGTGAGTGAATCCCATTTTCTCATGCAGACAGCAGTAAAAATGTGACATTTGCCTTCCCTGTCTGGAACAACACTTTTAAAATATGAATTGCTCTGCAATGGAACAAAACCATATATCTGACACTACAAACCCCGGCATCATGCAGTATAGGCATTCATTAGATTATATACAATATTACTTTTAGGTTTTAGTGTCTCTACAAGCCTCCACTAACATGGGGTGACTTAGATGGTTTGATTTAATCTCATCATAAACTTGTCTATTATTAATATAATGTGAGGGATTTCAAACACCTTAACTAATGCCTTGGGACTAAGCATAAATATCTTGTAAAATTCTCCTAATGTCATCATTGCATCTCATGTTCTTAGGCACATAGTGCAAACAGGCCCTAAGTTACTCCATGTTAGTGGATGTTTGTAAAGACACTATGATGTGAGGCCGGGGGTCAGTCATAACTCAATAAGATTGTGTTCTGTCAACAGATGGGGGTGGGCCTAATGGGGGTCATGATAAATATTTGGTAAGGCAGATTTAACTCTGGATGAGATTTTTTACTTTACACAAAAAATACAAACAAAAATGTGTTCTAATCTTTCCATAACATATCACCTGCACTTGTGACATTTGTACAGGGCATTTGTACAGGTAAGGTAAATAATATTTGCAATGAGGTAAGAATATATAATTTTTACGTTTGGAAGCAACAGAATACTATGAGGAATGTTTCTAAAATTTCCCAAAAATATCCTTACCTTACTGGAAACATTATACATCTCACCTGCAAAATGACCCAACATGGGCACGGGTGACTTTTTGGGAAAACTTTGTTACTGCACTTTTTGTGTGTTAAAGTTATTAATCTCACATAGATGCATGTTGCAATTCACATACATAATGTTTTGAGAAAGACAAATAGTACAACTTGGGCTATTTGACCTCAATATCATAAACATATAACAAATACAATAAAAACAATGTCTATGATTGCATACTCAAATCTGTCAAATGTGCTCAGTCATTTCTCAGAGTTCTTAAATGTTTCTTACACAAAGGAAAAAGGGAGAAGCTTATGGAGGAAGCAAAGAGAAAAAGAAAAATGGGCAAAAGAGAGTAAGGAGAAGTTGTGATAAGTTTCGTACACAAAGCAAAATAGCAGAAGCAGAAAGTGTAAGGGTGAAAGAAAGAGAAAAGTAAAAAAGGGGACCAAGGAGAGTGAGAAGTGGTCACCTGGCTGATACCTTTGCAGAGAACAGCAGTGGCCTGAAAAGTGCTCCATGCAAAGATATTCAAGGAGGCACACAATGCCAGGTAAAGCCTGGCTGCAGCCAGTGGTGGGATCAATTCTGTGTCAGAGGTGGTCATACAAGAATGTGGTCAGATGTGGTCATAGAAGCACTTACCTCATGGTCCCCTGGCTGATGCCTTTGTAGAGAACAGCAGTGGCCTGAAAAGTACCCCGCTTTAAGATATTCAAGGAGGCACACAATGCCAGGTAAAGCCTGGCTGCAGCCAGCGGTGGGGTCAAATCCGTGTCAGATGTGGTCACACATGGACAAAAGCGTAGCATGATTCAACTAAAACCTGCTGCAGATTTGCTCATCACTCAAAACCCACACAGACAGGTGGATACTAAAACATCTATTAGCCTATAGTCTCACCACCCTGGCTTCCAAAGACTCCTGTGACACCTCAGCGCTGCCAACACATCACAGCCACACAGCAAACATCAGGCCAAAAGCTTCCTCCTCACATCTCTCCATTGCCAATACACTCACAAATACAACCCACACAATCTGTCACACAAAAATGCAACCACTCAATCAAAATAACAAACATACACAATCTTATAGAAACACAAGTGGACCTCAAGGTAGCTCACCACAAAACCAATTAGCTTGCAGAATAAACCATCAGGCTGCTGAAAGAATGTTTCCTAAGTTTGGCCCAGCCAAGAGGGGAGATGCTGCACAGCCCACAAATGGTCTCCCAAAAAATCCACACTAGTTGTGTCCTACACAATACGGTCATCCATCACAAATGCAAAGATCAGGCAAACAACACTGATGTCAGCCAGGCCAGACAATCCCACAGACACTGGTGAGCACACACCGACTGGCTCTGCCGGCCTAGAATCACTATTCTCAAACAGAATGACTCTTTTATCACAGTGTTGAAAGATGATACACACAACACACAGGCCTTTATTTATACTTATCCACTTGTAATGTATCAGACACAGCAGAGGCCCCTTTCCGTGCTTTAGAAAGGTAGCAGTGCCAGGCATTTTGGTTGAAGCAGCGCCAAATGTTACCTTCCGCTGTAGGTCAAGATCCCATAGGGCACAATTGGCAGAACTGGATTGTGTTTAATGCGTATAATTAATATTACACACATTCATTTGTACAGAACTTGCATTTGGACTTGTCAGTAATGGAAATGCAGGACCTAGATGTCACAATTTTTTTTTTTTTTTTTGGGGGGGGGTAAATTAATTTTCAAATGCTTCTTTTGCTTAACTATGAGTAATTAGCAGCCTAAACGCAATGAAAATGTTGTCCTCTTTTTCCCAGGCAGTGATTTCCTCTAATTCTAATGATGAAACCGCAGCGGAAAAATGCAGCGCCAAAAATTTCAAAGAGTAAAAAAATCATAAATATACTGGGGAGTGCCGGAATAACGGAGGTACAAAGTGACGCTCGCTGGCACTGGGATAATCAGCTGCTGGGTCCAACAAGCACTGACATATGCCGGCCAATACTTGGTGCAACTATCAAAGCTAATAAGTTAGTGTTCTGCAAAGTGACTGCTAGCACCAATGTAGACCACAATGCAGCACCAGATAAGACAAAAATGTTGAAGCTCTGTAACTGGCGCTGAAACCACAAGAAAGATTCTAAATGGCGCACATCATAAATAAGGCCCAGTATTTGTATCCATTACATTTTGTCAGATTAATACAATTTACACGATTATACTTACTAATAAGCCCACCTAAAAAAGCTCCAGTGATATAATGCTGGGGGCTAGTGTCACATTGGATTCCCTCTGCTCCTCAAACAACGTGTAATGTTAATGTGGTGTTATCTGGTTATTTCACCTGTTCTTTGGTTCTGTTTATCACCCAACAGTATGTTGAATTCATCAGCAATGCAGCAAAATAAACACTGGCAATAGGGAGGAGCCTTATTTGAATACAATAGATGAAACTCTCATCATTATCATAGAAATAAAGAGACACAATAACTGACACAATGGACTGAAACTGGGAAAAAAATATAATGATGTCATTGTGATACTAAACTAGAAAACATGAGTGTAAAGTATCCAACTAATAAAGATTTGTATTAGATATGTATATGTATTTCACCTGGCTTGTTGAGGATTATAGTTAATGCCCAGGGATTTTGATAAATATAAACAAGGCCATACCAAGGGGCAACAAGTATGTAGGGGAATGGAAGAAGGAATGGGACAGGAAAATCGCCCAAAGAGCAGAAACAGATTATTATTATTTATTTAATTATATTTAATGTCCTATTCTATGTCTATAGAGCTTTACTATGTAGCAATTGTAGACAGGGTAAAACATATAGTACACAGACAATGAATGACCCAATGCAAGAAATTACAATGAAAACACTATGAGATTGGGACACAATAGGAGAGAGAGTCTGACCCCTTTGAGTTCCAGAATCAGAAACCAGAACTAGGAATCAAAGCCAAATCCAGCTCAGTTTGTCCCATCTCCATAACTATATCAACCTTATCTATGTATATATAGTATATAAGTAGCCACAAAATGAATGTGATTATTGTCACTATGGATATACATAATTTATTCAGTGAACTGTGAGGATTAGTGGGTCATCATATAGCAGTTACCTGGTGCTGTTTGATACTATGATATACCCTGATCATTGTCTGTCTAGCAATTTTTGCATTCGCTTTTGCTTCCATTTTCTGGCTTTATAAACAGAAGACTAACCACAATGTCCAGAGGTGATATTGCTCAGGATACCTGCCTTCCTGTATCTTGCTTGTACAGCTGTTATCTCATATCAGTCATGTGATGTTACATTGTCTTATGTTATGAAGCAAAGACTTTGATCATTACAATATAACTGTCCTAGAAGAGACTTTGCAAACTATGGACTCAATTCAATAACTTCCCAACCAGTCACATCAAATAGAAGGAATTATATAATGACACACAGACCAAATTTCAACCTTGATTTAATAAGAATTGTAAAAAAATCTCATGTTAGTAAAAATTCCCTTCATGAGCAAAATGCCTGACAATGTCACTGTTAGTGAATCACCCGCTAGGGAAACAATGACAGTCAATGGCATTATTTTACCTGCTAAGAAAAGTAGAGAACGCTTTACTCCACTTTGCAATGTAGTAAAAAGTGCCATTAACTTGTCTGCCTTTCTTTAATAGAGTGATTTTTTACTACCATGAGAATTGTTTCTATTCTTATTGAATCGAGGTTGATATTTTGGCGGGTGTAAAATTTATTCTATTTGATATGAGGGGGTGGGAAGAAACTCCATTTAACACTAGCACCCAGCACTATATCACTTGAGCTTTTTTAGGTCTCATCACTATTAAGTAATAAATAAATAATAATTGTGAAAATATTAACAACTCAACAAATTTTAACAGATGAAAATTGTGCGTGTCCTAGTTTAGGATCTTTTACTATAAAGCTGTTACACTTTTGCAATCAATGACTGCAACTTATTTATTTCCCAGTTTCAGTCTATTGTGTTCATTATGGTGTCATGTAATTTCTTTGTTAATGATGAGAGTCTCGTCTATTGTGTTTCAAATAAAGATTCTCCCTCCCTTTTGTCTCCTTGCTGCAATGCTAATGAATCATACTGCTGGGTGAGAAACAAAGCCCAGTGAAACTCCTCAGTAAGACGACATTAACATGCAATTACTTATTAAGATTAATTCCATTCAGCCAATCCAAAGCCGCCTCATGTTAGAGAATGTTTGTACAGACAATATAAGGTGAGGCCGGCTCAGTCACAGCAATAGCAGACGGGTCAGGAGAGCGGCGAGGGGATCCCCATACTGCCCTATACCAGGTAGATATGACTTCTGTTACTATTAGGTTATATGTGATGGTTATTATCATGTCTGGGTAGATGATTTGGCTGTGTCTGGTGATATTGTGCTCCATAGTATAAACATAGCATGTTATTGTGTGTCATAAAGATGTGGGATTATTTGGGGCTGACCATATTATCTATACAATCTTTCATAAATTAGTTTCTTTTATGTGCTGAATTGATTTTATATAATTCCAAGAGGAGACTTGTCACAATTTGTGATATATTGAATGAAAGAATAGATGGAATTAATAAGCTGCTGGCTAACTATTAAGTCATTACAGTACATTAGTTAATTTAAATATGTCTATGCACATGTGAATATTTATAAATGATAATATAAAGTATGACACGCTCAGTCAATAACACCCATCAGATATCTATAGTACTAAGGAATGTCTATACTGCATGAAAAGTACTAAGAGTAGTATTGTATTATCCATCTGATGATTGATGCAGTAGGAGTAAGTGGTGATGACACCAACCCTGATGGGTAGCCACTAAAATTTCCAGATAAAACACATGTTACACTGTGAATTGTACCTAAAAGGAATCTCTGTTGATCGACACATTTATTACTCAGCCCAGTCCACAGATTCTGACAGAAGGCAAAACATATTTTACATAGATATATAATATAGTTTCATATCTCAATAAGAGTGTGTGTTTTTTAACAGAAAATGGGGGTATGGACCTTATGGGGACCATGCTAATTATTTGATACGCCATCCCTAACTCTGAGTGTGTTTTTTACTTTAACACGCAAAAAAATGCAATAAAAATATTGTTTTTTATGTTTTCATAACAAATCAGCACCTGCAGTGGAGCATTTCTACAGGTGAAGTGTCTAATTTTTCAAATTAGATGAGTATAGTTTTTTTTTAAAGTTCAGAAACAACAGCACAATATGGGGAATGTTCAAGAAGAATTCACAATTTTTCCAACAAACTCACAAACTTGTATTTTCCGAACAAATACCCCTTCCCTTACCTGTAAAAATCCCCCATCACATGTACAGGTGACATTTGGGGAAAAACTGTAACAAATATGTTTTGCACTTGTTAGTGTGTTAAAGTAGATAAGCTCACTGAGATGGAAGTTTTAGTAAAGTTAAGCTTGGTTCACCAAATAATCAGAATGACCCCCAGTGCTGAGTAGATGTATTTTCATTTGTTTAGTTAAATAATAATTGTAGGGACAATCAGGACAAATATTATCTGTTATTCCTGACTTCTCCAGCTCATTCTATTCCCATAGCAAATGTTCCTTATCAAAAAGCTAGTTCCATAGGTAGCGCGGGCAGTTGTAAATCTCAACCCAGTCCTGCTCTCAGAAAGTTGTGCAGACCTCACACCCACAAGGTGGGGAACTTAAAAAAAAATCCATGTTGCATCTTACACCCCTGGCCTGAGACAAAGCCACAGTGTCCCAGCCATGAGTGACCCCCTGCAGGGAGCTGCCTTCCATCACATGCATGAAAGTCCCTTCAAGCAGCCGGTACCAACACAGAATCATAAATAACTGGGTCACAGATCCCCCAGCCCCAAGCTGCACACACTGTGTAAGGTAAAGGGACCAGGAAGAGCCAATTATAACCAGTAAAACTAAAAAAGGTTCACCATATAAAGGATCCAGAATACCAAAGGGCAGGGTGAAGCGGAGTGTGTGACATACTTATAATACCCATTTTACAAGTGAGTAATCACAAAATGGTATTATTCCAAGTTTGTCACACACCCCGCTTCAAAACATTCATTTCATGTGGGACATCCAATAGCAGTGTCCATAATGGGTGGGGATCCAAACAAGGCAAAAAAGCAAACTTAAACCACTGCAGCTTGCAGAACCTTGCGGCCAAAAACAGCATCCGCTGAGGCCCACACATCAACCTTATAAAACTTGGAAAAGGTATGAACAGAAGACCAAGTAGCAGCCTTACAAACTTGTTCAACAGAAGCCTGGTGCTGGAAGGCCCAGGAAGCCCCACCAGCACAAGTAAAATTAACAGTAACACGAAAAGGGGGAACCTTCCCCTTAGCAGAATAGGCCCCAACAACAGCCTGTCGAATCCACTTACTAATGGAAGACTTGGCGGACGCCAAACCTTTCCTTGGCCCGGAGGGCACCAAGAACAAAGCGTCAGGCTTATGAAATGAAGAAGTGGTCACCAAGTAGTACTTCACACAGCGAACCACACCCAAGGAATGCAAGACTTGTCATTGCTGGGCTTAGGACACAAGGAAGGCAGAACAATGTCCAGATTAGGATATAAGACAGAAACCACCTTAGGACGGAAATCTGGCTTGAAACGGAAAACAACCTTGTCCTGATGCCTCTTAAAGTATGGGGCCTGAATGGACAAGGCCGCCAACTCCGAGACACGCCGAACCGAAGTAATGGCAACCAAAAAGACAACCTTCTGAGTAAGCAAAGAAAGAGCAATATCCTGCAAAGGCTCAAAAGGAGGACCCTTAAGAGCAGAAAAGACCAAATTCAAATCCCAAACTGGGAGCAAAGGCTTCCTAGGAGGCCACACATGCGTAACCCCCTGGAAAACGGTCTTAACCAAATGATGAAGAGCAAAAGACCTTTGAAAGAAAACCACCAGGGCAGAAACCTGCCTTTTCAATGTACTAAGCTGGAAACCCAAATCCAGACCATATTGCAGAAATTCCAAAATCCTAGGGATAGAAAACACCCGGCAAGGCAAGGCCCTGGCCTCGCACCAATCAATATAAGACCTCCAAGTCCTATAATAGATGGTAGAGGAAGACCTCTTCCTAGCGCTAACAAGAGTCTGAATCACAGCATCAGAAAGACCCTCTTCTCTTAAGATGGAGGTTTCTGCAGCCATGCCGTCAAAGCCAGCAATGGTAAATTGGGGTAGAGCAGTGGACCCTGAGTGAGCAGATCCGGCAGAACGGGCAGATATAACTGATCCACCGCCAACCGCACGACGTCTGTGAACCAAACCTGTCTTGGCCATCTTGGAGCCACCAGGATTGCTGGCGCCCCTTCTAGAACCAGTTTGCGCACCACCTTGCCCACCATAGGGAAAGGAGGGAACAAGTAAAGAAACCCCAGATCCCTCCAGCTCACAGACATGGCATCCACTGCCAGAGCCAGAGGATCTCGCAAGAGAGACACAAATGCCGGAAGCTTGTGATTGTGCCGAGAGGCAAAGAGGTCCACCTCCGGAGTCCCCCACCTGTGGCAAAGTGAGCGAAACACCTTGGGCCTGAGAGACCATTCCCCCTGGCGAGATGAGAACCTGCTCAGTGAGTCCGCCTCCATGTTCTCCACTCCCGGAATGTAAACTGCTGAAATGCACGGAACATTGCTCTCCGCCCATGCCAGAATTAAGGACACTTCCCTGAGGGCACTCCTGCTGCGAGTCCCTCCCTGGTGATTGATTTAGGCGACTGCCGTCCAATTGTCCGACCAAACCTGAACTGGTAAGCCCTGTGACTGATGAGTCAAGCGGGACAGAACCAACCTGATGGCTCTCAGCTCCAGAACATTAATGGAATTGTGAGCCTCCAGAGGCCCCCACAGTCCCTGAAACTGATGATCCTTCCAGAAACCCCCCCCCCAGCCCGACAGACTGGCATCCGTGGTGACCGTTAACCAACGAGGAGTCAGAAGAGATCTGCCCCTTAACAGATTCATTGGTTCCAGCCACCACTGAAGGGAATGCCGAACCCGGGGGGACATCAGAAAAGACTGATCCAATGACAACGGAGACCTGTCCCAGGCCGCCAAGAGATGAAGCTGGAGCGTCCGTGTGTGAAACTGAGCAAAGGGAACCGCCTTGAAGGAAGCCACCATCAATCCCACCAGTCTCATCCCCAGTCGGATGGACGGGTGAGGGATGGACAGTAGGAGCGGAATCAATTCCCGAATCAAAAGAACCTTGGGTTGAGGAAGGAACACCCTGAACTGAGCAGTATCCAGAGACATTCCCAGAAATGACACCACCCTGGACAGAGAGAGGGAGGACTAGGGATAATTTATCACCCAGCTGAAACTCTCCAGAGTGGATACCACAGTCCTGGTGTTCGGCTCTGCCTGGCTGAGTGAAGACGCCATGATGAGAAGATCGGCCAGATATGGCATAATGCAGATACCCCGGGCTCTGAGGATGGCCATCACCCCTGCCAACAGATTCAGAAATGAGAACCGTTAATCAAACCCAAATACATCTCAATTGGTCCCATCTCCAAAACTATCCTTGAACCATCCTAAAACTATATTCTTGGACACAGTAGAAGTGCAGCAATAGTTTAACACCAAGAGTAAGATACTCCTCCCAGGGGGACGCTGGGAATGCCATTGTTGCATGTTTGTAATTACTCACCGGTAACCTGTAATATGCTCTCAGACCTGTAAATGTAATATTTCCAAAATATCTCATACTGGTAACTAGTGTGTGCTTGTGGCCTAGAGCAAGGCACCGAACCCCGAAACTGCTCCCTGGGCAGTAATTAGGGCAGCCCACCACTCCGGGCATCGGTTAAATGTGGAGGACAAATTCCTATGTGTGCGCAAGCATACAATGGCCATCTATGCATTAAACATTAAGCTTATCGCATTACAATATATATTTAACGTGTGCTGACTTTTTTCCATAACAAAAACTGAGAAGCCGTTCTCATGCTCAGATAGAGACAAATGCTTTACTTCTCATTCAAAACTTTGTAGACTCCAAAAAAGTCACACTGAAATACTGCTTGTGAAATTTACATGACTTTCTGTATTTTTCTTACAGGTTGGTTGAACATTTATTAGGAAGCTGGAATCCATTTTACAGATAAATTGATCTCCATCAGCCCACAATGAGCCCTAAACCAGGAAAACCATATCAGTGCTCTGAATGTGGAAAATGGTTCGGTTATAAATCAGTGCTCACAAGTCACCAGAGGAGTCACACTGGAGAGAAGCCGTTCAAATGCTCTGAATGTGACAAATCGTTTACTACTCGTTCAGAACTTCTTAGACATCAGATGATCCACACTGGAGAGAAGCCACATCAGTGCTCTGAGTGTGGAAAATTGTATCGTTTAAAGTCAGAGCTCAAAAGTCATCAGAGGATTCACACTGGAGAAAAGACATTTGCATGCACTGAGTGTGACAAGTGCTTTACACAACGTAGTTACCTACTTGCACACCAGAAAATTCATACTGGAGAGAAGCCATTTTCATGCCCTGAGTGTGACAAGTGCTTTACACAACGTAGTTACCTACTTGCACACCAGAAAATTCATACTGGAGAGAAGCCATTTTCATGTCCTGAGTGTGACAAGGGCTTTACACACCATTCAAACCTGCTTAAACATCAGAGGATTCACACTGGAGAGAAGCCATATTCCTGCCCTGATTGTGGCAAGTGCTTTACACAACATGTAACCCTGCTTACACACCAGAGGATTCACACTGGAGAAAAGCCATTTTCATGTCCTGAGTGTCACAAGTGCTTTACACGTTATGCAACCCTGCTTACACATCAGAGAATTCACACTGGAGAGAAGCCATTTTCATGTCCTGAGTGTAACAAGTGCTTTACACACCATACAAACCTGCTTACACACCAGAAGACTCACACTGGAGAGAAGCCATTTTCATGTCCTGAGTGTGACAAGTGCTTTGCTTACCATTCAAACATGCTTAAACATCAAAGGACTCACACTGGGGAGAAGCCATTTTCATGTCCTGAGTGTGACAAGTGCTTTGCTTACCATTCAAACATGCTTAAACATCAAAGGACTCACACTGGGGAGAAGCCATTTTCATGTCCTGAGTGTGACAAGTGCTTTACATGGCGTTCAAACCTGCTTACACATCGGAGGACTCACACTGGAGAATAACCTTTTAAAAGTCTGGAAGTGTGAATTTCCAGTGCCATGCCATGATCCATAATTATAGGGCACACACTGGAGAGAAGCCATATCAATGTCGTAATGTGGTGAAGGTTATGCACATAAATCACAGCTGACAAGACACCAAAGGAGTCACCTCACCACGAATGTAATGCATCTTACAAAAGCACCAAATTTCATAGCTGAGAGAAGCAGTCAAGCGACTGGCAAAAATGTCTGCAAGAAAAAATACAGTTCTGCTGGTTTAACTGACTGCTACAGAAACACCACAGATAAGACAGTATTGTCCAGTATTGGTCCCCCTTAGAGTGGTGTCTTCAGGGTCT
The DNA here is from genome assembly GCA_027917425.1 of Gastrophryne carolinensis. Taxonomy (NCBI): domain Eukaryota; kingdom Metazoa; phylum Chordata; class Amphibia; order Anura; family Microhylidae; genus Gastrophryne; species Gastrophryne carolinensis. The sequence continues at coordinate 7,352,737 of CM051236.1, read as the reverse complement.
TACGTAATTGCCCTGTGTGGCACCCTCTAAGCGGGTTCCAGGTGCGCCTTGTTGTTTCCCATTAAAGGTTGCTTTTGTTGAATTTTTAAATGCAATAAGCAGTTTTTATTCTTAGCAATTACATCTACATTTTCATAAGCAATACAAAATAGAAAAAATATATAAGAAATATAATAAACTAAGCATATAACGGTAGAAAAACAAAAAGGAAAATATTTTACAATATATACTATATACAAAGGGTTTCTTTTCACCGATTATTTTGGTGAGCAGCCCTTAATTCAGGGTTGTTTCTCTGTTTACTCTCCTGTTTATAACAGGTATATTGGGTTTATAGTCCCTTGTTTGTAGCAAGTGCTGTTTGTAGCAAGAATGTTGGGCTTGTGATCCCTCTTTTGTAGCAAGTAAAATAGGTTTGCATGTAATCCCTTGTTTGTAGCAAGTGATGTAAATTTGCATACGCGTTTCGCTCTAACGGCTTCTTCAGTGCGTTTAGGTTGTGAACCATTCGGGAACTGCCTTCCTCAGTCCTTTCAGTGCGTTTAGGTTGTGAACCATTCGGGAACTGCCTTCCTCAGTCCTTTCATTACTGTGTGGGGGGAATGTCCTTGTAAATGGAATCCGCTTCTACAGGATCATCCGGTTCCCCAGATTGGAAAAGCGGGGAGGTTTTCTTATCTTTTCCGGACTCTGTATTTAGGTCCCAAGTGCTTTCAGCGTGGTCTGCGTCTTGTAGCTGTGCTTTTTTAAAAGGGCCAAATAGTTTGACCCAAATGTTCAGATTTTTTAGGTCTGACCTGAACCAAATATTTAGATGTAATGTAACACTGGTCCAAAGCCAAAGTTAATCACCAATTTGTATTATATATTGTATACATAGAATTTCACAAGATATACGTATATATTTTATACGCTTAAATTTCACGGGGAGCCCCGAGGGATGCTCTATCATACAGATATAACTGTGTTAGCCCCCTTTATGTTCTTATAGTAAATGGACATTATTAACATGAATAATAATAAGAACAGAAAAAGTTTTTTTGTTATAATAATGTTCAACTTTATTGTTTTAAGTCTGAAAACTGCAGCATGTAAAATATGAAAATGAAAACAATCACAGTGCAATGCCATTTCCTGCATGTTATCAGAGTTCCTATGGCACATAATGTGTGGGTTCTATTTTCCACACATGTATTGCTACGAGTGAAATGCTTTTTCAAGGTAAAATACAAAATGTTCAGCCTATAAATTACACTTTGGACTTGAGAAATAAAAAAAACCTACTGTCCACACTGTAGTATCATTATGTGGCAAATATAGGATGAGAATGAGATTTTTATTAGGCTGCAAGGCTTGATTGAAGAAGTGGAATGTATAAATAGGAAACCTCCTGGAGGTCATTTAAACCTTCAGAAAGAAAGAAATAATGAAGAGGCTGAGCCTCGTGAGCAAATTTTTCTCGGATAAAAAGTATATGAACAGAGCAAAATTAAAGATTTCCAACATGAGACAAAGAGGACAATTGCAATGATAGAATTGCAGACAGTTATTAAATTTAGCATCTATGTGGTTTCTCTTTGAAGTCCAAATTGCTCTCACACTGGATCACCGGGCGCTGGGCAATATTGTCTTTTGTTAATCAGGGATTGATAATCAGTTTGTATATAATGAATCCACAGGGACCAAGTGTTATAAAATGGAAGATGTTGATCTAAAAGAATATATGTTACATTTCATTTTATCATTACTTCTCAAAAATCCAGACTGGTCTTATCACCTCCCCACAATCCATTGTCTTGTAGTGATAAACAAAAAAGGTCAATAGATTAACTCAGTTGCTAAATGTACCTGCCCAGCGGTTCTTCCCATCTTTATTTTTTTAAAGATAACTTTCACTACACACATTTGACAACTCTCTCAGTAAGAGATTCTCAGAGTGTGAAGTTTGGTACATTCTACATTGCAGGCACGGCAGTGTGACTCTTTTGGTGTCTTGTCAGCTGTGATCTAAACATGTAACTTTCACCACATTCAGGACATTGATACGGCTTCTCTCCAGTGTGAGTCCTTTGGTGTGAAAGCAGGATTGAATGATGTGCAAAGTACTTGCCACACTCAGGGCATCGAAATGGCTTCTCTCCAGTGTGAGTCCTTTGGTGTCTAAGCAGGTGTTCACGTTGTGTAAAGCGCTTGTCACACTCAGGGCATGGAAATGGCTTCTCTCCAGTGTGAGTCAGCCTGTGCTTTCTCAGGTTTGAAATAAGCGTAAAGGAATTTCCACATTCAGGACATGAAAATGGCTTTTCTCCAGTGTGAGCCCTTTGGTGGGTAAGCAGGTTTGAGTGTTGATTAAAGCTTTTTCCACATTCAGAGCATGGGAATGGCTTCTCTCCGGTGTAAATTCTCTGGTGACAAATAAGCTCTGACCTACAACTACACTCTTTCCCGCACTCAGAGCACTGATATGGCTTCACTCCTGTGGGGCTCATCGTGGAGATCGATTTATCTGTATAATGGATTCCAACTCCGGCTAAATTTTCAGCCTGTAAGAAGAACATAGGAAGTCATGTTAACTACACAAGTAGTACACAAATCAAAGAAGTCAATATTTTTGTAGCTTTATACTGCAATAGATGGTTGGTGATTGTTTAATGGTTCTACACTGTGATAAGTGATGCATATGGCAGGTGACTGAAAGATAAATATTTTCTTTGAATTACACTTTATTTTGTCTTGTGTCTTATTCTGAAATAAAGCTTGAAATTGCCCAAATTTCATTTCTGTGAGTAATTTTAAGGAAGGTTTTCAGAATTGAGGTCAGTGTGGGTTATCCATATGATTTGGTATTTTTAGAGAGGTTGAGCTTGGAGACATAGAGCATTTTTCATGGGGTATATATTTTATTTAACAACAACAGCCTATACAATTAAATAGGCTCATTTTTAGATGTTTGGATTTTCCATACACTGTTTTTATATTGTAATTTCTAAAATAAAATGTTTACCCCACTATATAATTTACACTTTCCCTTTCCTTTTATGAGCATCAGATTTTGAGTTTTTACCAGAGAAAGATGTTTTTTTTTTACTTCAATGTGTGCTAAATGATACTCAGATGTGTGCTAATTGAGACAAACTCAGATTTACTCTTCAAGCTCAGCCTTTCCAAAAATCCGAAATCATTTGGATAACTCAATTCTCTACTTTTCAAGAGGTGCAGAAGTAGCTAAATTGATTTTTAGATTGTGCCTGAAAAAACAATCCACAACCAATTTGGACCTAAGCCTTCTCAGATAGTATTACTAGTAATTCAGGCAGCTCATCTAGATAGGGATGGAGATGGGCTCATACCCAACAATTCCTGGAATCTTTCAAACGTATTCCTATTTCTCAGCCATGTCTTTGCCCCCTTTTTTTCTTTACCTTCTACCTCTTCTTCTTCTACCTTTATCTCTATCTCCATTTTAAATACCTCAACTAGTCCATGCATTGGGACGAGCATAAATATCTTGTGAAATTCTCCTAAAGTTGTGAGTGAATCCCATTTTCTCATGCAGACAGCAGTAAAAATGTGACATTTGCCTTCCCTGTCTGGAACAACACTTTTAAAATATGAATTGCTCTGCAATGGAACAAAACCATATATCTGACACTACAAACCCCGGCATCATGCAGTATAGGCATTCATTAGATTATATACAATATTACTTTTAGGTTTTAGTGTCTCTACAAGCCTCCACTAACATGGGGTGACTTAGATGGTTTGATTTAATCTCATCATAAACTTGTCTATTATTAATATAATGTGAGGGATTTCAAACACCTTAACTAATGCCTTGGGACTAAGCATAAATATCTTGTAAAATTCTCCTAATGTCATCATTGCATCTCATGTTCTTAGGCACATAGTGCAAACAGGCCCTAAGTTACTCCATGTTAGTGGATGTTTGTAAAGACACTATGATGTGAGGCCGGGGGTCAGTCATAACTCAATAAGATTGTGTTCTGTCAACAGATGGGGGTGGGCCTAATGGGGGTCATGATAAATATTTGGTAAGGCAGATTTAACTCTGGATGAGATTTTTTACTTTACACAAAAAATACAAACAAAAATGTGTTCTAATCTTTCCATAACATATCACCTGCACTTGTGACATTTGTACAGGGCATTTGTACAGGTAAGGTAAATAATATTTGCAATGAGGTAAGAATATATAATTTTTACGTTTGGAAGCAACAGAATACTATGAGGAATGTTTCTAAAATTTCCCAAAAATATCCTTACCTTACTGGAAACATTATACATCTCACCTGCAAAATGACCCAACATGGGCACGGGTGACTTTTTGGGAAAACTTTGTTACTGCACTTTTTGTGTGTTAAAGTTATTAATCTCACATAGATGCATGTTGCAATTCACATACATAATGTTTTGAGAAAGACAAATAGTACAACTTGGGCTATTTGACCTCAATATCATAAACATATAACAAATACAATAAAAACAATGTCTATGATTGCATACTCAAATCTGTCAAATGTGCTCAGTCATTTCTCAGAGTTCTTAAATGTTTCTTACACAAAGGAAAAAGGGAGAAGCTTATGGAGGAAGCAAAGAGAAAAAGAAAAATGGGCAAAAGAGAGTAAGGAGAAGTTGTGATAAGTTTCGTACACAAAGCAAAATAGCAGAAGCAGAAAGTGTAAGGGTGAAAGAAAGAGAAAAGTAAAAAAGGGGACCAAGGAGAGTGAGAAGTGGTCACCTGGCTGATACCTTTGCAGAGAACAGCAGTGGCCTGAAAAGTGCTCCATGCAAAGATATTCAAGGAGGCACACAATGCCAGGTAAAGCCTGGCTGCAGCCAGTGGTGGGATCAATTCTGTGTCAGAGGTGGTCATACAAGAATGTGGTCAGATGTGGTCATAGAAGCACTTACCTCATGGTCCCCTGGCTGATGCCTTTGTAGAGAACAGCAGTGGCCTGAAAAGTACCCCGCTTTAAGATATTCAAGGAGGCACACAATGCCAGGTAAAGCCTGGCTGCAGCCAGCGGTGGGGTCAAATCCGTGTCAGATGTGGTCACACATGGACAAAAGCGTAGCATGATTCAACTAAAACCTGCTGCAGATTTGCTCATCACTCAAAACCCACACAGACAGGTGGATACTAAAACATCTATTAGCCTATAGTCTCACCACCCTGGCTTCCAAAGACTCCTGTGACACCTCAGCGCTGCCAACACATCACAGCCACACAGCAAACATCAGGCCAAAAGCTTCCTCCTCACATCTCTCCATTGCCAATACACTCACAAATACAACCCACACAATCTGTCACACAAAAATGCAACCACTCAATCAAAATAACAAACATACACAATCTTATAGAAACACAAGTGGACCTCAAGGTAGCTCACCACAAAACCAATTAGCTTGCAGAATAAACCATCAGGCTGCTGAAAGAATGTTTCCTAAGTTTGGCCCAGCCAAGAGGGGAGATGCTGCACAGCCCACAAATGGTCTCCCAAAAAATCCACACTAGTTGTGTCCTACACAATACGGTCATCCATCACAAATGCAAAGATCAGGCAAACAACACTGATGTCAGCCAGGCCAGACAATCCCACAGACACTGGTGAGCACACACCGACTGGCTCTGCCGGCCTAGAATCACTATTCTCAAACAGAATGACTCTTTTATCACAGTGTTGAAAGATGATACACACAACACACAGGCCTTTATTTATACTTATCCACTTGTAATGTATCAGACACAGCAGAGGCCCCTTTCCGTGCTTTAGAAAGGTAGCAGTGCCAGGCATTTTGGTTGAAGCAGCGCCAAATGTTACCTTCCGCTGTAGGTCAAGATCCCATAGGGCACAATTGGCAGAACTGGATTGTGTTTAATGCGTATAATTAATATTACACACATTCATTTGTACAGAACTTGCATTTGGACTTGTCAGTAATGGAAATGCAGGACCTAGATGTCACAATTTTTTTTTTTTTTTTTGGGGGGGGGTAAATTAATTTTCAAATGCTTCTTTTGCTTAACTATGAGTAATTAGCAGCCTAAACGCAATGAAAATGTTGTCCTCTTTTTCCCAGGCAGTGATTTCCTCTAATTCTAATGATGAAACCGCAGCGGAAAAATGCAGCGCCAAAAATTTCAAAGAGTAAAAAAATCATAAATATACTGGGGAGTGCCGGAATAACGGAGGTACAAAGTGACGCTCGCTGGCACTGGGATAATCAGCTGCTGGGTCCAACAAGCACTGACATATGCCGGCCAATACTTGGTGCAACTATCAAAGCTAATAAGTTAGTGTTCTGCAAAGTGACTGCTAGCACCAATGTAGACCACAATGCAGCACCAGATAAGACAAAAATGTTGAAGCTCTGTAACTGGCGCTGAAACCACAAGAAAGATTCTAAATGGCGCACATCATAAATAAGGCCCAGTATTTGTATCCATTACATTTTGTCAGATTAATACAATTTACACGATTATACTTACTAATAAGCCCACCTAAAAAAGCTCCAGTGATATAATGCTGGGGGCTAGTGTCACATTGGATTCCCTCTGCTCCTCAAACAACGTGTAATGTTAATGTGGTGTTATCTGGTTATTTCACCTGTTCTTTGGTTCTGTTTATCACCCAACAGTATGTTGAATTCATCAGCAATGCAGCAAAATAAACACTGGCAATAGGGAGGAGCCTTATTTGAATACAATAGATGAAACTCTCATCATTATCATAGAAATAAAGAGACACAATAACTGACACAATGGACTGAAACTGGGAAAAAAATATAATGATGTCATTGTGATACTAAACTAGAAAACATGAGTGTAAAGTATCCAACTAATAAAGATTTGTATTAGATATGTATATGTATTTCACCTGGCTTGTTGAGGATTATAGTTAATGCCCAGGGATTTTGATAAATATAAACAAGGCCATACCAAGGGGCAACAAGTATGTAGGGGAATGGAAGAAGGAATGGGACAGGAAAATCGCCCAAAGAGCAGAAACAGATTATTATTATTTATTTAATTATATTTAATGTCCTATTCTATGTCTATAGAGCTTTACTATGTAGCAATTGTAGACAGGGTAAAACATATAGTACACAGACAATGAATGACCCAATGCAAGAAATTACAATGAAAACACTATGAGATTGGGACACAATAGGAGAGAGAGTCTGACCCCTTTGAGTTCCAGAATCAGAAACCAGAACTAGGAATCAAAGCCAAATCCAGCTCAGTTTGTCCCATCTCCATAACTATATCAACCTTATCTATGTATATATAGTATATAAGTAGCCACAAAATGAATGTGATTATTGTCACTATGGATATACATAATTTATTCAGTGAACTGTGAGGATTAGTGGGTCATCATATAGCAGTTACCTGGTGCTGTTTGATACTATGATATACCCTGATCATTGTCTGTCTAGCAATTTTTGCATTCGCTTTTGCTTCCATTTTCTGGCTTTATAAACAGAAGACTAACCACAATGTCCAGAGGTGATATTGCTCAGGATACCTGCCTTCCTGTATCTTGCTTGTACAGCTGTTATCTCATATCAGTCATGTGATGTTACATTGTCTTATGTTATGAAGCAAAGACTTTGATCATTACAATATAACTGTCCTAGAAGAGACTTTGCAAACTATGGACTCAATTCAATAACTTCCCAACCAGTCACATCAAATAGAAGGAATTATATAATGACACACAGACCAAATTTCAACCTTGATTTAATAAGAATTGTAAAAAAATCTCATGTTAGTAAAAATTCCCTTCATGAGCAAAATGCCTGACAATGTCACTGTTAGTGAATCACCCGCTAGGGAAACAATGACAGTCAATGGCATTATTTTACCTGCTAAGAAAAGTAGAGAACGCTTTACTCCACTTTGCAATGTAGTAAAAAGTGCCATTAACTTGTCTGCCTTTCTTTAATAGAGTGATTTTTTACTACCATGAGAATTGTTTCTATTCTTATTGAATCGAGGTTGATATTTTGGCGGGTGTAAAATTTATTCTATTTGATATGAGGGGGTGGGAAGAAACTCCATTTAACACTAGCACCCAGCACTATATCACTTGAGCTTTTTTAGGTCTCATCACTATTAAGTAATAAATAAATAATAATTGTGAAAATATTAACAACTCAACAAATTTTAACAGATGAAAATTGTGCGTGTCCTAGTTTAGGATCTTTTACTATAAAGCTGTTACACTTTTGCAATCAATGACTGCAACTTATTTATTTCCCAGTTTCAGTCTATTGTGTTCATTATGGTGTCATGTAATTTCTTTGTTAATGATGAGAGTCTCGTCTATTGTGTTTCAAATAAAGATTCTCCCTCCCTTTTGTCTCCTTGCTGCAATGCTAATGAATCATACTGCTGGGTGAGAAACAAAGCCCAGTGAAACTCCTCAGTAAGACGACATTAACATGCAATTACTTATTAAGATTAATTCCATTCAGCCAATCCAAAGCCGCCTCATGTTAGAGAATGTTTGTACAGACAATATAAGGTGAGGCCGGCTCAGTCACAGCAATAGCAGACGGGTCAGGAGAGCGGCGAGGGGATCCCCATACTGCCCTATACCAGGTAGATATGACTTCTGTTACTATTAGGTTATATGTGATGGTTATTATCATGTCTGGGTAGATGATTTGGCTGTGTCTGGTGATATTGTGCTCCATAGTATAAACATAGCATGTTATTGTGTGTCATAAAGATGTGGGATTATTTGGGGCTGACCATATTATCTATACAATCTTTCATAAATTAGTTTCTTTTATGTGCTGAATTGATTTTATATAATTCCAAGAGGAGACTTGTCACAATTTGTGATATATTGAATGAAAGAATAGATGGAATTAATAAGCTGCTGGCTAACTATTAAGTCATTACAGTACATTAGTTAATTTAAATATGTCTATGCACATGTGAATATTTATAAATGATAATATAAAGTATGACACGCTCAGTCAATAACACCCATCAGATATCTATAGTACTAAGGAATGTCTATACTGCATGAAAAGTACTAAGAGTAGTATTGTATTATCCATCTGATGATTGATGCAGTAGGAGTAAGTGGTGATGACACCAACCCTGATGGGTAGCCACTAAAATTTCCAGATAAAACACATGTTACACTGTGAATTGTACCTAAAAGGAATCTCTGTTGATCGACACATTTATTACTCAGCCCAGTCCACAGATTCTGACAGAAGGCAAAACATATTTTACATAGATATATAATATAGTTTCATATCTCAATAAGAGTGTGTGTTTTTTAACAGAAAATGGGGGTATGGACCTTATGGGGACCATGCTAATTATTTGATACGCCATCCCTAACTCTGAGTGTGTTTTTTACTTTAACACGCAAAAAAATGCAATAAAAATATTGTTTTTTATGTTTTCATAACAAATCAGCACCTGCAGTGGAGCATTTCTACAGGTGAAGTGTCTAATTTTTCAAATTAGATGAGTATAGTTTTTTTTTAAAGTTCAGAAACAACAGCACAATATGGGGAATGTTCAAGAAGAATTCACAATTTTTCCAACAAACTCACAAACTTGTATTTTCCGAACAAATACCCCTTCCCTTACCTGTAAAAATCCCCCATCACATGTACAGGTGACATTTGGGGAAAAACTGTAACAAATATGTTTTGCACTTGTTAGTGTGTTAAAGTAGATAAGCTCACTGAGATGGAAGTTTTAGTAAAGTTAAGCTTGGTTCACCAAATAATCAGAATGACCCCCAGTGCTGAGTAGATGTATTTTCATTTGTTTAGTTAAATAATAATTGTAGGGACAATCAGGACAAATATTATCTGTTATTCCTGACTTCTCCAGCTCATTCTATTCCCATAGCAAATGTTCCTTATCAAAAAGCTAGTTCCATAGGTAGCGCGGGCAGTTGTAAATCTCAACCCAGTCCTGCTCTCAGAAAGTTGTGCAGACCTCACACCCACAAGGTGGGGAACTTAAAAAAAAATCCATGTTGCATCTTACACCCCTGGCCTGAGACAAAGCCACAGTGTCCCAGCCATGAGTGACCCCCTGCAGGGAGCTGCCTTCCATCACATGCATGAAAGTCCCTTCAAGCAGCCGGTACCAACACAGAATCATAAATAACTGGGTCACAGATCCCCCAGCCCCAAGCTGCACACACTGTGTAAGGTAAAGGGACCAGGAAGAGCCAATTATAACCAGTAAAACTAAAAAAGGTTCACCATATAAAGGATCCAGAATACCAAAGGGCAGGGTGAAGCGGAGTGTGTGACATACTTATAATACCCATTTTACAAGTGAGTAATCACAAAATGGTATTATTCCAAGTTTGTCACACACCCCGCTTCAAAACATTCATTTCATGTGGGACATCCAATAGCAGTGTCCATAATGGGTGGGGATCCAAACAAGGCAAAAAAGCAAACTTAAACCACTGCAGCTTGCAGAACCTTGCGGCCAAAAACAGCATCCGCTGAGGCCCACACATCAACCTTATAAAACTTGGAAAAGGTATGAACAGAAGACCAAGTAGCAGCCTTACAAACTTGTTCAACAGAAGCCTGGTGCTGGAAGGCCCAGGAAGCCCCACCAGCACAAGTAAAATTAACAGTAACACGAAAAGGGGGAACCTTCCCCTTAGCAGAATAGGCCCCAACAACAGCCTGTCGAATCCACTTACTAATGGAAGACTTGGCGGACGCCAAACCTTTCCTTGGCCCGGAGGGCACCAAGAACAAAGCGTCAGTCTTATGAAATGAAGAAGTGGTCACCAAGTAGTACTTCACACAGCGAACCACACCCAAGGAATGCAAGACTTGTCATTGCTGGGCTTAGGACACAAGGAAGGCAGAACAATGTCCAGATTAGGATATAAGACAGAAACCACCTTAGGACGGAAATCTGGCTTGAAACGGAAAACAACCTTGTCCTGATGCCTCTTAAAGTATGGGGCCTGAATGGACAAGGCCGCCAACTCCGAGACACGCCGAACCGAAGTAATGGCAACCAAAAAGACAACCTTCTGAGTAAGCAAAGAAAGAGCAATATCCTGCAAAGGCTCAAAAGGAGGACCCTTAAGAGCAGAAAAGACCAAATTCAAATCCCAAACTGGGAGCAAAGGCTTCCTAGGAGGCCACACATGCGTAACCCCCTGGAAAACGGTCTTAACCAAATGATGAAGAGCAAAAGACCTTTGAAAGAAAACCACCAGGGCAGAAACCTGCCTTTTCAATGTACTAAGCTGGAAACCCAAATCCAGACCATATTGCAGAAATTCCAAAATCCTAGGGATAGAAAACACCTGGCAAGGCAAGGCCCTGGCCTCGCACCAATCAATATAAGACCTCCAAGTCCTATAATAGATGGTAGAGGAAGACCTCTTCCTAGCGCTAACAAGAGTCTGAATCACAGCATCAGAAAGACCCTCTTCTCTTAAGATGGAGGTTTCTGCAGCCATGCCGTCAAAGCCAGCAATGGTAAATTGGGGTAGAGCAGTGGACCCTGAGTGAGCAGATCCGGCAGAACGGGCAGATATAACTGATCCACCGCCAACCGCACGACGTCTGTGAACCAAACCTGTCTTGGCCATCTTGGAGCCACCAGGATTGCTGGCGCCCCTTCTAGAACCAGTTTGCGCACCACCTTGCCCACCATAGGGAAAGGAGGGAACAAGTAAAGAAACCCCAGATCCCTCCAGCTCACAGACATGGCATCCACTGCCAGAGCCAGAGGATCTCGCAAGAGAGACACAAATGCCGGAAGCTTGTGATTGTGCCGAGAGGCAAAGAGGTCCACCTCCGGAGTCCCCCACCTGTGGCAAAGTGAGCGAAACACCTTGGGCCTGAGAGACCATTCCCCCTGGCGAGATGAGAACCTGCTCAGTGAGTCCGCCTCCATGTTCTCCACTCCCGGAATGTAAACTGCTGAAATGCACGGAACATTGCTCTCCGCCCATGCCAGAATTAAGGACACTTCCCTGAGGGCACTCCTGCTGCGAGTCCCTCCCTGGTGATTGATTTAGGCGACTGCCGTCCAATTGTCCGACCAAACCTGAACTGGTAAGCCCTGTGACTGATGAGTCAAGCGGGACAGAACCAACCTGATGGCTCTCAGCTCCAGAACATTAATGGAATTGTGAGCCTCCAGAGGCCCCCACAGTCCCTGAAACTGATGATCCTTCCAGAAACCCCCCCCCCAGCCCGACAGACTGGCATCCGTGGTGACCGTTAACCAACGAGGAGTCAGAAGAGATCTGCCCCTTAACAGATTCATTGGTTCCAGCCACCACTGAAGGGAATGCCGAACCCGGGGGGACATCAGAAAAGACTGATCCAATGACAACGGAGACCTGTCCCAGGCCGCCAAGAGATGAAGCTGGAGCGTCCGTGTGTGAAACTGAGCAAAGGGAACCGCCTTGAAGGAAGCCACCATCAATCCCACCAGTCTCATCCCCAGTCGGATGGACGGGTGAGGGATGGACAGTAGGAGCGGAATCAATTCCCGAATCAAAAGAACCTTGGGTTGAGGAAGGAACACCCTGAACTGAGCAGTATCCAGAGACATTCCCAGAAATGACACCACCCTGGACAGAGAGAGGGAGGACTAGGGATAATTTATCACCCAGCTGAAACTCTCCAGAGTGGATACCACAGTCCTGGTGTTCGGCTCTGCCTGGCTGAGTGAAGACGCCATGATGAGAAGATCGGCCAGATATGGCATAATGCAGATACCCCGGGCTCTGAGGATGGCCATCACCCCTGCCAACAGATTCAGAAATGAGAACCGTTAATCAAACCCAAATACATCTCAATTGGTCCCATCTCCAAAACTATCCTTGAACCATCCTAAAACTATATTCTTGGACACAGTAGAAGTGCAGCAATAGTTTAACACCAAGAGTAAGATACTCCTCCCAGGGGGACGCTGGGAATGCCATTGTTGCATGTTTGTAATTACTCACCGGTAACCTGTAATATGCTCTCAGACCTGTAAATGTAATATTTCCAAAATATCTCATACTGGTAACTAGTGTGTGCTTGTGGCCTAGAGCAAGGCACCGAACCCCGAAACTGCTCCCTGGGCAGTAATTAGGGCAGCCCACCACTCCGGGCATCGGTTAAATGTGGAGGACAAATTCCTATGTGTGCGCAAGCATACAATGGCCATCTATGCATTAAACATTAAGCTTATCGCATTACAATATATATTTAACGTGTGCTGACTTTTTTCCATAACAAAAACTGAGAAGCCGTTCTCATGCTCAGATAGAGACAAATGCTTTACTTCTCATTCAAAACTTTGTAGACTCCAAAAAAGTCACACTGAAATACTGCTTGTGAAATTTACATGACTTTCTGTATTTTTCTTACAGGTTGGTTGAACATTTATTAGGAAGCTGGAATCCATTTTACAGATAAATTGATCTCCATCAGCCCACAATGAGCCCTAAACCAGGAAAACCATATCAGTGCTCTGAATGTGGAAAATGGTTCGGTTATAAATCAGTGCTCACAAGTCACCAGAGGAGTCACACTGGAGAGAAGCCGTTCAAATGCTCTGAATGTGACAAATCGTTTACTACTCGTTCAGAACTTCTTAGACATCAGATGATCCACACTGGAGAGAAGCCACATCAGTGCTCTGAGTGTGGAAAATTGTATCGTTTAAAGTCAGAGCTCAAAAGTCATCAGAGGATTCACACTGGAGAAAAGACATTTGCATGCACTGAGTGTGACAAGTGCTTTACACAACGTAGTTACCTACTTGCACACCAGAAAATTCATACTGGAGAGAAGCCATTTTCATGCCCTGAGTGTGACAAGTGCTTTACACAACGTAGTTACCTACTTGCACACCAGAAAATTCATACTGGAGAGAAGCCATTTTCATGTCCTGAGTGTGACAAGGGCTTTACACACCATTCAAACCTGCTTAAACATCAGAGGATTCACACTGGAGAGAAGCCATATTCCTGCCCTGATTGTGGCAAGTGCTTTACACAACATGTAACCCTGCTTACACACCAGAGGATTCACACTGGAGAAAAGCCATTTTCATGTCCTGAGTGTCACAAGTGCTTTACACGTTATGCAACCCTGCTTACACATCAGAGAATTCACACTGGAGAGAAGCCATTTTCATGTCCTGAGTGTAACAAGTGCTTTACACACCATACAAACCTGCTTACACACCAGAAGACTCACACTGGAGAGAAGCCATTTTCATGTCCTGAGTGTGACAAGTGCTTTGCTTACCATTCAAACATGCTTAAACATCAAAGGACTCACACTGGGGAGAAGCCATTTTCATGTCCTGAGTGTGACAAGTGCTTTGCTTACCATTCAAACATGCTTAAACATCAAAGGACTCACACTGGGGAGAAGCCATTTTCATGTCCTGAGTGTGACAAGTGCTTTACATGGCGTTCAAACCTGCTTACACATCGGAGGACTCACACTGGAGAATAACCTTTTAAAAGTCTGGAAGTGTGAATTTCCAGTGCCATGCCATGATCCATAATTATAGGGCACACACTGGAGAGAAGCCATATCAATGTCGTAATGTGGTGAAGGTTATGCACATAAATCACAGCTGACAAGACACCAAAGGAGTCACCTCACCACGAATGTAATGCATCTTACAAAAGCACCAAATTTCATAGCTGAGAGAAGCAGTCAAGCGACTGGCAAAAATGTCTGCAAGAAAAAATACAGTTCTGCTGGTTTAACTGACTGCTACAGAAACACCACAGATAAGACAGTATTGTCCAGTGCCCGGTGATCCAGTGTCCTAGATTTTTTGGGCTTCAGGGAGTGACCACAAAGACATTAAATTCCATGATGGGCTACTACTGTATCATTGCTTTTGTCTTCTGTGTCACATTTTGAGATTTTCTGAATAAACTCTATTTATCATGTACTTTTTCTCTGAGAACAATTTTCTAAGCTGTCTTTGGCTTTGGATGCTCCGAGTCTGTACTCAGCATGAGGAATCTCCAACTCACCAGGCCTTTCTAGAGATTTAATTTTCCTCAAGGATGTTTCTTATCCATACATTCACTTTTTAAAAGCACGTGTTTTATCATAGTAATGTTCATAGTATATTATTTTTTATAGTCTAATATATCTAATTACTGTATTTTATAGGCTAAACATGATTTTCCCATGAAAACATCTCACTTGTGATGAAACATGTCTGGAAAGCAGAAACCACACGACATGTGCCACAAGAACTCTGATATCATGCAGGAAATGGCATTGCACAATGTTTGCTTTGATGTTCATATTTCGGGGGTCAGTTACAAAACACTGTGCATTTGCTAGTGGGTTTCCTGGACCATTTCGGGTTTTGTTACAGCAAATTATGCCATTACAGTTCGTCCGCTCTCAAGAGCACCCTGTTTGCTAGTAAATACCACATAATTTTTGACCAGTGAAGGACACAGCAAAATGTTAACTTGAAGCTTATACTATTCTCATCACTATATGCAATATATAATTGTAATTGGTTATGAGCTTTGGGACATTGTTACATTAGACCTGAATATTTTGTTCGACTCGGCCAGACCCAAATAGAAGGACATTTTTGATCCCTCTCTAGAAAATTTTAAATATTTGTACTTTTGTACTTTAATTGTAAAAAAAGTGCCCCTCTGCCTCTTTATGCATGACGTATAAGAGCTTGTATGCAAATTAAATGTCAAACTGAGGTATTGGGGGTCCGCCAATAGAACTGACTGGGGGCCCACCCTACTGCATATTTACTACATATTTATATGTAACACATGCTTCTGATACACATGTTGATTGTCTCATTTCTCCAAATACATGGGCCCTGCATGTGTATCCCTCCCCAGGCCCAAATAAGCATGAACTCAATACTCAACCCATTCAACTCCCACCATTGCAAAGCATACAACTAATATAGAAAAAAAAATATCTTCGTATTGTCATTAGGGATGAGCGAATCGATCCGGACGAACCCGGATTCGATCCGAATTTCATGAAAAATTTGATTCGGATCGAATCCGAATTTCCCCGTGTTTCGATCGCTCGAAGTTTTCCTTTAACATCCATTCATTTACATTATAGGCATTCTACGATGGCGGACGGGACATGTCCAGACATCTACCCCGCTCCAGTGCATGCTGGGGCAGTCACATGCAGCCTATCAGCAGCCAGCAAGCCCGGTGACGTCACAGCACTATTTAAGGCGGCGGACATCTTGCTTTTCCTCATTTCTCTATTGCATTCTTGAGAGACAGGACACTGCTGTAGTCAGGGAGAGACAGTTAGAGAGCCAGGGACAGCCAGGGACAGGCAGAAGACAGGTAGGAGACAGGCAGGAGACAGGCAGGAGACAGGCAGGAAGTCAGCGAGAAGCAGGGAAAGTTAGGAAAAATCGGAGGCAGTCACAGGGAGATTTTTTTTTTTTCATCCAGCCTGAGTGTTACTGGCTGGCTGACTGGCTTTGTTAGCGTTTTCAGGCTGCTTATACACTTTTACTGTGTGCATATATACTGAACTGATCTCAAGTCTGCTGTGGGAACATTACCATTTTGTAAAATCTCATTAGCCTCTGTATTTACTCTAAGCTGCAAACTTATTTAAAGTAATTTGGCCTGTATGAGCCTGATTATCCACTTTTACTGTGCATATATACTGTTCTAAAGCCTGCTTGGGGGCATCCCATTCTGTAACATCACATTAGCCTCCGTATTTACTCTAAGCTGCACACTTATTTAAAGTAATTTGGCCTGTATGAGCCTGCTTAGACACTGTTGCTATATGCATATATACTGATCTAAGGTCTGCTGTGGGGGCATCCCATTCTGTAACATACCATTAGCCTCTGTATTTACTCTAAGCTGCAAACTTATTTTAAGTAATTTGGCCTGTATGAGCCTGATTATCCACTTTTACTGTGCATATATACTGTTCTAAAGCCTGCTTGGGAGCATCCCATTCTGTAACATCACATTAGCCTCTGTATTTACTCTAAGCTGCACACTTATTTAAAGTAATTTGGCCTGTTGGAGCCTGCTTATCCACTTTTACTGTGCATATATACTGTTATAAAGCCTGCTTGGGGGCATCCCATTCTGTAACATCACATTAGCCTCTGTATTTACTTTAAGCTGCACACTTATTTAAAGTAATTTGGCCTGTTGGAGCCTGCTTAGACACTGTTGCTGTGCATATATACTGATCTCAAGTCTGCTGTGAGGCATCACATTCTGTAACATACCATTAGCCTCTGTATTTACTCTAAGCTGCACACTTATTTAAAGTAATTTGGCCTGTTGAAGCCTGCTTATCCACTCTAGGGTCGGTAGGTTCCTCTGACACAACCCTGAGTTGGCATGCCCCAAGAGCAGTCCCTGTCCTCCCACTGCCTCTGTCCTAAGCCGTTCCCTCCCCCAGCGATGTATCCTATGCTTTGGGTTCAGCTCCACTCTTTAGTGAGGAGGACAATCAGATAGAGGACCGTCAGCAGCTACTGCCCAGCCAAGAAATGGAGGTGGCTTCTTTAGCTAGGCAGACAAATAGTGATGTGGACAGTGTCGTGGGTGTTGTGAGCATTCTAGCTCCTGCGCCAGACACTGTTGACGAATCCATGAACATCAGTGATGTACAGCCACAACTCGGTGATAATGATGATGACGATGAAGCCGATCACACTTGGGAGCCGGGTGATGAAGGGGCTTCATCGTCATCATCAGGAGAAGTGGGGCGCAGGTTGCCAGCAGCTCAGGCAGCAAGGTGGTAGCAGCATGGTTGGCAGTCAGCATGGGGGCACAATTGTAAAGCCTGGAGCCAAACGGGGCCGGGGCTGGGGTAGAGCACCTGCTGCGCGGCAGGCTACCTTCTCGGGAGGTAGTGGGGCAGGGGTTCCTGGAGTTGGCGACAATAGCAGCAAATCAGTGAGGTCTATTGGTGGGAAAAGTAGCTACTCGGCAGTGTGGCAGTTTTTCCTGAAGCATCCACAGGAGAGTAACATGGCCACATGCAAGATATGTAGGCAGAAGGTGAAGCGTGGCCAGGGCCCAAATGTTGGCACCACGGCCCTGCGTCAACATATGATGCGTCACCATAAAGCGACCTGGGAGAACCAAGGCTCCCAAGGGGTGGTCCAGTCTGCTTCCTCACCAAGTGGCACGCCGCTCCCAATTTCTGCCAGCCAAGGCTCCAGCACCTTAGCCGAAGGCAGCTGTGCGTCATACCCATCCTCTGTCGCTCCTGCTCCTCCTCCTCCTCCTCCAAGTCATGCATCCCGCCTGAATGAAGAGCAGCAGGGAGCCCGGACGGCACCTGGGAAGTGACATCATAAGCCCCGCCAACAAAGGGCAAGATGGCGGCGCCCGTCTGGAGAGGAGGGGGAGAGCCCTGAATCTGAAGAGCCGGGGGGGTGATCGGAGGCCCCCCCCAGGGAAGAGGAGACCTGGAGGGAGGCAGCGCGACTGCAGGTAAGTAAATGTTATATATATTTTTTTTTTTTTACAGTTAGCAGCTGCTGCTGGCAAAGCGGGGGAGGGGGCACTATTCCAGGGGCTCTCCTGGAGCCCTCCGACCCCCCATGAGGGATAGGCTGGCACCAAATTAAAGAGGAGACGCGGCTGGATCCAACAAGGGGTCAGGTGAGTATTTTACTTTTATATTTTTTTTACTGTGGGGGTTTAAATTCAGCTACGTGAGTCTCATGTAGCTGGCACTTAAAGGAGCAGTATCGCGAACATTTGCATTCAAAAAGATAAATAATTAAATAGCCAAACAATAGCTTCTAACACGTGTATAAATAATGTGGCGATAGAAAAGAAAAAACATGTATGCCTTACTTTTAAATTGTAAAATGAAAATGGCTCAGTCCATTTGCTGAATGTTCAGTGAGGTGATTGAGAGCTGCCACTGGTCTCCTAGCAACAGGCACAGTAAACTTGCTCCAGCTTTCTTCCCAGGGCAGCAATGTACACGGCAGTAACATCTCTGTGTGTGTGTGAGGTGCGGCTTCTGTGATGAGACCACCACGTGACACTATATATATATATATAACATTCCTACTAAATAAATGACTAAAAAAATCTACTTTGATTGCACAATCATTATATATATATATATATATATATATATATATATATATGTATTAAAGTGGACCAAAATCCACCCTAGATTATATGAACCTCCAGGGCAGGCATACTTGCTCCAGATTCGGGATGCCCCACTGTGTCAAATCCCCCAGGTCCCCCCAGGTCACCTGAAAACTCACCTTCTTTCCCGGTCCAACAGCACATGCGAGAGCCGTGGCTGCATCCTCGCTATACTCTTAGCAGGGCGCGTGCCCGCGCCAGGCATTTGTGAATGTTCAGCACAGGCAACCATGTTAAAGGGTAGCAGGGGATGCGGCAGACAGCGTGCTCGGATCTGCTCGCCTTAGACGAAGGGGCGGCAGTGAATCCGAGTGCGCTGACGGCTGCGCATGTGCTGTAGGACCGTGAAAGGGTGAGATCGGACAACACAGTGGGGCATTCCTATCAGGGCGCCCAGGGGGTAAGGAACAAAACCCAGGACAGGCAAAATCCTGGGTTTTGGTTCACTTTAAAGTGGAACAAAACCCTGAGTGGCCAACCCTGGAGTCTAAAACCTAAAAGTATTCCCTTGGCGCATCGCAATACGGGAAGCCCCAGTGTGTGAAACGCTGCCCGGGTCGCCGCAATGCTCACCTTTTCCCTGGCTCCCATGGTGATATAAATAGCTGCAGCCGCATCCTCAGCATCTCCGGGATGAAGCACGCTCCCATGGATAGCCATTCAGAGAGGCTGGGTGCCCAGGGATGCTGCCGCTCCAGGTTCTCGTTGCCAAACTCTGTGTGCGATTAGATGACAGCCTGCGCATGCCCAATGGGACAGGGAAAGATATATTTTGACAGCTGAACTGGTGGGGGGTCACTTAGTTGGGATGCCCCTGGGGCAAGAAAAAGACTGGGGCTAGTGAATGGTTTTGTTCTGCTTGAAACACACAAAGCTGTAAAAAAGAGAAAATGGGAATCGGAAAGATACTGCAGACAGCAGCAAAGGTAAAAAGAAAGAAAAATTGACAAAATAAATAATCTGTAGAGCAACATAAAAATAGAAAAATCCAATTGGAAAAAAAGTAAAAAAAAATACAGTTCTTAGCTGGGTTCGAACCTTAGACCCTCTGCACCATATCTAAATGCTCTACCTGATGAGCCATTCAGCCAGCTGATAATGGGCTATACTTTATAAGGTGACATATCTGAAACAATGTTCCATAATGCAGTCACTATCTCTCTCGTCCTGCAGTCTCTCCTCTCTAGTCCCAGCCGGACAGTAAAGACACACACACCGGCTACCTTCTGGCCGGCACCATGCAAACACACACACACACAGCAGCCATCTCCTGGCCGGCCAGCAAAGACACACACAGCCATCTCCCAGCCAGCACACACACAGCGTCCTCAACGCTGCGCTCCTTACATAGAAGTGGCAGGGAGCCGTTCTCCCCCCGCACAGCACTTGGTATAGCCTGAAGTGACGGAGCCCGTCAGTGAGACACATTTTAAAACAGCTGCCACTCTGCAGCAGCACAATCTACAACTTTTTTGGAAACACATATTGCCTTCTGATTACTATATGTACTCACATGGAAAGTACATTTTAAATCTGTGTTCCAAGATAAATTTCGCGATACTGCTCCTTTAAGTGGAGTAGAGGCTGCTATGTGAGACATAGTTCCCTATAGCACATAGTTCCCTATAGCACATTCCAGACATGTTTCATTATGAGTGATGTTTTTTTTGCAAGGTAAAATCACAACATGTTCAGCCCATAAATGACACTGATGAGAAATACAACACTAATATAAATTTCTATGTTTCTTAACTCTCGGGTGATTGGTAGAGGAGGGCTGGGGGTAAGATCAGAGCCATCTTGCCCCTCTCCAACCTTCCTCCTCCGATCACCCAAAGCAACTGAGCTTCTCTGGGGGGATGTGAGGTGCCAGCTGCTGGGTCATCAATTATGTCACCCACCCACAAAGGGCGACCCAGGAAGTGAGGGAGAGGATGAGAAAGGCCAGTGGGCAATCGGGTGCCCCCTGGTGAAGAGGAGACCCGGCGGGAGGGATCGCAGCTGCAGGTGAGTAAATGTAATTTGCTTCATGTGCCTTTTTTTGGCTTTGACCTTTTAGCTTTATACCAGGTTTTTTTTAAAGCTCAATTTTGATGCAGTACCGTGTTTTGGGTAGTTTGTGCACTTCCCATTTTTCGTCGGCAATGCTGTCATCATGTCACGCCAGCATGTGGAGGCCCGCTGCCTGTGGAATGATTATGAAAGTAAGTGTTTTTGGCCTTTCGTGTTCTTTTCTTTTGTTTTTTTGTTGTGTGTTGCTTTCGTTTGGTACTTTTTTGTGATTTGTTTTCAAAGTTTTTTTGTTGTGGCACAGTGCAATGTTTGCAGCCTGAATGACTGTTGTTTTTTATCATTTACTCCTCCTTTGCCCCAGGCCACACCCTCCATTGTACTCTGCTTTTTTGCCTATTTCCACCCTTACATTGTTATTGTTATTTTGTGTTTTGGCAGATTTGTTTGCGTTTTTCTGGTGTATGTGACACATGTGAGACATATGCCTCTCCTTTAAGGTTTTTCCACTTAAAGTGGACCAAACCGCATTCTGATTGGCCTGGTAATCTAAGATTCCTGGGTCGATCTATAATCCCCCAGGGCATCCAAAATCAAGATGCCGCACTGTGTGAAACCCCCCAGGTCACCCCATACACTTACCTTGGTCCCCGGTCCAATGGCGTATGTGCGAGCCGCATTCCCGCTATCCCTCTGGCAAAGCGCTCCATTGCTAAGCATACAACTAATACGTATCTTGTTATCGTTCCATAAATTTCACCCGGGAGTGGTGTTGTATAATTAATGTCATTGCATTTTGCAGCAGCTGCCACCACTATTTTCCAATGCACCCCTTCCTATTTCACACTTAATGCAGCCTTCCATCATTAATGTGCCCCATTTAACTACAGCCCAATTCATGTCAGGGGCCACATCAGATGGCTCCCAGACGACAGGTTGGAAGTATGCGTCTTACATGAATGTGGAATGAGCAGGGTTTGTTCATTTTCTATCAGTACCATTTCATATATATGATATAATTGTGGGCTTGTGTCTGCTGAGGAGGTATAATGCATAGATGGATATCCTTGGTGTCACAGCACATTCCATTGGTTTTAGTTAAAAACCTTCAAAATTATTCCTGGCCTTCAGTGGTTTCAGTGGTTGAACAAGCAAGGAGCAGAGATGCTATTCATGCTCCACAAATGCTTTGCCTGCATCACCCTCTGACACCTTTGTCAGCCCAATACCTCTTTATTTATTCTCTATCAGGGGTGAAAATAATAGAGGATGGTATGTGATGTCACAGTATATTAAATGGGCTCAATGTAACAATTAAGTAAAAGAATAAAAGATTAAACACATATTAGATTTAAAACTGTGCAGCTGTTTATCATTCCCACCAAATGCTGCGTCCCTACAAGACTCTTGTTACGTTTCTTATCACCGTGCAGCTCATTGCTGTTTGGTAAGACCCCCCTTTAATTGTTTGGCCACATATGAACCCCACGTCATGCAATGTCATAGTTGGGGCACATAACTTGTTAGAGGTTGTTTTGTTTAATGTACAAGATCCCTGGGCATTTGCTGGAGGAAATACATATACACGTCTAATGCACATCTTTATTAGTTGTATATTTTACAGCTATGTGTCCTAGTTCTTTTACCATGAAGCTGTTACACTTTTGCAATGACAGCATCTTATTTCTTTCCCAGTTTCAGTCTATTGTATCAGTTATGGTGTCATGTAATTTCTATGATAATGATGAGAGTCTCGTCTATTGTGTTTCCAATAAGGCTCCTCTCTTCCTTTTGTCTCCTTGCTGCAATGCTAATGAATCTGTCATACTGCTGGGTGAGAAACAAAGCCCAGTGAAACTCCCCAGTAAGACGACATTAACATACCTTTACTTATTAAGATTCATTCCATTCAGCCAATCCAAAGCCGCCTCATGTTAGAGAAAGTTTGTACAGACAATATAAGGTGAGGCCGGCTCAGTCACAGCAATAGCAGACGGGTCAGGAGAGCGGTGAGGGGATCCCCATACTGCCCTATACCAGGTAGATATGACTTCTGTTACTATTAGGTTACATGTGATGGTTATTATCATGTCTGGGTAAATGATTTGGCTGTGTACTATGGGCTCTATAGTATAAACATAACATTTTTGTTTGTCAGCCAGACGTGGAATCGGTTGGAGCTGACCATATTATCTATACAATCTTTTATATATTAGTGTATTTCGTGTGCTGAATGAATTTTATAGAATTCCAAGAGGAGACGTGTCATAATTTGTGATATATTGAAGGAAATAATAGATGGAATTAATAAGCTGCTGGGTATCAATTTAGCCATTACAGTACTTTACTTAATTTAAAGAGGTTTATGCACATGTGAATATTTATAAAAGATAATATAAAGTATGACACGCTCAGTCAATAATAAGCGACAGATATCTATAGTACTAAGAAATGTCTATACTGCATGAAAAGTACTAAGAAAAGTATTGTATTATCCATCTGATGATTGATGCAGTAGGAGTAAGTGGTGATGACACCAACCCTGATGGGTAGCCACTAAAATTTCCAGATAAAACACATGTTACACTTTAGAGGGAACAGTAAATAGGTGTATTGTACCTAAAAGGAATCTCTGTTGATCGGCACATTTATTACTCAGCGCAGTCCACAGATTCTTACTGAAGGATAAATATATTTTACATAGAGATATAATATAGTTTCATATCTCAATAAGAATGTGTTTTATTTTTACAGAAAAGGGGGGTATGGACCTTATGGGGGCCATGCTAATTCTGAGTGTTTTTACTTTACCACACACAAAAATTCAATAAAAATATTGTTTTTCATGTTTTCATAATAAATCACAAGCAATGGGGCATTTCTACAGGTGAAGTTTCTAATTTTTGAAATTAGATGAGGATAGTTATTTTTTGAAAGTTCAGAAACAACAGCACAATATGGGGAATGTTCAAGAAGAATTTGCAATTTTTCCAACAAACTCACATACTTGTATTTTCCAAACTCTCAAACAAATACCCCTTCCCTTACCTGTAAAAATGCCCCATCACATGTACAGGTGACATTTGGGGAAAAACTGTAACAAATATGTTTTGCACTTGTTAGTGTGTTAAAGTAGATAAGCTCACTGAGATGGAAGTTTTAGTAAAGTTAAGCTTGGTTCACCAAATAATTAGAATGACGCCAGTGCTGAGTAGATGTATTTTCATTTGTTTAGTTTAATAATAATTGTAGGGACAATCAGGTCAAATATTATATGTTATTCCTGATTTCTCCAGCTCATTCTATTCCCATAGCAAATGTCCCTTCTCAACAAGCTGGATCCATAGGTAGCGGGGGCAGTTGTAATTCTCAACCCAGTCCTGCTCTCAGAAAGTTGTGCAGGCCTCACACCCACGGGGAGGGGGGGTGCAAAATCCATGTTGCATCTCACACCCCTCGCCTGAAATAAAGACACAGTGTCCCAGCCATGAGTGACCCCCTGCAGGGAGCTGCCTTCCATCACATGCATGAAAGGAAAATCTCTTCAAGCAACCGGTGCCAACACAGAACCATAAATAACTGGGTCACAGATAGCCCTAGCCCCAAGCCAAATACAGAATCAGAAATCAGAACTGTGAATCAAAGCCAAATCCATCTCAGTTTGTCCCATCTCCTTAACTATCCTTGAACCATAAATTTAGAGGTGTCCAGTTCTGAACCACCTTAAAACTATATTCTTGGATGCACCAGAGGTGCAGCAATAGTTTAACACCAAGAGGAAGACACTCCTCCCAGGGGGCATTGGAAATGTCCATTGTTACATGTTTGTAATTACTCACCTGAAACCTGTACTCTGCTCTCAGATCTGTAAATGTAATATTTCCAAAATATCTCATACTGGTAACTAGTGTGCACGTATCACATTACAATATATATTTAACTTGAGCTGACTTTTTGCCATAACTAAAATACCAAAATGAGAGAAGCCATTCTCATGCTTTGATAGAGGCAAATGCTTTACTACTCGTTCAAAACTTTGTAGACTCCAAAAAAGTCACACTGAATTACTGCTTGTGTAATTTACATGACTTTCTGTATTTTTCTTACAGGTTGAACATTTATCAGGAAGCTGGAATCCATTTTACAGATACATTGATCTTCATCAGCCCATGATGAGCCCTAAACCAGGAAAATCATATCAGTGCTCTGAGTGTGGAAAATGGTTCCAGTCTAAATCAAAGCTCACAGGTCACGAGAGGAGTCACACTGGAGAGAAGCCGTTCCCATGCTCTGAATGTGGCAAATGCTTTGCTCATCATTCAAATCTTCTTAAACATCAGAGGATCCACACTGGAGTGAAGCCACATCAGTGCTCCGAGTGTGGAAAATTGTATATTTGTAAGTCACAGCTCAAAAGTCATCAGAGGACTCACACTGGAGAGAAGCCATTTTCATGTCCTGAGTGTGACAAGAGCTTTTCACACCATACAAACCTGCTTACACATCAGAAGACTCACACTGGAGAGAAGCCATATTCCTGTCCTGATTGTGGCAAGTGCTTTACACAACATGCAAACCTGCTTACACACCAGAGAATTCACACTGGAGAGAAGCCATTTTCATGTCCTGAGTGTAACAAGTGCTTTACACACCATACAAACCTGCTTACACACCAGAAGACTCACACTGGAGAGAAGCCATTTTCATGTCCTGAGTGCGACAAGTGCTTTACAAGGCGTTCAAACCTGCTTACACATCAGAGGACTCACACTGGAGAAAAGCCATTTTCATGTCCTGAGTGTGACAAGAGCTTTTCACACCATACAAACCTGCTTACACACCAGAAGACTCACACTGGGGAGAAGCAATTTTCCTGTCCTGAGTGTGGCAAGTGCTTTACACAACATGCAAACCTGCTTACTCACCAGAAGACTCACACTGGAGAGAAGTAATTTTCATGTCCTGAGTGCGACAAGTGCTTTACATGGTGTTCAAACCTGCTTGAACATCAGAGGACTCACACTGGAGAATAACCTTTTAAAAGTCTGGAAGTGTGAATTTCCACTGCCACACACTGGAGAGAAGCCATATCAGTGTCATGATGTGGTGAAGGTTATGCACATAAATCACAGCTGACAAGACACCAAAGGAGTCACCTCACCACGAAAGCAATGTGTCTTACAAAAGCTCCAAATTTCATAGCTGAGAGAAGCAGTCAAGTGACTGGCAAAAATGTCTGCTAGAAAAAATACAGTTCACCTGGTTCAACTGACTGCTACAGAAACACCACCGTAAGACAGTAGTAATGTTCATAGTATATTATTTTTTATAGTCTAATATATCTAATTACTGTATTTTATAGGCCAAACATGATTTTCCCATGAAAACATCTCACTTGTGATGAAACATGTCTGGAAAGCAGAAACCACACGACATGTGCCATAAGAACTCTGATATCATGCAGGAAATGGCATTACACAATGTTTGCTTTGATGTTCATATTTCGGGGGTCAGTTACAAAACGCTGTGCATTTGCTAGTTTGCGTACATTTCCTATGCAAAAAATGGCCTATTTGCCAGGCCAAGGCTGTGTTAAAAGTCTGTTCATCTTTGCCGGGCGAATGCCAACGAACAGCTTTTCATTGCGCCAGTTTTAGTGGTAAACCTGATAGGAATCAATGTTATTTTTAGCGAGAATGGCTGTCTATGTGATATTTACATCTGTCACTAATACGTCAAGCATAAAGGTCAGTTCGATAACTAGTATTGGAGAAACTACTAATAAAGAGGTTTTTATGAATTCGTGATTTTTTTTTAAAATATTTTTTGGAGACTTCAAAAACACCCCAGACCCTCCGGAGACACAACACATCCAATTCTGAGACAAATTCCACACTGCCATAAGCTGTTAAGTGGGTTTCCTGGACCATTTCGGGTTTTGTTACAGCAAATTATGCCATTACAGTTCGTCCGCTCTCAAGAGCGCCCTGTTTGCTAGTAAATACCACATAATTTTTGACCAGTGAAGGACACAGCAAAATGTTAACTTGAAGCTTATACTATTCTCATCACTATATGCAATATATAATTGTAATTGGTTATGAGCTTTGGGTCATTGTTACATTAGACCTGAGTATTTGGTTAGACTCGGCCAGACCCAAATAGAAGGACATTTTTGATCAAACAATTTGTCACTCTCTAGAAAATGTTAAATATTTGTACTTTAAAAAAAGTGCCCCTCTCCCTCTTTATGCATCAGGTATAAGAGCTTGTATGCAAATTAAATGTCAAACTGAGGTATTGGGGGTCTGCCAATAGAACTGACTGGGGGCCCACCCTACTGCATATTTACTACATATTTATATGTAACACATGCTTCTGATACACATGTTAATTGTCTCATTTCTCCAAATTCATGGGCCCTACATGTGTAGCCCTCCCCAGGCCAAAATAAGCATGTACTCAATACTCAACCCATTCAACTCCCACCATTGCAAAGCATACAACTAATATAGAAAAAAAACATATCTTCGTATTGTCATGTTATTGTCCCAGAGGCTTCACCCAGGAGTGTTGTATAATTAATGTCATTGCATTCTTCCACAGGTGCCACCACTATTTTCCAATGCACCACTTCCTATTTCATTCTCCATGCAACCTCCCATCCTTACTGTGCCCCATTTAACTACCTTTACAGTCTAGTTCATGTCAGGGGCCACATCAGATGGCTCCCGGACCACATGTGCCCCCGGGACACAGGTTGGGTGTTTTTGTCTTACATGAATGTGGAATTAGTTGGGTTTGTCCATTTTCTATCCATACCATTGCATATATATATATATATATATTTGTAGCTTTGTGTCTGCTGAGGAGGCATAATGTATAGAGGGATATCCTTGATGTCACAGCACACTCCATTGGTTTCTGTTTAAATACTTTAAAGGTATTCCTGGCCCTAAATACAACAAAGATTTTAATGGTCAATCAATCAAGGCGCAGAGATGCTTTTCATGCTCCCCAAATGCTTTACCTGCATCACCCCTGTTACCCTGTCAGCCCAATACTTCTTCATGTATTCTCTATCAGGGGTCCTTTGCAAGGTTGCATGTAATGGTTTCCTCTTGTTTTAGATAGATGTCACTGCTAAGATTATTAGGTAATTAGGCAGGTGGTCTTTTAGAAATAAATCCAGTTAATTTGTGTGTGATAATTTAGGACAGCTCCAGAAGATACGGAGCACCATGCCCTGTGCCTTCATAAATCTCCAACATAAAGAGGAGACAGTAGGAGACATCTTAGATAGTTTGGGTGGTACCTAGTACCTTGTTAAGATCTTGTATAAGGCTTCTATATATGTATTGGAAATAGATAATTTATGAGCTAGTTTGAACATAATCTGCTGCTCTCTTTGTCTCCTGTCGCTCATGGAAAATTCAGTTTAAAATTCTAACTCTCCAGCCAGGTTCTTCCTTTTATTTAATTTTGATTCCAACGCTATCAACACAGACACAGGCTTTGGTCTGCCTCTGACTTTCTCCTGGTCACCTCCTCTCATTCCCATCTCTACAGGACATCTCAGGCCTAACTCCCCTTCTCTGGAATGACCTTTCTTATTAAATCTGACACTACACAACACCCCAAATTTCCAAAACTACCCTCAAAACCCACCTCTTCAGACAAGCATATAACCTGGTTTAAGCATTTCCACTGGGCACACGCCGCCTGAACAACTCAATAACTACTACTCGTGACCCATTCCCTGTGCTTCTACCTCTTCCTTTAGACTGTAAGCTCAAAGGGGTCAGACTCTCTCTCCTATTGTGTCTCTCACTCTCATAGTGTTTGAGTTGTTATTTTTTGCATTGGATCTGCAGTTGTCTGTGTATTATATGTTTTACCCTGCCTCTAATTACCACCTAGTAAAGCTCTACAGAAGAAGAAGAAGAGGGTGTTATATAAATAATAATAATCTGTCTCTGCACTTTGGTGAATTTCCTGTCCCATTCCTTCTTCCATTCCCCTACATACTTGGTGCACCTTGGTATGGCCTTGTTTATATTTAACAAAATCCCTGGGCACTCACTATGATCCTCGACAAGCCAGGATATATATATATATATATATATATATATATATATATATGTTTTAAGAAATATTTTCAGGCAGCCCAAATTGCGCAGCTTTTGCTGTATCATGTGGTGGAGGATATCCCTAGCTGGGTTTTGATTGAGCGTGAATTGGTATCCCCGTTAGAAGTCAATGATCTTTTGTGGCTTAGGCCGAAGGATAGGGGTCAGATAAATAACCCCTATAATAATAATAATAATAATAATAATAATTATAATAATAATAATAATAATAATAATAATTGTCGCTCACTCCATGCGGGTGTGGGATAGTGTTAGGTTCTCGGGTGACCTGGTCTCGCCTTATCTGCCTTTAACTCCTTTATGGGGGAATCCTATGTTTTTGCCAGGATTGCTTGACCCTCTGAGATTTAGAAAGTGGCGGATGATGGGAATTCGAAGAGTGCTCGACTGTGTCCAGGGATCGGAAGTAGCCTCCTTCCAGCAGCTGCAGGATCGGTGTGGACTTTTGAGTAGTGATCTTTTTGGTTATCTGCAGGTTACTCATTTTATAAAAGCAGTGACCAAGAATTGCCTAAAGCTAGATGGGATTACCTCCTTTGAAACGCAGTGTTGCCGTGACCCTAGAGGGAGGGGTGCGGTTTCTGATATTTATAGGTCTCTCTGTAAAAAGGTAGGTCAGGTCTCTCTTCCTCATAAGAGGAGGTGGAAATCAGAGCTGGACGATACTAAGGAACAGGATCAGTGGGATAGGATGTGGCTAGCTTTATTTGGGAAGTCAGCCCCAGTTAATGTAATTGAGGCAAATTCGAAGGTTGCCCTTCGGTGGTACCTAATCCCAGAACCATTAGCACATATGAGGGGGGGAGCAGGGCAGGGCCTTTGCTTTCGTGGGTGTGCAGTAGTAGGCAAGAATGGTCATATTTGGTGGGATTGTCCTAAAGTAAGACATTTTTGGGGTAAAATATTTCTAAGTAAATGAATGGATAGAGATATAGGCATGAATCCATGGGTTGCTCTACAAAATGAACCCTTAATACACAGTAATGTGAAGCAAAGACGACTGCTTTAGAGCAGTCGAGCCAGGGCTTTATACAGCGGCATCACAACCTCCCTCTTCCTACTGGTGATGCCTCGAGCTATGCAACTGAGCATCCTGCTTGCTTTTCCCACTGCCTGGCTACACTGTCCACTCATCTTGCAGCTAACAGTAATCAGTGTCCCTAAATCTCTCTCCTCCGAGGTCACTTACATATAAAGTAATCTAATATCTTTGTTTAGAAATCGCATGAGCATAGACCACTTTGGATTAGCCAATTTACTGTACATTTTCATTACTGACAGGTGCCAGTGCAAGTTCTGTACAAATGAATGTGTGTAATATTAATTATAAGCATTAAACACTACAATCCAGTTCTGCCCATTGTTCCCTATGGGATTCCCATAGTGGCTCATCATATAGCAGTTACATAGCATTGTTTGATACTGTGATATTCCTTGATCATTTTCTATCTTCCTAACTTTTTCCTTGAATGTAGCAATGTTTGTACTTTCTCTTGCTTCCATTTTTGTCTTAATCATCGGGTGCCTAACCACAATGTCCAGAGGTGATATTGCTCAGGATACATGCCTTCCTGTATCTTGCTTGTACAGCTGTTATCTCATATCAGTCATGTGATGTTACATTGTCTTATCTTATGAAGCAAACACTTTGATCATTACAATATAATTGTCCTAGAAGAGACTTTGCAAACTATGGACTCAATTCAATAAGAGGCGAAAAAATCTTATGGTAGTAAAAATTCACCTTGTGAGCAAAAAGCCTGAGAATGTCACTGTTACAGAATCACCAGCTCATAAGACAATGACAGTCAGTGATACTTTTATACTCCTAAGAAAAGTAGAGATTTTTTTACTCCCTTTACACTGTAGTAAAAAGGGTCATTGACGTTTCAGGCTTTTTCATATAAAGTGATTTTTTTTTGAAGTTTTTTTTTACTACCGTGAAAATGTTTTCAATACTTATTGAACTATAAGATAAGATTAGTATATAATTCCTTCTATTTGATGTGAGGGGGTGGGAAGAAACACCTTTTCACACTAGCACCCAGCACTATATCACTTGAGCATCTTTAGGTCTCATTACAATGAAGTAACAATTAAATAATAATTGTGGAAATATTAACAATTTGACAAAATGTAACAGATAAAAATTCTGTGTTTCATAGTTTAGAATCTTTTACCATGAAGCTGTTACACTTTTGCAATGACAGCATCTTATTTCTTTCCCAGTTTCAGTATATTGTGTCAGTTATGGTGTCATTTCATTTCTATGTTAATGGTGAGAGTCTCATCTATTGTGTTTCCAATAGGTCTCCTCCCTCCCTTTTGTCTCCTTGCTGCAATGCTAATTAATCTGTCATACTGCTGGGTGAGAAACAAAGCCCAGATAAAACTCCCCAGTAAGATGACATTAACATACCTTTACTTATTAAGATTCATTCTTTTTAGTCAAATGAATACGCTGCTGGGTAAGTTATTATTGAGGGATTACAGTTATTTATTAGGCCAATGCACATGTGAATATTATTAAAATATAATTTATATAGAATACTCTCCATCCTGTGGTGTGCCCATCAGACCACAGATTGAAAAGCCTCCTGGACCAAACCATAACCAAAGGTTGGTGAAGACCCCCTTTGCAAGGTTGCATGTAATGGTTTGCATGTAATGTAAGTAGGCAGGTGATCTTTTAGAAATAAACCCAGTTAATTTGTGTGTGATAATTTAGGACAGCTCCAGAAGATGTATTGGAAATAGATAATTTATGTGCTAGTTTGAACATAACCTGCTGCTCGCTTCATCCCTCCTCTCCTCTCGCTTTTCCAATGCTTCAGCCAGTCTCATGGAGAATTTAGTTTTAAATGTTAACTCTCCAGCCAGGTCCCTCCTTATATTTCATTTTGAATCCAACGCTATCAACACAGGTCTGCCTCTGACCTTCTCCTGTCCTCCACCCTGGTCACCTCCTCTCATTCCCATCTCTACAGGACATCTCAGGCATAACTGCCATTTTCTGGAATGCCCTTTCCCATTAAATCCAACACTACACAACACTCAAAATTTCCAAAACTACCCTTAAAATCAATCTCTTCAGACAAGCATATAACCTGGTTTAGGCATTTCCACTGGGCACACGCCACCTGAACAACTCAACAACTACTAAGATAAGAAGTCTGCCTATAAGAAGTATAAAGTAAGTGGAAGTGTAGCTGACAGAGAGGCGTATAAAATTAAACAGAGGGAAGCAAAACTGATTATAAGGACTGCTAAAGGGCAAAAGGAGGAAGAAATGGCCAAATCTATGAAGAGGGGAGATAAAACCTTTTTCCGATATATTGGTGACAGAAAGAAGAAAAACAATGCAGTCTCAAACATTAGAAATAGGGAAAATAAATATATTGACTGAGATAAGGCTGTGGCTGACCATCTGAATAGCTACTTTTGTTCGGTATTTTCAGATAGTAGCAGGCATGGCCATAGCACAGCATCCCGCTGGGAGGGCACAGCTCCGGAGTTTCTGGAGGCTGATGTCCTATCCGAGCTGGCACATCTAAAGGTAAGTAAGGTGATGGGTCCAGATGGAATCCACCCCAGAGTTCTAAGGGAACTTAGGTTTGTGATTGCAGCCCCTCTGACTGATTTACTTAACCATTCCCTTTCCACAGGTGAGGTTCCAGATGATTGGAGAATGGCCAATGTCGTACCAATCCATAAGAAGGGGAGTAGAGAAGAAGCCAGTAATTACAGGCCAGTTAGTGTAACATCTATAGTGGTCAAATTGATGGAAACACTTTTAAAAAAACAGATAATTTCCCATCTAAAAATGAATGACCTATTGGACCCAAAACAGCCCGGCTTTACTGAGGGCCGATCATGTCAGACCAATATTATTGATTTCTTTGACAATGTCACTAAAGTGTTAGATGAAGGTGGTGCTGTGGATATCGCCTATCTGGATTTTAGCAAAGCCTTTGACACTGTACCACATAAGGATCATAGATAAGTTATTGAAGGTAGGACTCAATCCCTGGATAGTTCAGTGGATTTCCAGTTGGCTGAGGGATCGGTATCAGAGCGTTGTTGTAAATGGCGTGCAATCTGAACAAAGGCGAGTTACAAGTGGTGTGCCGCAAGGCTCTGTCCTGGGCCCCATTCTTTTTAATATATTTGTAAGTGACATAGGAGAAGGCTTGGTAGGAAAAGTTTGTCTGTTTGCTGATGATACCAAGGTTAGTAATAGGGTGGATATTCCTGGAGGTGTCTGCAACATGGAAAATGATTTAGCTTTACTGGATAGATGGTCAAAACTGTGGAAACTAGAGTTTAATGTCTCTAAATGTAAAATCATGCACTTGGGTAGAAGGAATCCCGGCTCTGAGCACCGTATGGGCAGCACTGTGTTATCCAGGACCTCGGAGGAGAGAGATTTAGGGGTACTGATTACTGATAGCTGCAAGATGATTGGACAGTGTAGCCAGGCAGTGGGAAAAGCAAGCAGGATGCTCGGCTACA
The DNA here is from genome assembly GCA_027917425.1 of Gastrophryne carolinensis. Classification (NCBI taxonomy): domain Eukaryota; kingdom Metazoa; phylum Chordata; class Amphibia; order Anura; family Microhylidae; genus Gastrophryne; species Gastrophryne carolinensis. Next base: position 7,318,872 of record CM051236.1, on the reverse strand, counting down.
TAGCTCGAGGCATCACCAGTAGGAAGAGGGAGGTTGTGATGCCGCTGTATAGAGCCCTGGTAAGGCCACAGCTAGAATACTGTGTGCAGTTCTGGAGACCTTACCTGCAAAAAGACATTATTCAAATAGAATGTGTCCAAAGGCGGGCAACAAAAATGGTGGAAGGACTTAAACTTAAAACTTATCAGGAGAGACTTAAAGAACTTAATTTGTACAGTCTGGAGGAAAGAAGGGAGAGGGGGGACATGATTGAGACCTTTAAATATGTGAAAGGATTGAATAAGGTTCAGGAGGGAAGTGTTTTTAAGAAGAAGCTTAATGATAGAACAAGGGGGCCCAACCTGAAGCTAGTCGGGGGGAAGATCAGGAGCAATGTTAGAAAATATTATTTTACAGAAAGAGTAGTAGATGCTTGGAACAAACTTCCAGCAGAGGTAGTTGAAAAATCAACAGTCACTGAATTTAAACATGCCTGGGATAAGCACACATCTATCCTAAGATAAAGAGTACATACAGTATATACATAAGATAAAGAGAACATACAGTATACACATGAGATAAAGAGAACATACAGTATACACATAAGGGCAGACTAGATGGACCGTATGGTCTCCTTCTGCCGTCAACCTTCTATGTTTCTATGTTTCTACTACTCGTGACCCATTCCCTGTGCTTCCAACACTTCCTTTAGACTGTAAGCTCAAAGGGGTCAGACTCTCTATCCTATTGTGTCCCACTCTCATAGTGTTTGCATTGTCATTTTTTGCATTGGGTCTGCAGTTTTCTGTGTACTATATGTTTTACCCTGTCTTTAATTACCACATAGTAAAGTTCTACAGAAGAAGAAGAGGGTGTTATATAAATTAATAATAATAATAATAATCTGTCTCTGTTGTGAATTTCCTGTCCCATCCCTTCTTTCATTCCCCTATATACTTGGTGCACCTTGGTATGGCCTTGTTTAAATTTAACAAAATCCATTGGCACTCACTATGATCCCTCAACAAACCAGGTTTAATACATATAAATATCTAATATAAATCTTTATTAGTTGGATATTTTACATTCGTGTGTCTTAGTTTAGTATCTTATAACATGAAGCTGTTACACACTTACAATGACTTCATCATATTCTTTTCCCAGTTTCAGTCCATTGTGTCAGTTATTGTGTCTCTTCATTTCTATGATAATGATGAGAGTCTCGTCTATTGTATTCAAATAAAGCTCCTCCCTATTGGCAGTGTTTATTTTGCTGCATTGCTGATGAATTTAACATACTGTTGGGTGATAAACAGAACCAAAGAACAGGTCAAATAACCTGATGACACCACATTAAAATATCACTTTGTTCTATGTGACTTTCAGGCTAATTCATCACTAACGCCAGGTAGCGACAGATGAGCGTCTGTATTGGCATTTTCAGAGCGCCCTCTAGTAGTCGCAGTGCTCGGCTAGTTCATAGCGACTCAGTCACTGTGCAGTAATGTTGAATACATTGTGAGGAGTCGCTATTTGACCAGTACAGCGCTGTGTGGGAGCACATGTTAGCGACTGGTCATAGCGACCGACTCACAACATATTCAAGAAAAAAAATGCCTCACACAACTCAACATCTATCCACTAGTAACAAAGCAAAAACATATGGAATTACATTGTAGCAACATTGTAACATGAACACTTTAATGTCATTTCTGAAGAAATATATAAAAAAATGAAAACATTGAGAAAAAAACTGCTTTTTTAATGCCAAAAGAGGTCGCAGCACTATTTGAGATTTTTTGCAAAATAAAAAAAAAACCCTGTTTAAAGAGGAGAAAAGGATTGTCTATTGAAATGTATGGGAGAGCGACAGGTAGCGAGAGGTCATACCTGGCGCTGTGTCAGGGCAGAACACCAGCGCTGTTCGCTGAGGCTGTGCAAATGATGAATCGGACACTACATGGTGTTATCCCAGTCGCTAAACAGATTCTGCTTAATAAATGTGTAATTGCTGCCTTGTCCTGCGTTCACCAGTCGCTACCTGTCGCTATCCCTTCTAAAATAAGGGCCAAAGTATAAATAAAGGGCTGTGTGTTGTGTGTATCATCTGTGGATGCTGTGGTAAAAGCTGTAGCGTCATTCTGTTTGAGAATAGTGATTCTAGGCCGGCAGAGCCAGTCTGTGTGTGTTAAACAGTGTCTGTGGGATTGTCTGGCCTGGCTGACATCAGTGTTGTTTCCCTGATCTCTGCATTTTGTGATGGATGCCCATATTGTGTAGGACACAGCTAGTGTGGATTTTTTGGAGACCATTTTGGGCTGTGCAGCATCTCCCCTCTTGGCTGGGCCAAACTTAGGAAGCATTCTTTCAGCAGCCTGATGGTTTATTCAGCAAGCTAATTGGTTTTGTGGTGAGCTGCATTGAGGTGCACTTGTGTTTGTGTAAGATTGTGTTTGTTTGTTATTTTGCTGGTTGCGTGTTTGTGTGACAGATTGTGTGTATTTGTTTTGTATTTGTGAGTGTATTGGCAATGAAGAGGTGTGAGGAGGAAGCTTTCATCCTGATGTTCTCTGTGTGGCTGCGATGTTCTACCAGCACTGGGGTATCACAGGAGTATTTAGAAGCCAGGGTGGTGAGATTATGGGCAAAGAGATGTTTTAGCACCAGATTGTCTGTGTGAGATTTGAGTGATGGGCAAATCTGCAGCAGGTTTCAGATGACTTGTGCTGTGCCTTTGTCATTGTATGCCCAAATCCGACACGAAAGACCACTGCTGCCCTCCTCAGAGGCATCAGCCAAGGGACCATGAAGCAAGTGACATAAGAAGTGACCTAAGACTTGAGAGAAATAATACTAAAACATTCAATCAGACCTTAAGAGCTGAAGCAAACCATGCCAATCATAAAAGCAAATAGCAGTTACATCGCATGGTTTGATACTGTGCTATACCCTGATCATTTTCTATCTTCCTAACTTTTTCCTTGAATGTAGCAATTTTACACTTTCTCTTGCTTCCATTTTATGTCTTTATCTTCAGGTGCCTAACCACAATGTCCAGAGGTGATATTGTTCAGGATACCTGCCTTTCAGTATCTTGCTTGTATAGTTGTTATCTCATATCAGTCATGTGATGTTGCATTATCTTATCCTATAAAGCAAAGATTTTGATCATTACAATATAATTGTCCTAGAAGAGACTTTGCAAACTATGGACTCAATTCAATAAGAGGTGAAAAAAATCTAATTGTAGTAAAAATTCACCTTGTGAGCAAAAAGCCTGAGAATGTCACTGTTACAGAATCACCAGCTAGTAAGACAATGACAGTCAGTGATACTTTTATACTCCTAAGAAAAGTAGAGATTTTAAAAAGTGTCATTGACTTTTCAGGCTTTTCAGGCTTTTTTCTTATAAAGTGATTTTTTTTACTACCGTGAAATTTTTTCAATACTTATTTAACTGACGTTAAAATTTTAGCCTATGTGTCAGTATATAATTCCTTCTATTTGATGTGAGGGGGTGGGAAGAAACACCTTTCCACACTAGCACCCAGCACTATATCACTTGAGCGTCTTTAGGTCTCATTACTATTAAGTAATAATTAAATAATAATTGTGGAAATATTAACAACTTGACAAAATGTAACAGATAAAAATTCTGTGTTTCATAGTTTAGAATCTTTTACCATGAAGCTGTTACACTTTTGCAATGACAGAATCTTATTTCTTCCCCAGTTTCAGTCTATTGTGTCAGTTATGGTGTCATGTAATTTCTATGTTAATGGTGAGAGTCTTGTCTATTGTGTTTCTAATAAGGCTCCTCCCTCCCTTTTGTCTTCTTGCTGCAATGCTAATGAATCTGTCACACTGCTGGGTGAGAAACAAAGCCCAGTGAAACTCCCCAGGAAGACGCCATTAACATACCTTTGTTTATTAAGATTCATTCCATTTAGCCAATCCAAAGCCGCCTCATGTTAGAGAATGTTTGTACAGACAATATAAGGTGAGGCCGGCTCAGTCACAGCAAAAGCAGACGGGTCAGGAGAGAGCGGCGAGGGTATCCCTATACTGCCCTATACCAGGTAGATATGACTTCTGTTACTATTAGGTTATATGTGATGGTTATTATCATGTCTGGGTAAATTATTTGGCTGTGTACTATGTGAATGATTTTGGCTGTCCCCATAGTATAAACATAACATTTTATTGTGTGTCAGGCAGATGTGGAATCGGTTGGAGCTGACCATATTATCTATACAATCTTTTATATATGGAATGAATAGGCTGCTGGGTAACTATTTAGCCATTACAGTAATTTAGTTAATTTATAGAGGTTTGTGCACATGTGAATATTTATAAATGATAATATAAAGTATGACATGCTCAGTCAATAATATGCATCAGATATCTATAGTACTAAGGAATGTCTATACTGCATGAAATGTACTAAGAGAAGTATTGTATTATCCATCTGATGATTGATGCAGTAGGAGTAAGTGGTGATGACACCAACCCTGATGGGTAGCCACTAAAATTTCCAGATAAAACACATGTTACACTTTAGAGGGAACAGTAAATAGGTGTATTGTACCTAAAAGGAATCTCTGTTGATCGGCACATTTATTACTCAGCGCAGTCCACAGATTCTTACTGAAGGATAAACATATTTTACATTGAGATATAATATAGTTACATATCTCAATAAGAATGTGTTTTTCTACAGAAAAGGGGGGTATGGACCTAATGGGGGCCATGCTAATTATATGTTAAGCCATCCCTAACTCTGAGTGTGTTTTTTACTTTACCACACAAAAAAATGCAATAAAAATAGTTCAGAAACAACAGCACAATATGGGGAATGTTCAAGAAGAATTCACAATTTTTCCAACAAATGTGAGAGGCTCTTATTTTTTCTGAACTGAACAAATATCCCTTCCCTTACCTGTAAAAATGCCACATTGAATGTACAGGTGACGTTTGGGGAAAAGCTGTAATATGTAATACAATATAATTTTTTTGCACTTGTTAGCATGTTAAAGCAGATAAGCTCACTGATATGGAAGTTTTAGTTACGTTAAGCTTGGTTCACCAAATAATTAGAATGACCCGCAGTGCTGAGTAGATGTATTTTCATTCATTTAGTTTAATAATAATTGTGGGGACAATCATGAAACATATTATATGTTATTCCTGATTTCTCAGTCTCCCGCTCATTCCATTCCCCATAGCAAACTTCCCTTCTCAACAAGCTAGCTTCATAGGTAGCGCGGGTAGTTGTAATTCTCAACCCAGTCCTGCTCTAAGAAAGCTGTGCAGGTCTCGCACCCACGGGGGGGTTCCAAAGAAAATCCATGTTGCTTTTTACACCCCTGGCCTGAAACAAAGCCACAGTGTCCCAGCCATGAGTGACCCCCTGCAGGGAGCTGCCTTTTACCACATGCATGAAAGGAAAATCTCTTCAAGCAGCCGGTGCCAACACAGAACCATGAATAACTGGGTCACAGCCCCCCCTAGCCCCAAGCCAAATACAGAATCAGAAATCAGAACCGTGAATCAAAGCCAAATCCATCTCAGTTTGTCCCATCTCCATAACTATCCTTGAACCATCCTAAAACTCTATTCTTGGACACACCAGAAGTGCAGCAATAGTTTAACACCAAGAGGAAGACACTCCTCCCAGGGGGCATTGGAAATGTCCATTGTTACATGTTTGTAATTACTCACCTGTAACCTGTACTATGCTCTCAGACCTGTAAATTTAATATTTCCAAAATATCTCATACTGGTAACTAGTGTGCACTTGTGGCCTAGAGGTAAGGGGAGTGTGACCGGAGGGTGACAGGTTCGAATCCTGGTCCTGAATGAAGGAACATGACTCAAATGCTCTTGAGCAAGGCACCGAACCCCGCAACATCTCCCCGGGCAGTAATTTAGGGCAGCCCACCGCTCCAGGCATGGATTAAATGCCGGGGACAAATTCCTACGTGTGCATATGCATATAATGGCCATCTATACATTAAGCTTATCACATTATAATATATATTTAAAAAATGCAAAAAAGGCAAATGCTTTACTTCTTTTTCAAAACTTTGTAGACTCCAAAAAAGTCACACTGAAATACTGCTTGTGTAATTTACATGACTTTCTGTATATTTCTGACAGGTTGAACATTTATCAGGAAGCTGGAATCCATTTCCATCAGCCCACAATGAGCCCTAAACCAGGAAAACCATATCAGTGCTCTGAGTGTGGAAAATGGTTCGGTTGTAAATCAGAACTCACAAGTCACCAGAGGAGTCACACTGGAGAGAAGCCGTTCCCATGCTCTGAATGTGGCAAATGCTTTGCTCATCATCCAAATCTTCTTATACATCAGAGGATCCACACGGGAGTGAAGCCATTTTCATGTCCTGATTGTGACAAGTGCTTTACACGACATGCAAACCTGCTTACACACCAGAGGACTCACACTGGGGAGAAGCCATATTCCTGTCCTGATTGTGACAAGTGCTTTACACGACATGCAAACCTGCTTACACACCAGAGGACTCACACTGGAGAGAAGCCATTTTCATGTTCTGAGTGTGACAAGTGCTTTACACGACGTGCAACCCTGATTATACATCAGAGAACTCACACTGGGGAGAAGCCATTTTCATGTCCTGAGTGTGACGAGTACTTTATACGTCGGGCAAACCTGCTTACACATCGGAGTACTCACACTGGAGAGAAGACATTTTCATGCAATGCGTGTGACAAGTGCTTTACACAGCGATCATCCCTGTTTAAACATCAGAGGACTCACACTGGAGAGAAACCATATTCATGTTCTGAGTGTAGTAAGTGCTTTACACAACATAGTAACTTACTTGCACACCAGAAAATTCATACTGGAGAGAAGCCATTTTCATGTCCTGAGTGTTACAAGTACTTTACACAACATGCAAACTTGCTTACACATCTGAGGACTCATACTGGAGAGAAGCCATTTTCATGCACTGAGTGTGAAAAGTGCTTTACACAGCAATGTTCCCTGTTTAAACATCAAATGACTCACACTGGAGAGAAACCATATTCCTGTCCTGAGTGTAGCAAGTGCTTTACACAACATAGTAGCTTACTTTCACACCAGAAAATTCATACTGGAGAGAAAACATTTTCGTGCCCTGATTGTGACAAGTGCTTTACACACCATACAAACCTGCTTAAGCATCAGATAATTCACACTGGGGAGAAGCCATATTCCTGTCCTGAGTGTGACAAGTGCTTTACAAACCATACAAACCTGCTTACACACCAGAAGTCTCACACTGGAGAGAAGCCATTTTCGTGTCCTGAGTGTGACAAGTGCTTTACACAACATGCAAACCTGCTTACACATCAGAGGACTCACACTGGGGAGAAGCCATTTTCGTGTCCTGAGTGTGACAAGTGCTTTACATGGCGTTCAACCCTGCTTACACATCGGAGGACTCACACTTAATTTTACATTTCTGGAAGGTGACAAGTGTTTTAGTTGAAGTGTGAATTTCCAGTGCCACACTATAATCCATAATATAAGGGCACACACTGGAGAGAAGGCATATCAATGTCGTAACGTGATGAAGGGTATGCACATAAATCACAGCTGACAAGACACCAAAGGAGTCACCTCACCGCGTATGCAATGTTTCTTACAAAAGCAACAAGTTTCATACCAGGAAAATCGGTTACTGAGAACAAGTTACATATTTTGTTGATGAGCCTGAGACGTTTTGACCAGAGAGATGGGAAATATTCAGAGCTCATGTGTTCCAATGTAATTGTTATTTATAAGGTAGTTACATTGTGCCACATTATCTGCATATATGTCTGTTGCCTACCCTCTGCACATGCCTAATAATTTTATGGATTACACATTTAAGCACAACCAGACAATAGTTATCATCCAGAAAGCCAGTGAGATTGTAAAAAGTCAGATATCATACCATTCAAAAACTTTTCATCACTGGAAATTAAAAGGTTAACTTTTCGTTGCAAATATGTGGTTTCTAGAATGTATTTGTTAACTAGATTGTTTTATTTAGGTTTATATATTTGTGAACTTGTAGTGCATTAAATTGAGAAATTAAAGGAACTCTCAACAATACAATACAATATATTTGTATTTACAATTCACAATAGCAAAGTCAATATCCTATATGAATTATGTAGCATTTTGTATGCAATTGTTTGTGAAACTCTTCTTTCTAAATAAAAAGGCGATAAAAAAGGAGCCAGTAGGATGTTTGGTGAAATTTCTTTAAAGAGACAGTCCAGGCAATGGCAATAATAAGGCAGCGAGAAGCTAATCTGTTCAAAATAACGTCACAGGTCAGCAACAAAATTATTTTGCTTGTTCTCAGTGATTAATTTTCCTGGTGTGAAGTTTGGTGCTTTTATAAGACATATTGCATTTGTGGCAATGTGACTACTTTGGTGTTTTGTCAGCTGTGATGCATATAACCTTCACCACATTCAGGATATTGATATAGATTCTCTCCAGTGTGTAGCCTATCAGTATGGATCACGCAGTGGTCGAAATTCACTCTTCGACTAAAACACTTTTTAGTAACATTCCAGATATCAAAAAGCTTTATCTGCAGTGTTCTCTGATGGTTAAGCAGAGATGCACGTTGTGTAAATCACTTGTCACACTCAGGACATGAAAATGGCTTCCCTGCAGTGTAAATTATCTGATGTTTAAGCACAATAAGGCAGGAATATGGCTTTTCTCAAGAGTGAGTCCTCTGATGTGTAAGCAGGTGTGAACTCTGTGTAAAGCACTTGTCACAATCAGGGCAGGAATATGGTTTCTCTCCGGTGTGAGTACTATAATGACTTTATTTATTGACTTTATTGGTTCTAAAACATTTGCCACATTCTAGGCATGAATATGGCTTCTCTCCTGTATGGATCATGGAAAGGAATTTGAGATGAGCATTTCGACAGGCCGAAAGGCTACAATAACAACCCGAAAGAAACTTGCTACAAACTTTGCAGTACCACCCCGGGAATTTCCTCCCAGGGAGAATGCCCCAAGCAGAATATTCCCTAGGGGTAACTTACAGAAAAAATACAATCATCTGGAGAACAAATATTCAACTTGTTCTGTAACAAAAAGCTCAACTCTGGCGCAGAAAAATGCTTCTCTGAAGCCCAGAGCGCCGGAGGCTGTGTGTTTAAAGTCTGTTTTTCAGCATCTATCCACTAGTAACAAAGTGAAAACATATGGAATTACATTGTAGCAACATTGTAACATGAACACTTTAATGCCAGACCTGTAATGTGATTTCCGAAGAAATATATAAAAAATGAAAAAAAATTGTGAAAAAACTGCTTTTTCAATGCCAGAAGAGGTCGCAGCATTATTTGAGATTTTTTGCAAAATAAAAAAAACCAAAAACCCAGTTTAAAGAGAAGAAAAGTATCGTCCATTGAAATGTATGGGAGAGCGACAGGTAGCAAGAGGTCATACCTGGCTCTGTTCACTGAGGCTGTGAAAATGATGAATCGGACACTACATGGCGTTATCCCAGTTGCTAAACAGATTCTGCTTGATAAATGTGTAATTGCTGCCATGTCCGGCGTTCACCAGTCGCTACGTGTCGCTAACTCTCATTAACCAGGCACTACCTAACTGTATCCCTTCTTAAATTAGGGCCTAAGTATAAATAAACAGCTGTGTGTTGTGTGTATCATCTGTGGATGCTGTGGTAAAAGCTGTAGCGTCATTCTGTTTGAGAATAGTGATTCTAGACAGGCAGAGCCAATCTGTGTGTGTTAAACAGTGTCTGTGGGATTGTCTGGCCTGGCTGACATCAGTGTTGTTTCAGTGAGCTCTTGCATTTTGTGATGGATGACCATATTGTGTAGGACACAGCTAGTGTGGATTTTTTGGAGATCATTTGTGGATTGTGCAGCATCTCCCCTCTTGGCTGGGCCAAACTTAGGAAGCATTCTTTCAGCAGCCTGATGGATTATTCAGCAAGCTAATTGGTTTTTTGGTGAGTTGCATTGAGGTGCACTTGTGTTTGTGTAAGATTGTGTTTGTTTGTTATTTTGCTTGAGTGGTTGCGTGTTTGTGTGACAGATTGTGTATTTGTTTTGTATTTGTGAGTGTATTGGCTATGGAGAGGTGTGAGGAGGAAGCTTTCATCCTGATGTTCTCTGTGTGGCTGCGATGTGCTGCCAGCGCTGAGATATCACAGGAGTATTTAGAAGCCAGGGTGGTGAGATTCCGGGCCCAGAGATTATTTAGTATTCAGGTTTCAGATCAATTGTGCTGCACTTTTGTCGTTGTATGCCCAAATCCGACACAAAATTGACCCCACCACTAGCAGCAGCACCTGTGTGCCTCCCTGGAAATCTTTGAGCGGGGCACCTTTCAGGCCAATGCTGCCCTCCACAGCGGCATTAGCCAGGTGACCATGAAGCAAGTGACCTAAGAAGTGACCTAAGAAGTGAGAGAAATAATACTAAAACATTCAATCAGACCTTAAGAGCTGAAGCAAACCCTGCCAATCATAAAAGCAAAATACAAGATTATGGTCATCCCAAGCTCAAGCAAACTTTTTGAACATAATTTTTTGAAGAGCCATTTTGGTGGATGCCCATATTGTGTAGGACACAGCTAGTGTGGATTTATTTGGAGACCATTTGTGGGCTGTGCAGTATCTCCCCTCTTGGATGGGTAAACTTAGCTTTTCGGCATCAAGCTTCAGTCACACACAAACACAATTGCTATGTGGAATGATGTGTAAAGTACATTTTATTTTCAGAACTTAATTTTCATTAAAAAAACTGTTAATAAACACTATAAAATGAATTGTGATGTTTAATTAAGTTGTGTGGGTAATGTGGGTGAAAAAGAACGCTGCTACAAATTGGTTAGGGAACAAGAACAGCATTGTTTCACTTGGGTGCTGCATTGATTCAGGGAGAGCGCTTCTACAGCGCCCTTCACACATCACATTTATCAATGCTGGACAGGATACTACAGCATCACTTGTCCAGTGCCAAAGCTAGGTTAGCGGCAGACACTCATATGCGCCATAGTTTTGACGCTAGTCTTAAATCAGCCTCTTAGTATGTGAACTGTGAGCATTAGTGGCTCATTATATAGCAGTTACCTGGTACTGTTTGATACTGTGATATACCCTGATTATCTTCCTAACTTTTTCCTTGAATGTATCAATTTTTGAATTTTCTCTTGCTTCCATTTTGTCTTCATCATCGGGTGCCAAACCACAATGTCCAGAGGTGATATTGCTCAGGATACCTGCCTTCCTGTATCTTGCTTGTACAGCTGTTATCTCATATCAGTCATGTGATGTTACATTGTATTATCTTATGAAGCAAAGACTTTGATCATTACAATATAATTGTCCTAGAAGAGAATTTGCAAACTATTGACTCAATTAAATAAGAGGCGAAAAAAATCTCACGGTAGTAAAAATTCACCTTGTGAGCAAAAAGCCTGAGAATGTCACTGTTACAGAATCACCAGCTAGTAAGACAATGACAGTCAGTGATACTTTTATACTCCTAAGAAAAGGAGAGATTTTATTTACTCCCTTTACACTGTAGTAAAAAGTGCCATTGACTTTTCAGGCTTTTTTTCCTATAAAGTGATTTTTTTGAAGTTTTTTTTTACTACCGTGAAAATGTTTTCAATACTTATTGAACTGAGGTTGAAATTTTAGCCTGTGTGTCAGTATATAATTCCTTCTATTTGATGTGAGGGGGTGGGAAGAAACACCTTTCCACACTAGCACCCAGCACTATATCACTTGAGCGTCTTTAGGTCTCATTACTATTAAGTAATAATTAAATAATAATTGTGGAAATATTAACAATTTGAAAAAATGTAACAGATAAAAATTCTGTGTTTCATAGTTTAGTATCTTTTACCATGAAGCTGTTACACTTTTGCAATGACAGCATCTTATTTCTTTCCCAGTTTCAGTCTATTGTGTCAGTTATGGTGTCATGTAATTTCTATGTTAATGGTGAGAGTCTTGTCTATTGTGTTTCTAATAAGGCTCCTCCCTCCCTTTTGTCTTCTTGCTGCAATGCTAATGAATCTGTCACACTGCTGGGTGAGAAACAAAGCCCAGTGAAACTCCCCAGGAAGACGCCATTAACATACCTTTGTTTATTAAGATTCATTCCATTTAGCCAATCCAAAGCCGCTTAATGTTAGAGAATGTTTGTACAGACAATATAAGGTGAGGCCGGCTCAGTCACAGCAAAAGCAGACGGGTCAGGAGAGCGGCGAGGGTATCCCTATACTGCCCTATACCAGGTAGATATGACTTCTGTTACTATTAGGTTATATGTGATGGTTATTATCATGTCTGGGTAAATTATTTGGCTGTGTACTATGTGAATGATTTTGGCTGTCCCCATAGTATAAACATAACATTTTATTGTGTGTCAGGCAGATGTGGAATCGGTTGGAGCTGACCATATTATCTATACAATCTTTTATATATGGAATGAATAGGCTGCTGGGTAACTATTTAGCCATTACAGTAATTTAGTTAATTTATAGAGGTTTGTGCACATGTGAATATTTATAAATGATAATATAAAGTATGACATGCTCAGTCAATAATATGCATCAGATATCTATAGTACTAAGGAATGTCTATACTGCATGAAATGTACTAAGAGAAGTATTGTATTATCCATCTGATGATTGATGCAGTAGGAGTAAGTGGTGATGACACCAACCCTGATGGGTAGCCACTAAAATTTCCAGATAAAACACATGTTACACTTTAGAGGGAACAGTAAATAGGTGTATTGTACCTAAAAGGAATCTCTGTTGATCGGCACATTTATTACTCAGCGCAGTCCACAGATTCTTACTGAAGGATAAACATATTTTACATTGAGATATAATATAGTTACATATCTCAATAAGAATGTGTTTTTCTACAGAAAAGGGGGGTATGGACCTAATGGGGGCCATGCTAATTATATGTTAAGCCATCCCTAACTCTGAGTGTGTTTTTTACTTTACCACACAAAAAATGCAATAAAAATAGTTCAGAAACAACAGCACAATATGGGGAATGTTCAAGAAGAATTCACAATTTTTCCAACAAATGTGAGAGGCTCTTATTTTTTCTGAACTGAACAAATATCCCTTCCCTTACCTGTAAAAATGCCACATTGAATGTACAGGTGACGTTTGGGGAAAAGCTGTAATATGTAATACAATATAATTTTTTTGCACTTGTTAGCATGTTAAAGCAGATAAGCTCACTGATATGGAAGTTTTAGTTACGTTAAGCTTGGTTCACCAAATAATTAGAATGACCCGCAGTGCTGAGTAGATGTATTTTCATTCATTTAGTTTAATAATAATTGTGGGGACAATCATGAAAAATATTATATGTTATTCCTGATTTCTCAGTCTCCCGCTCATTCCATTCCCATAGCAAACTTCCCTTCTCAACAAGCTAGCTTCATAGGTAGCGCGGGTAGTTGTAATTCTCAACCCAGTCCTGCTCTAAGAAAGCTGTGCAGGTCTCGCACCCACGGGGGGGTTCCAAAGAAAATCCATGTTGCTTTTTACACCCCTGGCCTGAAACAAAGCCACAGTGTCCCAGCCATGAGTGACCCCCTGCAGGGAGCTGCCTTTTACCACATGCATGAAAGGAAAATCTCTTCAAGCAGCCGGTGCCAACACAGAACCATGAATAACTGGGTCACAGCCCCCCCTAGCCCCAAGCCAAATACAGAATCAGAAATCAGAACCGTGAATCAAAGCCAAATCCATCTCAGTTTGTCCCATCTCCATAACTATCCTTGAACCATCCTAAAACTCTATTCTTGGACACACCAGAAGTGCAGCAATAGTTTAACACCAAGAGGAAGACACTCCTCCCAGGGGGCATTGGAAATGTCCATTGTTACATGTTTGTAATTACTCACCTGTAACCTGTACTATGCTCTCAGACCTGTAAATTTAATATTTCCAAAATATCTCATACTGGTAACTAGTGTGCACTTGTGGCCTAGAGGTAAGGGGAGTGTGACCGGAGGGTGACAGGTTCGAATCCTGGTCCTGAATGAAGGAACATGACTCAAATGCTCTTGAGCAAGGCACCAAACCCCGCAACATCTCCCCGGGCAGTAATTTAGGGCAGCCCACCGCTCCAGGCATGGATTAAATGCCGGGGACAAATTCCTACTTGTGCATATGCATATAATGGCCATCTATACATTAAGCTTATCACATTATAATATATATTTAAAAAATGCAAAAAAGGCAAATGCTTTACTTCTTTTTCAAAACTTTGTAGACTCCAAAAAAGTCACACTGAAATACTGCTTGTGTAATTTACATGACTTTCTGTATTTTTCTGACAGGTTGAACATTTATCAGGAAGCTGGAATCCATTTCCATCAGCCCACAATGAGCCCTAAACCAGGAAAACCATATCAGTGCTCTGAGTGTGGAAAATGGTTCGGTTGTAAATCAGAACTCACAAGTCACCAGAGGAGTCACACTGGAGAGAAGCCGTTCCCATGCTCTGAATGTGGCAAATGCTTTGCTCATCATCCAAATCTTCTTATACATCAGAGGATCCACACGGGAGTGAAGCCATTTTCATGTCCTGATTGTGACAAGTGCTTTACACGACATGCAAACCTGCTTACACACCAGAGGACTCACACTGGGGAGAAGCCATATTCCTGTCCTGATTGTGACAAGTGCTTTACACGACATGCAAACCTGCTTACACACCAGAGGACTCACACTGGAGAGAAGCCATTTTCATGTTCTGAGTGTGACAAGTGCTTTACACGACGTGCAACCCTGATTATACATCAGAGAACTCACACTGGGGAGAAGCCATTTTCATGTCCTGAGTGTGACGAGTACTTTATACGTCGGGCAAACCTGCTTACACATCGGAGTACTCACACTGGAGAGAAGACATTTTCATGCAATGAGTGTGACAAGTGCTTTACACAGCGATCATCCCTGTTTAAACATCAGAGGACTCACACTGGAGAGAAACCATATTCATGTTCTGAGTGTAGTAAGTGCTTTACACAACATAGTAACTTACTTGCACACCAGAAAATTCATACTGGAGAGAAGCCATTTTCATGTCCTGAGTGTTACAAGTACTTTACACAACATGCAAACCTGCTTACACATCTGAGGACTCATACTGGAGAGAAGCCATTTTCATGCACTGAGTGTGAAAAGTGCTTTACACAGCAATCTTCCCTGTTTAAACATCAAATGACTCACACTGGAGAGAAACCATATTCCTGTCCTGAGTGTAGCAAGTGCTTTACACAACATAGTAGCTTACTTTCACACCAGAAAATTCATACTGGAGAGAAAACATTTTCGTGCCCTGATTGTGACAAGTGCTTTACACACCATACAAACCTGCTTAAGCATCAGATAATTCACACTGGGGAGAAGCCATATTCCTGTCCTGAGTGTGACAAGTGCTTTACAAACCATACAAACCTGCTTACACACCAGAAGTCTCACACTGGAGAGAAGCCATTTTCGTGTCCTGAGTGTGACAAGTGCTTTACACAACATGCAAACCTGCTTACACATCAGAGGACTCACACTGGGGAGAAGCCATTTTCGTGTCCTGAGTGTGACAAGTGCTTTACATGGCGTTCAACCCTGCTTACACATCGGAGGACTCACACTTGAAAAAATAATTTTACATTTCTGGAAGGTGACAAGTGTTTTAGTTGAAGTGTGAATTTCCAGTGCCACACTATAATCCATAATATAAGGGCACACACTGGAGAGAAGGCATATCAATGTCGTAACGTGATGAAGGGTATGCACATAAATCACAGCTGACAAGACACCAAAGGAGTCACCTCACCGCGTATGCAATGTTTCTTACAAAAGCAACAAGTTTCATACCAGGAAAATCGGTTACTGAGAACAAGTTACATATTTTGTTGATGAGCCTGAGACGTTTTGACCAGAGAGATGGGAAATATTCAGAGCTCATGTGTTCCAATGTAATTGTTATTTATAAGGTAGTTACATTGTGCCACATTATCTGCATATATGTCTGTTGCCTACCCTCTGCACATGCCTAATAATTTTATGGATTACACATTTAAGCACAACCAGACAATAGTTATCATCCAGAAAGCCAGTGAGATTGTAAAAAGTCAGATATCATACCATTCAAAAACTTTTCATCACTGGAAATTAAAAGGTTAACTTTTCGTTGCAAATATGTGGTTTCTAGAATGTATTTGTTAACTAGATTGTTTTATTTAGGTTTATATATTTGTGAACTTGTAGTGCATTAAATTGAGAAATTAAAGGAACTCTCAACAATACAATACAATATATTTGTATTTACAATTCACAATAGCAAAGTCAATATCCTATATGAATTATGTAGCATTTTGTATGCAATTGTTTGTGAAACTCTTCTTTCTAAATAAAAAGGCGATAAAAAAGGAGCCAGTAGGATGTTTGGTGAAATTTCTTTAAAGAGACAGTCCAGGCAATGGCAATAATAAGGCAGCGAGAAGCTAATCTGTTCAAAATAACGTCACAGGTCAGCAACAAAATTATTTTGCTTGTTCTCAGTGATTAATTTTCCTGGTGTGAAGTTTGGTGCTTTTATAAGACATATTGCATTTGTGGCAATGTGACTACTTTGGTGTTTTGTCAGCTGTGATGCATATAACCTTCACCACATTCAGGATATTAATATAGATTCTCTCCAGTGTGTAGCCTATCAGTATGGATCACGCAGTGGTCGAAATTCACTCTTCGACTAAAACACTTTTTAGTAACATTCCAGATATCAAAAAGCTTTATCTGCAGTGTTCTCTGATGGTTAAGCAGAGATGCACGTTGTGTAAATCACTTGTCACACTCAGGACATGAAAATGGCTTCCCTGCAGTGTAAATTATCTGATGTTTAAGCACAATAAGGCAGGAATATGGCTTTTCTCAAGAGTGAGTCCTCTGATGTGTAAGCAGGTGTGAACTCTGTGTAAAGCACTTGTCACAATCAGGGCAGGAATATGGTTTCTCTCCGGTGTGAGTACTATAATGACTTTATTTATTGACTTTATTGGTTCTAAAACATTTGCCACATTCTAGGCATGAATATGGCTTCTCTCCTGTATGGATCATGGAAAGGAATTTGAGATGAGCATTTCGACAGGCCGAAAGGCTACAATAACAACCCGAAAGAAACTTGCTACAAACTTTGCAGTACCACCCCGGGAATTTCCTCCCAGGGAGAATGCCCCAAGCAGAATATTCCCTAGGGGTAACTTACAGAAAAAATACAATCATCTGGAGAACAAATATTCAACTTGTTCTGTAACAAAAAGCTCAACTCTGGCGCAGAAAAATGCTTCTCTGAAGCCCAGAGCGCCGGAGGCTGTGTGTTTAAAGTCTGTTTTTCAGCATCTATCCACTAGTAACAAAGTGAAAACATATGGAATTACATTGTAGCAACATTGTAACATGAACACTTTAATGCCAGACCTGTAATGTGATTTCCGAAGAAATATATAAAAAATGAAAAAAATTTGTGAAAAAACTGCTTTTTCAATGCCAGAAGAGGTCGCAGCATTATTTGAGATTTTTTGCAAAATAAAAAAAACCAAAAACCCAGTTTAAAGAGAAGAAAAGTATCGTCCATTGAAATGTATGGGAGAGCGACAGGTAGCAAGAGGTCATACCTGGCTCTGTTCACTGAGGCTGTGAAAATGATGAATCGGACACTACATGGCGTTATCCCAGTTGCTAAACAGATTCTGCTTGATAAATGTGTAATTGCTGCCATGTCCGGCGTTCACCAGTCGCTACGTGTCGCTAACTCTCATTAACCAGGCACTACCTGACTGTATCCCTTCTTAAATTAGGGCCTAAGTATAAATAAACAGCTGTGTGTTGTGTGTATCATCTGTGGATGCTGTGGTAAAAGCTGTAGCGTCATTCTGTTTGAGAATAGTGATTCTAGACAGGCAGAGCCAATCTGTGTGTGTTAAACAGTGTCTGTGGGATTGTCTGGCCTGGCTGACATCAGTGTTGTTTCAGTGAGCTCTTGCATTTTGTGATGGATGACCATATTGTGTAGGACACAGCTAGTGTGGATTTTTTGGAGATCATTTGTGGATTGTGCAGCATCTCCCCTCTTGGCTGGGCCAAACTTAGGAAGCATTCTTTCAGCAGCCTGATGGATTATTCAGCAAGCTAATTGGTTTTTTGGTGAGTTGCATTGAGGTGCACTTGTGTTTGTGTAAGATTGTGTTTGTTTGTTATTTTGCTTGAGTGGTTGCGTGTTTGTGTGACAGATTGTGTATTTGTTTTGTATTTGTGAGTGTATTGGCTATGGAGAGGTGTGAGGAGGAAGCTTTCATCCTGATGTTCTCTGTGTGGCTGCGATGTGCTGCCAGCGCTGAGATATCACAGGAGTATTTAGAAGCCAGGGTGGTGAGATTCCGGGCCCAGAGATTATTTAGTATTCAGGTTTCAGATCAATTGTGCTGCACTTTTGTCGTTATATGCCCAAATCCGACACAAAATTGACCCCACCACTAGCAGCAGCACCTGTGTGCCTCCCTGGAAATCTTTGAGCGGGGCACCTTTCAGGCCAATGCTGCCCTCCACAGCGGCATTAGCCAGGTGACCATGAAGCAAGTGACCTAAGAAGTGACCTAAGAAGTGAGAGAAATAATACTAAAACATTCAATCAGACCTTAAGAGCTGAAGCAAACCCTGCCAATCATAAAAGCAAAATACAAGATTATGGTCATCCCAAGCTCAAGCAAACTTTTTGAACATAATTTTTTGAAGAGCCATTTTGGTGGATGCCCATATTGTGTAGGACACAGCTAGTGTGGATTTATTTGGAGACCATTTGTGGGCTGTGCAGCATCTCCCCTCTTGGATGGGTAAACTTAGCTTTTCGGCATCAAGCTTCAGTCACACACAAACACAATTGCTATGTGGAATGATGTGTAAAGTACATTTTATTTTCAGAACTTAATTTTCATAAAAAAAACTGTTAATAAACACTATAAAATGAATTGTGATGTTTAATTAAGTTGTGTGGGTAATGTGGGTGAAAAAGAACGCTGCTACAAATTGGTTAGGGAACAAGAACAGCATTGTTTCACTTGGGTGCTGCATTGATTCAGGGAGAGCGCTTCTACAGCGCCCTTCACACATCACATTTATCAATGCTGGACAGGATACTACAGCATCACTTGTCCAGTGCCAAAGCTAGGTTAGCGGCAGACACTCATATGCGCCATAGTTTTGACGCTAGTCTTAAATCAGCCTCTTAGTATGTGAACTGTGAGCATTAGTGGCTCATTATATAGCAGTTACCTGGTACTGTTTGATACTGTGATATACCCTGATTATCTTCCTAACTTTTTCCTTGAATGTATCAATTTTTGAATTTTCTCTTGCTTCCATTTTGTCTTCATCATCGGGTGCCAAACCACAATGTCCAGAGGTGATATTGCTCAGGATACCTGCCTTCCTGTATCTTGCTTGTACAGCTGTTATCTCATATCAGTCATGTGATGTTACATTGTATTATCTTATGAAGCAAAGACTTTGATCATTACAATATAATTGTCCTAGAAGAGAATTTGCAAACTATTGACTCAATTAAATAAGAGGCGAAAAAAATCTCACGGTAGTAAAAATTCACCTTGTGAGCAAAAAGCCTGAGAATGTCACTGTTACAGAATCACCAGCTCGTAAGACAATGACAGTCAGTGATACTTTTATACTCCTAAGAAAAGGAGAGATTTTATTTACTCCCTTTACACTGTAGTAAAAAGTGCCATTGACTTTTCAGGCTTTTTTTCCTATAAAGTGATTTTTTTGAAGTTTTTTTTTACTACCGTGAAAATGTTTTCAATACTTATTGAACTGAGGTTGAAATTTTAGCCTGTGTGTCAGTATATAATTCCTTCTATTTGATGTGAGGGGGTGGGAAGAAACACCTTTCCACACTAGCACCCAGCACTATATCACTTGAGCATCTTTAGGTCTCATTACTATTAAGTAATAATTAAATAATAATTGTGGAAATATTAACAATTTGAAAAAATGTAACAGATAAAAATTCTGTGTTTCATAGTTTAGTATCTTTTACCATGAAGCTGTTACACTTTTGCAATGACAGCATCTTATTTCTTTCCCAGTTTCAGTCTATTGTGTCAGTTATGGTGTCATGTAATTTCTATGTTAATGGTGAGAGTCTTGTCTATTGTGTTTCTAATAAGGCTCCTCCCTCCCTTTTGTCTTCTTGCTGCAATGCTAATGAATCTGTCACACTGCTGGGTGAGAAACAAAGCCCAGTGAAACTCCCCAGGAAGACGCCATTAACATACCTTTGTTTATTAAGATTCATTCCATTTAGCCAATCCAAAGCCGCCTCATGTTAGAGAATGTTTGTACAGACAATATAAGGTGAGGCCGGCTCAGTCACAGCAAAAGCAGACGGGTCAGGAGAGCGGCGAGGGTATCCCTATACTGCCCTATACCAGGTAGATATGACTTCTGTTACTATTAGGTTATATGTGATGGTTATTATCATGTCTGGGTAAATTATTTGGCTGTGTACTATGTGAATGATTTTGGCTGTCCCCATAGTATAAACATAACATTTTATTGTGTGTCAGGCAGATGTGGAATCGGTTGGAGCTGACCATATTATCTATACAATCTTTTATATATGGAATGACTAGGCTGCTGGGTAACTATTTAGCCATTACAGTAATTTAGTTAATTTATAGAGGTTTGTGCACATGTGAATATTTATAAATGATAATATAAAGTATGACATGCTCAGTCAATAATATGCATCAGATATCTATAGTACTAAGGAATGTCTATACTGCATGAAATGTACTAAGAGAAGTATTGTATTATCCATCTGATGATTGATGCAGTAGGAGTAAGTGGTGATGACACCAACCCTGATGGGTAGCCACTAAAATTTCCAGATAAAACACATGTTACACTTTAGAGGGAACAGTAAATAGGTGTATTGTACCTAAAAGGAATCTCTGTTGATCGGCACATTTATTACTCAGCGCAGTCCACAGATTCTTACTGAAGGATAAACATATTTTACATTGAGATATAATATAGTTACATATCTCAATAAGAATGTGTTTTTCTACAGAAAAGGGGGGTATGGACCTAATGGGGGCCATGCTAATTATATGTTAAGCCATCCCTAACTCTGAGTGTGTTTTTTACTTTACCACACAAAAAATGCAATAAAAATAGTTCAGAAACAACAGCACAATATGGGGAATGTTCAAGAAGAATTCACAATTCTTCCAACAAATGTGAGAGGCTCTTATTTTTTCTGAACTGAACAAATATCCCTTCCCTTACCTGTAAAAATGCCACATTGAATGTACAGGTGACGTTTGGGGAAAAGCTGTAATATGTAATACAATATAATTTTTTTGCACTTGTTAGCATGTTAAAGCAGATAAGCTCACTGATATGGAAGTTTTAGTTACGTTAAGCTTGGTTCACCAAATAATTAGAATGACCCGCAGTGCTGAGTAGATGTATTTTCATTCATTTAGTTTAATAATAATTGTGGGGACAATCATGAAAAATATTATATGTTATTCCTGATTTCTCAGTCTCCCGCTCATTCCATTCCCATAGCAAACTTCCCTTCTCAACAAGCTAGCTTCATAGGTAGCGCGGGTAGTTGTAATTCTCAACCCAGTCCTGCTCTAAGAAAGCTGTGCAGGTCTCGCACCCACGGGGGGGTTCCAAAGAAAATCCATGTTGCTTTTTACACCCCTGGCCTGAAACAAAGCCACAGTGTCCCAGCCATGAGTGACCCCCTGCAGGGAGCTGCCTTTTACCACATGCATGAAAGGAAAATCTCTTCAAGCAGCCGGTGCCAACACAGAACCATGAATAACTGGGTCACAGCCCCCCCTAGCCCCAAGCCAAATACAGAATCAGAAATCAGAACCGTGAATCAAAGCCAAATCCATCTCAGTTTGTCCCATCTCCATAACTATCCTTGAACCATCCTAAAACTCTATTCTTGGACACACCAGAAGTGCAGCAATAGTTTAACACCAAGAGGAAGACACTCCTCCCAGGGGGCATTGGAAATGTCCATTGTTACATGTTTGTAATTACTCACCTGTAACCTGTACTATGCTCTCAGACCTGTAAATTTAATATTTCCAAAATATCTCATACTGGTAACTAGTGTGCACTTGTGGCCTAGAGGTAAGGGGAGTGTGACCGGAGGGTGACAGGTTCGAATCCTGGTCCTGAATGAAGGAACATGACTCAAATGCTCTTGAGCAAGGCACCAAACCCCGCAACATCTCCCCGGGCAGTAATTTAGGGCAGCCCACCGCTCCAGGCATGGATTAAATGCCGGGGACAAATTCCTACGTGTGCATATGCATATAATGGCCATCTATACATTAAGCTTATCACATTATAATATATATTTAAAAAATGCAAAAAAGGCAAATGCTTTACTTCTTTTTCAAAACTTTGTAGACTCCAAAAAAGTCACACTGAAATACTGCTTGTGTAATTTACATGACTTTCTGTATTTTTCTGACAGGTTGAACATTTATCAGGAAGCTGGAATCCATTTCCATCAGCCCACAATGAGCCCTAAACCAGGAAAACCATATCAGTGCTCTGAGTGTGGAAAATGGTTCGGTTGTAAATCAGAACTCACAAGTCACCAGAGGAGTCACACTGGAGAGAAGCCATTTTCATGTCCTGATTGTGACAAGTGCTTTACACGACATGCAAACCTGCTTACACACCAGAGGACTCACACTGGGGAGAAGCCATATTCCTGTCCTGATTGTGACAAGTGCTTTACACGACATGCAAACCTGCTTACACACCAGAGGACTCACACTGGAAAGAAGCCATTTTCATGTTCTGAGTGTGACAAGTGCTTTACACGACGTGCAACCCTGATTATACATCAGAGAACTCACACTGGGGAGAAGCCATTTTCATGTCCTGAGTGTGACGAGTACTTTATACGTCGGGCAAACCTGCTTACACATCGGAGTACTCACACTGGAGAGAAGACATTTTCATGCAATGAGTGTGACAAGTGCTTTACACAGCGATCATCCCTGTTTAAACATCAGAGGACTCACACTGGAGAGAAACCATATTCATGTTCTGAGTGTAGTAAGTGCTTTACACAACATAGTAACTTACTTGCACACCAGAAAATTCATACTGGAGAGAAGCCATTTTCATGTCCTGAGTGTTACAAGTACTTTACACAACATGCAAACCTGCTTACACATCTGAGGACTCATACTGGAGAGAAGCCATTTTCATGCACTGAGTGTGAAAAGTGCTTTACACAGCAATCTTCCCTGTTTAAACATCAAATGACTCACACTGGAGAGAAACCATATTCCTGTCCTGAGTGTAGCAAGTGCTTTACACAACATAGTAGCTTACTTTCACACCAGAAAATTCATACTGGAGAGAAAACATTTTCGTGCCCTGATTGTGACAAGTGCTTTACACACCATACAAACCTGCTTAAGCATCAGATAATTCACACTGGGGAGAAGCCATATTCCTGTCCTGAGTGTGACAAGTGCTTTACAAACCATACAAACCTGCTTACACACCAGAAGTCTCACACTGGAGAGAAGCCATTTTCGTGTCCTGAGTGTGACAAGTGCTTTACACAACATGCAAACCTGCTTACACATCAGAGGACTCACACTGGGGAGAAGCCATTTTCGTGTCCTGAGTGTGACAAGTGCTTTACATGGCGTTCAACCCTGCTTACACATCGGAGGACTCACACTTGAAAAAATAATTTTACATTTCTGGAAGGTGACAAGTGTTTTAGTTGAAGTGTGAATTTCCAGTGCCACACTATAATCCATAATATAAGGGCACACACTGGAGAGAAGGCATATCAATGTCGTAACGTGATGAAGGGTATGCACATAAATCACAGCTGACAAGACACCAAAGGAGTCACCTCACCGCGTATGCAATGTTTCTTACAAAAGCAACAAGTTTCATACCAGGAAAATCGGTTACTGAGAACAAGTTACATATTTTGTTGATGAGCCTGAGACGTTTTGACCAGAGAGATGGGAAATATTCAGAGCTCATGTGTTCCAATGTAATTGTTATTTATAAGGTAGTTACATTGTGCCACATTATCTGCATATATGTCTGTTGCCTACCCTCTGCACATGCCTAATAATTTTATGGATTACACATTTAAGCACAACCAGACAATAGTTATCATCCAGAAAGCCAGTGAGATTGTAAAAAGTCAGATATCATACCATTCAAAAACTTTTCATCACTGGAAATT
Source organism: Gastrophryne carolinensis (assembly GCA_027917425.1). Lineage (NCBI taxonomy): Eukaryota > Metazoa > Chordata > Amphibia > Anura > Microhylidae > Gastrophryne > Gastrophryne carolinensis. Next base: position 7,294,486 of record CM051236.1, on the reverse strand, counting down.
AAAAGGTTAACTTTTCGTTGCAAATATGTGGTTTCTAGAATGTATTTGTTAACTAGATTGTTTTATTTAGGTTTATATATTTGTGAACTTGTAGTGCATTAAATTGAGAAATTAAAGGAACTCTCAACAATACAATACAATATATTTGTATTTACAATTCACAATAGCAAAGTCAATATCCTATATGAATTATGTAGCATTTTGTATGCAATTGTTTGTGAAACTCTTCTTTCTAAATAAAAAGGCGATAAAAAAGGAGCCAGTAGGATGTTTGGTGAAATTTCTTTAAAGAGACAGTCCAGGCAATGGCAATAATAAGGCAGCGAGAAGCTAATCTGTTCAAAATAACGTCACAGGTCAGCAACAAAATTATTTTGCTTGTTCTCAGTGATTAATTTTCCTGGTGTGAAGTTTGGTGCTTTTATAAGACATATTGCATTTGTGGCAATGTGACTACTTTGGTGTTTTGTCAGCTGTGATGCATATAACCTTCACCACATTCAGGATATTGATATAGATTCTCTCCAGTGTGTAGCCTATCAGTATGGATCACGCAGTGGTCGAAATTCACTCTTCGACTAAAACACTTTTTAGTAACATTCCAGATATCAAAAAGCTTTATCTGCAGTGTTCTCTGATGGTTAAGCAGAGATGCACGTTGTGTAAATCACTTGTCACACTCAGGACATGAAAATGGCTTCCCTGCAGTGTAAATTATCTGATGTTTAAGCACAATAAGGCAGGAATATGGCTTTTCTCAAGAGTGAGTCCTCTGATGTGTAAGCAGGTGTGAACTCTGTGTAAAGCACTTGTCACAATCAGGGCAGGAATATGGTTTCTCTCCGGTGTGAGTACTATAATGACTTTATTTATTGACTTTATTGGTTCTAAAACATTTGCCACATTCTAGGCATGAATATGGCTTCTCTCCTGTATGGATCATGGAAAGGAATTTGAGATGAGCATTTCGACAGGCCGAAAGGCTACAATAACAACCCGAAAGAAACTTGCTACAAACTTTGCAGTACCACCCCGGGAATTTCCTCCCAGGGAGAATGCCCCAAGCAGAATATTCCCTAGGGGTAACTTACAGAAAAAATACAATCATCTGGAGAACAAATATTCAACTTGTTCTGTAACAAAAAGCTCAACTCTGGCGCAGAAAAATGCCTCTCTGAAGCCCAGAGCGCCGGAGGCTGTGTGTTTAAAGTCTGTTTTTCAGCATCTATCCACTAGTAACAAAGTGAAAACATATGGAATTACATTGTAGCAACATTGTAACATGAACACTTTAATGCCAGACCTGTAATGTGATTTCCGAAGAAATATATAAAAAATGAAAAAAAATTGTGAAAAAACTGCTTTTTCAATGCCAGAAGAGGTCGCAGCATTATTTGAGATTTTTTGCAAAATAAAAAAAACCAAAAACCCAGTTTAAAGAGAAGAAAAGTATCGTCCATTGAAATGTATGGGAGAGCGACAGGTAGCAAGAGGTCATACCTGGCTCTGTTCACTGAGGCTGTGAAAATGATGAATCGGACACTACATGGCGTTATCCCAGTTGCTAAACAGATTCTGCTTGATAAATGTGTAATTGCTGCCATGTCCGGCGTTCACCAGTCGCTACGTGTCGCTAACTCTCATTAACCAGGCACTACCTGACTGTATCCCTTCTTAAATTAGGGCCTAAGTATAAATAAACAGCTGTGTGTTGTGTGTATCATCTGTGGATGCTGTGGTAAAAGCTGTAGCGTCATTCTGTTTGAGAATAGTGATTCTAGACAGGCAGAGCCAATCTGTGTGTGTTAAACAGTGTCTGTGGGATTGTCTGGCCTGGCTGACATCAGTGTTGTTTCAGTGAGCTCTTGCATTTTGTGATGGATGACCATATTGTGTAGGACACAGCTAGTGTGGATTTTTTGGAGATCATTTGTGGATTGTGCAGCATCTCCCCTCTTGGCTGGGCCAAACTTAGGAAGCATTCTTTCAGCAGCCTGATGGATTATTCAGCAAGCTAATTGGTTTTTTGGTGAGTTGCATTGAGGTGCACTTGTGTTTGTGTAAGATTGTGTTTGTTTGTTATTTTGCTTGAGTGGTTGCGTGTTTGTGTGACAGATTGTGTATTTGTTTTGTATTTGTGAGTGTATTGGCTATGGAGAGGTGTGAGGAGGAAGCTTTCATCCTGATGTTCTCTGTGTGGCTGCGATGTGCTGCCAGCGCTGAGATATCACAGGAGTATTTAGAAGCCAGGGTGGTGAGATTCCGGGCCCAGAGATTATTTAGTATTCAGGTTTCAGATCAATTGTGCTGCACTTTTGTCGTTGTATGCCCAAATCCGACACAAAATTGACCCCACCACTAGCAGCAGCACCTGTGTGCCTCCCTGGAAATCTTTGAGCGGGGCACCTTTCAGGCCAATGCTGCCCTCCACAGCGGCATTAGCCAGGTGACCATGAAGCAAGTGACCTAAGAAGTGACCTAAGAAGTGAGAGAAATAATACTAAAACATTCAATCAGACCTTAAGAGCTGAAGCAAACCCTGCCAATCATAAAAGCAAAATACAAGATTATGGTCATCCCAAGCTCAAGCAAACTTTTTGAACATAATTTTTTGAAGAGCCATTTTGGTGGATGCCCATATTGTGTAGGACACAGCTAGTGTGGATTTATTTGGAGACCATTTGTGGGCTGTGCAGCATCTCCCCTCTTGGATGGGTAAACTTAGCTTTTCGGCATCAAGCTTCAGTCACACACAAACACAATTGCTATGTGGAATGATGTGTAAAGTACATTTTATTTTCAGAACTTAATTTTCATAAAAAAAACTGTTAATAAACACTATAAAATGAATTGTGATGTTTAATTAAGTTGTGTGGGTAATGTGGGTGAAAAAGAACGCTGCTACAAATTGGTTAGGGAACAAGAACAGCATTGTTTCACTTGGGTGCTGCATTGATTCAGGGAGAGCGCTTCTACAGCGCCCTTCACACATCACATTTATCAATGCTGGACAGGATACTACAGCATCACTTGTCCAGTGCCAAAGCTAGGTTAGCGGCAGACACTCATATGCGCCATAGTTTTGACGCTAGTCTTAAATCAGCCTCTTAGTATGTGAACTGTGAGCATTAGTGGCTCATTATATAGCAGTTACCTGGTACTGTTTGATACTGTGATATACCCTGATTATCTTCCTAACTTTTTCCTTGAATGTATCAATTTTTGAATTTTCTCTTGCTTCCATTTTGTCTTCATCATCGGGTGCCAAACCACAATGTCCAGAGGTGATATTGCTCAGGATACCTGCCTTCCTGTATCTTGCTTGTACAGCTGTTATCTCATATCAGTCATGTGATGTTACATTGTATTATCTTATGAAGCAAAGACTTTGATCATTACAATATAATTGTCCTAGAAGAGAATTTGCAAACTATTGACTCAATTAAATAAGAGGCGAAAAAAATCTCACGGTAGTAAAAATTCACCTTGTGAGCAAAAAGCCTGAGAATGTCACTGTTACAGAATCACCAGCTAGTAAGACAATGACAGTCAGTGATACTTTTATACTCCTAAGAAAAGGAGAGATTTTATTTACTCCCTTTACACTGTAGTAAAAAGTGCCATTGACTTTTCAGGCTTTTTTTCCTATAAAGTGATTTTTTTGAAGTTTTTTTTTACTACCGTGAAAATGTTTTCAATACTTATTGAACTGAGGTTGAAATTTTAGCCTGTGTGTCAGTATATAATTCCTTCTATTTGATGTGAGGGGGTGGGAAGAAACACCTTTCCACACTAGCACCCAGCACTATATCACTTGAGCGTCTTTAGGTCTCATTACTATTAAGTAATAATTAAATAATAATTGTGGAAATATTAACAATTTGAAAAAATGTAACAGATAAAAATTCTGTGTTTCATAGTTTAGTATCTTTTACCATGAAGCTGTTACACTTTTGCAATGACAGCATCTTATTTCTTTCCCAGTTTCAGTCTATTGTGTCAGTTATGGTGTCATGTAATTTCTATGTTAATGTTAAGAGTCTTGTCTATTGTGTTTCCAATAAGGCTCCTCCCTTTTGTCTCCTTGCTGCAATGCTAATGAATTTGTCATACTGCTGGGTGAGAAACTGAAAAGTTGCATGAAAAACAAAGCCCAGTGAAACTCCCCAATAAGACGACATTAACATACCTTTACTTATTAAGATTCAAAGAAAATCCATGTTGTATCTCAAACTCTGAAATAAAGCCACAGTGTCCCAGCCATGTGTGACCCCCTGCAGGGAGCTGCCTTCTATCACATGCATGGAAGGAAAATCTCTTCAGGCAGCCGGTGCCAACACAGAACCATGAATAACTGGGTCACAGCTCCCCCTAGCCCCAAGCCAAATACAGAATCAGAAATCAGAACCGTGAATCAAAGCCAAATCCATCTCAGTTTGTCCCATCTATATTCTTGGACACACCAGAAGTGCAGCAATAGTTTAACACCAAGGGGAAAATACTCCTATCTCATACTGGTAACTAGTGTGGCCTAGAGGTTAGGGCAGCCCACCGCTCCGAGCATGGGTTAAATGTGAAGGGCAAATTCCTATGTGTGTGCAAGCATACAATGGCCATCTATACATTAAACATTAAGCTTATCGCATTACAATATATATTTAACTTGTGCTGACTTTTTTCCATAACTAAAATACCAAACTGAGAAGCAGTTCTCATGCTCTGATAGAGACAAATGCTTTACTTCTCATTCAGAACTTTGTAGACTCCAAAGTCACACTGAAATACTGCTTGTGTAATTTACATGACTTTCTGTATTTTTCTTACAGGTTGAACATTTATCAGGAAGCTGGAATCCATTTTACAGATAAACTGATCCCTATCAGCCCACAATGAGCCCTAAACCAGGAAAACCATATCAGTGCTCTGAGTTTGGAAAATGGTTCCGTTATAAATCACTCACAAGTCACGAGAGGAGTCACACTGGGGAGAAGCCGTCCAAATGCTCTGAATGTGGCAAATGCTTTACTACTCATTCAAAACTTCTTATACATCAGAGGATCCACACTGGAGAAAAGCCATTTTCATGTCCTGTTTGTGACAAGTGCTTTGCACGGAGTTCAAACCTGCTTGTACATCAGAAGACTCACCTTTTAAAAGTCTGAAAGGAGACAATTGTTTTAGTCGAAGTGTGAATTTCCAGCACCACGATCCATAGTTATAGGGCACAAACTGTAGAGAAGCCATATCAATATCATGACATAGTGAAGGTTATGCACATAAATCACAGCTGACAAGACCCCAAAGTAGTCACCTCGCCAAGAATACAATGTGTCCTACAAAAGCACCAAATTTCACACCAGGAAAATTGGTCACTGAAAACATAACATAAAACATAATTTTGTTGATGAGCCTGTGATTTTATTTTGACCAGAGAGATGGGAAATATTCAGAGCTCATGTGTTCCAATGTAATTGGTATTTATAACGTAGTTGCATTGTGCAGCATTATCTACATATATATCTGTTGCCTACCCTCTGCACATGATAATAATTATATGGATTGCACATTGAGGTACAACCAGACAATAGTTATCATCCAGAAAGCCAGTGGTATTGTAAAAAGAAAGATATCATACCATTTAAAAACTACATCACTGGCAATTTAAATGTCAACCTTTCATTAGAAATATATGGTTTCTAGAATTGATTTGTTAAAATATATGGTTGAGATAAATATGTGGGTATAAGAAAAAGAATCCCAGCATTCAATTAAAAATAAAGCAGTACTTATTTACCCACCTCACTGTTGATGCTGTAGCACCATTTTTCAATGACCACTTCAAAATGTGGACACAAAGTCGTCTCTGTCCCTCTGAGCCTAGCTGCACTGGTCGCACTTACTGAGCCATTTCATGTTACGAGTACTTGGACAGGAATAATTCAATGGAAATGAGGGGCAAAGATTAGAGAGCTCCTGAAGCATCTATCACTCACTTCAGGTAATGAAGAAGATGCGAATGGGACCGGCATCAGATTAGCTACTCACTGCCGATTTTTGCAATTGTCTGGACTGGCCTTTTAAAGACATTTCCCCCCCTTTTGGCTTTCCTTTTTTTATCACCTTTTTATTTAGAAAGAAGAGTTTCACAGACAAATGCATACAAAATGCAACAAACTTCATATAGAATATCGGCTTTGTTATTGTGAATTGTAAATACAAACATATATGTTCGTATTTATATATTGTGCCATATTGTACAGAGTTACTCTATTTTGTCCATTTTAATGCTCTAACAGTTCAAATATATTTTAACCTAAATAAAACATCTGACTCTATTCGCCTCTTTCATTTTTTCTGGTATTGAAGATGTAACAATGTAACAAGCATTGACATGAGAGAAGAAAATTAAAGAGTAGAGCTACAGAAGATATAGAGTAAAGCAAAAAGGGAAGGTGGTGGCTCCCCCATATGATGAATCAGTCAGACACAAATTCATCTTAGAGAAACAGAGAACATTCTGGGTATAATGAAAACAGTTTCCATGAATGACGTGTTTCCCTATGTTTACCAGATCTTCCTTTAATGGATGCTGTCAGCTCCTACATATGTCTTTCACCTCGGACATCCAAGGGGTGTCAGGCCTTATCTACACCAATGGGGATTGCATAAAGGGCCGGATTAAGTGTGGCGGGGGCCCTTGGTCACAAAATCTGGTGGATACCCCAGAAACAGCATTTTTTTCCAGCCAAGTAACTGATTGATGATTGTCTGGCACACGCCCACTTACTGGAACGTCAGATAGAGTCCCTTGTGCCACCTTTGTTAAGATGCAGACTGCACGGGAACTCCCGCTTTGCCATTCTGGGCGGGGGGTAGTGTAGTCGGCCAGCTTGTCCAGCAAAAAACAGTTCCCTGCATTGAGCTGCTAGCAGCTGTGCTTGGTGGCATATCTACCTGGTATGGCAGCGGGGCGGGAATAACGCCTTATTCTGCTCCTGTCTGTCATCTTCTACCTGAATAAACAGGCCTCAGTGTATACTGTTTCCGCTGGCTAGCTTTATTTGGGAAGTCAGCCCCAGTTAATGTAATTGAGGCAAATTCGAAGGTTGCCCTTCGGTGGTACTTAATCCCAGAACCATTAGCACATATGAGGGGGGGAGCAGGGCAGGGCCTTTGCTTTCGTGGGTGTGCAGTAGTAGGCAAGAATGGTCATATTTGGTGGGATTGTCCTAAAGTAAGACATTTTTGGGGTAAAATATTTAGAGTTATAAGTAAATGAATGGATAGAGATATAGGCATGAATCCATGGGTTGCTCTACAAAATGAACCCTTAATACACAGTAATGTGAAGCAAAGACGACTGCTTTAGAGCAGTCGAGCCAGGGCTTTATACAGCGGCATCACAACCTCCCTCTTCCTACTGGTGATGCCTCGAGCTATGCAACTGAGCATCCTGCTTGCTTTTCCCACTGCCTGGCTACACTGTCCACTCATCTTGCAGCTAACAGTAATCAGTGTCCCTAAATCTCTCTCCTCCGAGGTCACTTACATATAAAGTAATCTAATATCTTTGTTTAGAAATCGCATGAGCATAGACCACTTTGGATTAGCCAATTTACTGTACATTTGGGTAATGAACAAAGCCAAGTGAAACTCACCAGTAAGACGACATTAACATACCCTTACTTATTAAGATTCATAGTAGGGTTAGAGATTGTTAGTCGGCATTAAACACTTCAATCCAGTTCTGCCCATTGTGCCCTATGGGATCTTGACCTACAGCGGCAGGTAACAAATGACGCTGCTTCAACCACAACAACCGACACTGCTACCTTGCTGAAGCATGGAAAGGGGCCTCTGCTGCATCTGATGCATTACAAGTGGATCAATATAAATGAAGGCTTGTGTGTTGTGTGTATCATCTTTGGACACTGTGGTAAAGGCTGTAGTATCATTATATTTGAGAATATTGATTCTAGGCCAGCAGAGCCAGTCTGTGTGTGTTCACCAGTGTCTCTGGGCTTGTCTGGCCTGGCTGACATCTGTGTTGTTTCTGTGATCTCTGTGTATTGGCAATGGAACAGGTGTGAGGAGGAAGCTTTTGGCCTGATGTTTGCTGTGTGGCTGCGATGTGCTGCCAGCGCTGAGGTATCACAGGAGTATTTGGAAGCCAGGGTGGTGAGATTACAGGTGCAGAGATGTTTTAGTACCCATCTGTCTGTGTGGGAGTGATGAGCAAATCTGCAGTAGGTTTCAGCTGAAATGTGCTGCGCTTATGTAATTGTATGCCGAAATCCAACAAATCCGACAAAATTGACCCCATCACTGGCAGCAGGCTATACCTGGCATAGTGCACCTGTGTGCCTCTTGGAAATCTTGGAGCGGGCAGTTTTCATATCACTGCTGCCCTCCACAGCGGCATCAGCCAGGTGACCATGAAGCAAGTGACCTAAGAAGTGAGAGAAATAATACTAAAACAAAAACATTCAATCAGACCTTAAGCGCTGAAGCAAACCATGCCAATCATAAAAGCAAAATACAAGATTATCCCAAGCTCAAGCAAACTTTTTTAACATAATTTGGTTCTATACAGGAGGATTCATTTTGGTGGATGCCCATATTGTGTAGGACACAGCTAGTGTGGATTTATTTGGAGACCATTTGTGGGCTGTGCAGCATCTCCCCTCTTGGATGAGTAAACTTAGCTTTTCAGCATCAGGCTTCAGTCACACACAAACACAATTGCTGTGTGGAATGATGTGTAAAGAACATTTTATTTTCAGAATTTTATTTTCAATTAAAAAGAAAATTTTAATAAACACTATAAAAAGAATTGTGATGTGTAATCAAGCTGTGTGAGTAATGTGGGTGAAAAAGAATACTGCTGCAGATTGGTTGGGAAACAAGAACAGTATTGATCAGGTGCTGCACTGATTCAGGGAGAGCGCTTCTACAGCGCCCCCACACATCACATTTATCAATGCTGAACTGGATACTACAGCGTCACTTGTCCAGTGCCAAAGCTAGGTTAGCGACAGACACTAGTTTGCTCCATAGTCTTGATGCTAGTCTTAAATCAGCCTCTTAATCTGTGAACTGTGAGCATTAGTGGCTCATCATATAGCAGTTACATAGCATTGTTTGATACTGTGATATACCCTGATCATTTTCTATCTTCCTAACTTTTTCCTTGAATGTAGCAATGTTTGTACTTTCTCTTGCTTCCATTTTTGTCTTAATCATCGGGTGCCTAACCACAATGTCCTGAGGTGATATTGCTCAGGATACCTGCCTTCCTGTATCTTGCTTGTACAGCTGTTATCTCATATCAGTCATGTGATGTTACATTGTATTATCTTATGAAGCAAACACTTTGATCATTACAATATAATTGTCCTAGAAGAGACTTTGCAAACTATGGACTCAATTCAATAAGAGGCAAAAAAATCTCATGGTAGTAAAAATTCACCTTGTGAGCAAAAAGCCAGAGAATGTCACTGTTACAGAATCACCAGCTCGTAAGACAATGAAAGTCAGTGATACTTTTATACTCCTAAGAAAAGTAGAGATTTTTTTACTCCCTTTACACTGTAGTAAAAAGGGTCATTGACGTTTCAGGCTTTTTTCATATAAAGTGATTTTTTTTTGAAGTTTTTTTTTTACTACCGTGAAAATGTTTTCAATACTTATTGAACTATAAGATAAGATTAGTATATAATTCCTTCTATTTGATGTGAGGGGGTGGGAAGAAACACCTTTCCACACTAGCACCCAGCACTATATCACTTGAGCATCTTTAGGTCTCATTACAATGAAGTAACAATTAAATAATAATTGTGGAAATATTAACAATTTGACAAAATGTAACAGATAAAAATTCTGTGTTTCATAGTTTAGAATCTTTTACCATGAAGCTGTTACACTTTTGCAATGACAGCATCTTATTTCTTTCCCAGTTTCAGTCTATTGTGTCAGTTATGGTGTCATGTGATTTCTATGATAATGATATGAGTCTCATCTATTGTGTTTCCAATAGGTCTCCTCCCTCCCTTTTGTCTCCTTGCTGCAATGCTAATGAATCTGTCATACTGCTGGGTGAGAAACAAAGCCCAGATAAAACTCCCCAGTAAGACAATATTAACATACCTTTACTTATTAAGATTCATTATTTTTAGTCAAATGAATACGCTGCTGGGTAAGTTATTATTGAGGGATTACAGTTATGTATTAGGCCAATGCACATGTGAATATTATTAAAATATAATTTATATAGAATACTCTCCATCCTGTGGTGTGCCCATCAGACCACAGATTGAAAAGCCTCCTGGACCAAACCATAACCAAAGGTTGGTGAAGACCCCCTTTGCAAGGTTGTATGTAATGGTTTCTTCTTGTTTTGGATAAATGTTACTGCTAGGATTATTAGGTAAGTAGGCAGGTGATCTTTTAGAAATAAACCCAGTTAATTTGTGTGTGATAATTTAGGACAGCTCCAGAAGATGTATTGGAAATAGATAATTTATGTGCTAGTTTGAACATAACCTGCTGCTCGCTTCATCCCTCCTCTCCTCTCGCTTTTCCAATGCCTTAGCCAGTCTCATGGAGAATTTAGTTTTAAATGTTAACTCTCCAGCCAGGTCCCTCCTTATATTTCATTTCAATCCAACGCTATCAACACAGGTCTGCCTCTGACCTTCTCCTGTCCTCCACCCTGGTCACCTCCTCTCATTCCCATCTCTACAGGACATCTCAGGCATAACTGCCATTTTCTGGAATGCCCTTTCCCATTAAATCCAACACTACACAACACTCAAAATTTCCAAAACTACCCTTAAAATCAATCTCTTCAGACAAGCATATAACCTGGTTTAGGCATTTCCACTGGGCACACGCCACCTGAACAACTCAACAACTACTAAGATAAGAAGTCTGCCTATAAGAAGTATAAAGTAAGTGGAAGTGTAGCTGACAGAGAGGCGTATAAAATTAAACAGAGGGAAGCAAAACTGATTATAAGGACTGCTAAAGGGCAAAAGGAGGAAGAAATGGCCAAATCTATGAAGAGGGGAGATAAAACCTTTTTCCGATATATTGGTGACAGAAAGAAGAAAAACAATGCAGTCTCAAACATTAGAAATAGGGAAAATAAATATATTGACGGAGATAAGGCTGTGGCTGACCATCTGAAGAGCTACTTTTGTTTGGTATTTTCAGATAGTAGCAGGCATGGCCATAGCACAGCATCCCGCTGGGAGGGCACAGCTCCGGAGTTTCTGGAGGCTGATGTCCTATCCGAGCTGGCACATCTAAAGGTAAGTAAGGTGATGGGTCCAGATGGAATCCACCCCAGAGTTCTAAGGGAACTTAGGTTTGTGATTGCAGCCCCTCTGACTGATTTACTTAACCATTCACTTTCCACAGGTGAGGTTCCAGATGATTGGAGAATGGCCAATGTCGTACCAATCCATAAGAAGGGGAGTAGAGAAGAAGCCAGTAATTACAGGCCAGTTAGTGTAACATCTATAGTGGTCAAATTAATGGAAACACAGATAATTTCCCATCTAAAAATGAATGACCTATTGGACCCAAAACAGCACGGCTTTACTGAGGGCAGATCATGTCAGACCAATCTTATTGATTTCTTTGACAATGTCACTAAAGTGTTAGATGAAGGTGGTGCTGTGGATATCGCCTATCTGGATTTTAGCAAAGCCTTTGACACTGTACCACATAAGGAGCTCATAGATAAGTTATTGAAGGTAGGACTCAATCCCTGGATAGTTCAGTGGATTTCCAGTTGGCTGAGGGATCGGTAACAGAGCGTTGTTGTAAATGGCGTGCAATCTGAACAAAGGCGAGTTACAAGTGGTGTGCCGCAAGGCTCTGTCCTGGGCCCCATTCTTTTTAATATATTTGTAAGTGACATAGGAGAAGGCTTGGTAGGAAAAGTTTGTCTGTTTGCTGATGATACCAAGGTTAGTAATAGGGTGGATATTCCTGGAGGTGTCTGCAACATGGAAAATGATTTAGCTTTACTGGATAGATGGTCAAAACTGTGGAAACTAGAGTTTAATGTCTCTAAATGTAAAATCCTGCACTTGGGTAGAAGGAATCCCTGCTCTGAGCACCGTATGGGCAGCACTGTGTTATCCAGGACCTCGGAGGAGAGAGATTTAGGGGTACTGATTACTGATAGCTGCAAGATGATTGGGCAGTGTAGCCAGGCAGTGGGAAAAGCAAGCAGGATGCTCGGCTGCATAGCTCGAGGCATCACCAGTAGGAAGAGGGAGGTTGTGATGCCGCTATATAGAGCCCTGGTAAGGCCACAGCTAGAATACTGTGTGCAGTTCTGGAGACCTTACCTGCAAAAAGACATTATTCAAATAGAACGGGTCCAAAGGCGGGCAACAAAAATGGTGGAAGGACTTAAACTTAAAACTTATCAGGAGAGACTTAAAGAACTTAATTTGTACAGTCTGGAGGAAAGAAGGGAGAGGGGGGGCATGATTGAGACCTTTATATATGTGAAAGGATTGAATAAGGTTCAGGAGGGAAGTGTTTTTAAAAAGAAACTTAATGATAGAACAAGGGGCCCAACCTGAAGCTAGTCGGGGGGAAGATCAGGAGCAATGTTAGAAAATATTATGTTACAGAAAGAGTAGTAGATGCTTGGAACAAACTTCCAGCAGAGGTAATTGAAAAATCAACAGTCACTGAATTTAAACATGCCTGGGATAAGCCTCCATCTATCCTAAGATAAAGAGAACATACAGTATATACATAAGATAAAGAGAACATACAGTATACACATAAGATAAAGAGAACATACAGTATACACATAAGGGCAGACTAGATGGACCGTATGGTCTCCTTCTGCCGTCAACCTTCTATGTTTCTATGTTTCTACTACTCGTGACCCATTCCCTGTGCTTCCAACACTTCCTTTAGACTGTAAGCTCAAAGGGGTCAGACTCTCTATCCTATTGTGTCCCACTCTCATAGTGTTTGCATTGTCATTTTTTGCATTGGGTCTGCAGTTTTCTGTGTACTATATGTTTTACCCTGTCTTTAATTACCACATAGTAAAGTTCTACAGAAGAAGAAGAGGGTGTTATATAAATTAATAATAATAATAATCTGTCTCTGTTGTGAATTTCCTGTCCCATCCCTTCTTTCATTCCCCTATATACTTGGTGCACCTTGGTATGGCCTTGTTTAAATTTAACAAAATCCATTGGCACTCACTATGATCTCTCAACAAACCAGGTTTAATACATATAAATATCTAATATAAATCTTTATTAGTTGGATATTTTACATTCGTGTGTCTTAGTTTAGTATCTTATAACATGAAGCTGTTACACACTTACAATGACTTCATCATATTCTTTTCCCAGTTTCAGTCCATTGTGTCAGTTATTGTGTCTCTTCATTTCTATGATAATGATGAGAGTCTCGTCTATTGTATTCAAATAAAGCTCCTCCCTATTGGCAGTGTTTATTTTGCTGCAATGCTGATGAATTTAACATACTGTTGGGTGATAAACAGAACCAAAGAACAGGTCAAATAACCTGATGACACCACATTAAAATATCACTTTGTTCTATGTGACTTTCAGGCTAATTCATCACTAACGCCAGGTAGCGACAGATGAGCGTCTGTATTGGCATTTTCAGAGCGCCCTCTAGTAGTCGCAGTGCTCGGCCGTGGGTCGCTAGTTCATAGCGACTCAGTCACTGTGCAGTAATGTTGAATACATTGTGAGGAGTCGCTATTTGACCAGTACAGCGCTGTGTGGGAGCACATGTTAGCGACTGGTCATAGCGACCGACTCACAACATATTCAAGAAAAAAAATGCCTCACACAACTCAACATCTATCCACTAGTAACAAAGCAAAAACATATGGAATTACATTGTAGCAACATTGTAACATGAACACTTTAATGTCATTTCTGAAGAAATATATAAAAAAATGAAAACATTGAGAAAAAAACTGCTTTTTTAATGCCAAAAGAGGTCGCAGCACTATTTGAGATTTTTTGCAAAATAAAAAAAAAACCCTGTTTAAAGAGGAGAAAAGGATCGTCTATTGAAATGTATGGGAGAGCGACAGGTAGCGAGAGGTCATACCTAGCGCTGTGTCAGGGCAGAACACCGGCGCTGTTCGCTGAGGCTGTGCAAATGATGAATCGGACGCTACATGGTGTTATCCCAGTCGCTAAACAGATTCTGCTTAATAAATGTGTAATTGCTGCCTTGTCCTGCGTCCACCAGTCGCTACCTGTCGCTATCCCTTCTAAAATAAGGGCCAAAGTATAAATAAAGGGCTGTGTGTTGTGTGTATCATCTGTGGATGCTGTGGTAAAAGCTGTAGCGTCATTCTGTTTGAGAATAGTGATTCTAGGCCGGCAGAGCCAGTCTGTGTGTGTTAAACAGTGTCTGTGGTATTGTCTGGCCTGGCTGACATCAGTGTTGTTTCCCTGATCTCTGCATTTTGTGATGGATGCCCATATTGTGTAGGACACAGCTAGTGTGGATTTTTTGGAGACCATTTTGGGCTGTGCAGCATCTCCCCTCTTGGCTGGGCCAAACTTAGGAAACATTCTTTCAGCAGCCTGATGGTTTATTCAGCAAGCTAATTGGTTTTGTGGTGAGCTGCATTGAGGTGCATTTGTGTTTGTGTAAGATTGTGTTTGTTTGTTATTTTGCTGGTTGCGTGTTTGTGTGACAGATTGTGTGTATTTGTTTTGCATTTGTGAGTGTATTGGCAATGAAGAGGTGTGAGGAGGAAGCTTTCATCCTGATGTTCTCTGTGTGGCTGCGATGTTCTACCAGCACTGGGGTATCACAGGAGTATTTAGAAGCCAGGGTGGTGAGATTATGGGCAAAGAGATGATTTAGCACCAGATTGTCTGTGTGAGATTTGAGTGATGGGCAAATCTGCAGCAGGTTTCAGATGACTTGTGCTGTGCCTTTGTCGTTGTATGCCCAAATCCGACACGAAAGACCACTGCTGCCCTCCTCAGAGGCATCAGCCAAGGGACCATGAAGCAAGTGACCTAAGAAGTGAGAGAAATAATACTAAAACTTTCAATCAGACCTTAAGAGCTGAAGCAAACCCTGCCAATCATAAAAGCATATAGCAGTTACATAGCATTGTTTGATACTGTGCTATACCCTGATCATTTTCTATCTTCCTAACTTTTTCCTTGAATGTAGCAATTTTACACTTTCTCTTGCTTCCATTTTATGTCTTTATCTTCAGGTGCCTAACCACAATGTCCAGAGGTGATATTGTTCAGGATACCTGCCTTTCAGTATCTTGCTTGTATAGTTGTTATCTCATATCAGTCATGTGATGTTGCATTATCTTATCCTATGAAGCAAAGATTTTGATCATTACAATATAATTGTCCTAGAAGAGACTTTGCAAACTATGGACTCAATTCAATAAAAGGTGAAAAAAATCTCATTGTAGTAAAAATTCACCTTGTGAGCAAAAAGCCTGAGAATGTCACTGTTACAGAATCACCAGCTAGTAAGACAATGACAGTCAGTGATACTTTTATACTCCTAAGAAAAGTAGAGATTTTAAAAAGTGTCATTGACTTTTCAGGCTTTTCAGGCTTTTTTCTTATAAAGTGATTTCTTTTACTACCGTGAAATTTTTTCAATACTTATTTAACTGACGTTAAAATTTTAGCCTGTGTGTCAGTATATAATTCCTTCTATTTGATGTGAGGGGGTGGGAAGAAACACCTTTCCACACTAGCACCCAGCACTATATCACTTGAGCGTCTTTAGGTCTCATTACTATTAAGTAATAATTAAATAATAATTGTGGAAATATTAACAACTTGACAAAATGTAACAGATAAAAATTCTGTGTTTCATAGTTTAGAATCTTTTACCATGAAGCTGTTACACTTTTGCAATGACAGAATCTTATTTCTTTCCAAGTTTCAGTCTATTGTGTCAGTTATGGTGTCATGTAATTTCTATGTTAATGGTGAGAGTCTTGTCTATTGTGTTTCTAATAAGGCTCCTCCCTCCCTTTTGTCTTCTTGCTGCAATGCTAATGAATCTGTCACACTGCTGGGTGAGAAACAAAGCCCAGTGAAACTCCCCAGGAAGACGCCATTAACATACCTTTGTTTATTAAGATTCATTCCATTTAGCCAATCCAAAGCCGCCTCATGTTAGAGAATGTTTGTACAGACAATATAAGGTGAGGCCGGCTCAGTCACAGCAAAAGCAGACGGGTCAGGAGAGCGGCGAGGGGATCCCCATACTGCCCTATACCAGGTAGATATGACTTCTGTTACTATTAGGTTATATGTGATGGTTATTATCATGTCTGGGTAAATTATTTGGCTGTGTACTATGTGAATGATTTTGGCTGTCCCCATAGTATAAACATAACATTTTATTGTGTGTCAGGCAGATGTGGAATCGGTTGGAGCTGACCATATTATCTATACAATCTTTTATATATGGAATGAATATCCTGCTGGGTAACTATTTAGCCATTACAGTAATTTAGTTAATTTATAGAGGTTTGTGCACATGTGAATATTTATAAATGATAATATAAAGTATGACATGCTCAGTCAATAATATGCATCAGATATCTATAGTACTAAGGAATGTCTATACTGCATGAAATGTACTAAGAGAAGTATTGTATTATCCATCTGATGATTGATGCAGTAGGAGTAAGTGGTGATGACACCAACCCTGATGGGTAGCCACTAAAATTTCCAGATAAAACACATGTTACACTTTAGAGGGAACAGTAAATAGGTGTATTGTACCTAAAAGGAATCTCTGTTGATCGGCACATTTATTACTCAGCGCAGTCCACAGATTCTTACTGAAGGATAAACATATTTTACATTGAGATATAATATAGTTACATATCTCAATAAGAATGTGTTTTTCTACAGAAAAGGGGGGTATGGACCTAATGGGGGCCATGCTAATTATATGTTAAGCCATCCCTAACTCTGAGTGTGTTTTTTACTTTACCACACAAAAAAATGCAATAAAAATAGTTCAGAAACAACAGCACAATATGGGGAATGTTCAAGAAGAATTCACAATTTTTCCAACAAATGTGAGAGGCTCTTATTTTTTCTGAACTGAACAAATATCCCTTCCCTTACCTTTAAAAATGCCACATTGAATGTACAGGTGACGTTTGGGGAAAAGCTGTAATATGTAATACAATATAATTTTTTTGCACTTGTTAGCATGTTAAAGCAGATAAGCTCACTGATATGGAAGTTTTAGTTACGTTAAGCTTGGTTCACCAAATAATTAGAATGACCCGCAGTGCTGAGTAGATGTATTTTCATTCATTTAGTTTAATAATAATTGTGGGGACAATCATGAAAAATATTATATGTTATTCCTGATTTCTCAGTCTCCCGCTCATTCCATTCCCATAGCAAACTTCCCTTCTCAACAAGCTAGCTCCATAGGTAGCGCGGGTAGTTGTAATTCTCAACCCAGTCCTGCTCTCAGAAAGCTGTGCAGGTCTCGCACCCACGGGGGGGTTCCAAAGAAAATCCATGTTGCTTTTTACACCCCTGGCCTGAAACAAAGCCACAGTGTTCCAGCCATGAGTGACCCCCTGCAGGGAGCTGCCTTTTACCACATGCATGAAAGGAAAATCTCTTCAAGCAGCCGGTGCCAACACAGAACCATGAATAACTGGGTCACAGCCCCCCCCCTAGCCCCAAGCCAAATACAGAATCAGAAATCAGAACCGTGAATCAAAGCCAAATCCATCTCAGTTTGTCCCATCTCCATAACTATCCTTGAACCATCCTAAAACTCTATTCTTGGACACACCAGAAGTGCAGCAATAGTTTAACACCAAGAGGAAGACACTCCTCCCAGGGGGCATTGGAAATGTCCATTGTTACATGTTTGTAATTACTCACCTGTAACCTGTACTATGCTCTCAGACCTGTAAGTTTAATATTTCCAAAATATCTCATACTGGTAACTAGTGTGCACTTGTGGCCTAGAGGTAAGGGGAGTGTGACCGGAGGGTGACAGGTTCGAATCCTGGTCCTGAATGAAGGAACATGACTCAAATGCTCTTGAGCAAGGCACCGAACCCCGCAACATCTCCCCGGGCAGTAATTTAGGGCAGCCCACCGCTCCAGGCATGGATTAAATGCCGGGGACAAATTCCTACGTGTGCATATGCATATAATGGCCATCTATACATTAAGCTTATCACATTATAATATATATTTAAAAAATGCAAAAAAGGCAAATGCTTTACTTCTTTTTCAAAACTTTGTAGACTCCAAAAAAGTCACACTGAAATACTGCTTGTGTAATTTACATGACTTTCTGTATTTTTCTGACAGGTTGAACATTTATCAGGAAGCTGGAATCCATTTCCATCAGCCCACAATGAGCCCTAAACCAGGAAAACCATATCAGTGCTCTGAGTGTGGAAAATGGTTCGGTTGTAAATCAGAACTCACAAGTCACCAGAGGAGTCACACTGGAGAGAAGCCGTTCCCATGCTCTGAATGTGGCAAATGCTTTGCTCATCATCCAAATCTTCTTATACATCAGAGGATCCACACGGGAGTGAAGCCATTTTCATGTCCTGATTGTGACAAGTGCTTTACACGACATGCAAACCTGCTTACACACCAGAGGACTCACACTGGGGAGAAGCCATATTCCTGTCCTGATTGTGACAAGTGCTTTACACGACATGCAAACCTGCTTACACACCAGAGGACTCACACTGGAGAGAAGCCATTTTCATGTTCTGAGTGTGACAAGTGCTTTACACGACGTGCAACCCTGATTATACATCAGAGAACTCACACTGGGGAGAAGCCATTTTCATGTCCTGAGTGTGACGAGTACTTTATACGTCGGGCAAACCTGCTTACACATCGGAGTACTCACACTGGAGAGAAGACATTTTCATGCAATGAGTGTGACAAGTGCTTTACACAGCGATCATCCCTGTTTAAACATCAGAGGACTCACACTGGAGAGAAACCATATTCATGTTCTGAGTGTAGTAAGTGCTTTACACAACATAGTAACTTACTTGCACACCAGAAAATTCATACTGGAGAGAAGCCATTTTCATGTCCTGAGTGTTACAAGTACTTTACACAACATGCAAACCTGCTTACACATCTGAGGACTCATACTGGAGAGAAGCCATTTTCATGCACTGAGTGTGAAAAGTGCTTTACACAGCAATCTTCCCTGTTTAAACATCAAATGACTCACACTGGAGAGAAACCATATTCCTGTCCTGAGTGTAGCAAGTGCTTTACACAACATAGTAGCTTACTTTCACACCAGAAAATTCATACTGGAGAGAAAACATTTTCGTGCCCTGATTGTGACAAGTGCTTTACACACCATACAAACCTGCTTAAGCATCAGATAATTCACACTGGGGAGAAGCCATATTCCTGTCCTGAGTGTGACAAGTGCTTTACAAACCATACAAACCTGCTTACACACCAGAAGTCTCACACTGGAGAGAAGCCATTTTCGTGTCCTGAGTGTGACAAGTGCTTTACACAACATGCAAACCTGCTTACACATCAGAGGACTCACACTGGGGAGAAGCCATTTTCGTGTCCTGAGTGTGACAAGTGCTTTACATGGCGTTCAACCCTGCTTACACATCAGAGGACTCACACTTGAAAAAATAATTTTACATTTCTGGAAGGTGACAAGTGTTTTAGTTGAAGTGTGAATTTCCAGTGCCACACTATAATCCATAATATAAGGGCACACACTGGAGAGAAGGCATATCAATGTCGTAACGTGATGAAGGGTATGCACATAAATCACAGCTGACAAGACACCAAAGGAGTCACCTCACCGCGTATGCAATGTTTCTTACAAAAGCAACAAGTTTCATACCAGGAAAATCGGTTACTGAGAACAAGTTACATATTTTGTTGATGAGCCTGAGACGTTTTGACCAGAGAGATGGGAAATATTCAGAGCTCATGTGTTCCAATGTAATTGTTATTTATAAGGTAGTTACATTGTGCCACATTATCTGCATATATGTCTGTTGCCTACCCTCTGCACATGCCTAATAATTTTATGGATTACACATTTAAGCACAACCAGACAATAGTTATCATCCAGAAAGCCAGTGAGATTGTAAAAAGTCAGATATCATACCATTTAAAAACTTTTCATCACTGGAAATTAAAAGGTTAACTTTTCGTTGCAAATATGTGGTTTCTAGAATGTATTTGTTAACTAGATTGTTTTATTGTTTTACAACTAATATAGAAAAATTCGTATTGTCTTGTTATTGTCCCAGAGGCTTCACCCAGGAGTGTTCTATAATAAATGTCATTGCATTCTTCCACAGGTGCCACCACTATTTTCCAATGCACCACTTCCTATTTCATTCTCCATGCAACCTCCCATCCTTACTGTGCCCTATTTAACTACCTTTACAGTCCAGTTCATGTCAGGGGCCACATCAGATGGCTCCCGGACCACATGTGTCCCCGGGACACAGGTTGGGTGTTTTTGACTTACACGAATGTGGAATTAGTTGGGTTTGTCCATTTTCTATCCATACCATTGCATATATATATATATATATATATATATATATATATATATATATATCATATATTTGTAGTTTTGTGTCTGCTGAGGAGGCATAATGTATAGAGGGATATCGATGATGTCACAGCACACTCCATTGGTTTCTGTTTAAATACTTTAAAGAATGTGGAATTAGTTGGGTTTGTCCATTTTCTATCCATACCATTGCATATATAT
Source organism: Gastrophryne carolinensis (assembly GCA_027917425.1). Taxonomy (NCBI): domain Eukaryota; kingdom Metazoa; phylum Chordata; class Amphibia; order Anura; family Microhylidae; genus Gastrophryne; species Gastrophryne carolinensis. The sequence continues at coordinate 7,273,666 of CM051236.1, read as the reverse complement.
ATATATATATATATATATCATATATTTGTAGTTTTGTGTCTGCTGAGGAGGCATAATGTATAGAGGGATATCCATGATGTCACAGCACACTCCATTGGTTTCTGTTTAAATACTTTAAAGGTATTCCTGGCCCTAAATACAACTAAGATTTTAATGGTCAATCAATCAAGGCGCAGAGATGCTTTTCATGCTCCCCAAATGCTTTACCTGCATCACCTCTGTCACCCTGTCAGCCCAATACTTCTTCATGTATTCTCTATCAGGGGTCCTTTGCAAGGTTGCATGTAATGGTTTCTTCTTGTTTTAGATAGATGTCACTGCTAACATTATTAGGTAATTAGGCAGGTGATCTTTTAGAAATAAATCCAGTTAATTTGTGTGTGATAATTTAGGACAGCTCCAGAAGATATGGAGCACCATGCCCTGTGCCTTCATACATCTCCAACATAAAGAGGAGACAGTAGGAGACATCTTAGATAGTTTGTGTGGTACCTGGTACCTTGTTAAGATCTTGTATAAGGCTTCTATATATGTATTGGAAATAGATAATTTATGAGCTAGTTTGAACATAATCTGCTGCTCTCTTTATCTCCTGTCGCTCATGGAAAATTCAGTTTAAAATTCTAACTCTCCAGCCAGGTTCTTCCTTTTATTTAATTTTGATTCCAACGCTATCAACACAGACACAGGCTTTGGTCTGCCTCTGACTTTCTCCTGTCCTCTACCCTGGTCACCTCCTCTCATTCCCATCTCTACAGGACAATCTCAGGCCTAACTCCCCTTCTCTGGAATGACCTTTCTTATTAAATCCGACACTACACAACACCCCAAATTTCCAAAACTACCCTCAAAACCCACCTCTTCAGACAAGCATATAACCTGGTTTAAGCATTTCCACTGGGCACACGCCACCTGAACAACTCAATAACTACTACTCGTGACCCATTCCCTGTGCTTCTACCTCTTCCTTTAGACTGTAAGCTCAAAGGGGTCAGACTCTCTCTCCTATTGTGTCTCTCTCTCTCATAGTGTTTGAGTTGTTATTTTTTGCATTGGATCTGCAGTTGTCTGTGTATTATATGTTTTACCTTGCCTCTAATTACCACCTAGTAAAGCTCTACAGAAGAAGAAGAAGAAGAGGGTGTTATATAAATAATAATAATCTGTCTCTGCACTTTGGTGAATTTCCTGTCCCATTCCTTCTTCCATTCCCCTACATACTTGGTGCACCTTGGTATGGCCTTGTTTATATTTAACAAAATCCCTGGGCACTCACTTTAATCCTCGACAAGCCAGGTAATATATATATATATATATATATATATATATATATATATGTTTTAAGAAATATTTTCAGGCAGCCCAAATTGCGCAGCTTTTGCTGTATCATGTGGTGGAGGATATCCCTAGCTGGGTTTTGATTGAGCGTGAATTGGTATCCCCGGTAGAAGTCAATGATCTTTTGTAGCTTAGGCCGAAGGATAGGGGTCAGATATATAACCCTATTGTCGCTCACTCCATGCGGGTGTGGGATAGTGTTAAGTTCTCGGGTGACCTGGTCTCGCCTTATTTGCCTTTAACTCCTTTATGGGGGAATCCTATGTTTTTGCCAGGATTGCTTGACCCTCTGCGATTTAGAAGGTGGCGGATGATGGGAATTCGAAGAGTGCTCGACTGTGTCCAGGGATCGGAAGTAGCCTCCTTCCAGCAGCTCCAGGATCGGTGTGGACTTTTGAGTAGTGATCTTTTTGGTTATCTGCAGGTTATTCATTTTATAAAAGCAGTGACCAAGAATTGCCTAAAGCTAGATGGGATTACTTCCTTTGAAACGCAGTGTTGCCGTGACCCTAGAGGGAGGGGTGCGGTTTCTGATATTTATAGGTCTCTCTGTAAAAAGGTAGGTCAGGGCTCTCTTCCTCATAGGAGGAGGTGGAAATCAGAGCTGGACGATACTAAGGAACAGGATCAGTGGGATAGGATGTGGCTAGCTTTATTTGGGAAGTCAGCCCCAGTTAATGTAATTGAGGCAAATTCGAAGGTTGCCCTTCGGTGGTACTTAATCCCAGAACCATTAGCACATATGAGGGGGGGAGCAGGGCAGGGCCTTTGCTTTCGTGGGTGTGCAGTAGTAGGCAAGAATGGTCATATTTGGTGGGATTGTCCTAAAGTAAGACATTTTTGGGGTAAAATATTTAGAGTTATAAGTAAATGAATGGATAGAGATATAGGCATGAATCCATGGGTTGCTCTACAAAATGAACCCTTAATACACAGTAATGTGAAGCAAAGACGACTGCTTTAGAGCAGTCGAGCCAGGGCTTTATACAGCGGCATCACAACCTCCCTCTTCCTACTGGTGATGCTTCGAGCTATGCAACTGAGCATCCTGCTTGCTTTTCCCACTGCCTGGCTACACTGTCCACTCATCTTGCAGCTAACAGTAATCAGTGTCCCTAAATCTCTCTCCTCCGAGGTCACTTACATATAAAGTAATCTAATATCTTTGTTTAGAAATCGCATGAGCATAGACCACTTTGGATTAGCCAATTTACTGTACATTTGGGTAATGAACAAAGCCAAGTGAAACTCACCAGTAAGACGACATTAACATACCCTTACTTATTAAGATTCATAGTAGGGTTAGAGGTTGTTAGTCGGCATTAAACACTTCAATCCAGTTCTGCCCATTGTGCCCTATGGGATCTTGACCTACAGCGGCAGGTAACAAATGACGCTGCTTCAACCACAACAACCGACACTGCTACCTTGCTGAAGCATGGAAAGGGGCCTCTGCTGCATCTGATGCATTACAAGTGGATCAATATAAATGAAGGCTTGTGTGTTGTGTGTATCATCTTTGGACACTGTGGTAAAGGCTGTAGTATCATTATATTTGAGAATATTGATTCTAGGCCGGCAGAGCCAGTCTGTGTGTGTTCACCAGTGTCTCTGGGCTTGTCTGGCCTGGCTGACATCTGTGTTGTTTCTGTGATCTCTGTGTATTGGCAATTAAACTGGTGTGAGGAGGAAGCTTTTGGCCTGATGTTTGCTGTGTGGCTGCGATGTGCTGCCAGCGCTGAGGTATCACAGGAGTATTTGGAAGCCAGGGTGGTGAGATTACAGGCCCAGAGTTGTTTTAGTACCCATCTGTCTGTGTGGGAGTGATGAGCAAATCTGCAGTAGGTTTCAGCTGAAATGTGCTGCGCTGTTGTCGTTGTATGCCGAAATCCAACAAATCCGACAAAATTGACCCCATCACTGGCAGCAGGCTATACCTGGCATAGTGCACCTATGTGCCTCTTGGAAATCTTGGAGCGGGCAGTTTTCATATCACTGCTGCCCTCCACAGCGGCATCAGCCAGGTGACCATGAAGCAAGTGACATAAGAAGTGACCTAAGAAGTCAGAGACATAATACTAAAACAAAAACATTCAATCAGACCTTAAGCGCTGAAGCAAACCATGCCAATCATAAAAGCAAAATACAAGATTATCACAAGCTCAAGCAAACTTTTTTAACATAATTTGGTTCTAGACAGGAAGAGCCATTTTGGTGGATGCCCATATTGTGTAGGACACAGCTAGTGTGGATTTTTCTTTGGAGACCATTTGTGGGCTGTGCAGCATCTCCCCTCTTGGATGAGTAAACTTAGCTTTTCAGCATCAGGCTTCAGTCACACACAAACACAATTGCTGTGTGGAATGATGTGTAAAGAACATTTTATTTTCAGAATTTTATTTTCAATTAAAAAAAAAATGTTAATAAACACTATAAAAAGAATTGTGATGTGTAATCAAGCTGTGTGAGTAATGTGGGTGAAAAAGAATACTGCTGCAGATTGGTTGGGAAACAAGAACAGTATTGATCAGGTGCTGCACTGATTCAGGGAGAGCGCTTCTACAGCGCCCCCACACATCACATTTATCAATGCTGAACTGGATACTACAGCGTCACTTGTCCAGTGCCAAAGCTAGGTTAGCGACAGACACTAGTTTGCTCCATAGTCTTGACGCTAGTCTTAAATCAGCCTCTTAATCTGTGAACTGTGAGCATTAGTGGCTCATCATATAGCAGTTACATAGCATTGTTTGATACTGTGATATACCCTGATCATTTTCTATCTTCCTAACTTTTTTCTTGAATGTAGCAATGTTTGTACTTTCTCTTGCTTCCATTTTTGTCTTAATCATCGGGTGCCTAACCACAATGTCCTGAGGTGATATTGCTCAGGATACCTGCCTTCCTGTATCTTGCTTGTACAGCTGTTATCTCATATCAGTCATGTGATGTTACATTGTATTATCTTATGAAGCAAACACTTTGATCATTACAATATAATTGTCCTAGAAGAGACTTTGCAAACTATGGACTCAATTCAATAAGAGGCGAAAAAATCTCATGGTAGTAAAAATTCACCTTGTGAGCAAAAAGCCCGAGAATGTCACTGTTACAGAATCACCAGCTCGTAAGACAATGACAGTCAGTGATACTTTTATACTCCTAAGAAAAGGAGAGATTTTTTTTACTCCCTTTACACTGTAGTAAACAGGGTCATTGACGTTTCAGGCTTTTTTCATATAAAGTGATTTTTTTTTGAAGTTTTTTTTTACTACCGTGAAAATGTTTTCAATACTTATTGAACTATAAGATAAGATTGGTATATAATTCCTTCTATTTGATGTGAGGGGGTGGGAAGAAACACCTTTCCACACTAGCACCCAGCACTATATCACTTGAGCATCTTTAGGTCTCATTACAATGAAGTAACAATTAAATAATAATTGTGGAAATATTAACAATTTGACAAAATGTAACAGATAAAAATTCTGTGTTTCATAGTTTAGAATCTTTTACCATGAAGCTGTTACACTTTTGCAATGACAGCATCTTATTTCTTTCCCAGTTTCAGTCTATTGTGTCAGTTATGGTGTCATGTGATTTCTATGATAATTAGAGATGAGCGAACTTTTGAAAAATTCGATTCGACTGATTCGCCGAATTTTCCGACAAAAATCGTTTCGACCCGAATAAATTCGCGACGAATCGCTATTAAAAACGGCTATTTCTGAGCCTCCTACAGCCTCAATAGGGTTGTAAACCATTCAGCCTTGCTGTAACACGCACAGGATGCGTGCTGGGTTTGTTAAATAATACTTTGAAGAAATATCACATGCAGATCAGAGGCATCGCTAATAGAATCGCAGAGCGGCACAATTGCAGAGAGTTGAAGTGGCATCACTATGAGGGGCAGAAGGAGCCCAAATATACACTGGAGTTGGCCTCAGGAGCCCAAAAATTGGATGAATCACACCCTGGAGTTGGCAGAAGTTGGCAGCAGCAGCAGGAGCCCAAATATACACTGGAGTTGGCTTCAGGAGCCCAAAAATTGGATGAATCACACCCTGGAGTTGGCAGAAGTTGGCAGCAGCAGGAGCAGGAGCCCAAATATACACTGGAGTTGGCCTCAGGAGCCCAAAAATTGGATGAATCACACCCTGGAGTTGGCAGAAGTTGGCAGCAGCAGCAGCAGGAGCCCAAATATACACTGGAGTTGGCCTCAGGAGCCCAAAAATTGGATGAATCACACCCTGGAGTTGGCAGAAGTTGGCAGCAGCAGCAGCAGGAGCCCAAATATACACTGGAGTTGGCCTCAGGAGCCCAAAAATTGGATGAATCACACCCTGGAGTTGGCAGGAGTTGACAGTAGTAGCAGCAGGAGCCCAAATATACACTGGAGTTGGCTTCAGGAGCCCAAAAATTGGATGAATCACACCCTGGAGTTGGCAGAAGTTGGCAGCAGCAGCAGCAGGAGCCCAAATATACACTGGAGTTGGCCTCAGGAGCCCAAAAATTGGATGAATCACACCCTGGAGTTGGCAGAAGTTGGCAGTAGTAGCAGCAGGAGCCCAAATATACACTGGAGTTGGCTTCAGGAGCCCAAAAATTGGATGAATCACACCCTGGAGTTGGCAGAAGTTGGCAGCAGCAGCAGCAGCAGGAGCCCAAATATACACTGGAGTTGGCTTCAGGAGCCCAAAAATTGGATGAATCACACCCTGGAGTTGGCAGAAGTTGGCAGCAGCAGGAGCAGGAGCCCAAATATACACTGGAGTTGGCCTCAGGAGCCCAAAAATTGGATGAATCACACCCTGGAGTTGGCAGAAGTTGGCAGCAGCAGCAGCAGGAGCCCAAATATACACTGGAGTTGGCCTCAGGAGCCCAAAAATTGGATGAATCACACCCTGGAGTTGGCAGGAGTTGACAGTAGTAGCAGCAGGAGCCCAAATATACACTGGAGTTGGCTTCAGGAGCCCAAAAATTGGATGAATCACACCCTGGAGTTGGCAGAAGTTGGCAGCAGCAGCAGCAGGAGCCCAAATATACACTGGAGTTGGCCTCAGGAGCCCAAAAATTGGATGAATCACACCCTGGAGTTGGCAGGAGTTGACAGTAGTAGCAGCAGGAGCCCAAATATACACTGGAGTTGGCTTCAGGAGCCCAAAAATTGGATGAATCACACCCTGGAGTTGGCAGAAGTTGGCAGCAGCAGCAGCAGGAGCCCAAATATACACTGGAGTTGGCCTCAGGAGCCCAAAAATTGGATGAATCACACCCTGGAGTTGGCAGAAGTTGGCAGTAGTAGCAGCAGGAGCCCAAATATACACTGGAGTTGGCTTCAGGAGCCCAAAAATTGGATGAATCACACCCTGGAGTTGGCAGAAGTTGGCAGCAGCAGCAGCAGCAGGAGCCCAAATATACACTGGAGTTGGCTTCAGGAGCCCAAAAATTGGATGAATCACACCCTGGAGTTGGCAGAAGTTGGCAGCAGCAGGAGCAGGAGCCCAAATATACACTGGAGTTGGCCTCAGGAGCCCAAAAATTGGATGAATCACACCCTGGAGTTGGCAGAAGTTGGCAGCAGCAGCAGCAGGAGCCCAAATATACACTGGAGTTGGCCTCAGGAGCCCAAAAATTGGATGAATCACACCCTGGAGTTGGCAGGAGTTGACAGTAGTAGCAGCAGGAGCCCAAATATACACTGGAGTTGGCTTCAGGAGCCCAAAAATTGGATGAATCACACCCTGGAGTTGGCAGAAGTTGGCAGCAGCAGCAGCAGGAGCCCAAATATACACTGGAGTTGGCCTCAGGAGCCCAAAAATTGGATGAATCACACCCTGGAGTTGGCAGAAGTTGGCAGTAGTAGCAGCAGGAGCCCAAATATACACTGGAGTTGGCTTCAGGAGCCCAAAAATTGGATGAATCACACCCTGGAGTTGGCAGAAGTTGGCAGTAGCAGCAGCAGGAGCCCAAATATACACTGGAGTTGGCCTCAGGAGCCCAAAAATTGGATGAATCACACCCTGGAGTTGGCAGAAGTTGGCAGTAGTAGCAGCAGGAGCCCAAATATACACTGGAGTTGGCTTCAGGAGCCCAAAAATTGGATGAATCACACCCTGGAGTTGGCAGAAGTTGGCAGTAGCAGCAGCAGGAGCCCAAATATACACTGGAGTTGGCTTCAGGAGCCCAAAAATTGGATGAATCACACCCTGGAGTTGGCAGAAGTTGGCAGTAGCAGCAGCAGGAGCCCAAAAAATGGCCTAAAGACATAAATATGTTTTGCACCATTTGTAAAGTGTAAAACGTGGCACCATGCTGAATCTAGTCGCATGCATCAGGCATTGGTGGGTGGAAATCCTGGCTGATCCATCCCTGATTCATTTTGACAAAGGTGAGTCTCTCCACATTTTTAGTTGACAGACGAGTTCTCCTCGCCGTAACTATGGCCCCCGCCGCACTAAACACCCGCTCAGATGGCACGCTACTTGCCGGGCAGGACAGCTTTTCCAGGGCAAACTCTGCTAGTTGCGGCCACAAATCAAGTTTGGCTGCCCAGAAGTCCAGCGGATCCTCAAGGTGTGTTGGCATGGTCATGTCAAAGTATGACATGACCTGCTGGTTCAGGTCCTGCTCCAGGTCTTCCTGCTGCTCATGAGTAGCCTCACTATGCGGGTGTAGAAAGCTACTCATTAGCGACTGAAGACTGAGGCTGCTGCTGCTGATGGAGCTTCTGCTGCTGCTGCTGCCAACCCCCCCAGCGGCCATGGCAGTGGAAGGTGAGCGCAGAGGTCCCCTCGAGTCAGACCTGCGAGAGTATGGACCATGGCGCAGATAGGCATCGGCCAACTGCCTACGTAGAATGTCTTTGTAGTAGTTGAGTTTGTCCTCCCTCTCGGTGGGTTTAAAAAATGCCCCCATTTTGTGCCGGAAGCGAGGGTCCAATAAGGTGGACAGCCAGAAGTCATCCCGCCGACAGATGGAAACAATTCTGGGGTCACTACGCAAGCATGTGAGCATGCTTCGTGCCATTTGCGCAAGTGACTCGGATGGACTACCTGTCTCCATCTCCACTGCATACTGCCACGGTGTGCCCGGGTCCTCTGTCTCTCCTTCCTCAAAAACCTATAGCTCCTCTGGCTGCTCCTGCTCCTCCTCTCCTGTCCGCTGACTAGATAAACCAGCCATTTCGCCAAGCCTAAACTGTGTTTCGCTGGGCAACTCCTCCTCCTCCTCTTCCTCCTCCTCCTCCTCCAGTTCAGCTCCAACGGGGTTCATGTGGCCGTAAGATGTAAACGCCATGTCTCCAGTGCCCTGACCAGCCATGGTTTCCAACATGTGCTGTAGTACATGAAGTAGTGGAATCACGTCGTTCATCCCGTAATCCTGCCGACTGACAAATAAAGTGGCTTCCTCAAAGGGCCTGAGCAAACGGCAGGTGTCACGTATGAGCTGCCACTGGTTGACATTGAAGTTACACAGGGGAGTCCCCCTATCTGCTTGGATCATCAGGAAATCCGTGATGGCTTTTCTCTGTTCATATAATCGGTCCAACATGTGAAGGGTGGAATTCCAACGGGTGGAAACATCGCAAATCAGACTATGTTGGGGGATACCATTCTGACGCTGTAGCTCAAGAAGGGTGTGTTTGGCGGTGTAGGAGTGGCTGAAGTGCATGCAAAGTTTCCGTGAAGTTGTTAGGATGTCCTGCAGATGGGGGGAACACTTCAGAAACCGCTTGACAACCAGATTGAAGACGTGAGCCATGCAGGGGGCATGGGTCAGGCTTCCTTGGCGCAGCGCAGACAAAATGTTCTTCCCATTGTCGGTAACCATGATTCCCATTTTAAGTTTTCTCGGAGTAAGCCATGTTTGGATTTCCTGATGAATACATTTAAGCAGTTCCTCCCCTGTGTGACTCCGTTCGCCAAGACAAACCATGTGAAGCACTGCGTGACACCTCCGTGCCCTGCACACATGGTAGACTGGAGGGGCACTGAGACTTGAGCCTACAGTGGAGGGTGAGGAGATGGCGGAGGATGAGGAGGCCGAGTCGCACGGTGTCACAGGCCCAATGGGCAGAGAGCGCGGAGGCCGAAGCGGCGTGACCTGTCCAAGTTGCTGCTGAGAAGGGACCACATTCACCCAGTGGGCCGTAAACGACATGTACTGCCCCTGACCGTAGTTACAGCTCCAGATGTCGGCGCTGCCATGTATTTTGCTACACACCGACAGGCTCAAGGACTGGCCCACCTTCTGTTCAACAAAAGTGTGCAGCGCTGGTACTGCCTTCTTGGCAAAGAAATGACGGCTTGGGACTCTCCACCTCGGCTCGGCACAAGCCATCAGTTCTCTGAAAGGTGCAGATTCCACCACCTGAAAAGGGAGCGACTGCAGCACCAGCAACTTGGACAGGAGCACATTCAGCTTCTGCGCCGTAGGATGAGTGGGCGCATACTGCTGTCTCTTGGACATGGCTTCGCTGATGGATTGCTGGCGGGATGCATGACTTGGAGGAGGAGGAGGAGGAGCAGGAGCGACAGAGGATGGGTGTGACGCACAGCTGCCTTCGGCTGAGGTGCTGGAGCCTTGGCTGGCAGAAATTGGGAGCTCACTTGGTGAGGAAGCAGACTGGACCACCCCTTGGGAGCCTCGGTTCTCCCAGGTCGTTTTATGGTGACGCATCATATGTTGACGCAGGGCCGTGGTGCCAACATTTGGACCCTGGCCACGCTTCACCTTTTGCCTACATATCTTGCATGTGGCCATGTTACCCTCCTGCGGATGCCTCAGGAAAAACTGCCACACTGCCGAGTAGCTACTTTTCCCACCCCCTGGCCTCACTGATTCACTGCTGCTGTTGCCAACTCCAGGAACCCCTGCTCCACTACCTCCCGATAAGGTAGACTGCCGCACAGCAGGTGCTCTACCCCGGCCCCGGCCCCGGCCGGCTCCAGCCTTTGGAATTGTGCCCCCATGCTGACTGCTACCACCTTGCTGCCTCAGCTGCTGACTCCGGGGCAACCTGCGCCCCTCTTCTCCTGATGATGACGATGAAGCCCCTTCATCACCCGGCTCCCAAGTGCGATCGGCTTCATCGTCATCATCATCATCATCACCGGGTTGTGGCTGTACGTCACTGATGTTCGTGGATTCGTCAACAGTGTCTGGCGCAGGAGCTGGAACGCTCGCAGCACCCACGACACTGTCCACATCACTATTTGTCTGCCTAGCTAAAGAAGCCACCTCCATTTCTTGGCTGGGCAGTAGCTGCTGACTGTCCTCCTGTATCTGATCGTCCTCCTCACTAAAGAGTGGAGCTGAACCCAAAGCATAGGATACGTCGCTGGGGGAGGGAACGGCGTAGGACAGAGGCAATGGGAGGACAGGGACTGCTCTCGGGGCATGCCAACTCAGGGTTGTGTCAGAGGAACCTACCGACCCTAGACTGGGGGTCTCAGATGTAAGTTGTGATGATGTTGTTGATGAGCGCGTCAGCCAATCTACCACGGCAGATGCGTTACTGGTGGAGACCCGACCGCTAGCAGATACTGGCAGATTAGGTCTCTCAGCGTGACTCCTGCTGCTACTGGCCCCCAGTCTGATGCGAGCTCTGCCTGCGGAATCTTGGCCTCTGCCACTCCTCTTTTCACTTCCAGGCACTTGTCTGCCCGACATAGTCTAACTGGCGTGGTAGTAGGTGATATTTTAAGAACCCCCAGGCAGCAGTGGGTCTATATAAAACAGAATATAATGCACACCAAAAGTGAGCAGTAACACTCAGCCTCCAACAGGCCTGCTTAGTGTAAATAAGAGAGCTGCTTAGTGTAAATAAAGAGGGGTATGCTATGTTACAGAATGGGATGCCTCAACAGAAGTGCACCTGGCAGGCAGCAGTAAGCCTATGCCCAGCAAAAGTGTCTTATAATATAAATATAATAAGAGCAAATGCTTATATGGTCTTAAACAGAGGCTGCTTTAGTCACAGAATGGGATGCCCTGGGCAGGAATGGACCTGGCAGGGTCCAGTAGGGCTTTGGCCAGCAAAAGTGTCTTTATCAGGCCTAATTTCAAATATGATAAGAGCAAATGCTTATATGGTCTTAAACAGAGGCTGCTGTAGTCACAGAATGGGATGCCCCGGGCAGGAATCGACCTGGCAGGGTCCAGTAGGGCTTTGGCCAGCAAAAGTGTCTTTATCAGGCCTGATTTCTATGAGAATAAGTGCAAATGTTTATTATGCTATTAAATAGAGGCTGCTTTAGTCACAGAATGGGATGCCAGTGCCACAAAAACCAGAGAGCATGCACAGCAAAAGTGTCTTTATCAGGCCTGATTTCTATGAGAATAAGTGCAAATGTTTATTATGCTATTAAATAGAGGCTGCTTTAGTCACAGAATGGGATGCCAGTGCCACAAAAACCAGAGAGCATGCACAGCAAAAGTGTCTTTATCAGGCCTGATTTCTATGAGAATAAGTGCAAATGTTTATTATGCTATTAAATAGAGGCTGCTTTAGTCACAGAATGGGATGCCAGTGCCACAAAAACCAGAGAGCATGCACAGCAAAAGTGTCTTTATCAGGCCTGATTTCTATGAGAATAAGTGCAAATGTTTATTATGCTATTAAATAGAGGCTGCTTTAGTCACAGAATGGGATGCCAGTGCCACAAAAACCAGAGAGCATGCACAGCAAAAGTGTCTTTATCAGGCCTTATTTCTATGAGAATAAGTGCAAATGTTTATTATGCTATTAAATAGAGGCTGCTTTAGTCACAGAATGGGATGCCAGTGCCACAAAAACCAGAGAGCATGCACAGCAAAAGTGTCTTTATCAGGCCTGATTTCTATGAGAATAAGTGCAAATGTTTATTATGCTATTAAATAGAGGCTGCTTTAGTCACAGAATGGGATGCCAGTGCCACAAAAACCAGAGAGCATGCACAGCAAAAGTGTCTTTATCAGGCCTGATTTCTATGAGAATAAGTGCAAATGTTTATTATGCTATTAAATAGAGGCTGCTTTAGTCACAGAATGGGATGCCAGTGCCACAAAAACCAGAGAGCATGCACAGCAAAAGTGTCTTTATCAGGCCTGATTTCTATGAGAATAAGTGCAAATGTTTATTATGCTATTAAATAGAGGCTGCTTTAGTCACAGAATGGGATGCCAGTGCCACAAAAACCAGAGAGCATGCACAGCAAAAGTGTCTTTATCAGGCCTGATTTCTATGAGAATAAGTGCAAATGTTTATTATGCTATTAAATAGAGGCTGCTTTAGTCACAGAATGGGATGCCAGTGCCACAAAAACCAGAGAGCATGCACAGCAAAAGTGTCTTTATCAGGCCTGATTTCTATGAGAATAAGTGCAAATGTTTATTATGCTATTAAATAGAGGCTGCTTTAGTCACAGAATGGGATGCCAGTGCCACAAAAACCAGAGAGCATGCACAGCAAAAGTGTCTTTATCAGGCCTGATTTCTATGAGAATAAGTGCAAATGTTTATTATGCTATTAAATAGAGGCTGCTTTAGTCACAGAATGGGATGCCAGTGCCACAAAAACCAGAGAGCATGCACAGCAAAAGTGTCTTTATCAGGCCTGATTTCTATGAGAATAAGTGCAAATGTTTATTATGCTATTAAATAGAGGCTGCTTTAGTCACAGAATGGGATGCCAGTGCCACAAAAACCAGAGAGCATGCACAGCAAAAGTGTCTTTATCAGGCCTGATTTCTATGAGAATAAGTGCAAATGTTTATTATGCTATTAAATAGAGGCTGCTTTAGTCACAGAATGGGATGCCAGTGCCACAAAAACCAGAGAGCATGCACAGCAAAAGTGTCTTTATCAGGCCTGATTTCTATGAGAATAAGTGCAAATGTTTATTATGCTATTAAATAGAGGCTGCTTTAGTCACAGAATGGGATGCCAGTGCCACAAAAACCAGAGAGCATACACAGCAAAAGTGTCTTTATCAGGCCTGATTTCTATGAGAATAAGTGCAAATGTTTATTATGCTATTAAATAGAGGCTGCTTTAGTCACAGAATGGGATGCCAGTGCCACAAAAACCAGAGAGCATGCACAGCAAAAGTGTCTTTATCAGGCCTGATTTCTATGAGAATAAGTGCAAATGTTTATTATGCTATTAAATAGAGGCTGCTTTAGTCACAGAATGGGATGCCAGTGCCACAAAAACCAGAGAGCATGCACAGCAAAAGTGTCTTTATCAGGCCTGATTTCTATGAGAATAAGTGCAAATGTTTATTATGCTATTAAATAGAGGCTGCTTTAGTCACAGAATGGGATGCCAGTGCCACAAAAACCAGAGAGCATGCACAGCAAAAGTGTCTTTATCAGGCCTGATTTCTATGAGAATAAGTGCAAATGTTTATTATGCTATTAAATAGAGGCTGCTTTAGTCACAGAATGGGATGCCAGTGCCACAAAAACCAGAGAGCATGCACAGCAAAAGTGTCTTTATCAGGCCTGATTTCTATGAGAATAAGTGCAAATGTTTATTATGCTATTAAATAGAGGCTGCTTTAGTCACAGAATGGGATGCCAGTGCCACAAAAACCAGAGAGCATGCACAGCAAAAGTGTCTTTATCAGGCCTGATTTCTATGAGAATAAGTGCAAATGTTTATTATGCTATTAAATAGAGGCTGCTTTAGTCACAGAATGGGATGCCAGTGCCACAAAAACCAGAGAGCATGCACAGCAAAAGTGTCTTTATCAGGCCTGATTTCTATGAGAATAAGTGCAAATGTTTATTATGCTATTAAATAGAGGCTGCTTTAGACACAGAATGGGATGCCAGTGCCACAAAAACCAGAGAGCATGCACAGCAAAAGTGTCTTTATCAGGCCTGATTTCTATGAGAATAAGTGCAAATGTTTATTATGCTATTAAATAGAGGCTGCTTTAGTCACAGAATGGGATGCCTCACAGCAGACTTAAGATCAGTTCAGTATATATGCACAGTTAGTTACTATAAGCAGCCTGAAAACGCTACCAAAGGCTGGATGAAAAAAAAAAAATCTCCCTGTCACAGCCTCCGTTTTTCCTACCTTTCCCTGGCTTTCTGTCTGTCTCCTGTCTGTCTCCTGCCTGTCTCCTGCCTGTCTCCAGCCTGTCCCTGTCTGTCCCTGCCTGTCTAAGTGCCTCAGCTACACAGCGTTCTGTCTGTCACGAATGCAATAGAGAAATGAGGAAAAGCAAGATGGCCGCCGTTAAATACCGCTGTGTGACGTCACCGGGCTTGCTGGCTGCTGATAGGCTGCATGTGACTGCCCCAGCTTGCACTGGCGCGGGATACATGTCCAGACATGTCCCGCCCGCCATCTTAGAATGCCTGTAATGTAAATGAATGGATGTTAAAGGAAAACTTCGAGTGATCGAATCGCGGGGAAATTCGGATTCGATCCGAATCGAATTTTTCCTGAAATTCGGATCGAATCCGGGTTCGTCCGGATCGATTCGCTCATCCCTAATGATAATGATATGAGTCTCATCTATTGTGTTTCCAATAGGTCTCCTCCCTCCCTTTTGTCTCCTTGCTGCAATGCTAATGAATCTGTCATACTGCTGGGTGAGAAACAAAGCCCAGATAAAACTCCCCAGTAAGACAATATTAACATACCTTTACTTATTAAGATTCATTATTTTTAGTCAAATGAATACGCTGCTGGGTAAGTTATTATTGAGGGATTACAGTTATTTATTAGGCCAATGCACATGTGAATATTATTAAAATATAATTTATATAGAATACTCTCCATCCTGTGGTGTGCCCATCAGACCACATATTGAAAAGCCTCCTGGACCAAACCATAACCAAAGGTTGGTGAAGACCCCCTTTGCAAGGTTGCATGCAATGGTTTCTTCTTGTTTTGGATAAATGTTACTGCTAGGATTATTAGGTAAGTAGGCAGGTGATCTTTTAGAAATAAACCCAGTTAATTTGTGTGTGATAATTTAGGACAGCTCCAGAAGATGTATTGGAAATAGATAATTTATGTGCTAGTTTGAACATAACCTGCTGCTCGCTTCATCCCTCCTCTCCTCTCGCTTTTCCAATGCTTCAGCCAGTCTCATGGAGAATTTAGTTTTAAATGTTAACTCTCCAGCCAGGTCCCTCCTTATATTTCATTTTGAATCCAACGCTATCAACACAGGTCTGCCTCTGACCTTCTCCTGTCCTCCACCCTGGTCACTTCCTCTCATTCCCATCTCTACAGGACATCTCAGGCATAACTGCCATTTTCTGGAATGCCCTTTCCCATTAAATCCAACACTACACAACACTCAAAATTTCCAAAACTACCCTTAAAATCAATCTCTTCAGACAAGCATATAACCTGGTTTAGGCATTTCCACTGGGCACACGCCACCTGAACAACTCAACAACTACTAAGATAAGAAGTCTGCCTATAAGAAGTATAAAGTAAGTGGAAGTGTAGCTGACAGAGAGGCGTATAAAATTAAACAGAGGGAAGCAAAACTGATTATAAGGACTGCTAAAGGGCAAAAGGAGGAAGAAATGGCCAAATCTATGAAGAGGGGAGATAAAACCTTTTTCCGATATATTGGTGACAGAAAGAAGAAAAACAATGCAGTCTCAAACATTAGAAATAGGGAAAATAAATATATTGACGGAGATAAGGCTGTGGCTGACCATCTGAAGAGCTACTTTTGTTTGGTATTTTCAGATAGTAGCAGGCATGGCCATAGCACAGCATCCCGCTGGGAGGGCACAGCTCCGGAGTTTCTGGAGGCTGATGTCCTATCCGAGCTGGCACATCTAAAGGTAAGTAAGGTGATGGGTCCAGATGGAATCCACCCCAGAGTTCTAAGGGAACTTAGGTTTGTGATTGCAGCCCCTCTGACTGATTTACTTAACCATTCCCTTTCCACAGGTGAGGTTCCAGATGATTGGAGAATGGCCAATGTCGTACCAATCCATAAGAAGAGGAGTAGAGAAGAAGCCAGTAATTACAGGCCAGTTAGTGTAACATCTATAGTGGTCAAATTAATGGAAACACTTTTAAAAAAACAGATAATTTCCCATCTAAAAATGAATGACCTATTGGACCCAAAACAGCACGGCTTTACTGAGGGCCGATCATGTGACCAATCTTATTGATTTCTTTGACAATGTCACTAAAGTGTTAGATGAAGGTGGTGCTGTGGATATCGCCTATCTGGATTTTAGCAAAGCCTTTGACACTGTACCACATAAGGAGCTCATAGATAAGTTATTGAAGGTAGGACTCAATCCCTGGATAGTTCAGTGGATTTCCAGTTGGCTGAGGGATCGGTATCAGAGCGTTGTTGTAAATGGCGTGCAATCTGAACAAAGGCGAGTTACAAGTGGTGTGCCGCAAGGCTCTGTCCTGGGCCCCATTCTTTTTAATATATTTGTAAGTGACATAGGAGAAGGCTTGGTAGGAAAAGTTTGTCTGTTTGCTGATGATACCAAGGTTAGTAATAGGGTGGATATTCCTGGAGGTGTCTGCAACATGGAAAATGATTTAGCTTTACTGGATAGATGGTCAAAACTGTGGAAACTAGAGTTTAATGTCTCTAAATGTAAAATCCTGCACTTGGGTAGAAGGAATCCCTGCTCTGAGCACCGTATGGTCAGCACTGTGTTATCCAGGACCTCGGAGGAGAGAGATTTAGGGATACTGATTACTGATAGCTGCAAGATGATTGGACAGTGTAGCCAGGCAGTGGGAAAAGCAAGCAGGATGCTCGGCTGCATAGCTCGAGGCATCACCAGTAGGAAGAGGGAGGTTGTGATGCCGCTGTATAGAGCCCTGGTAAGGCCACAGCTAGAATACTGTGTGCAGTTCTGGAGACCTTACCTGCAAAAAGACATTATTCAAAGAGAACGGGTCCAAAGGCGGGCAACAAAAATGGTGGAAGGACTTAAACTTAAAACTTATCAGGAGAGACTTAAAGAACTTAATTTGTACAGTCTGGAGGAAAGAAGGGAGAGAGGGGACATGATGGAGACCTTTAAATATGTGAAAGGATTGAATAAGGTTCAGGAGGGAAGTGTTTTTAAGAAGAAACTTAATGATAGAACAAGGGGGCACAACCTGAAGCTAGTCGGGGGGAAGATCAGGAGCAATGTTAGAAAATATTATTTTACAGAAAGAGTAGTAGATGCTTGGAACAAACTTCCAGCAGAGGTAGTTGAAAAATCAACAGTCACTGAATTTAAACATGCCTGGGATAAGCTTCCATCTATCCTAAGATAAAGAGAACATACAGTATATACATAAGATAAAGAGAACATACAGTATACACATAAGGGCAGACTAGATGGACCGTATGGTCTCCTTCTGCCGTCAACCTTCTATGTTTCTGTGTTTCTACTACTCATGACCCATTCCCTGTGCTTCCAACACTTCCTTTAGACTGTAAGCTCAAAGGGGTCAGACTCTCTATCCTATTGTGTCCCACTCTCATAGTGTTTGCATTGTCATTTTTTGCATTGGGTCTGCAGTTTTCTGTGTACTATATGTTTTACCCTGTCTTTAATTACCACATAGTAAAGTTCTACAGAAGAAGAAGAGGGTGTTATATAAATAAATAATAATAATAATCTGTCTCTGCTGTGAATTTCCTGTCCCATTCCTTCTTTCATTCCCCTACACACTTGGTGCACCTTGGTATGGCCTTGTTTAAATTTAACAAAATCCATTGGCACTCACTATGATCTCTCAACAAACCAGGTTTAATACATATAAATATCTAATATAAATCTTTATTAGTTGGATATTTTACATTCGTGTGTCTTAGTTTAGTATCTTATAACATGAAGCTGTTACACACTTACAATGACTTCATCATATTCTTTTCCCAGTTTCAGTCCATTGTGTCAGTTATTGTGTCTCTTCATTTCTATGATAATGATGAGAGTCTCGTCTATTGTATTCAAATAAAGCTCCTCCCTATTGGCAGTGTTTATTTTGCTGCAATGCTGATGAATTTAACATACTGTTGGGTGATAAACAGAACCAAAGAACAGGTCAAATAACCTGATGACACCACATTAAAATATCACTTTGTTCTATGTGACTTTCAGGCTAATTCATCACTAACGCCAGGTAGCGACAGATGAGCGTCTGTATTGGCATTTTCAGAGCGCCCTCTAGTAGTCGCAGTGCTCGGCCGTGGGTCGCTAGTTCATAGCGACTCAGTCACTGTGCAGTAATGTTGAATACATTGTGAGGAGTCGCTATTTGACCAGTACAGCGCTGTGTGGGAGCACATGTTAGCGACTGGTCATAGCGACCGACTCACAACATATTCAAGAAAAAAAATGCCTCACACAACTCAACATCTATCCACTAGTAACAAAGCAAAAACATATGGAATTACATTGTAGCAACATTGTAACATGAACACTTTAATGTCATTTCTGAAGAAATATATAAAAAAATGAAAACATTGAGAAAAAAACTGCTTTTTTAATGCCAAAAGAGGTCGCAGCACTATTTGAGATTTTTTGCAAAATAAAAAAAAAACCCTGTTTAAAGAGGAGAAAAGGATCGTCTATTGAAATGTATGGGAGAGCGACAGGTAGCGAGAGGTCATACCTAGCGCTGTGTCAGGGCAGAACACCGGCGCTGTTCGCTGAGGCTGTGCAAATGATGAATCGGACGCTACATGGTGTTATCCCAGTCGCTAAACAGATTCTGCTTAATAAATGTGTAATTGCTGCCTTGTCCTGCGTTCACCAGTCGCTACCTGTCGCTATCCCTTCTAAAATAAGGGCCAAAGTATAAATAAAGGGCTGTGTGTTGTGTGTATCATCTGTGGATGCTGTGGTAAAAGCTGTAGCGTCATTCTGTTTGAGAATAGTGATTCTAGGCCGGCAGAGCCAGTCTGTGTGTGTTAAACAGTGTCTGTGGGATTGTCTGGCCTGGCTGACATCAGTGTTGTTTCCCTGATCTCTGCATTTTGTGATGGATGCCCATATTGTGTAGGACACAACTAGTGTGGATTTTTTGGAGACCATTTTGGGCTGTGCAGCATCTCCCCTCTTGGCTGGGCCAAACTTAGGAAGCATTCTTTCAGCAGCCTGATGGTTTATTCAGCAAGCTAATTGGTTTTGTGGTGAGCTGCATTGAGGTGCACTTGTGTTTGTGTAAGATTGTGTTTGTTTGTTATTTTGCTGGTTGCGTGTTTGTGTGACAGATTGTGTGCATTTGTTTTGTATTTGTGAGTGTATTGGCAATGAAGAGGTGTGAGGAGGAAGCTTTCATCCTGATGTTCTCTGTGTGGCTGCGATGTGCTGCCAGCGCTGGGGTATCACAGGAGTATTTAGAAGCCAGGGTGGTGAGATTATGGGCAAAGAGATGTTTTAGCACCAGATTGTCTGTGTGAGATTTGAGTGATGGGCCAATCTGCAGCAGGTTTCAGATGACTTGTGCTGTGCCTTTGTCGTTGTATGCCCAAATCCGACACGAAAGACCACTGCTGCCCTCCTCAGAGGCATCAGCCAAGGGACCATGTAGCAAGTGACCTAAGAAGTGACCTAAGAAGTGAGAGAAATAATACTAAAACTTTCAATCAGACCTTAAGAGCTGAAGCAAACCCTGCCAATCATAAAAGCATATTGCAGTTACATAGCATGGTTTGATACTGTGCTATACCCTGATCATTTTCTATCTTCCTAACTTTTTCCTTGAATGTAGCAATTTTACACTTTCTCTTGCTTCCATTTTATGTCTTTATCTTCAGGTGCCTAACCACAATGTCCAGAGGTGATATTGTTCAGGATACCTGCCTTTCAGTATCTTGCTTGTATAGTTGTTATCTCATATCAGTCATGTGATGTTGCATTATCTTATCCTATGAAGCAAAGATTTTGATCATTACAATATAATTGTCCTAGAAGAGACTTTGCAAACTATGGACTCAATTCAATAAGAGGTGAAAAAAATCTCATTGTAGTAAAAATTCACCTTGTGAGCAAAAAGCCTGAGAATGTCACTGTTACAGAATCACCAGCTAGTAAGACAATGACAGTCAGTGATACTTTTATACTCCTAAGAAAAGTAGAGATTTTAAAAAGTGTCATTGACTTCAGGCTTTTCAGGCTTTTTTCTTATAAAGTGATTTCTTTTACTACCGTGAAATTTTTTCAATACTTATTTAACTGACGTTAAAATTTTAGCCTGTGTGTCAGTATATAATTCCTTCTATTTGATGTGAGGGGGTGGGAAGAAACACCTTTCCACACTAGCACCCAGCACTATATCACTTGAGCGTCTTTAGGTCTCATTACTATTAAGTAATAATTAAATAATAATTGTGGAAATATTAACAACTTGACAAAATGTAACAGATAAAAATTCTGTGTTTCATAGTTTAGAATCTTTTACCATGAAGCTGTTACACTTTTGCAATGACAGAATCTTATTTCTTTCCCAGTTTCAGTCTATTGTGTCAGTTATGGTGTCATGTAATTTCTATGTTAATGGTGAGAGTCTTGTCTATTGTGTTTCTAATAAGGCTCCTCCCTCCCTTTTGTCTTCTTGCTGCAATGCTAATGAATCTGTCACACTGCTGGGTGAGAAACAAAGCCCAGTGAAACTCCCCAGGAAGACGCCATTAACATACCTTTGTTTATTAAGATTCATTCCATTCAGCCAATCCAAAGCCGCCTCATGTTAGAGAATGTTTGTACAGACAATATAAGGTGAGGCCGGCTCAGTCACAGCAAAAGCAGACGGGTCAGGAGAGCGGCGAGGGGATCCCCATACTGCCCTATACCAGGTAGATATGACTTCTGTTACTATTAGGTTATATGTGATGGTTGTTATCATGTCTGGGTAAATTATTTGGCTGTGTACTATGTGAATGATTTTGGCTGTCCCCATAGTATAAACATAACATTTTATTGTGTGTCAGGCAGATGTGGAATCGGTTGGAGCTGACCATATTATCTATACAATCTTTTATATATGGAATGAATAGGCTGCTGGGTAACTATTTAGCCATTACAGTAATTTAGTTAATTTATAGAGGTTTGTGCACATGTGAATATTTATAAATGATAATATAAAGTATGACATGCTCAGTCAATAATATGCATCAGATATCTATAGTACTAAGGAATGTCTATACTGCATGAAATGTACTAAGAGAAGTATTGTATTATCCATCTGATGATTGATGCAGTAGGAGTAAGTGGTGATGACACCAACCCTGATGGGTAGCCACTAAAATTTCCAGATAAAACACATGTTACACTTTAGAGGGAACAGTAAATAGGTGTATTGTACCTAAAAGGAATCTCTGTTGATCGGCACATTTATTACTCAGCGCAGTCCACAGATTCTTACTGAAGGATAAACATATTTTACATTGAGATATAATATAGTTACATATCTCAATAAGAATGTGTTTTTCTACAGAAAAGGGGGGTATGGACCTAATGGGGGCCATGCTAATTATATGTTAAGCCATCCCTAACTCTGAGTGTGTTTTTTACTTTACCACACAAAAAAATGCAATAAAAATAGTTCAGAAACAACAGCACAATATGGGGAATGTTCAAGAAGAATTCACAATTTTTCCAACAAATGTGAGAGGCTCTTATTTTTTCTGAACTGAACAAATATCCCTTCCCTTACCTGTAAAAATGCCACATTGAATGTACAGG
This sequence comes from Gastrophryne carolinensis, assembly GCA_027917425.1. Taxonomy (NCBI): domain Eukaryota; kingdom Metazoa; phylum Chordata; class Amphibia; order Anura; family Microhylidae; genus Gastrophryne; species Gastrophryne carolinensis. The sequence goes on along the minus strand of CM051236.1, from coordinate 7,251,641 downwards.
TGACGTTTGGGGAAAAGCTGTAATATGTAATACAATATAATTTTTTTGCACTTGTTAGCATGTTAAAGCAGATAAGCTCACTGATATGGAAGTTTTAGTTACGTTAAGCTTGGTTCACCAAATAATTAGAATGACCCGCAGTGCTGAGTAGATGTATTTTCATTCATTTAGTTTAATAATAATTGTGGGGACAATCATGAAAAATATTATATGTTATTCCTGATTTCTCAGTCTCCCGCTCATTCCATTCCCATAGCAAACTTCCCTTCTCAACAAGCTAGCTTCATAGGTAGCGCGGGTAGTTGTAATTCTCAACCCAGTCCTGCTCTAAGAAAGCTGTGCAGGTCTCGCACCCACGGGGGGGTTCCAAAGAAAATCCATGTTGCTTTTTACACCCCTGGCCTGAAACAAAGCCACAGTGTCCCAGCCATGAGTGACCCCCTGCAGGGAGCTGCCTTTTACCACATGCATGAAAGGAAAATCTCTTCAAGCAGCCGGTGCCAACACAGAACCATGAATAACTGGGTCACAGCCCCCCCTAGCCCCAAGCCAAATACAGAATCAGAAATCAGAACCGTGAATCAAAGCCAAATCCATCTCAGTTTGTCCCATCTCCATAACTATCCTTGAACCATCCTAAAACTCTATTCTTGGACACACCAGAAGTGCAGCAATAGTTTAACACCAAGAGGAAGACACTCCTCCCAGGGGGCATTGGAAATGTCCATTGTTACATGTTTGTAATTACTCACCTGTAACCTGTACTATGCTCTCAGACCTGTAAATTTAATATTTCCAAAATATCTCATACTGGTAACTAGTGTGCACTTGTGGCCTAGAGGTAAGGGGAGTGTGACCGGAGGGTGACAGGTTTGAATCCTGGTCCTGAATGAAGGAACATGACTCAAATGCTCTTGAGCAAGGCACCGAACCCCGCAACATCTCCCCGGGCAGTAATTTAGGGCAGCCCACCGCTCCAGGCATGGATTAAATGCCGGGGACAAATTCCTACGTGTGCATATGCATATAATGGCCATCTATACATTAAGCTTATCACATTATAATATATATTTAAAAAATGCAAAAAAGGCAAATGCTTTACTTCTTTTTCAAAACTTTGTAGACTCCAAAAAAGTCACACTGAAATACTGCTTGTGTAATTTACATGACTTTCTGTATTTTTCTGACAGGTTGAACATTTATCAGGAAGCTGGAATCCATTTCCATCAGCCCACAATGAGCCCTAAACCAGGAAAACCATATCAGTGCTCTGAGTGTGGAAAATGGTTCGGTTGTAAATCAGAACTCACAAGTCACCAGAGGAGTCACACTGGAGAGAAGCCGTTCCCATGCTCTGAATGTGGCAAATGCTTTGCTCATCATCCAAATCTTCTTATACATCAGAGGATCCACACGGGAGTGAAGCCATTTTCATGTCCTGATTGTGACAAGTGCTTTACACGACATGCAAACCTGCTTATACACCAGAGGACTCACACTGGGGAGAAGCCATATTCCTGTCCTGATTGTGACAAGTGCTTTACACGACATGCAAACCTGCTTACACACCAGAGGACTCACACTGGAGAGAAGCCATTTTCATGTTCTGAGTGTGACAAGTGCTTTACACGACGTGCAACCCTGATTATACATCAGAGAACTCACACTGGGGAGAAGCCATTTTCATGTCCTGAGTGTGACGAGTACTTTATACGTCGGGCAAACCTGCTTACACATCGGAGTACTCACACTGGAGAGAAGACATTTTCATGCAATGAGTGTGACAAGTGCTTTACACAGCGATCATCCCTGTTTAAACATCAGAGGACTTACACTGGAGAGAAACCATATTCATGTTCTGAGTGTAGTAAGTGCTTTACACAACATAGTAACTTACTTGCACACCAGAAAATTCATACTGGAGAGAAGCCATTTTCATGTCCTGAGTGTTACAAGTACTTTACACAACATGCAAACCTGCTTACACATCTGAGGACTCATACTGGAGAGAAGCCATTTTCATGCACTGAGTGTGAAAAGTGCTTTACACAGCAATCTTCCCTGTTTAAACATCAAATGACTCACACTGGAGAGAAACCATATTCCTGTCCTGAGTGTAGCAAGTGCTTTACACAACATAGTAGCTTACTTTCACACCAGAAAATTCATACTGGAGAGAAAACATTTTCGTGCCCTGATTGTGACAAGTGCTTTACACACCATACAAACCTGCTTAAGCATCAGATAATTCACACTGGGGAGAAGCCATATTCCTGTCCTGAGTGTGACAAGTGCTTTACAAACCATACAAACCTGCTTACACACCAGAAGTCTCACACTGGAGAGAAGCCATTTTCGTGTCCTGAGTGTGACAAGTGCTTTACACAACATGCAAACCTGCTTACACATCAGAGGACTCACACTGGGGAGAAGCCATTTTCGTGTCCTGAGTGTGACAAGTGCTTTACATGGCGTTCAACCCTGCTTACACATCGGAGGACTCACACTTGAAAAAATAATTTTACATTTCTGGAAGGTGACAAGTGTTTTAGTTGAAGTGTGAATTTCCAGTGCCACACTATAATCCATAATATAAGGGCACACACTGGAGAGAAGGCATATCAATGTCGTAACGTGATGAAGGGTATGCACATAAATCACAGCTGACAAGACACCAAAGGAGTCACCTCACCGCGTATGCAATGTTTCTTACAAAAGCAACAAGTTTCATACCAGGAAAATCGGTTACTGAGAACAAGTTACATATTTTGTTGATGAGCCTGAGACGTTTTGACCAGAGAGATGGGAAATATTCAGAGCTCATGTGTTCCAATGTAATTGTTATTTATAAGGTAGTTACATTGTGCCACATTATCTGCATATATGTCTGTTGCCTACCCTCTGCACATGCCTAATAATTTTATGGATTACACATTTAAGCACAACCAGACAATAGTTATCATCCAGAAAGCCAGTGAGATTGTAAAAAGTCAGATATCATACCATTTAAAAACTTTTCATCACTGGAAATTAAAAGGTTAACTTTTCGTTGCAAATATGTGGTTTCTAGAATGTATTTGTTAACTAGATTGTTTTATTTAGGTTTATATATTTGTGAACTTGTAGTGCATTAAATTGAGAAATTAAAGGAACTCTCAACAATACAATACAATATATTTGTATTTACAATTCACAATAGCAAAGTCAATATCCTATATGAATTATGTAGCATTTTGTATGCAATTGTTTGTGAAACTCTTCTTTCTAAATAAAAAGGCGATAAAAAAGGAGCCAGTAGGATGTTTGGTGAAATTTCTTTAAAGAGACAGTCCAGGCAATGGCAATAATAAGGCAGCGAGAAGCTAATCTGTTCAAAATAACGTCACAGGTCAGCAACAAAATTATTTTGCTTGTTCTCAGTGATTAATTTTCCTGGTGTGAAGTTTGGTGCTTTTATAAGACATATTGCATTTGTGGCAATGTGACTACTTTGGTGTTTTGTCAGCTGTGATGCATATAACCTTCACCACATTCAGGATATTGATATAGATTCTCTCCAGTGTGTAGCCTATCAGTATGGATCACGCAGTGGTCGAAATTCACTCTTCGACTAAAACACTTTTTAGTAACATTCCAGATATCAAAAAGCTTTATCTGCAGTGTTCTCTGATGGTTAAGCAGAGATGCACGTTGTGTAAATCACTTGTCACACTCAGGACATGAAAATGGCTTCCCTGCAGTGTAAATTATCTGATGTTTAAGCACAATAAGGCAGGAATATGGCTTTTCTCAAGAGTGAGTCCTCTGATGTGTAAGCAGGTGTGAATTCTGTGTAAAGCACTTGTCACAATCAGGGCAGGAATATGGTTTCTCTCCGGTGTGAGTACTATAATGACTTTATTTATTGACTTTATTGGTTCTAAAACATTTGCCACATTCTAGGCATGAATATGGCTTCTCTCCTGTATGGATCATGGAAAGGAATTTGAGATGAGCATTTCGACAGGCCGAAAGGCTACAATAACAACCCGAAAGAAACTTGCTACAAACTTTGCAGTACCACCCCGGGAATTTCCTCCCAGGGAGAATGCCCCAAGCAGAATATTCCCTAGGGGTAACTTACAGAAAAAATACAATCATCTGGAGAACAAATATTCAACTTGTTCTGTAACAAAAAGCTCAACTCTGGCGCAGAAAAATGCTTCTCTGAAGCCCAGAGCGCCGGAGGCTGTGTGTTTAAAGTCTGTTTTTCAGCATCTATCCACTAGTAACAAAGTGAAAACATATGGAATTACATTGTAGCAACATTGTAACATGAACACTTTAATGCCAGACCTGTAATGTGATTTCCGAAGAAATATATAAAAAATGAAAAAAAATTGTGAAAAAACTGCTTTTTCAATGCCAGAAGAGGTCGCAGCATTATTTGAGATTTTTTGCAAAATAAAAAAAACCAAAAACCCAGTTTAAAGAGAAGAAAAGTATCGTCCATTGAAATGTATGGGAGAGCGACAGGTAGCAAGAGGTCATACCTGGCTCTGTTCACTGAGGCTGTGAAAATGATGAATCGGACACTACATGGCGTTATCCCAGTTGCTAAACAGATTCTGCTTGATAAATGTGTAATTGCTGCCATGTCCGGCGTTCACCAGTCGCTACGTGTCGCTAACTCTCATTAACCAGGCACTACCTGACTGTATCCCTTCTTAAATTAGGGCCTAAGTATAAATAAACGGCTGTGTGTTGTGTGTATCATCTGTGGATGCTGTGGTAAAAGCTGTAGCATCATTCTGTTTGAGAATAGTGATTCTAGACAGGCAGAGCCAATCTGTGTGTGTTAAACAGTGTCTGTGGGATTGTCTGGCCTGGCTGACATCAGTGTTGTTTCAGTGAGCTCTTGCATTTTGTGATGGATGACCATATTGTGTAGGACACAGCTAGTGTGGATTTTTTGGAGATCATTTGTGGATTGTGCAGCATCTCCCCTCTTGGCTGGGCCAAACTTAGGAAGCATTCTTTCAGCAGCCTGATGGATTATTCAGCAAGCTAATTGGTTTTTTGGTGAGTTGCATTGAGGTGCACTTGTGTTTGTGTAAGATTGTGTTTGTTTGTTATTTTGCTTGAGTGGTTGCGTGTTTGTGTGACAGATTGTGTATTTGTTTTGTATTTGTGAGTGTATTGGCTATGGAGAGGTGTGAGGAGGAAGCTTTCATCCTGATGTTCTCTGTGTGGCTGCGATGTGCTGCCAGCGCTGAGATATCACAGGAGTATTTAGAAGCCAGGGTGGTGAGATTCCGGGCCCAGAGATTATTTAGTATTCAGGTTTCAGATCAATTGTGCTGCACTTTTGTCGTTGTATGCCCAAATCCGACACAAAATTGACCCCACCACTAGCAGCAGCACCTGTGTGCCTCCCTGGAAATCTTTGAGCGGGGCACCTTTCAGGCCAATGCTGCCCTCCACAGCGGCATTAGCCAGGTGACCATGAAGCAAGTGACCTAAGAAGTGACCTAAGAAGTGAGAGAAATAATACTAAAACATTCAATCAGACCTTAAGAGCTGAAGCAAACCCTGCCAATCATAAAAGCAAAATACAAGATTATGGTCATCCCAAGCTCAAGCAAACTTTTTGAACATAATTTTTTGAAGAGCCATTTTGGTGGATGCCCATATTGTGTAGGACACAGCTAGTGTGGATTTATTTGGAGACCATTTGTGGGCTGTGCAGCATCTCCCCTCTTGGATGGGTAAACTTAGCTTTTCGGCATCAAGCTTCAGTCACACACAAACACAATTGCCATGTGGAATGATGTGTAAAGTACATTTTATTTTCAGAACTTAATTTTCATAAAAAAAACTGTTAATAAACACTATAAAATGAATTGTGATGTTTAATTAAGTTGTGTGGGTAATGTGGGTGAAAAAGAACGCTGCTACAAATTGGTTAGGGAACAAGAACAGCATTGTTTCACTCGGGTGCTGCATTGATTCAGGGAGAGCGCTTCTACAGCGCCCTTCACACATCACATTTATCAATGCTGGACAGGATACTACAGCATCACTTGTCCAGTGCCAAAGCTAGGTTAGCGGCAGACACTCATATGCGCCATAGTTTTGACGCTAGTCTTAAATCAGCCTCTTAGTATGTGAACTGTGAGCATTAGTGGCTCATTATATAGCAGTTACCTGGTACTGTTTGATACTGTGATATACCCTGATTATCTTCCTAACTTTTTCCTTGAATGTATCAATTTTTGAATTTTCTCTTGCTTCCATTTTGTCTTCATCATCGGGTGCCAAACCACAATGTCCAGAGGTGATATTGCTCAGGATACCTGCCTTCCTGTATCTTGCTTGTACAGCTGTTATCTCATATCAGTCATGTGATGTTACATTGTATTATCTTATGAAGCAAAGACTTTGATCATTACAATATAATTGTCCTAGAAGAGAATTTGCAAACTATTGACTCAATTAAATAAGAGACGAAAAAAATCTCACGGTAGTAAAAATTCACCTTGTGAGCAAAAAGCCTGAGAATGTCACTGTTACAGAATCACCAGCTAGTAAGACAATGACAGTCAGTGATACTTTTATACTCCTAAGAAAAGGAGAGATTTTATTTACTCCCTTTACACTGTAGTAAAAAGTGCCATTGACTTTTCAGGCTTTTTTTCCTATAAAGTGATTTTTTTGAAGTTTTTTTTTTACTACCGTGAAAATGTTTTCAATACTTATTGAACTGAGGTTGAAATTTTAGCCTGTGTGTCAGTATATAATTCCTTCTATTTGATGTGAGGGGGTGGGAAGAAACACCTTTCCACACTAGCACCCAGCACTATATCACTTGAGCGTCTTTAGGTCTCATTACTATTAAGTAATAATTAAATAATAATTGTGGAAATATTAACAATTTGAAAAAATGTAACAGATAAAAATTCTGTGTTTCATAGTTTAGTATCTTTTACCATGAAGCTGTTACACTTTTGCAATGACAGCATCTTATTTCTTTCCCAGTTTCAGTCTATTGTGTCAGTTATGGTGTCATGTAATTTCTATGTTAATGTTAAGAGTCTTGTCTATTGTGTTTCCAATAAGGCTCCTACCTTTTGTCTCCTTGCTGCAATGCTAATGAATTTGTCATACTGCTGGGTGAGAAACTGAATAGTTGGATGAAAAACAAAGCCCAGTGAAACTCCCCAATAAGACGACATTAACATACCTTTACTTATTAAGATTCAAAGAAAATCCATGTTGTATCTCAAACTCTGAAATAAAGCCACAGTGTCCCAGCCATGAGTGACCCCTGCAGGGAGCTGCCTTCTATCACATGCATGAAAGGAAAATCTCTTCAGGCAGCCGGTGCCAACACAGAACCATGAATAACTGGGTCACAGCTCCCCCTAGCCCCAAGCCAAATACAGAATCAGAAATCAGAACCGTGAATCAAAGCCAAATCCATCTCAGTTTGTCCCATCTATATTCTTGGACACACCAGAAGTGCAGCAATAGTTTAACACCAAGGGGAAGATACTCCTATCTCATACTGGTAACTAGTGTGGCCTAGAGGTTAGGGCAGCCCACCGCTCCGAGCATGGGTTAAATGTGAAGGGCAAATTCCTATGTGTGTGCAAGCATACAATGGACATCTATACATTAAACATTAAGCTTATCGCATTACAATATATATTTAACTTGTGCTGACTTTTTTCCATAACTAAAATACCAAACTGAGAAGCAGTTCTCATGCTCTGATAGAGACAAATGCTTTACTTCTCATTCAAAACTTTGTAGACTCCAAAAAAGTCACACTGAAATACTGCTTGTGTAATTTACATGACTTTCTGTATTTTTCTTACAGGTTGAACATTTATCAGGAAGCTGGAATCCATTTTAAAGATAAACTGATCCCTATCAGCCCACAATGAGCCCTAAACCAGGAAAACCATATCAGTGCTCTGAGTTTGGAAAATGGTTCCGTTATAAATCACTCACAAGTCACGAGAGAAGTCACACTGGGGAGAAGCCGTCCAAATGCTCTGAATGTGGCAAATGCTTTACTACTCATTCAAAAGTTCTTATACATCAGAGGATCCACACTGGAGAAAAGCCATTTTCATGTCCTGTTTGTGACAAGTGCTTTGCACGGAGTTCAAACCTGCTTGTACATCAGAAGACTCACCTTTTAAAAGTCTGGAAGGAGACAATTGTTTTAGTCGAAGTGTGAATTTCCAGCACCACGATCCATAGTTATAGGGCACAAACTGTAGAGAAGCCATATCAATGTCATGACATAGTGAAGGTTATGCACATAAATCACAGCTGACAAGACCCCAAAGTAGTCACCTCGCCAAGAATACAATGTGTCCTACAAAAGCACCAAATTTCACACCAGGAAAATTGGTCACTGAAAACATAACATAAAACATAATTTTGTTGATGAGCCTGTGATTTTAATTTGACCAGAGAGATGGGAAATATTCAGAGCTCATGTGTTCCAATGTAATTGGTATTTATAACGTAGTTGCATTGTGCAGCATTATCTGCATATATATCTGTTGCCTACCCTCTGCACATGATAATAATTATATGGATTGCACATTGAGGTACAACCAGACAATAGTTATCATCCAGAAAGCCAGTGGCATTGTAAAAAGAAAGATATCATACCATTTAAAAACTACATCACTGGCAATTTAAATGTTAACCTTTCATTAGAAATATATGGTTTCTAGAATTGATTTGTTAAAATATATGGTTGAGATAAATATGTGGGTATAAGAAAAAGAATCCCAGCATTCAATTAAAAATAAAGCAGTACTTATTTACCCACCTCACTGTTGATGCTGTTGCACCATTTTTCAATGACCACTTCAAAATGTGGACACAAAGTCGTCTCCGGCCATCTGAGCCTAGCTGCACTGGTCGCACTTACTGAGCCATTTCATGTTACGAGTACTTGGACAGGAATAATTCAATGGAAATGAGGGGCAAAGATTAGAGAGCTCCTGAAGCATCTATCGCTCACTTCAGGTAATGAAGAAGATGCGAATGGGACCGGCATCAGATTAGCTACTCACTGCCGATTTTTGCAATTGTCTGGACTGACCATTTAAAGACATTTGCCCCCCTTTGGCTTTCCTTTTTTTATCACCTTTTTATTTAGAAAGAAGTGTTTCACAGACAAATGCATACAAAATGCAACAAACTTCATATAGAATATCGGCTTTGTTATTGTGAATTGTAAATACAAACATATATGTTCGTATTTATATATTGTGCCATATTATACAGAGTTGCTCTATTTTGTCCATTTTAATGCTCTAACAGTTCAAATATATTTTAACCTAAATAAAACATCTGACTCTATTCGCCTCTTTCATTTTTTCTGGTATTGAAGATGTAACAATGTAACAAGCATTGACATGAGAGAAGAAAAGGAAAGAGTAGAGCTACAGAAGATATAGAGTAAATCAAAAAGGGAAGGTGGTGGCTCCTCCATATGATGAATCAGTCAGACACAAATTCATCTTAGAGAAACAGAGAACATTCTGGGTATAATGAGAACAGTTCCCATGAATGACGTGTTTCCCTATGTTTACCAGATCTTCCTTTAATGGATGCTGTCAGCTCCTACATATGTCTTTCACCTCGGACATCCAAGGGGTGTCAGGCCTTATCTACACCTATGGGGATTGCATAAAGGGCCGGATTAAGTGTGGCGGGGGCCCTTGGTCACAAAATCTGGTGGATACCCCAGAAACAGCATTTTTTTCCAACCAAGTAACTGATTGATGATTGTCTGGCACACGCCCACTTACTGGAACGTCAGATAGAGTCCCTTGTGCCACCCTTGTTAAGGTGCAGACTGCACGGGAACTCCCGCTTTGCCATTCTGGGCGGGGGGTAGTGTAGTCGGCCAGCTTGTCCAGCAAAAAACAGTTCCCTGCATTGAGCTGCTAGCAGCTGTGTTTGGTGGCATATCTACTTGGTTTGGCAGCGGGGCGGGAATAACCCCTTATTCTGTTCCTGTCTGTCATCTTCTACCTGAATAAACAGGCCTCAGTGTATACTGTTTCCGCTTCAGCTCCTCAGCTATATGCAGTGGGGAACTGGGGCAAAAAATCAGCCCTCGATTTTACTAGATGCAGTATTTGCGCCATTTAGAATCTTTCTCATGGCTTCAGTGTTAGTTTCAGAGTACCATCTGGCACTGCGCTGTGGTCTACATTGGTGCTAGCAGTCGCCGTGCAGAATGCTAATTTATTAGCTTCGATTGTTGCACTAGGTATTGGCCGGCCTATGTCAGCGCCTGTTGGACCCGGCTGCTGCATGGGTACACGCTGCATTGATTCAGGGGGAGCGCTTCTACAGCGCCCTCCACACATCGCATTTATCAATGCTGGACACAATACTACAGCATCACTTGTCCAGTGCCAAAGCTAGGTTATAGCGCCAGACACTCGTTTGCACCATAGTCTTGATGCTAGTCTTAAATCAGCCTCTTAATCTGTGAACTGTGAGCATTAGTGGATCATCATATAGCAGTTACATAGCATTGTTTGATACTGTGATATACCCTGATCATGTTCTATCTTCCTAACTTTTTCCTTGAATGTAGCAATGTTTGCCTTTTCTCTTACTTCCATTTTTTTTCTTCATCATCAGGTGCCTAACCACAATGTCCAGAGGTGATATTGCTTAGGATACCTGCCTTCCTGTATCTTGCTTGTACAGCTGTTATCTCATATCAGTCTTGTGATGTTACATTGTATTATCTTATGAAGCAAAGACTTTGATCATTACAATATAATTGTCCTAGAAGAGACTTTGCAAACTATGGACTCAATTCAATAAGGCGAAAAAAATCTCATGGTAGTAAAAATTCACCTTGTGAGCAAAAAGCCTGAGAATGTCACTGTTACAGAATCACCAGCTCGTAAGACAATGACAGTCAGAGATACTTTTATACGCCTAAGAAAAGTAGAGATTTTTTTACTCCCTTTACACTGTAGTAAAAAGGCTCATTGATTTTTCAGGCTTTTATTCATTTTATTTATTTTATTTAGTGGACATAATAATATAATATTAATAAGCTGCTGGGTAACTAATTTATGAGGGAATACAGTAAATTGGCCAATCCAAAGAGGTCTATGCACAGGTGATTTCTAAAAGATACTATATTACTTTATATGTAAGTGACTCTAATCTTGATACCAAGATTCCAACATTTAGCTCATTTAGTACGGTATCACTATGTAGCAAGAATTTCACAGCTGTATTTTGCTTGAAACAAAGACCTAGTTGGGTTGACATAGAAGAATCTAATTTAGTTACAGATGCTACAGATCTAATTCTGAGCACGACCACTAAAGATAGGCTGCAGATTAGGAACCATTTATTAATTCAATATAATTTAATATGTGAGATGTGCGGATTGGCAGGTCATCATATAGCCATAACCTATGAGAATACAAATAATAAGAAACAATTTCCATGGTAGTTCACCTTATGAGCCTGAGAATTTCACTGTTAATGAATCAGCAGCTAGTAAGACAATGACAGTCGGTGGAATGTTTATACTCCTAAGAAAAGTAGAGAATAGTTTACTCCCTTTTATACTGTAATAAAACTTTCCTTTGACTTTCATTGTCTTCCCAGCTGATGATTCAGTAACAATGACATTCTCAGGCTTTTTTCATATAAAATGTTTTTTACTACCATGAGATTTTTTTCAGAATTGATGTTGATATTTTGGTCTGCATGTCATTATATAATTTCTTTTATTTGATGCTTGTGTAATTTACATGCCTTTCTGTATTCTTCTTACAGGCTGGAAATTTAACAGGAAGCTACATTTTACATATAAATTGATCTCCATCAGGCCATGATGAGTCCTACAGAAGTGAAGCCATCAGTCTCTGAGTGTGGAAAATGGTTTCAATTTAATTCAGAGCTCACATGTCACCAGAGTCACACTGAAGAGAAAACATTCCCATGCGCTGAATGTGGAAAATGCTTTATTAATGATTCAAAACTTACTAGACACCTGAGGATGCACAGTGGAGTAAAGCCATACCAGTGCTCTGAGTGTGGAAAATTGTGTAGTTCTAAGTCAGAGCTCACATGTCACCAGAGGTTTCACACTGGAGAGAAGCCATTTTCCTGTCCTGAGTGTGACAAGTGCTTTACACAACGTCCTGACCTGCTTACACACCAGAAGACTCACACCGGAGAGAAGCCATTTACATGCACTGAGTGCGACAAGTGCTTTACAAATAAATCAAACCTGGTCACACACCAGAGGACTCACACTGGAGAGAAACCGTTTAGATGTTTGGACTGCAACAAGCGTTTTAGTCGAAGTGCTCATCTCAAATTTCACTCCATGATCCATACAGGAGAGAAGCCATATTCATGCCTAGAATGTGGCAAATGTTTTAGAACCAAGAAAGTATTAAATGGTCATTATAGTACTCACACTGGACAGAAACCATATTCCTGCCCTGATTGTGCCAAGTGCTTTACACAGCGTGAAACCCTGCTTACACATCAGCGAATTCACACTGGAGAGAAGCCATTTTCATGCCCTGAGTGTGACAAGTGTTTTACACAGAGTTCACACCTGCTTACACATCAGAGGACTCACTCCTCTGAGCCATATTCCTGTCCTGATTGTGCTTAAACATCAGATAATTTACACTGCAGGGAAGCCATTTTCATGTCCTGCGTGTGACAAGTGATTTACACAATGTGCATCCCTGCTTAACCATCAGAGAACACTGAAGATAAAGCTTTTTGATATCTGGAATGTTATAAAGTGTTTTAGTCGAATAGTGAATTTCGACCACTCCTTGATCCATACTGATAGGCCACACACTGGAGAGAATCCATATCAATATCCAGAATGTGGTGAAGGTTATATGCATCACAGCTGACACCAAAGTAGTCACATTGCCACAAATGCAATGTGTCATATAAAAGCACCAAACTTCACACCAGGAAAATTAATCACTGAGAACAAGCAAAATCATTTTGTTGCTGACTTGTGACGTTATTTTGAACAGATTAGCTACTTGCTGCCTTATTATTGCCATTGCCTGGACTGTCTCTTTAAAGAAATTTCACCAAACATCCTACTGGCTCCTTTTTTATCGCCTTTTTATTTAGAAAGAAGAGTTTCACAGACAATTGCATACAAAATGCTACATAATTCATATAGTATATCGACTTTGCTATTGTGAATTGTAAATGTAAATATATTGTATTGTATTGTTGAGAGTTCCTTTGATTTGTCAGTTTAATGCACTACAAGTTCACAAATATATAAACCTAAATAAAACAATATAGTTAACAAATACATTCTAGAAACCACATATTTGCAACGAAAATTTAACCTTTTAATTTCCAGTAATGAAGTGAAGTTTTTAAATGGTATGATATTTTACTTTTTACAATCTCACTGGCTTTCTGGATGATAACTATTGTCTGGTTGTGCTTAAATGTGTAATCCATATAATTATTAGGCATGTGCAGAGGGTAGGCAACAGACATATATGCAGATAATGCGGCACAATATAACTACCTTATAAATAACAATTACATTGCAACACATGAGCTCTGAATATTTCCCATCTCTCTGATCAAAAGTCTCAGGCTCATCAACAAAACATGTAACTTGTGACCAATTTTCCTGGTGTGAAACTTGTTGCTTTTGTAAGAAACATTGCATACGCGGTGAGGTGACTGCTTTGGTGTCTTGTCAGCTGTGATTCATGTGCATACCCTTCATCACATTACGACATTGATATGCCTTCTCTCCAGTGTGTGCCCTATAATTATGGATTATAGTGTGGCGCTGGAAATTCACACTTCAACTAAAAAACTTGTCACCTTCCAGAAATTTAAAATGCTTTTTTCAAGTGTCAGTCCTCCAATGTATAAGCAGGGTTGAACGCCATGTAAAGCACTTGTCACACTCAGAACATGAAAATGGCTTCTCCCCAGTGTGAGTTCTCTGATGTGTAAGCAGGCTTGTATGCTGTGTAAAACACTTGCCACATTCAGTGCATGGGAATGGCTCCTCTCCAGTGTGACTCCTCTGGTGACTTGTGAGCTCTGATTTATAACGGAACCATTTTCCACACTCAGACCACTGATATGGTTTTCCTGGTTTAGGGCTCATTGTGGGCTGATGGAGATCAGTTTATCTGTAAAATGGATTTCAGCTTCCTGATAAATGTTCAACCTGTCAGAAAAATGTGAATCATATTTTATGGAAATTGACCGGGTTGTCCAGGGACCAGGAACAAGCTGAAATATAATATAGTTCCATAGCTCAATACTATTATGTTTGGTCTAGCAAAGAATCTGATCATTGCAATATAATTGTTCCAGAAGGGACTGTTTGATGTGAGGTGGGAAGAACCATTTTGACACTAGTCCCAGCACTTTATCACTTGAGCTTTTTTAGGTTTGATAGCTAGTAAGTATAATTGTGAAAAAATGCTCCAATCTAACAAAATGTAATGGATACAAATACTGTGTGTCCAAGTTTAGGATATTTAACTATGAACCTGTGACTGCACCTAATTTCTTTACCAGTTTCAGTCTATTGTGTCAGTTACAGTGTCATGTGATTTCTATGTTAATTATGAGAGTCTCGTCTATTGTGTTACAAATAAGGCTCCTCCCTCCCTTTTGTCTCCTTGCTGCAATGCTAATGAATCTGAACACAAACACGCAACCACTCAAGCATATTCCATTTCTGTAGACCTACTACCACCAATAGCCAACAAATTATGGCAATGGATGTCCATAACCCAAGTGAAGCGGGATAACCATATGAGAATGATAAAGGCTAACTTGGGATAAGAACAAAAAATTATGGTATATAAATGTTCCCAAAATTGATGTTGTAAATTGTAAACCCTGAAAAATCTGGACGAATACCTAAGGAGAATCATTAAGATACCCCCTAAACATACAATATAGAAAATACCACACCGTCATTACTAGTATAAAAATAGGGCCACAACCAGGTAAATCATGAAATGTATACTATGTCATCATTTGAGAATAAATAGGGCTTTATCCAATATAACATACGTGCAGTTTCCAATAAGCTAGTGTCCCCACCCTGCAAAAGAGGAGAGCCCCGGCATATAAATGTAATCATAAATAAGTCATTAATATAAATGAGGATTAATACATACAGGGGGTGAAGCATATGTATGTAGATTAATAATCAAATAATTGAATAACCATACGTAATACATTTTGTACTGCACATCTAGGTAGTTCAAATACGACAAACGATAATAGACGGGCTACAAAAAAATGGAGTCAGGAGTGGGGACTTAGCCCAACTGCGTAAGTGAGGCTCCAATAAAATGGAGTCGCTTGGAGCTTTGAGTTCCACACCACTTCGCAGAGGATCCGGCGGCGTTTAATGTCATAACTGGCGTAAGCCAGGTGGACGTGTGTTTGCGTTCCGGGGTCTGGAGCGCATGACGTTACTTCCGGCGGACGCCGACGGAGCCGTGTGCTCCGGCTCCTGGACCGCATTTAAAACGCCGCCGGAGTGGCGTTGCATCACCCCTAGACCAACGAGCACATTATATAAAAAAGGACAATCTAGATGCTCATTCCCCCGGGGAGGCTTTCTGGTGACGCCACAGCTGCACGAAAGACGCTTTGAATGCGCTTTTAAAGGTACAGTAATGCCATCTGTGTGATTTAACTGCCCAAATAAATCCTTGCTCCCTTCATATTATTGAAGGAATGGCAGACTATATTCTTTATACATTTTTTATTGATTTATCCTAGTATCCAGTGCAAGATAATCCTTAAAAAACTGATACGATACCAGACAGCTATTGGAATCTCCATGGAAACCGAGAAAGGTACAATTAGCAAAGAAATGTAATAGCCAGATAAAAGCTATGATAAAAGTCTGGACGAAATAATACATTAGAACTTTCCTTTTTTCAAAGGGTTATGAACGTGATGTTCTTACTCCTATGACACTCGAACCACGTTTCTCAGGGCAACAATAAGAATGATGATTGATATATAAACAGCATTTATACTGTATAGCTATGGATTTCCTTAAGATATAAATATTTTATTGAATTATGAAACAAAAGGATAAACATTTCATTGAATTATGATATAAATGGATAAATGCAATGGATAATAACTAATTAATATGTACGTTGTTGCTTCCTTTGTTTTAATGAAGGCCATTGATGAAGCCAAGCAGACCGGTGAAACATGTTTGCCCAATAGTGAAATCTTTATGGGAAAGAAAATTGATTATTCAGACTTCAAGGAAGCAGTAATGATATTTACAATAATTGGCATTTGCTGCATGCAATATGATATGAATTGATGTACAATAATCTATAAGATCATGTGATATATGAAATTGAGAGATGAATTTTAATGTATAGGTTAAGTTTAGATGTATATAAATAAAATAATTTTGTACATGGTCAAAAGCTGATTAATTTACCGGGAGTAGCCTAAACCCGGAACCAGTCGAATATGTATTAGGCTTGAACACGTACCAACATATAGAACATTGAAATAATATGGTAGGGTCACACTATTGGAGTAGTGAGAAATAGGTTACTCCATATTGTAAAGTTTAACACTGATGTCAGCCAGGCCAGACAATACCACAGACACTTGTGAACAAACAGAGATTGGCTCTGCCGGCCTAGAATCACTATTCTCAAACAGAATGACAGCCTTTACCACAGTGTCCAAAGATGATACACACAACACACAAGCCATTATTTATACTTATCCACTTGTAATGTATCAGACGCAGCAGAGGCCCCTTTCCATGCTTCAGAAAGGTAGCTGTGCCGGGCACTGTGGTTGAAGCAGCGCCAGTTGTTACCTGCCACTGTAGGTCAAGATGTTTTTTTGGGGGGGGTTAAATGTTATTTAAATGGCTTATTTTGCTTAACAATGTGTAATTTGGACACCAACAACTAAAATACAGCCTAAACCCAATGTAAAGTTTGTCACCTTTGTCCCCAGCAATGATTTCTTGTAACTGTAATGAGGAAACGGCGACCAGCAATGGAAAAATAGAGCGCCAAAAATTTCAAAAAATGAATAAATATGCTGGGGAGTGTCGGAAGAATGGCGGTACAAAGTTATGCTCACTGGCACTGGGATAATCAGCAGCCGGGTCCAACAGGCACTGACATAGGCCGGCCAATACCTAGTGCAACAATCAAAGCTAATAAATTAGCATTCTGCACGGCGACTGCTAGTACCAATGTAGAACACTGAAGCCACGAGAAAGATTCTAAATGGCGCAAATACTGCATCCAGTAAAATCGAGGGCTGATTTTTTGCCCCAGTTCCCCACTGCATATAGCTGAGGAGCTGAAGCGGAAACAGTATACACTGAGGCCTGTTTAGTCAGGTAGAAGATGACAGACAGGAGCAGAATTAGGGGTTATTCCCGCCCCGCTGCCATACCAGGTAGATATGCCACCAAGCACAGCTGCTAGCAGCTCAATGTAGGGAACTGTTTTTTGCTGGACAAGCTGGCCGACTAAACTACCCCCCGCCCAGAATGGCAAAGCAGGAGTTCCAGTGCAGTCTGCACCTTAACAAGGGTGGCACAAGGGACTCGATCTGACGTTCCAGTAAGTGGGCGTGTGCCAGACAATCATCAATTGGTTACTTGGCTGGAAAAAAATGCTTTTTCTGGGGTATCCACCAGATTGTGTGACCAAAGGCCTCCGCCACACTTAATCCGGCCCTTTATGCAATCCCCATAGGTGTAGATAAGGCCTGACACCCCTTGGATGTCCAAGGTGAAAGACATATGTAGGATCTGACAGCATCCATTAAAGGAAGATCTGGTAAACATAGGGAAACACGTAATTCATGGAAACTGTTCTCATTATACCCAGAATGTTCTCTTTTTCTCTAAAATGAATGTGTGTCTAATTGATTCATCATATGGAGGAGCCACCACCTTCCCTTTTTGATTTACTCTATATCTTCTGTAGCTCTACTCTTTCCTTTTCTTCTCTCATGTCAATGCTTGTTATATCGTTATATCTTCAATACCAGAAAAAATGAAAGAGGCGAATAGAGTCAGATGTTTTATTTAGGTTAAAATATATTTGAACTGTTAGAGAATTAAAATGGACAAAATAGAGTAACTCTGTACAATATGGCAGTAAGCATGAACATATATGTTTGTATTTACAATTCACAATAACAAAGCCGATATTCTATATGAAGTTTGTAGCATTTTGTATGCATTTGCCTGTGAAACTCTTCTTTCTAAATAAAAAGATGATAAAAAAAGGAAAGCCAAAAGGGGGGGGGAATGTCTTTAAATGGTCAGTCCAGACAATTGCAAAAATCGGCAGTGAGTAGCTAATCTGATGCCAGTCCCATTCGCATCTTCTTCATTACCTGAAGTGAGCGATAGATGCTTCAGGAGCTCTCTAATCTTTACCCCTCAAGTGTTTTAGTTGAAGTGTGAATTTCCAGCGCCACACTATAATCCATAATATAAGGGCACACACTGGAGAGAAGGCATATCAATGTCGTAACGTGATGAAGGGTATGCACATAAATCACAGCTGACAAGACGCCAAAGGAGTCACCTCACCGCGTATGCAATGTTTCTTACAAAAGCAACAAGTTTCACACCAGGAAAATT
Organism: Gastrophryne carolinensis; assembly: GCA_027917425.1. NCBI lineage: Eukaryota > Metazoa > Chordata > Amphibia > Anura > Microhylidae > Gastrophryne > Gastrophryne carolinensis. The sequence goes on along the minus strand of CM051236.1, from coordinate 7,232,935 downwards.
GGTCACTGAGAACAAGTTACATATTTTGTTGATGAGCCTGAGACGTTTTGACCAGAGAGATGGGAAATATTCAGAGCTCATGTGTTGCAATGTAATTGTTATTTATAAGGTAGTTACATTGTGCCGCATTATCTGCATATATGTCTGTTGCCTACCCTCTGCACATGCCTAATAATTATATGGATTACACATTTAAGCACAACCAGACAATAGTTATCATCCAGGAAGCCAGTGAGATTGTAAAAAGTAAGATATCATACCATTTAAAAACTTTACATCACTGGATGAAAGGTTAACTTTTCGTTGCAAATATGTGCTTTCTAGAATGTATTTGTTAACGAGATTGTTTTATTTAGGTTTATATATTTGTGAACTTGTAGTGCATTAAATTGACAAATCAAAGGAACTCTCAACAATACAATACAATATATTTGTATTTACAATTCACAATAGCAAAGTCGATATACTATATGAATTATGTAGCATTTTGTATGCAATTGTTTGTGAAACTCTTCTTTCTAAATAAAAAGGCGATAAAAAAGGAGCCAGTAGGATGTTTGGTGAAATTTCTTTAAAGAGACAGTCCAGGCAATGGCAATAATAAGGCAGCGAGTAGCTAATCTGTTCAAAATAACGTCACAGGTCAGCAACAAAATTATTTTGCTTGTTCTCAATGATTAATTTTCCTGGTGTGAAGTTTGGTGCTTTCATAAGACACGTTGTATTTGTGGCAATGTGACTACTTTGGTGTCTTGTCAGCTGTGATGCATATAACCTTCACCACATTCAGGATATTGATATGGATTCTCTCCAGTGTGTGGCCTATCAGCATGGATCACGCAGTGGTCGAAATTCACTCTTCAACTAAAACACTTGTAATATAATAATAATAATAATAATCCTAGCAGTAACATTTATCCAAAACAAGAAGAAACCATTACATGCAACCTTGCAAAGGGGGTCTTCACCAACCTTTGGTTATGGTTTGGTCCAGGAGGCTTTTCAATCTGTGGTCTGATGGGCACACCACAGGATGGAGAGTATTCTATATAAATTATATTTTAATAATATTCACATGTGCATTGACCTCTTTGGGTAAAATAAAATCTGTAATCCCTCAATAATAACTTACCCAGCAGCTAAAATGAATGAATTTGGCTAAAAAGAATTAATGAAGTAAAGGTATGTTATGTCGTCTTACTGGGGAGTTTTATGTGGGCTTTGTTTCTCACCCAGCAGTATGACAGATTCATTAGCATTGCAGCAAGGAGACAAAACAGAGGGAGGAGCCTAATTTGAAAAACTATAGATGAGACTCAGAGAAATTACATGACACCATAACTGACACAATAGACTGAAACTGGGAAAGAAATAAGATGCTGTCATTGCAAAAGTGTAACAGCTTCATGTTATAAGATACTAAACTATGAAACACAGAATTTATATCTGTTACATTTTGTCAAATTGTTAATATTTCCACAATTATTATTTAATTATTACTTCATAGTAATGAGACCTAAAGATTCTCAAATGTTATAGTGCTGGGTGCTAGTGTGGAAAGGTGTTTCTTTCCACCCCCTCACATCAAATAGAAGGAATTATATACTGACACACAGGCTAAAATTTCAACCTCAGTTCAATAAGTATTGAAAACATTTTCACGGTAGTAAAAAAAACTTTATACAAAAAAAAAAGCCTGAAAACTCAATTACATTCATGTCAATGTCATTTAAAATGTCCCTTTTGTAAAGTGAGTAAAAAAATCTCTACTTTTCTTATGAGTATAAAAGTATCACTGACTGTCATTGTCTTACTAGCTGGTGATTCTGTAACAGTGACATTTTCAGGCTTTTTGCTCACAAGGTGAATTTTTACTACCATGAGATTTTTTTCACCTCTTATTGAATTGAGTCAATAGTTTGCAAAGTCTCTTCTAGGACAATTATATTGTAATGATCAAAATATTTGCTTCATAGGATAAGATAATGTAACATCACATGACTGATATGAGATAACAGCTGTACAAGCAAGATACAGGAAGGCAGGTATCCTGAGAAATATCACCTCTGGACATTGTGGTTAGGCACCCGATGATGAAGACAAAAAATGGAAGCAAGAGAAAATGTAAAAATTGCTACATTCAAGGAAAAAGTTAGGAAGATAGAAAATGATTAGGGAATATCACAGTATCAAACAATGCTATGTAACTGCAATATGATGAGCCACTAATGCTCACAGTTCACAGATTAAAAGGTTGATTTAGAACTAGCGTCATGACTATGGCGCAGACGGGTGTCTGGCGCTATAATCTAGCTTTGGCACTGGACAAGTGACGCTTTAGTATCCTGTCCAGCATTGATAAATGTGATGTGTGGGGGGGCGCTGTAGAAGCGCTCTCCCTGAATCAATGCAGCACCTGATCAATACTGTTCTTGTTTCCTAACCAATCTGCAGCAGCGTTCTTTTTCACCCACACAGATTAATTACACATTTATTAACAGTTTTTTTTAATGAAAATAAAGTTCTGAAAGTCAAATGTTCTTTACACATCATTCCACACAGCAATTGTGTTTGTGTGTGACTGAAGCTTGATTCTGAAAAGTTAAGTTTACCCAGCCAAGAGTCAAATAAATCCACACTAGCTGTGTCCTACACAATATGGGCATCCACCAAATTGGATCTTCCTGTCTAGAATCAATTATTTTCAAAAAGTTTGCTTGAGCTTGTGATAATCTTGTATTTTGCTTTTATGATTGGCAGGGTTTGCTCCAGCTCTTAAGGTCTGATTGAATGTTTTAGTATTATTTCTCTTACTTCTTAGGTCACTTCTTAGGTCACTTGCTTCATGGTCACCTGGCTGATGCCGATGAGGAGGGCAGCAGTGGTCTGAAAAGTGCCCACTCCAAGATTTCCAGGGAGGTACACAGGTGCACTATGCCAGGTATAGCCTGCTGCCAGTGGTGGGGTCAATTTTGTGTTGGATTTGGGCATACAACGACAAAAGCACAGCACAATTCAGCTGAAACCTGCTGCGGATTTGCTCATCACTGCCACACAGACAGGTGTTTAGGTACTAAAACATCTCTGGGCCTGTAATCTCACCACCCTGGCTTCCAAATACTCCTGTGATACCTCAGCACTGGCAGCACATCGCAGCCACACAGCAAACATCAGGCCAAAAGCTTCCTCCTCACACCAGTTCCATTGCCAATACACAGAGATCACAGAAGCAACACAGATGTCAGTCAGGCCAGACAAGCCCAGAGACACTGGTGAACACACACAGACTGGCTCTGCCTGCCTAGAATCAATATTTTTAAACAGAATGATGCTACAGCCTTTGCTGTCGCATCCAAAGATGATACACACAACACACAACACTTTATTTATACTTATCCACTTGCAAAGTATCATTCACAGCAGACTCCCCTTCCCATGCTTCAGTAAGGTAGCAGTGCCAGGCGTTGTGGTTGAAGCAGCGTCAGTTGTTACCTGCCGCTGTAGGTCAAGATCCCATAGGGAACAATGGGCAGAACTGGATTGAAGAGTTTAATGCTTATAATTAATATTACACACATTCATTTGTACAGAACTTGCATTGGCACCTGTCAGTAATGAAAACGCAGGATCTAGATGTCACAAAATGTATTCTTTGTGGGGGGGGGTTAAACTTGATTTTCAATGGCTTATTTTTCTTAACGAAGTGTAATTTGGACACCAACAACTAAAATGCAGCCTAAATGCAATGTAAAGTTTGTAATCGTTGTCCCCATCAGTGATTTCTTGTAACTGTAATGATGAAACCTTGACCAGCGCTGGAAAATACAGCGTCAACGATTTCAAGGAGGAAAAAATGAATAAATATGCCGGGGAGTGCTGGAATAATGGCGGTACAAAGTGACGCTCACTGGCCCTGGGATAATCAGCTGCCGGGTCCAACAGGCACTGACATAGGCCGGCCAATACCTAGTGCAACAAGTTAATTTTGCGGTGCGGATGAGGCCAGGAAGAGGAAGGGCTCAAGAACCCCGAAACACGCGTCAGGACAGAAACACTATCAGCTAAGGGTGATATATTCCTGTATCCAAGGTTATATATGAATAGATTGTACATAAGAATGACATCTCTCTCTCTCTCTCTATATATATATATATATATATATATATGGTGTATCGGTGTGCATTACTGAAAACAGTTGTCATAGTGCACGTTGTGTACCTATAGCTGACTTTACATCCTGATGGTGACTATTTCCTCTTTAGACATACATAATTTAATCTGTGAGCTGTGAGGATTGGCGGGTCATCATATAACAATAGTCTATGATCTTTTGTGTATCTCTGTAACTTTTGCCTTTATTGTCACATGTTCTGCTTTCATTTTTTTAGCTTTATAAATGAATGTATGCTTAAATAGTAAGTTCACTTTCCATTGAATTTTTGAAAGTGTATATTTTTGTGCCAAAATGATGTATTCAATGTAATGGGCTGATGTAGTATTTATTTCTTATGGTAGTAAATCAGTAATATGTCAGTATCTGTAATCTGTTGCTATTGGAAACGTACACCAAGTTTGTACACCAAAAAGAAAGAAGTGACCCTGTACTCAGAGAACACTGCTGCTGGGCCTGTGTAAGGTTAAGTGATCTTCCTCACCTCGGCAATGGTCATAGCGGCAGTGTTCTGTATGTGCAGGACACAATCCTCTCTTCTTGGTGTACAGACGTGTTGTACGTTGCCAATAGCAAATGTTTGCTGTTAGTGATAAACGCTTCCATAAAACTCACCTTTATTAACAAAGGAAAAAATAAATAACATTTTATAAAAATATACACTTTAAAAAATTACATCAAAAGTAGACCCTTTATTTTAGTGACCACAATGTCCTGAGGTAACATTGCTTATGATACCCGCCTTCCTGTATCTTGCTTGTACAGCTGTTATCTCATATCAGTCATGTGATGTTACATTGCTTTATCTTATGACATGTTTAGGATAATTTTCCAATACATTTATGCTTGTCCCAAGACATTGCTTAGTTGGGGTGTCTGGAGTGGAGATACTGCACATTATAATAATGGTATTAGTGGGAACTCTTTAATATGATTCTCTGTAAGAGATTAAATAAATTCAGCTAAGTCCCTCCGTGTCAGTGAATGTTTGTAGAGACATTATAATGTGAGGCCGGGGTCAGTCAGTCATAGGAATCACATAAAGTGACCATAAAACTATACAAAGACGATGCTATTTCCTATTAATATGATTAGATATGTAACAGTAATGCTGATGTTTGCATTCATTTTATGTTTGAAACAATAAGAATATCATTGGTTCAGTTTGGTTCAATCAGAGTCTAATGTGAATCATATTTTATGGAAACTGACCGGGTTGTCCAGGGACCAGGAACAAGCTAAAATATAATATAGTTCCATAGCTCAATACTATTGTGTTTGGTCTAGCAAAGAATCTGATCATTGCAATATAATTGTTCCAGAAGGAACTTTGCAAACTATATATTGGTCTGTGTGTCATTATATAATTTATTCTGTTTGATGTGAGGTGTTGGGAAGAACCATTTTGACCTTAGACGCAGCACTTTATCACTTGAGCTTTTTTAGGTTTCATAACTAGTAAGTATAATTGTGAAAAAATGCTCCAATCTAACAAAATGTAATGGATACAAATACTGTGTGTCCAAGTTTAGGATATTTTACTATGAACCTGTGACTGCACCTAATTTCTTTCCCAGTTTCAGTCTATTGTGTCATGTGATTTCTATGATAATGATGAGAGTCTTGTCTATTGTGTTTCAGATAAGGCTCCTCCCTCCCTTTGTCTCCTTGCTGCAATGCTAATGAATCTGTCATACTGCTGGGGGATAAACAAAGCCCAGTGAAACTCCCCAGTAAGACGACATTAACATACCTTTGTTTATAAATATTATTTCCATTCAGCCAATCCAAAGCCGCCTCATGTTAGAGAATGTTTGTACAGACAATATAAGGTGAGGCCGGCTCAGTCACAGCAATAGCAGACGGGTCAGGAGAGCGGCGAGGGGATCCCCATACTGCCCTATACCAGGTAGATATGACTTCTGTTACTATTAGGTTATATGTGATGGTTATTATCATGTCTGGGTGAATGATTTGGCTGTGTCTGGTGATATTGTGCTCCATAGTATAAATATAACATTGTATTGTGTGTCAGACAGATGTGGGATTAGGTGGAGTTTATAATCCTTGATGTATTATTGTTTTTATGTGCTGATTGTGTTTATAGGTCCTACAATATGAGACTTGGAATACTTTTGGGTGATATGTTGCAGGACATAATAATATAATATTAATAAGCTGCTGGGTAACTAATTTATGAGATAATACAGTAAATTGGCCAATCCAAAGAGGTCTATGCACATGCGATTTCTAAAAAAGATATTATATTACTTTATATGTAAGTGACCCTAATCTTGATACCAAGATTCCCACATTTAGCTCATTTAGTACGGTATCACTATGTAGCAAGAATTTCACAGCTGTATTTTGCTTGAAACAAAGACCTAGTTGGGTTGACATAGAAGAATCTAATTTAGTTACAGATGCTACAGACCTAATTCTGAGCATGTCCACTAAAGATAGGCTGCAGATTAGGAACCATTTATTAATTCAATATAATTTAATATGTGAGCTGTGCAGATTGGCAGGTCATCATATAGCCATAACCTAAGACAATAAAAATAATAAACAATTTCCATGGTAGTTCACTTTATGAGCCTGAGAATGTCACTGTTAATGAATCAGCAGCTAGAAGACAATGGCAGTCGGTGGAATGTTTATACTCCTAAAAAAAGTAGCGAATAGTTTACTCCCTTTTATACTGTAATAAAACTTTCCTTTGACTTTCATTGTCTTCCCAGCTGATGATTCAGTAACAATAAGATTCTCAGGCTTTTTTCATATAAAATGTTTTCTTACTACCATGAGATTTTTTCAGAATTGAGGTTGATATTTTGGTCTGCATGTGATTATATAATTTCTTCTATTTGATGCTTGTGTAATTTACATGCCTTTCTGTATTCTTCTTACAGCCTGAAAATTTAACAGGAAGCTACATTTTACATATAAATTTATCTCCATCAGGCCATGATGAGTCCTACAGAAGTGAAGCCATCAGTCTCTGAGTGTGGAAAATGGTTTCAATTTAATTCAGAGCTCACATGTCACCAGAGTCACACTGAAGAGAAAACATTCCCATGCGCTGAATGTGGAAAATGCTTTATTAATCATTCAAAACTTACTAGACACCAGAGGATGCACAGTGGAGTAACGCCATACCAGTGCTCTGAGTGTGGAAAATTGTGTAGTTCTAAGTCAGAGCTCACATGTCACCAGAGGTTTCACACTGGAGAGAAGCCATTTTCCTGTCCAGAGTGTGGCAAGTGCTTTACACAACGTTCTGACCTGCTCACACACCAAAGGATTCACACTGGAGAGAAGCCACATTCCTGTCCCGAGTGTGACAAGTGTTTTGCACAATGTTCTCACCTGGTCAGACACCAGAGGACTCACACTGGAGAGAAGCCATATTCCTGTCCTGAGTGTGACAAGTGTTTTACACGACGTCCTGACCTGCTTACACACCAGAAGACTCACACCGGAGAGAAGCCATTTTCCTGTCCAGAGTGTGACAAGTGTTTTGCACAACGTTCTCACCTGGTCACACACCAGAGGACTCACACTGGAGAGAAACCGTTTAGATGTTTGGACTGTAACAAGTGTTTTAGTCGAAGTGCTCATCTCAAATACCACTCCATGATCCATACAGGAGAGAAGCCATATTCATGCCTAGAATGTGGCAAAGGTTTTAGTACCAAGAAAGTGTTAAATGGTCATTATAGTACTCACACTGGAGAGAAGCCGTATTCCTGCCCTGATTGTGACAAGTGCTTTACACAGCATGGAACCTTGCTTACACATCAGCGAATTCACACTGGAGAGAAGCCATTTGCATGCCCTGAATGTGGAAAGTCCTTTAGTGATAGTTCAAACCTGAATAAGCACAAGAGGACTCACACCAGAGAGAAGCCATTTTCATGCCCTGAGTGTGACAAGTGTTTTACACAGAGTTCACACCTGCTTACACATCAGAGGACTCACTCTTCAGAAAAGCCATATTCCTGTCCTGATTGTGCTTAAACATCAGATAATTTACACTGCAGGGAAGCCATTTTCATGTCCTGAGTGTAACAAGTGATTTACACAACGTGCATCCCTGCTTAACCATCAGAGAACACTGAAGATAAAGCTTTTTGATATCTGGAATGTTACAAGTGTTTTAGTCGAAGAGTGAATTTCAACCACTCCGTGATCCATACTGATAGACTACACACTGGAGAGAATCCATATCAATATCCTGAATGTGGTGAAGGTAATTCGCATCACAGCTGACAAAACACCAAAGTAGTCACATTGCCACAAATGCAACGTGTCTTATAAAATCACCAAACTTCACACAAGGAAAATTAATCACTGAGAACAAGCAAAATAATTTTGTTGCTGACCTGTGACGTTATTTTGAACAGATTAGCTACTCGCTGCCTTATTATTGCCATTGTCTGGACTGTTTCTTTAAAGAAATTTCACCAAACATCCTACTGGCTCCTTTTTTATCGCCTTTTTATTTAGAAAGAAGAGTTTCACAAACAATTGCAGACAAAATGCTACATAATTCATATAGTATATCGACTTTGCTATTGTGAATTGTAAATGTAAATATATTGTATTGTATTGTTGAGAGTTCCTTTGATTTGTCAATTTAATGCACTACAAGTTCACAAATATATAAACCGAAATAAAACAATATAGTTAACAAATACATTCTAGAAACCACATATTTGCAACGAAAATTTAACCTTTTAATTTCCAGTAATGAAGTGAAGTTTTTAAATGGTATGATATTTTACTTTTTCCAATCTCACTGGCTTTCTGGATGATAACTATTGTCTGGTTGTGCTTAAATGTGTAATCCATATAATTATTAGGCATGTGCAGAGGGTAGGCAACAGACATATATGCAGATAATGCGGCACAATATAACTACCTTATAAATAACAATTACATTGCAACACATGAGCTCTGAATATTTCCCATCTCTCTGATCAAAAGTCTCAGGCTCATCAACAAAACATGTAACTTGTGACCAATTTTCCTGGTGTGAAACTTGTTGCTTTTGTAAGAAACATTGCATACGCGGTGAGGTGACTGCTTTGGTGTCTTGTCAGCTGTGATTCATGTGCATACCCTTCATCACATTACGACATTGATATGCCTTCTCTCCAGTGTGTGCCCTATAATTATGGATTATAGTGTGGCGCTGGAAATTCACACTTCAACTAAAAAACTTGTCACCTTCCAGAAATTTAAAATGCTTTTTTCAAGTGTCAGTCCTCCAATGTGTAAGCAGGGTTGAACGCCATGTAAAGCACTTGTCACACTCAGAACATGAAAATGGCTTCTCCCCAGTGTGAGTTCTCTGATGTGTAAGCAGGCTTGTATGCTGTGTAAAACACTTGCCACATTCCGTGCACGGGAATGGCTTCTCTCCAGTGTGACTCCTCGTGACTTGTGAGCTCTGATTTATAACGGAACCATTTTCCACACTCAGAGCACTGATATGGTTTTCCTGGTTTAGGGCTCATTGTGGGCTGATGGAGATCAGTTTATCTGTAAAATGGATTTCAGCTTCCTGATAAATGTTCAACCTGTCAGAAAAATGTGAATCATATTTTATGGAAATTGACCGGGTTGTCCAGGGACCAGGAACAAGCTGAAATATAATATAGTTCCATAGCTCAATACTATTATGTTTGGTCTAGCAAAGAATCTGATCATTGCAATATAATTGTTCCAGAAGGGACTGTTTGATGTGAGGTGGGAAGAACCATTTTGACACTAGTCCCAGCACTTTATCACTTGAGCTTTTTTAGGTTTGATAGCTAGTAAGTATAATTGTGAAAAAAATGCTCCAATCTAACAAAATGGAATGCATACAAATAATGTGTGTCCAAGTTTAGGATATTTTACTATGAACCTGTGACTGCACCTAATTTCTTTCCCAGTTTCAGTCTATTGTGTCACTTACAGTGTCATGTGATTTCTATGTTAATGATGAGAGTCTCGTCTATTGTGTTACAAATAAGGCTCCTCCCTCCCTTTTGTCTCCTTGCTGCAATGCTAATGAATCTGAACACAAACACACAACCACTCAAGCATATTCCATTTCTGTAGACCTACTACCACCAATAGCCAACAAATTATGGCAATGGATGTCCATAACCCAGGTGAAGCGGGATAACCATATGAGAATGATAAAGGCTAACTTGGGATAAGAACAAAAAATTATGGTATATAAATGTTCCCAAAATTGATGTTGTAAATTGTAAACCCTGAAAAATCTGGACGAATACCTAAGGAGAATCATTAAGATACCCCCTAAACATACAATATAGAAAATACCACACCGTCATTACTAGTATAAAAATAGGGCCACAACCAGGTAAATCATGAAATGTATACTATGTCATCATTTGAGAATAAATAGGGCTTTATCCAATATAACATACGTGCAGTTTCCAATAAGCTAGTGTCCCCACCCTGCAAAAGAGGAGTGCCCCGGCATATAAATGTAATCATAAATAAGTCATTAATATAAATGAGGATTAATACATACAGGGGGTGAAGCATATGTATGTAGATTAATAATCAAATAATTGAATAACCATACGTAATACATTTTGTACTGCAGATCTAGGTAGTTTAAATAAGACAAACGATAATAGACGGGCTACAAAAAAATGGAGTCAGGAGTGGGGACTTAGCCCAACTGCGTAAGTGAGGCTCCAATAAAATGGAGTCGCTTGGAGCTTTGAGTTCCACACCACTTCGCAGAGGATCCGGCGGCGTTTAATGTCATAACTGGTGTAAGCCAGGTGGACGTGTGTTTGCGTTCCGGGGTCAGGAGCGCATGACGTTACTTCCGGCGGACGCCGACGGAGCCGTGTGCTCCGGCTCCTGGACCGCATTTAAAACGCCGCCGGAGTGGCGTTGCATCACCCCTAGACCAACAAGCACATTATATAAAAAAGGACGGCGCCCATAGGACAATCTAGATGCTCATTCCCCCGGGGAGGCTTTCTGGTGACGCCGCAGCTGCACAAAAGACGCTTTGAATGCGCTTTTAAAGGTACAGTAATGCCATCTGTGTGATTTAACTGCCCAAATAAATCCTTGCTCCCTTCATATTATTGAAGGAATGGCAGACTATATTCTTTATACATTTCTTATTGATTTATCCTAGTATCCAGTGCAAGATAATCCTTAGAAAACTGATACGATACCAGACAGCTATTGGAATCTCCATGGAAACCGAGAAAGGTACAATTAGCAAAGAAATGTAATAGCCAGATAAAAGCTATGATAAAAGTCTGGACGAAATAATACATTAGAACTTTCCTTTTTTCAAAGGGTTATGAACGTGATGTTCTTACTCCTATGACACTCGAACTACGTTTCTCAGGGCAACAATAAGAATGATGATTGATATATAAACAGCATTTATATTGTATAGCTATGGATTTCCTTAAGATATAAATATTTTATTGAATTATGAAACAAAAGGATAAACATTTCATTGAATTATGATATAAATGGATAAATGCAATGGATAATAACTAATTAATATGTACGTTGTTGCTTCCTTTGTTTTAATGAAGGCCATTGATGAAGCCAAGCAGACTGGTGAAACATGTTTGCCCAATAGTGAAATCTTTATGGGAAAGAAAATTGATTATTCAGACTTCAAGGAAGCAGTAATGATATTTACAATAATTGGCATTTGCTGCATGCAATATGATATGAATTGATGTACAATAATCTATAAGATCATGTGATATATGAAATTGAGAGATGAATTTTAATGTATAGGTTAAGTTTAGATGTATATAAATAAAATAATTTTGTACATGGTCAAAAGCTGATTAATTTACCGGGAGTAGCCTAAACCCGGAACCAGTCGAATATGTATTAGGCTTGACCACGTACCAACATATAGAACATTGAAATAATATGGTAGGGTCACACTATTGGAGTAGCGGGAAATAGGTTACTCCATATTGTAAAGTTTAACACTGATGTCAGCCAGGCCAGACAATACCACAGACACTGGTGAACACACACAGAGATTGGCTCTGCCGGCCTAGAATCACTATTCTCAAACAGAATGACAGCCTTTACCACAGTGTCCAAAGATGATACACACAACACACAAGCCATTATTTATACTTATCCACTTGTAATGTATCAGACGCAGCAGAGGCCCCTTTCCATGCTTCAGAAAGGTAGCAGTGCCGGGCACTGTGGTTGAAGCAGCGCCAGTTGTTACCTGCCACTGTAGGTCAAGATGTTTTTTTGGGGGGGTTAAATGTTATTTTAAATGGCTTATTTTGCTTAACAATGTGTAATTTGGACACCAACAACTAAAATACAGCCTAAACCCAATGTAAAGTTTGTCACCTTTGTCCCCAGCAATGATTTCTTGTAACTGTAATGAGGAAACGGCGACCAGCGATGGAAAAATAGAGCGCCAAAAATTTCAAAAAATGAATAAATATGCTGGGGAGTGTCGGAAGAATGGCGGTACAAATTGATGCTCACTGGCACTGGGATAATCAGCAGCCGGGTCCAACAGGCACTGACATAGGCCGGCCAATACCTAGTGCAACAATCAAAGCTAATAAATTAGCATTCTGCACGGCGACTGCTAGCACCAATGTAGAACACTGAAGCCACGAGAAAGATTCTAAATGGCGCAAATACTGCATCCAGTAAAATCGAGGGCTGATTTTTTGCCCCAGTTCCCCACTGCATATAGCTGAGGAGCTGAAGCGGAAACAGTATACACTGAGGCCTGTTTAGTCAGGTAGAAGATGACAGACAGGAGCAGAATTAGGGGTTATTCCCGCCCCGCTGCCATACCAGGTAGATATGCCACCAAGCACAGCTGCTAGCAGCTCAATGCAGGGAACTGTTTTTTGCTGGACAAGCTGGCCGACTACACTACCCCCCGCCCAGAATGGCAAAGCAGGAGTTCCAGTGCAGTCTGCACCTTAACAAGGGTGGCACAAGGGACTCGATCTGACGTTCCAGTAAGTGGGCGTGTGCCAGACAATCATCAATTGGTTACTTGGCTGGAAAAAAATGCTTTTTCTGGGGTATCCACCAGATTGTGTGACCAAAGGCCTCCGCCACACTTAATCCGGCCCTTTATGCAATCCCCATAGGTGTAGATAAGGCCTGACACCCCTTGGATGTCCAAGGTGAAAGACATATGTAGGATCTGACAGCATCCATTAAAGGAAGATCTGGTAAACATAGGGAAACACGTCATTCATGGGAACTGTTCTCATTATACCCAGAATGTTCTCTTTTTCTCTAAAATGAATGTGTGTCTAATTGATTCATCATATGGAGGAGCCCCACCTTCCCTTTTTGATTTACTCTATATCTTCTGTAGCTCTACTCTTTCCTTTTCTTCTCTCATGTCAATTACATCGTTACATCTTCAATACCAGAAAAAATGAAAGAGGCGAATAGAGCCAGATGTTTTATTTAGGTTAAAATATATTTGAACTGTTAGAGCATTAAAATGGACAAAATAGAGTAACTCTGTACAATATGGCAGTAAGCATGAACATATATGTTTGTATTTACAATTCACAATAACAAAGCCGATATTCTATATGAAGTTTGTAGCATTTTGTATACATTTGTCTGTGAAACTCTTCTTTCTAAATAAAAAGGTGATAAAAAAAGGAAAGCCAAAAGGGGGGGGGAATGTCTTTAAATGGTCAGTCCAGACAATTGCAAAAATCGGCAGTGAGTAGCTAATCTGATGCCAGTCCCATTCGCATCTTCTTCATTACCTGGAGTGAGCGATAGATGCTTCAGGAGCTCTCTAATCTTTACCCCTCATTTCCATTGAATTATTCCTGTCCAAGTACTCGTAACATGAAATGGCTCAGTAAGTGCGGCCAGTGCAGCTAGGCTCAGAGGGACAGAGACGACTTTGTGTCCACATTTTGAAGTGGTCATTGAAAAATGGTGCAACAGCATCAACAGTGAGGTGAGTAAATAAGTACTGCTTTATTTTTAATTGAATGCTGGGATTCTTTTTCTTATACCCACATATTTATCTCAACCATATATTTTAACAAATCAATTCTAGAAACCATATATTTCTAATGAAAGGTTAACATTTAAATTGCCAGTGATGTTGTTTTTAAATGGTATGATATCTTTCTTTTTACAATATCACTGGCTTTCTGGATGATAACTATTGTCTGTTTGTGCCTGAATGTGTAATCCATATAATTATTAGGCATGTGCAGAGGGTAGGCAACAGACATATATGCAGATAATGCAGCACAATGTAGAAGATAGATAGTGGGGCTGCGGGCAACTTCTTGGATAGAAGCATGATCTCCATCTTGTGAATTCCATTGGTACCCCTTGGGAAATCTCTGCAGGTCCTGGTCATTAATGGGAAGGCCATTCAGGGGGTCCAGTCACTACTAAAACTCCACCTCTCAAATTAGTTGTTGGGTCCTCCCATTCTGAGTTCATTGAATTTTCCATCTTTGATTGCCCCGAAACTCCGGTGGTTTTGGGATACCCTTGGTTGAAACCCCATAACCCCATTTTAGACTGGCAGGTTGGGGAACTAGTTAAATGGAGTAACTTCTGTATGCATCATTGTTTTTCCACTGCCCTCAGAAGTTTCCAGATGTTGCCCCAAGGGTTACCTCACCCATACGCCTCAACATCGCATGCGGGGGCTGGGTTCTTTTTTGTGGAGAAAAATTATGGCGATTTGAGACCTTGTATTGACTACAGGGCCTTGAACAAAATCACTATAAAAAACGGTATCCCTTACCGTTGATTGGGGATTTATTCAATCAAGTTGTTGGCGCTCGGATCTTTTCCAAATTTAATTCAAAAGGGGCCTACAACTTGATCCGTATTCGGCAAGGGGATGAGTGGAAGATGGCATTTGATGTAAAGGACAGCCATTATGAGTATCTGGTCATGCCCTTTGGCCTTTGTAATGCTCCAGCCATCTTCCACGACTTTGTAAATTACGTTTTTCGAGATTATTTAGGTAGATTCGTGGTCATTTACTTAGACGATATCCTCATTTTTTTCGAATTCTTTGTCGGAACATAGACATAATGTTAAGTTGGTACTTCAAAGATTTAGAGAGAATAATTTATATGCCAAGATTTCTAAATGCATGTTTGAGGTCACCCCCATTTATCCGACGCTACAACCCCAGCATCAGGCAGTATAGACGTGCATGATTTATATAAATGACTTAGTATTCCATATTTAAACTATCTTTTAAAAATATTCACATGTGCATATGCCTCTTTGGTTAAACAAATTAACTGTAATCCCTCAATAATAAGATACCCAGCAGATTATTCATTTTTAACTATTCTTTCACACAAAAGTTACACAAAAGTATGACAAGTAATTAAATATTGCACCCATCACCTACAAGCATTGGTAAAATGTAAATGTCTCCAGGATCACATATAACCTAATAATAACAGAAGTCATATCTACCTGGTATAGGGCAGTATGGGGATCCCCTCGCCGCTCTCCTGACCCGTCTGCTATTGCTGTGACTCAGCCGGCCTCACTGTACAAACATTCTCTAACATGAGGCGGCTTTGGATTGGCTAAATGGAATTAATCTGAATAAGTAAAGGTATGTTAATATTTTCTTACTGGACAGTTTCAAATTGGAGGGGGGTCTTGCCAGACAGCAATGAGCTGCAAGGTGATAAGCAGAGGGGTCCAGGTACGTAACAAGAGTCTTGTAGGGACTCAGCATTTGGTGGGAATGATAAACAGCTCCACAGTTTTTTTTTTGTTTTAAATCTAATATGTGTTTAATCTTTTATTCTTTTACTTAATTGTTACATTGAGCCCATTAATTATCCTGTGGCATCACATATCATCCTCTATTAATGTCACCCCTGATAGAGAATAAATGAAGAAATATTGGGCTGACAAAGGTTACAGAGAGTGATTCAGGCAAAGCATTTGGGGAGCATGAAAAGCGTCTCCGCTCCTTGATTGGTCGACCATTGAAATATTTGTTGCATTAAAGCCCAGGAATAATTTTGAAGGTTTATATACCACAACCAATGGAATGTGTTGTGAAATCAAGGATATCCCTCTATGCATTATACCTCCTCAGCAGACACAAGACCACTAATATATCATATATATGCAATGGTACAGATAAAAAAATGGCAACCCAACATGTGTCCCAGGGGGCACATGTGGCCCTTGGAGACATCTGGTGTGGTCCCTGACATGAACTGTGCTTTAGTTAAATGGGGCACAGTAATGATGGGAGTTTGCATGGAGAGTGAAATAGGAAGGGGTACATTGGAAAATAGTGGTGGCAGCTGTGGCAGAATGCAATGACATTAATTGATCTGGTAAACATTGGGAAACATGTCTTTCATAGGGAACTGTTCTCATTATACCCAGAATGTTCTCAGTTTCTCTAAGATAAATGTGTGTCTGACTAATTCATCATATGGAGGAGCCACCTCCTTCCCTTTTTGCTTTACTGTATATCTTCTTTAGCTCTACTCTTTACTTTTCTTCTCTCATTTAAGTGCTTGTCACCTCTTTCCTAACAATACCAGGAAAAATGAAAGAGGCGAATAGAGTCAAATGTTAGTGTTTTATTTCGGTTTATATATTTTTTAACTGGTAGAGCATTAAAATGGTCAAAAATAGAGTAAATCTCTACAATAGGAAAGTAAGCATGCATATATATATATATTTGTATTTACAATTCACAATAACAAAGCTGATATACTACATTAATTTTGCACGGTTTTGTCTTCAATTGTCTGAGAAACACTTCTTCTTAAATAAAAAGGAGATAAAATAAAGAAATAAGATAATAAAAGCCAAAAGGGTGTCCAGTCCAGACAATTGCAATAATAAGGCAGCGAGTAGCTAATCTGATGCCGCTCACATTTGCGCCTTCTTCATTTCCTGAAGTGAGTGATAGATGCTTTAGGAAGTCTCTAAACTTTGCCCTCCATTTCTTTTATTTATTTATTTCTTTCCCAGTGCTCGTAGCATGATATGGCCCAGTAAGTGTGACCACCACAGCCAGGCTTATTCAGCAAGGGAGCTCTAAGGGACAGAGATGGCTTTGTGGCCACATTTTGAAGTGGTCATTGAAAAATGGTGTTACAGCATCAACAGTGTATGGGTTGATTAGTGAATTAGGCATGTGCAGAGGGTAGGCAACAGACATATATGCAGATAGTGTGGCACAATGTAACTACCTTAATAAAAAAACAATTACATTGTTCATGAGCTCTGAATATTTTCCATCTCTCTGGTCAAAATAACGTCACAGGCAACACAACAAAAATATGTTGCTTGTTCTCAGTGATCAATTTTTCTGGTGTAAAATTTGGTGCTTTTTTAAAAAACATTGCATTCGTGGCGAGGTGACTCCTTTGGTGTCCTGTCAGCTTGATTTATGTGCATAAGCTTCATCACGTCACGACATTGATATGGCTTCTCTCCAGTGTGTGCCCTATAATTATGGATCATGGCGTGGTGCTGGAAATTCACACTTCGACTAAAACACTTGTCACCTGCCAGACTTTTCAAAAGTTATTCTCCAGTGTGAGTCCTCTGATGTACAAGCAGGTGTGAATGCCGTGTAAAGCACTTGTCACACTCAAGACACGAAAATGGCTTCTCCCCAGTGTGAGTCCTCTGATGTGTAAGCAGGTTTGAATGTTGTGTAAAGCACTTGTCACAATCAGGACAGGAATATGGCTTCTCCCCAGTGTGAGTCCTCTGATGTGTAAGCAGGTTTGTAGGTGCTGTAAAGCACTTGTCACACTCAGGACACGAAAATGGCTTCTCCCCAGTGTGAGTCCTCTGATGTTTAACCAGGTTTGTATGGTGTGTAAAGCACTTGTCACACTCAGGACATGAAAATGGCTTCTCTCCAGTGTGAGTCCTCTGATGTTTAACCAGGTGTGTACGCTGTGTAAAGCACTTGTCACACTCAGGACATGAAAATGTCTTCTCTCCAGTGTGAGTCCTTTGATGGGTAAGCAGGTTTGAACGCTGTGTAAAGCACTTGTCACACTCAGGACATGAAAATGTCTTCTCTCCAGTGTGAGTCCTCTGATGCGTAAGCAGGTTTGTAGGTGCTGTAAAGCACTTGTCACACTCAGAACATGAAAAAGGCTTCTCTCCAGTGTGAGTCCTCTGATGTTTAACCAGGTGTGTACGCTGTGTAAAGCACTTGTCACACTCAGGACACGAAAATGGCTTCTCTCCAGTGTGAGTCATCTGATGTTTAACCAGGTTTGTACGCTGTGTAAAGCACTTGTCACACTCAGGACATGAAAATGTCTTCTCTCCAGTGTGAGTCCTTTGATGGGTAAGCAGGTTTGAACGCTTTGTAAAGCGCTTGTCACACTCGGGACAGGAATATGGTTTCTCTCCAGTGTGAGTCCTCTGATGACTTTTGAGCTCTGACCTAAGTCTATACAGTTTTCCACACTCAGAGCACTGATGTGGCTTCACTCCAGTGTGGATCATCTGATGTCTAAGAAGTTCTGAACGAGTAGTAAAGCATTTGTCACATTCAGAGCATTTGAACGGCTTCTCCCCAGTGTGACTCCTCTGGTGACTTGTGAGCTCTGATTTACAATGAAACCATTTTCCACACTTAGGGCACTGATATGGTTTTCCTGGTTTAGGGCTCATTGTGGCCTGATGGAAATCAGTTTATCTATAAAATGGAAAAAAAAATACAGAAAGTCATGTAAATTACACAAGCAGTATTTCAGTGTGACTTTTTTAGAGTCTACAAAGTTTTGATCGAGTAGTAAAGCATTTGTCACTATCAGAGCATGAGAATGGCTTCTCATCTTGGTATTTTAGTAATGGCAAAAAGTCAGCTTAGGTTAAATATATGTTGTAATTCGATAAGCGCACACTAGTTACCAGAGAGCAGAGTACAGGATACAGGTGAGTAATTACAAACATGCGACAATGGACATTTTCCATGCCCCCCTGGGAGGAGTATCATCCCCTTGGTGTTAAACTATTGCTGCAACTCTGTTGCATCCAAAAATATCATTTTAGGATGGTTCAGAGCCGTAGACCTCCATATTTCAGGTTCAAGGATAGTTATGGAGATGGGACAAACTGAGATGGATTTGGCTTCGATTCACGGCTCTGATTTTGTATTTGGCTTGGGGCTAAGAGGAGCTGTGACCCAGTTATTCATGGTTCTGTTTTTGCACCAGCTGCCTGAAGAGATTTTCCTTTCATGCATGTGATGGAAGGCAGCTCCCTGCATGGGGTCACTCGTGGCTGGGACACTGTGGCTTTATTTCAGGCCAGGGGTGTGAGATGCAACATGGATTTTCTTTGGAGTCGCCCCCCCCCCATGGGTACGAGGCCTGCACAGCTTTCTGAGAGCAGAAATGGGTTGAGAATTACAACTTCCTGTGTTACTTATGAAGCTAGCTTGTTGAGAAGGGACATTTACTATGGGAATTAAATGAGTGGGAGACTGAGAAATATTTGTCATGAATGTCCCCACAGTTATTCTAATTATCAGGGGTCATTCTAATTATTTGGTGAACCAAGATTCACTTGTGAGCTTATCTACTGCAACAAGTGCAAAAATAATATTTGTCGCAGCTTTTCCCCAAATGTCACCTGTACATGTGATGGGGCATTTTTACAGGTAAGGGAAGGGGTATTTGTTTGAGAGTTCGGAAAAAACAACAGCCTCTTGTGTTTATTGGAAAAATGGCGAATTCTTCTTGAACATTCCCCATATTGTGCTGTTTTCAAACTTTTGAAAAAAAAAATATCCTCATCTCATCTGAACAACTTTGCACTCCACCCGTAGAAATGCCCCTTTGCAAGTGCTGGTGATTTGTTATGAAAACATGAAAAAGTATATTTTTATTGCATCTTGTTGCTAGGGATGGCTTACCAAATAATTAGCCTCTCATAAGGTCCATCCCCCCCTTTTTCTGTAGACACAACACAATCGTATTGAGATATGAAACTATATTATATCTCAATGTAAAATATGTTTATCCTTCAGTAAGAATCTGTGGACTGCGCTGAGTAATAAATGTGCAGATCAACAGAGATTCCTTTTAGGTACAATACACCTATTTACTGTTCCCGCTAAAGTGTAACATGTGTTTTATCTGGAAATTTTAGTGGCCACCCATCAGGGTTGGTGTCATCACCACTTACTCCTACTGCATCAATCATCAGATGGATAATACAATACTTTTCTTAGTACTTTCCATGCAGTATAGACATTCCTTAGTACTATAGATATCTGATGCATATTATTGACTGAGCGTGTCAGACTTTATATTATCATTTAAAAATATTCACATGTACATAAACCTATTTAAATTAACTGTAATGACTAAATAGTTACCCAGCAGCTTATTAATTGCATTTATTCTTTCCTTCAATATATCACCCAAAATCATGACAAGACTCCTCTTAGAATTCTATAAAATGCATGCATCCATCACATTAAAGACATTAGTGATATAGTGCTGGGTGCTAGTGTGGAAAGGTGTTTCTTCCCCTCATATCAAATAGAAGAAATGTTATAAGGACACACAGACCAAAATATCAACCTCGATTCAATAAGCGCAGGCTCATGATAAAGGTGAGGATATTGGGAGGTTATGTGCAGGGGGGGTTCCAGCATTCTGGATGCCCCCCAGCTTGCTTTGATTAACTGAACATGAAATAAAAAACGGGTGTTGGTCTGGTTTAATCAAAGTTGTGATTTGAATAAAAAAAATATCTTGTTAATATTACTGTTATTATTGTACATTTATGATACTTAGCATGTAGTAAAGGAAAATAAAATCTGTATGATAGAGCATTCGCCGGTGCCCCGCTGAAATTTAAATCGGAACAAAATACTCTTTGGCTGGCCCTGGAATCTAAAATATTCCAGGGCAGAACTGCTTCCATTAAGATGTATGTGCTGCCAAATATATTATATTACTTTAGATCTGAGAGGCTCATTCAATATATTTCTTTGGCAGAATTTATAACTGCCTGAGATGCAGATGGTCAGTGTGTTCATGACTCCTGATAGGTGACATATTAATGGATTGATATGCTGTATGGGGTTTATGTAGAGGCTTAACATTGTGATGTTTGAATCAATGGCATTAAAATGGAGGGTATTTTGCTATATTTATTTTATTTTTTGGGGGGTCGTCTTCAGCCCACCAGTAGAACTGACTCTGTGGGCCCATCCTACAGTTACATGCAAATATTTTTAAGAGCTGTGAGTTCACTGAGGGATTCTTCTGCCCCCTTGTGGACTAGTTTAAACATGGATTTAGGATTCCATCTGTACAAGAATCAAGACTCAACAATTAGTATTTTCCATCAGCAAACATAGAGTTTTATTGCAAATATAACAGGAGTTGGGGAAATTGCAAAACATTCAAATCATTTCATATTTGGGTTTAATAAAGTCAGTATAGAGTGTGACCAGATGCCTTCCAAAATGAAAAGAGAGATATCTGAGGAACTGCAGCAGAAACAGAATACACTGAGGCCTGCTCATTCAGGTAGAAGATCACAGACAGGACCAGAGAACAAAAATCCCCTACACCCCCCCCCCATACCATAGATTTGTGATGAACATTAACAAATCAAATACTAAAATCAGTTACAGTTACTTCATGAAAGAGAGAATCAATGTACATGTTCCCTGTCTGCCACTCACAACCTATCGTAACAAACCAATGTAACGCTCAATCTCCAAAGAGCTTGGACTTGGTAAATGATAATGACTATGAACGTTTGTCAAACCTTTTATTTAATGTATTTGCAATTCCCATTGGGACCCCACATATCTGTACTTGTAATTTGTAAAATAAATTAAAAAATGTTGTAACAGAAAAAAAATATATATTTTAAAATATCCCGTTCCCTCCATTTTGCAGTGTTGGGACACTTTCAAGGTTTTATTGGAAATCTCAGATGCTACATTTGTTTCATTATCAAAAGTAACTGTATGTCTGTGACCAGAAATGTTTCAATATGAAATATCTGAAAACATTATAAACACAACTTATATAGCGAGATTATTTCATTAAGAAAAAATCCCAATTTCTAATAATCTCACAATTAGAACAGATGATATAATGACACACAGACCAACATATAGTTTGCAAAGTCTCCTCTGGGACAATTATATTTTAATGATCAGAATCGTTGCTTGATAATATAAAACAATAAGACATCACATGGCTGCTATGAGCTAACAAATGTACCAGCAAGACCCTGAAATTCTAGAATCATAAACTATATGACTGCTGGACCTTGTGGTTGGTGCGTTGTTTAGGCAAACCAAAAACATTCATCATTACGATTGTATTGTTCTAGAAGGGACTTTACTTAACTATATTCTGGTCTGTATGTCATTATATAATTTCTTCTTTTTATTGTGAGCAGGTAGAAAGAACCCATTTTACCACTAGCAGCCAACACTATATAACCGGCTTGTTTAGGTGTGCTTACTAGTAAGTATCATTGTGAAAATTGTATTAACCTGATAATATGTAATGGCTAAAAAATACAGTGTGTCATAGTTTAGTATCTTTTACCACGAGGCTGTTACAGTTTTTCAATGACTGCAACATAATTCTTTCACAGTTTCAGTCTATTGTGTCATGTAATTTCTATGTTAATAATGAGAGTCTTGTCTATTATGTTTCAAATAAGGCTCCTCCCTCCCTTTGTCTCCTTGCTGCAATGTTAATGGCTCTGGCATCCTAAATATTCACCATAGAACACACACTGAAGAAGCCGTATCAAAGTCCTGAATGTGGTGAAGGTTATGCACATAAATCCCAGTTCACAAGTCAGCAAATTATTCGCATTGCTGTGTCTGCAATGTAGAATGTGTTTCATGGAAGTGCACTTCCCACCAGGAAATGTGAAAGAGATGTTTTTGCTTTTAAAGAGAAGTTACATATATTAAACTATATGAGTCTGAAATTGTATCTACTGCGGTTTCATGATTGTCCATCTTGGCTCAAATTAAATACATTGTCAATAAAGGTAAAGTTTTATGGAAGTTGCGACTGGCATCTATTGTTTATTCAACTGAAGCTTTTTAAGAATACTAACTTTTCCTAATAAGGCATAAACACCTTGCAACATTAACATTATGTCTGGCATAGAGAACATATAACATCTCCCCTGGTAAAGGAGACACAGCAACATTTGTACTTCTGAGAAATAAATGAAAGTTTTAGATGCCAAAGTTCTATAGGGGCCGCCCTAGATCATAAAACTCTCTGGAGAAGCAGCCTGTCCATCACTGCTGGCCATATATCACACTAAGGTCCGGAGAAGACCTAGACACATAAAGATGGATCCCACACAAAATCTAGGATCAAATGCCTTCCAAAATGAAAATAGATATAATGGAGGAGCTGCAGCAGAAACATATATACTGAGGCCTGCTCATTCAGGTAGAACAGTGTCCCCCAACCCTCTCCTCATCAGTCACCAACAGATCATGTTTCTGTACCTCTGTCTGAGCTCTGATTAATTCACCCGAGTGTCCGTGTGGAGATCCACAAAACCTGACCTGTTGGTGGCTCAGGAGGAGAAGGTTGGGGAACACTGAGGTAGAAGATCACAGACAGGATCAGAGAAACTTTGTGAGTTTAATAGAAACAATCACATATTATAATTACATATTACATTTCATTAAATGGAGAGATTATCTACACCATTAGGTAAAGGGAAAGTCCACGTTCAACTGAACTTTTGAATGTGTTTATTTATCTTGTGCCAAACAGCTGTGCAGGTGCCAATAGCAAAAGATTCCAGGTAGTGAAAACTGCTTCTATAAAACACACATTAGCTAACATAAGAAAAAATCACTAGACAAGCTCGGCATTTTTTACATTAATTTGCACAATATTCATTGTTTGCAACTGTAATTGTTTTGGTTTGTATTTTTAAATATTTCACACAGTGGAAATGAGGGATATGTGTACTTGAGCGCCAATATTAATCAATGCAACAGCACAAGTTATCAGCACCACCTGAGCAGCAGCCAATGCTATCAGCGCCATTTACCACTTTGCGGTGCTGCTGCCTGGGCGCTGTCTGCACCACTCAGCAATGGCAAAAATTATTTTTGTGCAGAAATGACGTATATACTGAGCTGATGTGGTTTTTTTTTCTTATATAAGTAAATCTGTAATATGTCAGTATCTGTAATCTGTTGCTATTGGCAATGTACACCAAGTTTGTACACCAAAAAGAAAGAAGTGACCCTGTACTCAGAGAACACTGCTGCTGGGCCTGTGTAAGGTTAAGTGATCTTCCTCACCTCAGCAATGGTCATAGCGGCAGTGTTCTGTATGTGCAGGACACAATCCTCTCTTCTTGGTGTACAGACATGTTGTACGTTGCCAATTGCAAATGTTTGCAGTTAGTGATAAACGCTTCCATAAAACTTACCTTTACTAACATAAAAAAAATAAATAAATAACATTTTTTTTAAAATATGTCAAAGTCGGACCCTTTATTTTAGTGACCACAATGTCCAGAGGTAACATTGCTTATGATACCTGCCTTCCTGTATCTTGCTTGTACAGCTGTTATCTCATATCAGTCATGTGATGTTACATTGCTTTATCTTATGACATGTTTAGGACCATTTCCAATACATTTATACTTGTCCCAAGACATTGCTTAGTTGGGGTGTCTGGGGTGGAGATACTGCACATTATAATAATGGTATTAGTGGGAACTCTTCAATATGATTCTCTGTAAGAGATTTAATAAATTCAGCTAAGTCCCTCCGTGTCAGTGAATGTTTCTAGAGACATTATAATGTGAGGCCGGGGGTCAGTCAGTCATAGGAATCACATAAAGTGACCATAAAACTATACAAAGAAGATGCTATTTCCTATTACTATGATTAGATATGTAACAGTAATGCTGATGTTTGCATCATTTTATGTTTGAACCAATAAGAATATCATTGGTTCAATTTGGTTCAATCAGAGTCTAATGTGAATCATATTTTATGGAAACTGACCGGGTTGTCCAGGGACCAGGAACAAGCTGAAATATAATATAGTTCCATAGCTCAATACTATTGTGTTTGGTCTAGCAAAGAATCTGATCATTGCAATATAATTGTTCCAGAAGGGACTTTGCAAACTATATATTGGTCTGTGTGTCATTATATAATTTCTTCTATTTTATGTGAGGTGTTGGGAAGAACCATTTGGACACTAGTCCCAGCACTTTATCACTTGAGCTTTTTTTAGGTTTGATACCTAGTAAATATAATTGTGAAAAAATGCTCCAAACTAACAAAATGTAATGGATACAAATACTGTGTGTCCAAGTTTAGGATATTTTACTATGAACCTGTGACTGCACCTAATTTCTTTCAGTCTATTGTGTCAGTTATTGTGTCATGTGATTTCTATGATAATGGTGAGAGTCTCATCTATTGTGTTTCAGATAAGGCTCCTCCTTCCCTTTTGCTGCAATGCTAATGAATCTGGCATACTGCTGGGGGATAAACAAAGCCCGGTGAAACTCCCCAGTAAGACGACATTAACATACCTTTTATTTATTTTAAGATTCATTCCATTCAGCCAATCCAAAGCCGCCTCATGTTAGAGAATGTTTGTACAGACAATATAAGGTGAGGCCGGCTCAGTCACAGCAATAGCAGACGGGTCAGGAGAGCGGCGAGGGGATCCCCATACTGCCCTATACCAGGTAGATATAACTTCTGTTACTATTAGGTTATATGTGATGGTTATTATCATGTCTGGGTGAATTATTTGGCTGTGTCTGGTGATATTATGCTCCATAGTATAAACATAGCATGTTATTGTGTGTCATCCGGATGTGGGATTAGGTGGAGTTTATAATCCTTCATGTGTTGTTGTTTTTATGTGCTGATTGTGTTTATAGGTCCTACAACATGAGACTTGAAATACTTTTGGGTGATATGTTGCAGGACATAATAATATAATATTAATTAGCCGTTGGGTAACCTTTTTATGAGATAATACAGTAAATTGGCCGATCTAAAGAGGTCTATGCACATGTGATTTCTAAAAAAGACATTATATTGCTTTAGATGTAAGTGATCCTAAATCTTGAAACCAAAATTCCCACATTTAGCTCATTTAGTGCAGTATAACTGTAGCAAGAATTTCACAGCTCTATTTTGTATGAAAGAAAGACGTAGGTGGGTTGCCATAGAAAAATCTAATTTAGTTACAGATGCTACAGACCTAATTCTGAGAACGTCCACTAAAGATAGGCTGCAGATTAGGAACCATTTATTAATTTACTATAATTTAATATGTGAACGGACGGGTCATCATATAGCCATAGTTTAAGAGAATGAAAATAATAGGAAACAATTCCATGGTAGTAAAACATTCACTTTATGAGCCTGAAAATGTCACTGTTAATGAATCACCAGCTAGAGAGACAATGACAGTCACTGGAACTTTTATACTCTTAAGAAAAATAGAGAATTGTTTAGTTCTTTTTTTATACTGTAATAAAACTTTCCTTTGATTTTCATTGTCTTCCGAGCTGATGATTCAGTAACGATGGAATTCTCAGGCTTTTATCTCATAATATGTTTTTTTACTACCATGAGATTTTTTCAGAATTGAGGTTGATATTTTGGTCTGTGTGTCATTATATAATTTCTTCTGTTTGATGCTTGTGTAATTTACATGACTTTCTGTATTCTTCTTACAGGCTGAACATTTAACAGGAAGCTGTAATACATTTTACAGATACATTGATCTCCATCAGGCCATGATGAGTCCTACAGAAGTGAAGCCATCAGTCTCGGAGTTTGGAAAATGGTTTCAATTTAATTCATGGCTCACATGTCACCAGAGTCACACTGAAGAGAAAACATTCCCATGCGCTGAATGTGGAAAATGCTTTATTAATCATTCACAACTTACTAGACACCAGAGGATGCACAGTGGAGTAAAGCCATACCAGTGCTCTGAGTGTGGAAAATTGTGGAGTTCTAAGTCAGAGCTCACGTGTCACCAGAGGACTCACACTGGAGAGAAGCCATATTCCTGTCCTGAGTGTGACAAGTGTTTTGCACAACGTTCTCACCTGGTCAGACACCAGAGGACTCACACTGGAGAAAATCCATTTAGATGTTTGGAATGTAACAAGTATTTTAGTCGAATTGCTCATCTCAAATTCCACTCCATGATCCATACAGGAGAGAAGCCATATTCATGCCTAGAATGTGGCAAAGGTTTTAGAACCAAGAAAGTATTAAATGGTCATTATAGGACACACACTGGAGAGAAGTCGTATCGATGTGCTGAGTGTGGTGAAGGTTACGCATATAAAACACAGCTGACAAGACACCAAAGGAGTCACACCGCCGTGCCTACAATGTGTCCTACAGAGGCACCGAACTTCACACCAGGAAAATTGGTTTCTAACAACAAGCAAAACAATTAGATAATACTTTGCTGGGCCTGGTAAATTATTGTGACCAGGGGGAAGGATTATATTCAGAATTGATGTGCTCTAATCTGATTGTTAGTTATATGGTACTTATACATATCAGAGTTCAGTTGGTTTGACTTATTGCTACAGAAACACCACAGAGAAGATAATATATTGTCCATTGTCTGAGGATCTGGTGTTTGGGCTTTTTGGGCTTCAGTGAGAAACCACATATACACTAAATTCCATAATGGGCTTCTATTGTAACATTAAAATTGTCCTCTTTGTCACATGTTTTTTAATATGTTCTATTGAAAAATATACATTTTTCTCTGAGAAGAATTTGTTAAGTTGCCTTTGGCTTTTGATGCTCCGACTTTCCATAAGAAATCCCCAACTTACCGAGCTCGGCCTCTTCATTATTTTCCTTCTTTCTGGAGGTTTAATTTCCCTCAAGAAGGATTCTTATTTATATATTCCGCTTTTTTAATCAAGCCTTGCAGCCTAATAAAAATGGAATCCTCATCTTCTATTTGTCACATGTTGATGCTACAGCATTGAAAATATGATGCCTAAACAATTATTTATCCTGTGCACATATGTTGTTATAGAGACACATAGAAATTCATATGACTGTTCTATTTTTCATCAATGTAATTTATAGGCTGAACATGTTGTGATTTCATCTTGAAAAATCATCACTCATGATGAAGCAGAGCATTACACACAAGGGCCTCGATTCAATAAAGGTAGAAAAAAATTCTCATGGTAGTAAAAAAATCAATTCATGAGAAAAAAGCCTGAGAATATCACTGTTACTGAATCACTAGAAAAAAAGACAATGAAAGTCAATGGCAGCATTTACTACAGTGTAGAAAGGAGTAAACAGGTCTCTACTTTTCTTAAGAGTAAAAAAGTGCCATTGACTTTCATTGTCTTTTTATCTAGTGATTCAGTAACAGTGACATTCTCAGGCTTTTTTCTCATGAATTGAATCTTTTACTACCATGAGAATTGTTTTCTACCTTTTTTGAATCGAGGCCATTATGTGCCATAGGGACTCTGATAACATGCAGGAAATGGCATTGCACAGGGTTTGTTTTCATTTTCATATTTTGTATGCTGCAGTTTTTAGACAGAAAAACAATAAAGTTGAATGTGATTTTAACAGAATGAATTTCCTTTCAATATTATTATTATTGATAAATAATATAATTAATATTGTCCATTTATGATACTGCCGATACTTCCTTCTTAGGGTGTAGAGCTAGAAATGGATATTTTCACTTTCAAGTAGTCCTGGAACACTATTGTTTTGCTGTTCTTCTTTGTGCGATGACATAAGAACAGTCATTGCATAGGCGTGGCAATGACATAATTGCCACACACAACAGTGACAATGAATGGAGGAGGTGGAGCCTCACTTTCACCCCCCGCCCTGTACATACAGATTGCCCAACATAAAAAAAATCATCTTACCTGCACCTACTGCGTTTTCTGAGCCTCTAAACATCCAAGAGGGTGGCTCATGGAGTCTCAGCCTGCCTGCAGACAGAGAGTACCTAATGACTGTGCTGCTCTGCATTCTGGGATTGCAGTCCTTTTCCTGGTGCAAGCTCTGCTCTGTCTGTGCAAAGCACAGCTATAACCTGCCCCTGTGTGTTGTCCCCCTCTTCTCTCCTCAGTATTTGAGGCTTCTGTGACAAGATGGCAGTGCCCGTATTCTAGAGTGTTGAGTATACACTGTATGTGGTGTACTGTATACTCTAATTTGTATTTTCTGATTTCTTCCCATTCTTCTGCTCTCAGGTGACTGACAAAAACAATAAAAGAGTATTTCACTCGTAGCAATACATGTCTGGAAAATAGAACACACAAAGGCACTTATTTAACAAGGGATAGCGCCAGGTAGCGAATGGTGAGCGAACGGTAATGACGCTCACCGCCACGAGAACGCCGGCTCCCCTCCGCAATCACACATTTATCAAGCCGATCCTGCTTAGCGACTGACAGAACGCCAGATAGCGAATCATTCATCATTATTCCAGCCTCACCCCATAGCTCCAGCGTCCGACCTTGAACAGCGACAGGTATGACCTCTCGCTACCTGGCGCTCTCCAATGCATTTCAATGGAGCAATCTTTAAATATTCATAATTAATTGCTATTAATTTTTTTTTTTTTTTAAATGTCAAAAATTATGTGACCACTTCTGCAATGTTAGATTTTTTTTTTAAGGTAAAAAAAAAAAAAAATTGTGCAGAATTGATATTACAGGTCTGATGTATTCATATTACAAAATGTTTTGAAAAACATGTTTTTTTTTCTAAAAATATGGTCGTTTGGGTGTTAAAAAACTACTTATAACCCATCGCAGCCAGCGCTCTGGGGTTTAAACAAGCATTTCACAGCGTGAGAATTTTTGGAGCGTGATTTGTTAATGAATATGCTGGGAGCCATTCGCTATGGCCGTTCGCTGTCATGCGCTCCCATACAGTGCGGAACCTGTCAAACAGCGACTCCTAACCCCGTATTCAACATTACCGCACACCGACGGGGTCACTGTCAACAGCCGAACAACGCCCAAGCACAGCGAATACTAGCGGGCGCTGTGAAAATAACGCTACTGTCGCTCATCTGTCGCTACCTGACGCTATTAATGAATCGGCCTCATAGAGTCTAAATTCCATAATTGTCAGCTATTGTAACTTTGCAATTGTCCTCTTTCTCACATGTTGGGAATCTTTGAATTTGCTCTATTTATATTATACTTTTTATCCAAGAAAAAATTGCCTTTGGCTTTGGATGCTCTGAGTCTGTACTTGGCATGAGAAATCTCCAATTCACCGAGCTTGGCCTCTTCATTCCTTTCTTTCTTTCTTTAGGTTTAAATTACCTCAAAAATGTTTCCTATTCATCTTTTGTAGGAAGGAGGAGGAGATGGAGTAGGAGGAGCTTTGTTCCTGCCGCCCGAGTGCTGCTGCTGCTCCAGGACATTGTCATGACCTGACCTGACCTGACCCTGTCTCTGATCGACCCTGAACAGTATGTTTTTGTGTTTCTCATGTCCAATCAGTGTAATTTATAGGCTGAACATGTTGTGATTTTATCACATAAACATTTAAAACATTTCAGGTTTGGGTATAAAAAAGTAAGACATAAATTATATTTAGCATTACTCGAATTTGCTTTGGGCATAGTCTGGCAGATGTGCTTCATAAATCAGGACCTAACTCTCACCTGGGACATTTATATTGAAATTATCAAAGACTTTGCTTCATAATATAAAACAATGGCAACAACATCACATGGCTGCTATGAGCTAACAAGTAAGATACAGAAAGTATAGTGTAATAAGCAATATTAATGCTGGACCATGTGGCTTAGCACCTCCTTTGTGTTGCGGCATTAATGGGGCAGACTTAGACTTAGAACTAGCATCAGGACTGCAGCAGTAAAAGCTTTGGGTAACAGATTCCTATGTCCAGGCTTATATATGTATATATATGTATATAGGCACGTGTAGGTATTTATATTTGTGGTGTATTGGTATTCATTATTGAAAGCGGTGGCCAGTGTGTACCAAACACTGACTTTACATCAGCAATGTGACTACTTCCACTACGGACATAGATAATGTAATCTGTGTACTGTGAGGATTATTTGATCATCCTATAGAAAAAGCCTAAGACTTTTTATACTGTGGTATATCCTGATGATCTTTGTATCTCCGTAGCTGTCTCCATTCCAGAAAATGGCAGTTATGCCTGAGATGTCCTGTAGAGATGGGAATGAGAGTAGGTTACCAGGGCGGAGGACAGGAGAAGGTCAGAGGCAGACCTGTGTTGATAGCGTTGGATTCAAAATGAAATATAAGAAGGGACCTGGCTGGAGAGTTAAAATTTTAAACTGAATTTTCCATGAGTTTGGCAGCCAATGGAGAGACTGACTGAAGCATTGCATAAGCAATAGGAGAGGTAGATGAAGCGAGCAGCAGGTTATGTTCAAACTAGCACATACATTATCTATTTCCAATACATATATAGAAGCCTCATACAAGATCTTAACAAGATGGTACCAGATACCATCCAAACTATCTAAGATGTCTCCTACTGTCTCCTCTTTATGTTGGAGATGTATGAAGAGACAGGGCATGGTGCTCCATATCTTCTGGAGCTGTCCTAAATTATCACACACAAATTAACTGGGTTTATTTCTAAAAGATCCCCTGCCTACTTACCCATCCAAGAGGGGAGATGCTGCACAGCCCACAAATGGTCTCCAAATAAATACAGACTAGCTGTGTCCTACACAATATGGGCATCCACCAAAATGGCTCTTCAAAAAATTATGTTCAAAAAGTTTGCTTGAGCTTGGGATGACCATAATCTTGTATTTTGCTTTTATGATTGGCAGGGTTTGCTTCAGCTCTTAAGGTCTGATTGAATGTTTTAGTATTATTTCTCTCACTTCTTAGGTCACTTCTTAGGTCACTTGCTTCATGGTCACCTGGCTAATGCCGCTGTGGAGGGCAGCATTGGCCTGAAAGGTGCCCCGCTCAAAGATTTCCAGGGAGGCACACAGGTGCTGCTGCTAGTGGTGGGGTCAATTTTGTGTCGGATTTGGGCATACAACGACAAAAGTGCAGCACAATTGATCTGAAACCTGAATACTAAATAATCTCTGGGCCCGGAATCTCACCACCCTGGCTTCTAAATACTCCTGTGATATCTCAGCGCTGGCAGCACATCGCAGCCACACAGAGAACATCAGGATGAAAGCTTCCTCCTCACACCTCTCCATAGCCAATACACTCACAAATACAAAACAAATACACAATCTGTCACACAAACACGCAAACACTCAAGCAAAATAACAAACAAACACAATCTTACACAAACACAAGTGCACCTCAATGCAACTCACCACAAAACCAATTAGCTTGCTGAATAATCCATCAGGCTGCTGAAAGAATGCTTCCTAAGTTTGGCCCAGCCAAGAGGGGAGATGCTGCACAGTCCACAAATGGTCTCCAAAAAATCTGTGTCCTACACAATATGGGCATCCATCACAAAATGCAAGAGCTCACTGAAACAACACTGATGTCAGCCAGGCCAGACAATCCCACAGACACTGTTTAACACACACAGATCGGCTCTGCCTGTCTAGAATCACTATTCTCAAACAGAATGTCGCTACAGCTTTTACCACAGCATCCACAGATGATACACACAACACACAGCCCTTTATTTATACTTAGGCCCTAATTTAAGAAGGGATACAGTCAGGTAGTGCCTGGTTAATGAGAGTTAGCGACAGGTAGCGACTGGTGAACGCCGGACATGGCAGCAATTACACATTTATCAAGCAGAATCTGTTTAGCAACTGGGATAACGCCATGTAGCGTCCGATTCATCATTTTCACAGCCTCAGTGAACAGAGCCAGGTATGACCTCTTGCTATCTCTCGCTCTCCCATACATTTCAATGGACGATACTTTTCTTCTCTTTAAACTGGGTTTTTGTTTTTTTTTTTATTTTGCAAAAAATCTCAAATAATGCTGTGACCTCTTCTGGCATTGAAAAAGCAGTTGTTTCACAATTGTTTTCATTTTTTATATATTTCTTCGGAAATGACATTACAGGTCTGGCATTAAAGTGTTCATGTTACAATGTTGCTACAATGTAATTCCATATGTTTTCGCTTTGTTACTAGTGGATAGATGCTGAAAAACAGACTTTAAACACACAGCCTCCGGCGTTCTGGGCTTCAGAGAAGCATTTTTCTGTGCCAGAGTTGTGTGAGTCGGTCGCTATGACCAGTCGCTAACATGCGCTCCCATACAGCGCTGTACTGGTCAAATAGCAACTTCTCACAATGTATTCAACATTACTGCACAGTGACTGAGTCGCTATAAACTAGCGACCCACGGGCGAGCACAGCGACTAACGGGTGCTCTGAAAATGCCTGGTAGAGACGCTCATCTGTCGCTACCTGGCGTTTGTGATAATGCTTGCTTGTGTCATTTACACTTTCTGTAGAATTTATTTTTAGAAGCTCTAGTGATTTGGCCATAAATATCAGCAGTGCACAGAAAGAGAGAGCATTATGTCTTGTTGCTCTAGTTATTAGCACCTGCTTTATTTAAAAAGGGGGTGAGCGTTCACCATTTCCTCATGAAAACTCTTTTGGGGGTAATAGTGGGCTCTAAGGTACCTAACTCCACTCACCCTGATCAAATTTCAGTTCTTTTTATTTATAAGTGCAGATATATCACATTTGTCATTGTGTATATACAGTTTCATTTACAGTGCATTATTCTGTTCATACAAATCTTGAATATTTGTTGTCCAGATGATTGCATTTTTTCTGTAAGTTACCCCTAGGGAAAATTCTGCTTGGGGTATTCTCCCTGGGAGGAAATTCCCGGGGTGGTACCGCAAAGTTTGTAGCAAGTTTCTTTCGGGTTGTTATTGTAGCCTTTCGGCCTGTCGAAATGCTCATCTCAAATTCCACTCCATGATCCATACAGGAGAGAAGCCATATTCATGCCTAGAATGTGGCAAATGTTTTAGAACCAATAAAGTCAATAAATAAAGTCATTATAGTACTCACACTGGAGAGAAACCATATTCCTGCCCTGATTGTGACAAGTGCTTTACACAGAGTACACACCTGCTAACACATCAGAGGACTCACTCTTGAGAAAAGCCATATTCCTGTCCTGATTGTGCTTAAATATCAGATAATTTACACTGCAGGGAAGCCATTTTCATGTCCTGAGTGTGACAAGTGATTTACACAACGTGCATCTCTGCTTAACCATCAGAGAACACTGAAGATAAAGCTTTTTGATATCTGGAATGTTACTAAAAAGTGTTTTAGTCGAAGAGTGAATTTCGACCACTGCGTGATCCATACTGATAGGCCACACACTGGAGAGAATCCATATCATTATCCTGAATGTGGTGAAGGTTATATGCATCACAGCTGACAAAACACCAAAGTAGTCACATTGCCACAAATGCAATATGTCTTAGCACCAAGCACCACACCAGGAAAATTAATCACTGAGAACAAGCCAAATAATTTTGTTGCTGACCTATGACGTTATTTTGAACAGATTAGCTACTCGCTGCCTTATTATTGCCATTGCCTGGACTGTCTCTTTAAAGAAATTTCACCAAACATCCTACTGGCTCATTTTTTATTGCTTTTTTATTTAGAAAGAAGAGTTTCACAAACAATTGCATACAAAATGCTACATAATTCATATAGTATATCGACTTGTGTATCGCTATTGTGAATTGTAAATACAAATATATTGTATTGTATTGTTGAGAGTTACTTTAATTTGTCAATTTAATGCACTACAAGTTCACAAATATATAAACCTAAATAAAACAATCTAGTTAACAAATACATTCTAGAAACCACATATTTGCAACGAAAAGTTAACCTTTTAATTTCCAGTGATGTAAAGTTTTTAAATGGTATGATATCTGACTTTTTACAATCTCACTGGCTTTCTGGATGATAACTATTGTCTGGTTGTGCTTAAATGTGTAATCCATATAATTATTAGGCATGTGCAGAGGGTAGGCAACAGACATATATACAGATTATGTGGCACAATGTAACTACCTTATAAATAACAATTACATTGGAACACATGAGCTCTGAATATTTCCCATCTCTCTGGTCAAAATAACGTCTCAGGCTCATCAACAAAATATGTAACTTGTTCTCAGTAACCGATTTTCCTGGTGTGAAACTTGTTGCTTTTGTAAGAAACATTGCATACCCGGTGAGGTGATTGCTTTGGTGTCTTGTCAGCTGTGATTTATGTGCACACCCTTCATCACGTTACGACATTGATATGCCTTCTCTCCAGTGTGTGCCCTTATATTATGGATTATAGTGTGGCGCTGGAAATTCACACTTCAACTAAAACACTTGTCACCTTCCAGAAATGTAAAATGATTTTTTCAAGTGTGAGTCCTCCGATGTGTAAGCAGGGTTGAACGCCGTGTAAAGCACTTGTCACACTCAGGACACGAAAATGGCTTCTCCCCAGTGTGAGTCCTCTGATGTGTAAGCAGGTTTGCATGTTGTGTAAAGCACTTGTCACACTCAGGACATGAAAATGGCTTCTCTCCAGTGTGAGACTTCTGGTGTGTAAGCAGGTTTATATGGTTTGTAAAGCACTTGTCACACTCAGGACAGGAATATGGCTTCTCCCCAGTGTGAATTATCTGATGCTTAAGCAGGTTTGTATGGTGTGTAAAGCACTTGTCACAATCAGGGCACGAAAATGTTTTCTCTCCAGTATGAATTTTCTGGTGTGAAAGTAAGCTACTATGTTGTGTAAAGCACTTGCTACACTCAGGACAGGAATATGGTTTCTCTCCAGTGTGAGTCATTTGATGTTTAAACAGGGAAGATCGCTGTGTAAAGCACTTTTCACACTCAGTGCATGAAAATGGCTTCTCTCCAGTGTGAGTCCTCAGATGTGTAAGCAGGTTTGCATGTTGTGTAAAGCACTTGTCACACTCAGGACATGAAAATGTTTTCTCTCCGGTATGAATTTTCTGGTGTGCAAGTAAGTTACTACGTTGTGTAAAGCACTTACTACACTCAGAACATGAATATGGTTTCTCTCCAGTGTGAGTCCTCTGATGTTTAAACAGGGATGATCGCTGTGTAAAGCACTTGTCACACTCATTGCATGAAAATGTCTTCTCTCCAGTGTGAGTCCTCCGATGTGTAAGCAGGTTTGCCCGACGTATAAAGTACTCGTCACACTCAGGACATGAAAATGGCTTCTCCCCAGTGTGAGTTCTCTGATGTATAATCAGGGTTGCACGTCGTGTAAAGCACTTGTCACACTCAGAACATGAAAATGGCTTCTCTCCAGTGTGAGTCCTCTGGTGTGTAAGCAGGTTTGCATGTTGTGTAAAGCACTTGTCACAATCAGGACAGGAATATGGCTTCTCCCCAGTGTGAGTCCTCTGATGTGTAAGCAGGCTTGTATGCTGTGTAAAGCACTTGTCACAATCAGGACATGAAAATGGCTTCACTCCAGTGTGGATCATCTGATGTCTAAGAAGATTTGGATGATGAGCAAAGCATTTGCCACATTCAGAGCATGGGAACGGCTTCTCTCCAGTGTGACTCCTCTGGTGACTTGTGAGCTCTGATTTACAACCGAACCATTTTCCACACTCAGAGCACTGATATGGTTTTCCTGGTTTAGGGCTCATTGTGGGCTGATGGAAATGGATTCCAGCTTCCTGATAAATGTTCAACCTGTCAGAAAAATACAGAAAGTCATGTAAATTACACAAGCAGTATTTCAGTGTGACTTTTTGGGAGTCTACAAAGTTTTGAAAAAGAAGTAAAGCATTTGCCTTTTTTGCATTTTTTAAATATATATTATAATGTGATAAGCTTAATGTATAGATGGCCATTATATGCATACGTAGGAATTTGTCCCCGGCATTTAATCCATGCCTGGAGCGGTGGGCTGCCCTAAATTACTGCCCGGGAAGATGTTGCGGGGTTCGGTGCCTTGCTCAAGAGCATTTCAGTCATGTTCCTTCATTCAGGACCAGGATTCGAACCTGTCACCCTCCGGTCACAAGTGCACTCCCCTTACCTCTAGGCCACAAGTGCACACTAGTTACCAGTATGAGATATTTTGGAAATATTAAATTTACAGGTCTGAGAGCATAGTACAGGTTACAGGTGAGTAATTACAAACATGTAACAATGGACATTTCCAATGCCCCCTGGGAGGAGTGTCTTCCTCTTGGTGTTAAACTTTTGCTGCACTTCTGGTGTGTCCAAGAATATAGTTTTAGGATGGTTCAAGGATAGTTATGGAGATGGGACAAACTGAGATGGATTTGGCTTTGATTCACGGTTCTGATTTCTGATTCTGTATTTGGCTTGGGGCTAAGGGGAGCTGTGACCCAGTTATTTATGGTTCTGTGTTGGCACCGGCTGCTTGAAGAGATTTTCCTTTCATGCATGTGGTAAAAGGCAGCTCCCTGCAGGGGGTAACTCATGGCTGGGACACTGTGGCTTTGTTTCAGGCCAGGGGTGTAAGAAGCAACATGGATTTTCTTTGGAACCCCCCGTGGGTGCGAGACCTGCACAGCTTTCTGAGAGCAGGACTGGGTTGAGAATTACAACTACCCGCGCTACCTATGAAGCTAGCTTGTTGAGAAGGGAAATTTGCTATGGGAATGGAATGAGCTGGAGAGTGAGAAATAAGGAATAACATATAATATTTTTCATGATTGTCCCCACAATTATTATTAAACTAAATGAATGAAAATACATCTACTCAGCACTGGGGGTCATTCTAATTATTTGGTGAACCAAGCTTAACGTAACTAAAACTTCCATATCAGTGAGCTTATCTGCTTTAACATGCTAACAAGTGCAAAAAAATTATATTGTATTACATATTACAGCTTTTCCCCAAACGTCACCTGTACATTCAATGTGGCATTTTTACAGGTAAGGGAAGGGATATTTGTTCAGTTCAGAAAAAATAAGAGCCTCTCACATTTGTTGGAAAAATTGTGAATTCTTCTTGAACATTCCCCATATTGTGCTGTAGTTTCTGAACTATTTTTATTGCATTTTTTTGTGTGGTAAAGTAAAAAACACACTCAGAGTTAGGGATGGCTTAACATATAATTAGCATGGCCCCCATTAGGTCCATACCCCCCTTTTCTGTAGAAAAAAAACACATTCTTATTGAGATATGTAACTATATTATATCTCAATGTGAAATATGTTTATCCTTCAGTAAGAATCTGTGGACTGTGCTGAGTAATAAATGTGCCGATCAACAGAGATTCCTTTTAGGTACAATACACCTATTTACTGTTCCCTCTAAAGTGTAACATGTGTTTTATCTGGAAATTTTAGTGGCTACCCATCAGGGTTGGTGTCATCACCACTTACTCCTACTGCATCAATCATCAGATGGATAATACAATACTTCTCTTAGTACTTTTCATGCAGTATAGACATTCCTTAGTACTATAGATATCTGATGCATATTATCGACTGAGCATGTCATACTTTATATTATCATTTATAAATATTCACATGTGCACAAACCTCTATAAATTAACTAAATTACTGTAATGGCTAAATAGTTACCCAGCAGCCTATTCATTCCATATATAAAAGATTGTATAGATAATATGGTCAGCTCCAACCGATTCCACATCTGCCTGACACACAATAAAATGTTATGTTTATACTATGGGGACAGCCAAAATCATTCACATAGTACACAGCCAAATAATTTACCCAGACATGATAATAACCATCACATATAACCTAATAGTAACAGAAGTCATATCTACCTGGTATAGGGCAGTATAGGGATACCCTCGCCGCTCTCCTGACCCGTCTGCTTTTGCTGTGACTGAGCCGGCCTCACCTTATATTGTCTGTACAAACATTCTCTAACATGAGGCGGCTTTGGATTGGCTAAATGGAATGAATCTTAATAAACAAAGGTATGTTAATGGCGTCTTCCTGGGGAGTTTCACTGGGCTTTGTTTCTCACCCAGCAGTGTGACAGATTCATTAGCATTGCAGCAAGAAGACAAAAGGGAGGGAGGAGCCTTATTAGAAACACAATAGACAAGACTCTCACCATTAACATAGAAATTACATGACACCATAACTGACACAATAGACTGAAACTGGGAAAGAAATAAGATGCTGTCATTGCAAAAGTGTAACAGCTTCATGGTAAAAGATTCTAAACTATGAAACACAGAATTTTGTCAAGTTGTTAATATTTCCACAATTATTATTTGATTATTTCTTAATAGTAATGAGACCTAAAGACGTTCAAGTGATATAGTGCTGGGTGCTAGTGTGGAAAGGTGTTTCTTCTCACCCCCTCACATCAAATAGAAGAAATTTTATAAGGACACACAGGCCAACATTTCAACCTCAGTTCAATAAGTAATGAAAACATTTTCAGGGTCATACACGGGAGATCAGTCCGAGGATGCACGGTACAGGAGGATTTAGATAGAAGAA
This sequence comes from Gastrophryne carolinensis, assembly GCA_027917425.1. Lineage (NCBI taxonomy): Eukaryota > Metazoa > Chordata > Amphibia > Anura > Microhylidae > Gastrophryne > Gastrophryne carolinensis. The sequence goes on along the minus strand of CM051236.1, from coordinate 7,193,167 downwards.
TAGTCAGGGCTAGCCAAAGGTCACACCAGGAGGTCAGAGATACGCGGTACAGAGGAGCAGGCAGGAATCGTGGTCAAAAACAGGCAAGGTCGGTCCAGGCGGCAATCAGGAATGGTCATACACGGCAAGATTCGTAGGGAAAACAGATATCACAATCACACCCAGCAGCATGCTATCACGGGCCAGGAACAACTGCAGAGGAAATCCCTTTATAGTGGGAAAACCGGCAGGATTGGACAGGGAGACAATGGCTAGGATTGGTGCACATAGGATCTGGCGGCCGATTGGAGCACTGCCCCTGTAGTCTGATTGGTGAGCTCTGGGCTGATTGCCCCAGCTGAGCTTCCCAGGCAAACTGCTCAGTGCTGCACCTTCTAGACTTTGTTCTTTTAAACAGCCTCCGGTGGCCATTCTGAGTATTGCACCACCGGAAGACATGAGCTGACCGTATAGGCCAGCAAGCACAAGCTGAGTGACAATGGGCAAGGGATGGCAACCGAGGCATAAGCGGCTCCTGGGCAGGAGGAACCCGAACCCGTTGCCTAGGGACACCACGGGCACGGGTAGAAGGTAAGTAATTTGTGACAATAAGATAATGCAACATCACATGACTGATATGCGATAACAGCTGTACAAGCAAGATACTGAAAGGCAGGTATCCTGAACAATATTACCTCTGGACATTGTGGTTAGGCACCCGATGATGATTTGGGCATACAACGACAAAGGCACAGCACAAGTCATCTGAAACCTGCTGCAGATTTGCCCATCACTCATATCTCACACAGACAATCTGGTGCTAAAACATCTCTGTGCCCATAATCTCACCACCCTGGCCTCTAAATAATCCTGCGATATCTCAGTGCTGGTAGAACATTGCAGCCACACAGAGAACATCAGGATGAAAGCTTCCTCCTCACACCTCTTCATTGCCAATACACTCACAAATACAAAACAAATACACACAATCTGTCACACAAACACTCAACCAGCAAAATAACAAACAAACACAATCTTACATAAACACAAGTGCACCTCAATGCAGCTCACCACAAAACCAATTAGCTTGCTGAATAATCCATCAGGCTGCTGAAAGAATGCTTCCTAAGTTTGGGCCAGCCAAGAGGGGAGATGCTGCACAGCCCAAAATGGTCTCCAAAAAATCCACACTAGCTGTGTCCTACACACTATGGTCATCCATCACAAAATGCAGAGATCAGGGAAACAACACTGATGTCAGCCAGGCCAGACAATCCCACAGACACTGTTTAACACACACAGATTGGCTCTGCTGGCCTAGACTCACTATTCTCAAACAGAATGACGCTACAGCCTTTACCACAGCATCCAAAGATGATACACACACCACACAGCCCTTTATTTATACTTTGGCCCTTATTTAAGAAGGGATAGCGACAGGTAGCAACTGGTGAACGCAGGACACGGCAGCAATTACACATTTATTAAGCAGAATCTGTTTGGCGACTGGGATAGCACCATGTAGCGTCCGATTCATCATTTGCACAGCCTCAGCGAACAGCGCCAGTGTTCTGCCCTGACACAGCGCCAGCTATGACCTCTCGCTACCTGTCGCTCTCCCATACATTTCAATAGACGATCCTTTTCTCCTCTTTAAACAGGGCTTTTTTTTTAAATTTGCAAAAAATCTCAAATAATGTTGTGACCTCTTTTGGCATTGAAAAAGCAGTTTTTTGACATTAAAGTGTTCATGTTACAATGTTGCTACAATGTAATTCCATATGTTTTCGCTTTGTTACTGGTGGATAGATGCTGAAAAACAGACTCTACACACACAGCCTCCTGCGCTCTGGGCTTTAGAGAAGCATTTTTCTGCGCCAGAGTTGTGTTAATATGTTGTGAGTCGGTCGCTATGAGCAGTCGCTAACATGTGCTCCCATACAGCGCTGTACTGGTCAAATAGCGACTCCTCACAATGTGTTCAACATTACTGCACAGCGACTGAGTCGCTATAAACTAGCGACCCACGGCCGAGCACAGCGACTACTAGCGGGCGCTCTGAAAATGCTGTTACAGACGCTCAACTGTTGCTACCTGGCGTTAGAGATGAATCAGTCTGAAAGTCACATAGAACAAAGTGTTATGTTAATGTGGTGTCATCAGGTTATTTGACCTGTTCTTTGGTTCTGTTTACCACCCAACAGTATGTTAAATTCATCAGCAATGCAGCAAAATACAAACTGGCAATAGGGAGGAGCCTTATTTGAATACAATAGACGAGACTCTCATCATTATCATAGAAATGAAGAGACACAATAACTGACACAATGGACTAAAACTGGGAAAAGAATATGATGAAGTCATTGTAAGTGTGTAATAGCTTCATGTTATAAGATACTAAACTAAGACACACGACTGTAAAATATCCGGATAATAAAGATTTATATTAGATATGTATATGTATTTCACCTGGCTTGTTGAGGGATCATAGTAAGTGTCAAGGGATTTTGTTAAATATCAACAAGGCCATACCAAGGTGCACCAAGTATGCAGGGAAATGGAAGAAGGGATGGGACAGGAAATTCACAACAGAGACAGATTATTATTATTTATTTATATAACACCCTCTTCTTTTTCTGTAGAACTTTACTACGTGGTAAATAGAATAGAGTACACAGACAACTGCCGACCCAATGCAAAAATTGACAATGCAAACACTATGAGAGTGGGACACAATAGGATGGAGAGTCTGACCCCTTTGAGCTTAGTCTAAAGAAGGTGTTGGAAGCACAGGGAATGGGTCACGAGTAGTAGTTATTGAGTTGTTCAGGTGGCGGGTGCCAAGTGGAAATGCCTAAACCAGGTTATATGCTTGTCTGAAGAGATTGATTTTAAGGGTAGTTTTGGAAATGTTGAGTGTTGTGTAGTGTTGGATTTAATGGGAAAGGGCATTCCAGAAAATGGCAGTTATGCCTGAGATGTCCTGTAGAGATGGGAATGAGAGGAAGTGACCAGGGTGGAGGACAGGAGGCAGACCTGTGTTGATAGCGTTGGATTCAAAATGAAATATAAGGAGGGACCTGGCTGGAGAGTTAAAATTTTAAACTGAATTCTCCATGAGTTTGGCAGCCAATGGAGAGACTGGCTGAAGCATTTCAAAAGCAATAGGAGAGGTAGATGAAGCGAGCAGCAGGTTATGTTCAAACTAGCACATAAATTATCTATTTCCAATACATATATAGAAGCCTCATACAAGATCTGAATAAGATCCAAACTATCTAAGATGTCTCCTACTGTCTCCTCTTTATGTTGGAGATGTATGAAGAGACAGGGCATGGTGCTCCATATCTTCTGGAGCGTTCTTAAATTATCGCACACAAATTAACTGGGTTTATTTCTAAAAGATCACCTGCCTACTTACCTAATAATCCTAGCAGTAACATTTATCCAAAACAAGAAGAAACCATTACATGCAACCTTGCAAAGGGGGTCTTCACCAACCTTTGGTTGTGGTTTGGTCCAGGAGGCTTTTCAATCTGTGGTCTGACGGGCATACCACAGGATGGAGAGTATTCTATATAAATTATATTTTAATAATATTCACATGTGCATTGGCCTAATAAATACCGGTAATCCCTCAATAATAACTTACCCAGCAGCGTATTTATTTGGCTAAAAAGAATGAATCTTAATAAGTAAAGGTTTGTTAATATTGTCTTACTGGGGAATTTTATCTGGGCTTTGTTTCTCACCCAGCAGTTTGCCAGATTCATTAGCATTGCAGCAAGAAGACAAAAGGGAGGGAGGAGACCTATTGGAAATACAATAGATGAGACTCTCACCATTAACATAGAAATTACATGACACAATAGACTGAAACTGGGAAAGAAATAAGATGCTGTCATTGCAAAAGTGTAACAGCTTCATGGTAAAAGATTCTAAACTTTGAAACACATAATTTTTATCTGTTACATTTTGGCAAATTGTTAATATTTCCACAATTTGTATTCATATATTACTTCATATTAATGAGATCTAACGATGCTTAAGTGATATAGTGCTGGGTGCTAGTGTGGAAAGGTGTTTCTTCCCCCCTCACATCAAATAGAAGGAATTATATACTGACACACAGGCTAAAATTTCAACCTCAGTTCGATAGGTATTGAAAACATTTTTACGGTAGTAAAAAAAACTTCAAAAAAATCAGTTTATACAAAAAAATCCTGAAAAGTCAATGACATTCATGTCAATGTCATTTAAAATGTCCCTTTTGTAAAGGGAGTAAAAAAATCTCTACTTTTCTTAGGAGTATAAAAGTATCACTGACTGTCATTGTCTTACTAGCTGGTGATTCTGTAACAGTGACATTCTCAGGCTTTTTGCTCACAAGGTGAATTTTACTGCCATGAGATTTTTTTTGCCTCTTATTGAATTGAGTCCATAGTTTGCAAAGTCTCTTCTAGGACAATTATATTGTAATGATCAAAGTTGCTTCATAATATAATACAATGTAACATCACATGACTGATATGAGATAACAGCTGTACAAGCAAGATACAGGAAGGCAGGTATCCTGAGCAATATCACCTCTGGACATTGTGGTTTGGCACCTGATGCTGAATACAGAAAATGGAAGCAAGAGAAAGTGCAAAAATTGCTACATTCAAGGAAAAAGTTAGGAAAATAGAAAATGATCAGGTAATATCACAGTATCAAACAATGCTATGTAACTGCTATATGATGACCCACTAATGCTTACAGTTCACAGATTAATAGGCTGATTTAAGACTAGCGCCAAGACTATGGAGCAAACGAGTGTCTGCTGCTATAACCTAGCTTTGGCACTGGACAAGTGACGCTGAAGTATCTTGTCCAGCATTGATAAATGTGATGTGTGGGGGCGCTGTAGAAGCGCTCTCCCTGAATCAATGCAGCACCTGATCAATACTGTTCTTGTTTCCTAACCAATCTGCAGCAGCGTTCTTTTTCACCCACATTACTCACACAGCTTAATTACACATAAACAAACAAACAAACAAAAGTTTACCCATCCAAGAGTCAAATAAATCCACACTAGCTGTGTCCTACACAATATGGGCATCCACCAAAATGGATCTTCCTGTCTAGAATCAATTATGTTCAATAAGTTTGCTTGAGCTTGGGATAATCTTGTATTTTGCTTTTATGATTGGCATGGTTTGCTCCAGCTCATAAGTTCTGATTGAATGTTTTTGTTTTAGTATAATTTCTCTCACTTCTTTGGTCACTTGCTTCATGGTCACCTGGCTGATGCTGCTGTGGAGGGCAGCAGAGGTCTGAAAAGTCCCCACTCCAAGATTTCCAAGAGGTACACAGGTGAGCTATGCCAGGTATAGCCTGCTGCCAGTGGTGGGGTCAATTTTGTTTCAGATTTGGGCATACAACGACAAAAGCACAGCACAATTCATCTGAAACCTGCTGCAGATTTGCTCATCACTCCCACACAGACAGATGGGTATTAAAACATCTCTGCACCTGTAATCTCACCACCCTGGCTTCCAAATACTCCTGTGATACCTCAGGGCTGGCAGCAAATCGCAGCCACACAACAAACATCCGGCCAAAAGCTTCCTCCTCACACCTGTTCCATTGTCAATACACAGAGATCACAGAAACAACACAAATGTCAGCCAGGCCAGACAAGCCCAGAGACACCGGTGAACACTCACAGACTGGCTCTGCCTGCCTAGAATCACTATTTTTAAACAGAATGATGCTACAGCCTTTGCTGCTGCATCCAAAGATGATACACACAACACAGTGTACAGTGTATACACACAGTAATACACACAACACAGTGATACAGTGTATCTCTGTAACTTTTGCCTTTATCGTCAGATGTTCTGCTTTCATTTTTTTAGCTTTATAAATGAATGGATGCTTAAATAGTAAGTCCACTTTCCATTGAATTTTTGAAAGTGTATATTTTTATGCCAAAATGATGTATTCAATGTAATGGGCTGATGTAGTATTTTTTTCTTATGTTAGTAAATCAGTAATATGTCAGTATCTGTAATCTGTTGCTATTGGCAACGTACACCAAGTTTGTGCACCAAAAAGAAAGAAGTGACCCTGTACTCAGAGAACACTGCTGCTGGGCATGTGTAAGGTTAAGTGATCTTCCTCACCTCAGCAATGGTCATAGCGGCAGTGTTCTGTATGTGCAAAACACCATCCTCTCTTCTTGGTGTACAGACGTGTTGTACGTTGCCAATAGCAAATGTTTACAGTTAGTGATAAACGCTTCCATAAAACTCACCTTTACTAACATAGGAAAAAATAAATAACATTTTATAAAAATATACATTTTAAAAATTACATCTAATTCTGACCCTTTATTTTAGTAACCACAATGTCCAGAGGTAACATTGCTTATGATACCCGCGTTCCTGTATCTTGCTTGTACAGCTGTTATCTCATATCAGTCATGTGATGTTACATTGCTTTATCTTATGACATGTTTAGGAGAATTTTCCGATACATTTATACTTGTCCCAAGACATTGCTTAGTTGGGGTGTCTGGGGTGGAGATACTGCACATTATAATAATGGTATTAGTGGGAACTCTTTAATATGATTCTCTGTAAGAGATTAAATAAATTAAGTCCCTCCGTGTCAGTGAATGTTTGTAGAGACATTATAATGTGAGGCCGGGGGTCAGTCAGTCATAGGAATCACATAAAGTGACCATAAAACTATACAAAGAAGATGCTATTTCCTATTACTATGATTAGATATGTAACAGTAATGTTGATGTTTGCATTCATTTTATGTTTGAACCAATAAGAATATCATTGGTTCAGTTTGGTTCAATCAGAGTCTAATGTGAATCATATTTTATGGAAATTGACCGGGTTGTCCAGGGACCAGGAACAAGCTGAAATATAATATAGTTCCATAGCTCAATACTATTGTGTTTGGTCTAGCAAATAATCTGATCATTGCAATATAATTGTTCCAGAAGGGACTTTGCAAACTATATATTGGTCTGCGTGTCATTATATAATTTCTTCTATTTTATGTGAGGTGGTGGGAAGAACCATTTGGACACTAGTCCCAGCACTTTATCACTTGAGCTTTTTTAGGTTTCATAACTAGTAAATATAATTGAGGAAAAATGGTCCAATCTAACAAAATGTAATGGATACAAATACTGTGTGTCCAAGTTTAGGATATTTTACTATGAACCTGTGACTGCACCTAATTTCTTTCCCAGTTTCAGTCTATTGTGTCATATGATTTCTATGATAATGATGATAGTCTCATATCTTGTGTTTCAGATAAGGCTCCTCCCTCCCTTTTGTCTCCTTGCTGCAATGCTAATGAACCTGGCAAACTGCTGGGGGATGAACAAAGCCCAGATAAAACTCCCCAGTAAGACGACATTAACATACCTTTGTTTATAAATATTAATTCCATTTAGCCAATCCAAAGCCACCTCATGTTAGAGAATGTTTGTACAGACAATATAAGGTGAGGCCGGCTCAGTCACAGCAATAGCAGACAGGTCAGGAGAGCGGCGAGGGGATCCCCATACTGCCCTATACCAGGTAGATATGACTTCTGTTACTATTAGGTTATATGTGATGGTTATTATCATGTCTCGGTAAATGATTTGGCTGTGTCTGTTGATAGATATTGTTCTCAATAGTATAAATATAACATTTTATTGTGTATCAGCCAGATGTGGGATTAGGTTGGTAACAGTGATTTTGCATTGTTTTATATTTGATCCTACAAGAATATCATTGGTTCTGTTTGGTTTAATAAGAACCTAATGTAAATAATATATTATGGAAATTCAGCTTGTCGTCCAGGAACCAGGAAAAAGTCATACAGTCAAACAGACAGCTTGGGAAGGAATTGAGTACATAAGAACCTCAAAAATTCAAAAGCTGAGATTTAATATAGTTGTATAGCTCAATAACATTGTGTTGTGCTAAATATTTGATAAGAAAACTTTAACTTTTAGCTTTTTCACTTTAACATGCAAATTACTTATTCAAGTGGAACTACAGGACCAATTTTGACTGCAGTTCTGCTTTAATGGATTGATGTACTGTAGATGGATTTTATAGAGGCTCAACAAGGGCATGTTCCAATCATTAAAATGGGTTGTTACTTTAGTATTTCTGATCAGTAATGAATGTTAGCGGACCTGGATTTAAAAAAAATTCCACTGGAAGAACCGACAAAAAGAAACAGCACGGAAGGAGCTTTCCTTGGCAGACAATTTACTGGACCAAAGACATGTATTTTTATGTCTTGGGCCTTTCCTGTGATTGGCTGGCAGTGGGGTATTTAGGGTTTCCATGTCACACATTTATTAATTCAGCCCTTTAGTTAATTTGGATAAATATACTTTTATATCACAACTCCTAGTTCAATGCTTTCTGACCATTCTACAAATAAATTACACACTGTAAAGTTACAAACACCATGAAGATTCTGGTCATTTGTTATTTGCATTACGCACAATACAGCCATCGGATTTGGCATTGGATTACTTCTAAGTTGCCTTTTCACTGTAATAAGTTGTGGTGTCACACATTTGTTAGATATTGCATCATTTTGCTGTATCTATTAATTACATTAATCCTGCCACACGCAGTCACTCATCACTTATTACAGTTTATCACTCAGTTTATCAAACAATCACCAACCATAAATCCCAGTATACAGCTACACAAATATTGACTGTGTTGTGTGTCCTGCTTGTGTAATTAACATGACTTTCTGTGTTCTCCTTACAGGGTGACAATTTCTCAGTAAGTTTGAATTCATTATACAGATAAATTGATCTGCATCAGCCCATAATGAGCCCCACAGGAGTGAAGCCATATCAGTGCTCTGAGTGTGGGAAACAGTTTAGTTTGAAGTCACAGCTCATAGTTCACCAGATGAGTCACACTGGAGAGAAGCCATTCCCATCCTCTGAATGTGGCAAAAGCTTTAGACTGCATGACCAGCTACTTGCCCACGTAAGGATTCACACTGGAGAGAAGCCATTTACATGCCCTGAGTGTGACAAGTGCTTTACAGGACATGCAAACCTGCTTAGACACCAGAGGACTCACACCAGAGAGGAGCCATTTTCATGCTCTGAATGTGGCAAATCCTTTAGAGAGCGTAGAAAGCTGCTTGCCCATCAAAGGATTCACACTGGAGAGAAGCTGTTTTCATGCTCTGAATGTGACAAGTGCTTTACAGTATGTGCAAACCTGGTTAGACACCAAAGGACTCACACTGGAGAGAAGCCATTTACATGCCCTGAGTGTGACAGGTACTTTACACGTCATTCAGCCCTGATTACACACCAGAGGACTCACACCGGAGAGAAGCCGTTTCCATGCCCTGAGTGTGACAAGTACTTTGCAAGTCATTCAAACTTGCTTAGACACCAAAGGACTCACACTGGAGAGAAGCCGTATCAATGCCCTGACTGTGGTAAAAGTTACACACATAGATCACAGTTGAAAAAACACCAAAAGATTCACACTACCGTGCCTGCAATGTATAATGTACCAAACTTCACACCCAGAGAATCTGTTAGTGAGAGGTTTGTCAAAGGTGTATATTGAAAGTTATCTTATATAGATAATAAAGATGGGAAGAACCGCTGGACATTTAGAAACTGAGTTAATCTAATCATGCTCTATTGACCTTTTTTGTTTATCAATAGAAGACAATCGATTGTGGGGGGGGGGGGGGGGTTAAGACCAGTCTGGATTTTTGAGAAGTTATTTCCATGATCTACAGAACAATGGTGACTGAAATGTAATATCTAATCTTTTAGTTTAACATCTTTCATTTTATAACACTTGGTCCTCGTGGATTCATTATATACAAACTGATTATTAACCTTTGATTAACAAAACACAATATTGCCCAATACCCAGTGATCCAGTGTGCGAGCACCTTGGGCTTCAGGCAGAAAAGACATAGACACTAAATTCCATAATTATCTGCTATTATACCATTGCAATTGCCCTCTTTGTCACATGTTGGAAATCTTTGAATTTGCTCCATTTCTATTAAACTTTTTATCCAAGAAAAAGTTGCTAAGTTGTCTTTGGCTTTGGATGCTTCGAGTCTGTACTTGGCATGAGGAATCTCCAACTCACCGAGTTCGGGCTCTTCATTCTTTTTAAAGGTTTAAATGACGTCCAGGAGGTTTCCTATATATATTATGGAAATTGACCGGGTTGTCCCGGGACCAGGAACAGCTGAAATATAATATAGTTCCATAGCTCAATACTATTGTGTTTGGTCTAGCAAAGAATCTGATCATTGCAATATAATTGTTCCAGAAGGGACTTTGCAAACTATATTTTGGTCTGCGTGTCATTATATAATTTCTTCTATTTTATGTGAGATGGTGGGAAGAACCATTTGGACACTAGTTCCAGCACATTATAACTTGAGCTTTTTTAGGTTTCATCACTAGTAAATTTAATTGTGGAAAAATGCTCCAATCTAACAAAATGTAATGGATACAAATAATGTGTGTCCAAGTTTAGGATATTTTACTATGAACCTGTGACTGCACCTAATTTGTTTCCCAGTTTCAGTCTATTACGGTGTCATGTGATTTCTATGATAATTGTGATGCCCAGCGGGACACCAGCCTTCTGTAAGCAGGCAAACCCCCTATCTCCACCGCCGCTTCTGCCTATAGTCAAGCCCCCATTTTCCGGGACGCTAGGTACGCCTCCCCGGACACGGTTGCCCCCAGGTCTTAATAGGCGCAAAGGATGGCTGCTTACCGTGAAGGCCGATGAACCACAAGGGCATCCCGAAAGCCAAGGTCATTCACAGGTAGTCAATCCGGAGGGTGCGTCAGAGTACAGGGATGAGACAGGTGCGTAGTCAGGGGTAGCCAATGGGTCAAGCCAGGAGGTCAGAGATCGCGGGGTATCCAGAGGGGCAGGCAGGTTCGTAGTCAGACAAAGCAGAGGTCGGTACAGGCAGCAGACAGGGATGGTCGATCAAACCAGGTCAAGATCAGATAACAACTAACAGAATCACACCCTAATCACAAGCGACTATCACGGGCACTGAGTGCTGGGCTGACTCCATATTTATTTGGGAATCGACCAATGGCCACCCTGGGGGGGTTGTGTATGTGCTGATTGGTGTAACTTACAACACTGTGAGTGATTGGAGGCACTATCCATGGGCTGGTCAGTCTTGGCTGCGAAGCTGATCAGCCCCTGATTCCCATCAGGTGTGGAGCACTCTGCGCTGCCACTCACAGCACAGCGCCTCCTAGTGGCAAAATTTACAGACTGTGGGACGCGCGCCTGCACAGCTAGAGAGGGGTGAGGGAGGCTTCTAGAGTAAGGTACCACACTCCCAGCAGCAGGAGTGCTGCATCACCCCACGGACGCTCGCCGCCGGCCCCCTGGCAGAGGTAAGTTCCTTACAATAATGATGAGAGTCTCATCTATTGTGTTTCAGATAAGGCTCCTCCCTCCCTTTGTCTGCTCCTTGCAATGCTAATGAATGTGTCATACTGCTGGGGATAAACAAAGCCCAGTGAAACTCCCCGGTAAGACAACATTAACATACATTTGTTTATTAATATTCATTCATTCATTCATTATTCATTAATATTCATTCCTTTTAGCCGATTCCAAAGATTCCACATGTTACAGCAATAGCAGACGGGTCAGGAGAGCGGCGAGGGGATCCCCATACTGCCCTATACCAGGTAGATATGACTTCTGTTACTATTAGGTTATATGTGATGGTTATTATCATGTCTGGGTAAGTTATTAGGCTGTGTCTGGTGATATTGTGCTTCTGTTGCCTTTAGGTTATATGTGATGGTTATTATAGAAACATAGCAGGATGACGGCAGATGGAGACCATACTGTCTTCTTAGTCTGCTCTTGGGGAAATTGCAAAACATTCAAATCCTTTAACGTTTGGGTTTAAAAAAGTCAGTATAGAGTGTGACCAGATGCCTTCCAAAATGAAAAGAGAGATATCTGCGGAGCTGCAGCAGAAACAGAATACACTGAGGCCTGCTCATTCAGGTAGAAGATCACAGACAGGACCAGAGAACGAGACATTGTCTGCACCCCCCCCCCCCCATACCAGGGATATAGATTTGTGATGAACAAATCAAATACTGAAATCAGTTACAATTACTTCATTAAAGAGAAAATCAATGCGCATGTTCCCTGTCTGCCACTCACAACCTATCGTAACAAACCAATGTAACGCTCAATCTCCAAAGAGCTTGGACTTGGTAAATGATAATGACTATGAACGTTTGTCAAACCTTCTATTTAATGTATTTGCAATTCCCATTGGGACCCCACATATCTGTACTTGTAAAATAAATAAAAAATTATTTAACAAGGGATAGTGCCAGGTGGCGAATGGTGAGTGAACGGTAATGACGCTCACCGCCACGAGAACGCCGGCTCCCCACCGCAATCACACATTTATCAAGCCGATCCTGCTTAGCGAACGACAGAGCGCCAGATAGCGAATCATTCATCATTATTCCAGCCTCACCACACAGCGCCAGCGAGCGACCTTGAACAGCGACAGGTCTGACCTTTCGCTACCTGGCGCTCTCCAATGCATTTCAATGGAACAATCTTTAATTATACATAATTAATTGTTAATAATTTTTTATTTTTTTTTAAATGTCAAAAATTCTATGACCACTTCTGCAATGTTAGATATTTTTTTTAAGGTAAAAAAAAAAAAAAATTTGTGCAGAAATGATATTACAGGTCTGATATTAATATTTTCAAAAACTGTTTTTTTTTTCCCAAAAATATGGTTGTTTGGAGGTTAAAAAACTACTTTTAACCCATCGCCGCCAGCGCTCTGGGGTTTAAACAAGCATTTCACAGCGCGAGAATTTTTGAGCTTGATTTGTTCATGAATATGCTGGGAGCCGTTCGCTATGGCCATTCGCTGTCATGCGCTCCCATACAGCTCAGAACCTGTCAAACAGCGACTCCTAACCCCGTATTCAACATTACCGCACATCGACTGAGTCGCTATCAACAAGCGAACAACGGCCAAGCACAGCGAATACTAGCGGGCGCAGTGAAAATAACGCTACAGTCGCTCATCTGTCGCTACCTGGCGATATTACTGAATCGGCCTCCCCGTGAACAGAAACAGAAAAAAAAAATATTTTAAAATATCCTGTTCCCTCTATTTTGCAGTGTTGGGACACTTTCAAGGTTTTATTGGAAATCTCAGATGCTACATTTGTTTCATTATCAAAAGTTACTGTATGTATGTGACCAGAAATGTTTCAATATGAAAAATCTGAAAACATTATAAACACAACTTATATAGTGAGATTATTTCATTAAGAAAAAATTCAAATTTCTAATAATCTCACAATTAGAGCAGATGATATAATGACACACAGACCAACATATAGTTTGCAGAGTCTCCTCTGGGACAATTATATTTTAATGATCAGAATCGTTGCTTGATAACATAAAACAATGTGACATCACATGGCTGCTATGAGCTAACAAATGTACCAGCAAGACCCTGAAATTCTAGAATCATAATCTATATGACTGCTGGACCTTGTGGTTGGTGCGTTGTTTAGGCAAACCAAAAACATTCATCATTACGATTGTATTGTTCTAGAAGGGACTTTACTTAACTATATTTTGGTCTGTAAGTCATTATAAAATTTCTTCTTTTTATTGTGAGCAGGTGGAAAGAACCCATTTTACCACTAGCAGCCAGCACTATATAACCGGCTTGTTTAGGTGTGCTTACTAGTAAGTATCATTGTGAAAATTGTATTAACCTGATAAAATGTAATGGCTAAAAAATACTGTGTGTCATAGTTTAGTATCTTTTACTACAAGACTGTTACAGTTTTTCAATGACTGCAACATAATTCTTTCACAGTTTCAGGCTATTGTGTCATGTAATTTCTATGTTAATAATGAGAGTCTTGTCTATTATGTTTCAAATAAGGCTCCTCCCTCCCTTTGTCTCCTTGCTGCAATGATAATGGCTCTGGCATCCTAAATATTCACCATAGAACACACACTGAAGAAGCCGTATCAAAGTCCTGAATGTGGTGAAGGTTATGCACATAAATCCCAGTTCACAAGTCAGCAAATTATTCGCACTGCTGTGTCTGCAATGTAGAATGTGTTTCATGGAAGTGCACTTCCCACCAGGAAATGTGAAAGAGATGTTTTTGCTTTTAAAGAGAAGTTATATACATTAAACAATATGAGTCTGAAATTGTATCTACTGCGGTTTCATGATTGTCCATCTTGGCTCAAATTAAATACATTGTCAATAAAGATAAAGTTTTATGGAAGTTGCGACTGGCATCTATTGTTTATTCAACTGAAGCTTTTTAAGAATACTAACTTTTCCTAATCAGGCATAAACACCTTGCAACATTAACATTATGTCTGGCATAGAGAACATATAACATCTCCCCTGGCAAAGGAGACACAGCAACATTTGTACTTGAGAAATAAATGAAAGTTTTAGATGCCAAAGTTCTATAGGGGCTGCCCAAGATCATAAAACTCTCTGGAGAAGCAGCCTGTCCATCACTGCCGGCCATATATCACACTAAGAGGAGAAGAACTGGAAAAGCGAGAGGAGAGAAAGTGATGTGCAAACTAGCTCAGAGATCATCTATTTCCAATACAGATGTAGAATCCTCATACAAGATCTTAACAAGATGGTACCAGTTATTATCCAAACTATCTAAGATGTCCCCTACTGTCTCCACTTTATGTTGAAGATGTATGAAGGCACAGGGCGTGGTGCTCAATATCTTCTGGAGCTGTCCTAAATTATCGCACACAAATTAACTGCGTTTATTTCTAAGTGATCACCTGCCTAATTACCAAATAATCCTAGCAGTAATATCTTTCTAGATCAAGAAGAAATCATAACATGAAACAGGGCTGGATTATGAGGAAGGCACAAATGGCACTCGCCCTGGTACCTCTGCCACTTGCTCTGCAAAGGGGGCCTCCAAAAGCCTTTGGGTTATGGTCTGGTCCAAGAGGCTTTTCAAACCTTGGTCTGACGGGCCATGGGGCTGGCAATAAAGCTGTTGACAGCAGTGGGGACCCCCCATGCCTGAGCAAAACTTTTTTTAGTTTTTGCAAACCTGCAGGCAAAGGCAGTATGCAGAGTCTAGAGCAGCAAAGCCCCCATCAGTAATGCTACAGTGATAGTGGGTTCAGAGATGTCAATCGGCAGCCTCTCCCTGCATATAAGCCACCAATCACAGCTGCTGGCTGCTCAATGCAGATAACTGTTTTCTGCTGGATGTTTACACCCCCAGCAGCACGCATCCACACAAGGGTGGCACAAGGGACTCGACTCGTTCCAGTAAGGAGGCGGGTGCCAGGAAACCAACAATCAATTACTTGTCAGGTCTATTATTTTAAGGAACAAAATACTGTATCTGGGGTCTCCACCAGATTTTGTGCCCAGTGGACTCCACCCCACTTAATATGGCCCTGCATGCACCCTCCATAAATGCAACCAAAGCCTGCCACCCCTCCTATGGGTTTCCAAGGTGAGAGCCATACGTAGGAGCTGACTGTGTCCATTAAAAAAAGATCTGGTAAACATTGGGAAATACGTCATTCATTGCTCTCATTACACCCAGAATATTCTAGGATCTCTAAGATGAATGTGTGTCTGATTGATTCATCATATGGAGGAGCCACCGCCTTCCCTTTTTTGCTTTACTCTATATCTTCTGTAGCGCTACTCTTTACCTTCTCCTCTCATCTCATTGCTTGTTGCCTGTTTCGGAACAATACCAGAAAAATGAAAGAGGTGAATAGAGTCAGATGTTTATTTAGGTTTATATATTTGTGAACTTGTAGTGCATTAAAATTGACAAATTAGAGGAACTCTCTACAATACAATACAATATATTTGTATTTACAATTCACAATAGCAAAGTCGATATACTTTATTAATTTTGTAGCATTTTGTATGCAATTGTCTGTGAAACTCTTCTTTCTAAATAAAAAGGATTTAAAAAAGGAGCCAGTAGGATGTTTGGTGAAATGTCGTTAAAGAGGCAGTCCGGGCAATGGCAGTAATAAGGCAATGAGTAGCTAATCTGTTAAAAATAACGTCACAGGTCAGCAACAAAATAATTTTGCTTGTTCTCAGTGATTAATTTTCCTGGTGTGAAGTTTGGTGCTTTTATAAGACACATTGCATTTGTGGCAATGTGACTACTTTGGTGTCTTGTCAGCTGTGATGCGAATAACCTTCACCACATTCAGGATATTGATATGGATTCTCTCCAGTGTGTGGCCTATCAGTATGGATCACAGAGTGGTCGAAATTCACTCTTCGACTAAAACACATGTAACATTCCAGACATCAAAAAGCTTTATCTTCAGTGTTTTTTGATGATTAAGCAGGGATGCACGTTGTGTAAATCACTTGTCACACTCAGGACATGAAAATGGCTTCCCTGCAGTGTAAATTATCTGAAGTTTAAGTACAATCAGGACAGGAATATGGCTTCTCTCCAGTGTGAATTTGCTGATGTTTAAACAGGTGTGAACTCCGTGTAAAACATTTGTCACATTCAGTGCATGAAAAAGGCTTCTCTCCAGTGTGAGTCCTCTGATGTGTAAGCAGGTTTGTACGCTGTGTAAAACACTTGTCACACTCAGGGCATGAAAATGGCTTCTCTCCGGTGTGAGTCATCTTGTGCTTATTCAGGTTTGAACTATCAGTAAAGGACTTTTCACATTCAGTGCATGAAAATGGCTTCTCTCCAGTGTGAATCCGCTGATGTTTAAGCAGGGTTCCATGTTGTGTAAAGCACTTGTCACAATCAGGGCAGGAATATGGCTTCTCCCCAGTGTGAATCCTCTGATGTTCAAGCAGGTGTGAACTCTGTGTAAAACACTTGTCACACTCAAGACAAGAAAATGACTTCTCTCCAGTGTGAATCCTCTGATGACTTTTGAGCCCTGACTTACAACTATACAATTTTCCACACTCAGAGCACTGATATGGCTTCACTCCAGTGTGGATCATCTGATGTCTAAGAAGATTTGAACGATGAGCAAAACATTTGCCACATTCAGAGCATGGGAACGGCTTCTCTCCAGTGTGACTCATCTGGTGGCGTGTGAGCTTTGATTTACCATGAAACCATTTTCCACACTCAGAGCACTGATATGGTTTCACTGGTGTGGGGCTCATCGTGGGCTGATGGAGATTTATCTGTAAAATGGATTCCAGCTTCACGATTAAAGTTCAACCTGTAAGAAAAATACAGAAAGTCATTACACAAGTAGTATTTCAGTGTGACTTTGTTTTACATTCTCAGAGCATGAGAATTTCAGCATCTTAGTTATGACAATAGGTCAGCTCAGGTTAAGTATATATTGTAATGCGATAAGTGCACATGAGTTACAAGTATGAGATATTTTGGAAATATTACATTTACAGGTCTGAGAGCAGAGTACAGGTCACAGGTGGGTAATTACAAACATGAAACAGTGGACATCCCCAATGCCCCCCTGGGAGAAGTATTTGTCCCTTAGGCGTTAAACTATTGGGCCTGATGCTGATGGGTACAAGAATATGATATTAGGATAGTTCAGAAGTGGAGACCTCCATATTTCTGTTTAAAAGGTAGTTATGGAGGTGGGACAATGTGAGGTGGGTTGGCTTTGATTCATGGTTCTGATTTCTGATTCTGTATTTGACTACGGGCTGGGGGTAAATGTGACCCAGTTATTCCTGGTACTATGTCGGCACTGGCTGCCTGAAGAGACTTCCCTTTGGTGCATGTAAAGGAAGGCAGATCCCTGCATGGGGTGGCTCATGGCTGTGACACTGTGGCTTCACACACTGGTGAGAAACCATGTAAATGTTGTGACATGGTGAAGGTTATGCACATAAATCACAGCTGACACGACACCAAAGGAGTCACCTTGCCAAGAATTCAAAGTGTCTTACAAAAGCACCAAATTTCACACAAGGAAAATTGGTCACTGAGAACAAGTAACATAATTTTGTTGATGAGCCTGTGACGTTATTTTGAACAGAGAGATGGGAAATATTCAGAGCTCATGTGTTCCAATGTAATTGTTATTTATAAGGTAGTTATATTGTGCCACATTATCTGCATATATGTCTGTTGCCTACCCTCTGCACATGCCTAATAATTATATGGATTACACATTCAGGCACAACCGGACAATAGTTATCATCCAGAAAGCCAGTGAGATTGTAAAAAGTAAGATATCATGCCATTTAAAAACTAAACATCACTGGCAATTTAAATGTTAAGCTTTGCCCCCTTTTTTCTTTACCATCTACATCTTCTCCTTCTACTTTTATCTCTATCTATCTCCATTTTAAATACCCCAACTATTCCATGCATTGGGACGAGCATAAATATCTTCTGAAATTCTCCTAAAGTTGTGACTGAATCCCATTTTCTCAAGAAGACAGCAACAAAAATGTAGCATTTGCCTTCCCTGTCTGGAACAACACGTGTCCAAAATTGGCAATTTCTATGGATTGCTCTGCAATGGAACAAAGCCATATATCTGACACTACAAACCCACCATCATGCAGTATAGGCATTCATTAGATTATATATAATATTACTGTTAGATTATGGTGTGTCTACAAACCTCCACTAACATGGAGTGACTTAGATGGTTTGATTTAATCTCTTACAGAAATCCATCATAAACTTGTCTATTATAATATAATGTGAGGGATTCAAACACCGTAACTAAGCAATGCCTTGGGACTAAGCATAAACATCTTGTAAAATTCTCCTAATGTCATCATTGCATTTCATGTTCTCAGGCACATAGTGCAAACTGCACCAGGAATGTGGTCTCCGCCTTGACCACATTGAACAACCCATGTACAAAATTGGCAATTTTATGAACTACTCTGGGAAGTTGCACAGAATAAGCCATACATTTGACACAAAATAACTGTCATTGTGTACTATAGGAATCTGATTTTATTTTTTTTATAAATATTTATATGGGCATGTTGCCTTTTTGGGTTGACACATTTAATGTAATCTCCCAATTAAAAGAAACCCAGCAGCATATACATATTCAACTATTCTTTCCTGCAACATCTTGGAGGACCTATAAAACCATTCAGCACATAAAACACACTAATATATAAAACATTGAGCAGAGAAGACAACCGACCTAATCCCACATCTGACACGCAGTTATGTTTATATTCTATAGCACAATATCACCAGACACAGCCAAATCATTCACCCAGACATGATAATAACCATCACATATAACCTAATAGTAACAGAAGTCATATCTACCTGGTATAGGGCAGTATGGGGATCCCCTCGCCGCTCTCCTGACCCGTCTGCTATTGCTGTGACTGAGCCGGCCTCACCTTATATTGTCTGTGCAAACATTCTCTAACATGAGGCGGCTTTGGATTGGCTAAATTATGAATCTGAATAAACACAGGTATGTTAATGTCGTGTTACTGGGGAGTTTCACTGGGCTTTGTTTATCCCCCAGCAGTATGACAGATTTATCAGCATTGCAGGGAGGGGACAAAAGGGAGGGAGGAGCCTTATATGAAACACAATAGACGAGACTCTCATTATTAACATAGAAATTACATGACACATTAACAGACTAAAAAATCTAAAAAAGTTCAAGTTATACAGTGCTGGGGGCTAGTGTCAGAAATGGGTTCTTTCCACTCCAAACCTCAAATAGAAGAAATTATATAATGACATAAAGACCAAATAATAGTTTACAGAGTCCCTTCTATGACAATTATAATAACAACTGTAATGATCAAAATAATTGCTCCATAAGATAATACAATATCCCATCACATGACTGCTATGAGATAACAATTGTACAAGATACAGAAATACTAGGATCATAAGCTATATTACACCTGGACCTTGTGGTTAAGCAGTCGCTCATGAAGCCAACAATAAAAGCAAAATAAAATGCAAAAATTGCAACAATAATGGAGACAGCTACGGAGATACAAAGATTATCAGGATATACCACAGTATAAAAAGTCTTAGGCTTTTTCTATAGGATGATCGAATAATCCTCACAGTACACAGATTACATTATCTATGTCCATAGTGGAAGTAGTCACATTCCTGATGTAAAGTCAGTGTTTGGTACACACTGGCCACCGCTTTCAATAATGAATACCAATACACCACAAAAATACATACACGTGCCTATATACACATATATACATATATAAGCCTGGACATAGGAATCTGTTACCCAAAGCTTTTACTGCTGCAGTCCTGATGCTAGTTCAGGGCTCTTGAGTCCTTCCTCTAAGTCTGACCCATAAATGCCGCGACACGAAGGAGGTGCTAAACCACATGGTCCAGCATTAATATTGCTTATTACACTATACTTTCTGTATCTTACTTGTTAGCTCATAGCAGCCATGTGATGTTGTTGTCATTGTTTTATATTATGAAGGAAATCTTTGATAACTACAATATAATTGTCCCCGCGGAGACTTAGGTCCTGATTTATGAAGCACGTCTGCCAGACTATGCCCCAAGTAAATTCGAGTAATGCTAAATATAATTTATGTCTGTCCAGGGTCGAGGCAGAGACAGGGTCAGGTCAGGTCATGACGACGTCCTGGAGCAGCACTTGGGCAGCAGGAGCGAAGCTCCTCCTACTCCATCTCCTCCTCCTTCCTACAAAAGGTGAATAGGAAACCTCCTTGAGGTAATTTAAACCTAAAGAAAGAAAGAAAGGAATGAAGAGGCCAAGCTCGGTGAGTTGGAGATTTCTCATGCCAAGTACAGACTCAGAGCATCCAAAGGCAAATTTTTCTTGTATAAAAAGTATAATATAAATGGATCAAATTCAAAGATTCCCAACATGTGAGAAAGAGGATAATTGCAATGTTACACTAGCTAAAGATTATGGAATTTAGACTCTATGTGTGTTCTATTTTCCAGACATGTATTGCTACGAGTGAAATACTCTTTTATTGTTTTTGCCAGTCACCTGTCTGGTTTTCTCAGTTACAAATTAGCAATAATGTGTTGTGCCATGTCATGCATTGAGAGCAGAAGAATGGGAAGAAATCAGAAAATACAATTTAGAGTATACAGTACACCATATACAGTGTATACTCAACACTCTAGGATACGGGCACTGCCATCTTGTCACAGAAGCCTCAAATACTGAGGAGAGAAGAGGGGGACAACACACAGGGGGTAGGTTATAGCTGTGCTTTGCACGGACAGAGCAGATCTTGGACCAGGAAAAGGACAGCAATCCCAGAATGCAGAGCAGCACAGTCAGAAGGTACTTTCTGTCTGCAGGCAGGCTGAGACTCCATGGGCCACCCTCTTGGATGTTTAAAGGCTCAGAAAACACAGTAGGTGCAGGTAGGATGATTTTTTTATGTTGGGCAATCTGTATGTACAGGGTGGGGGGCGAAAGTGAATAATTTGCTGGGTCTGGTAAATTATTGTGACATGTGACCAGGGAGAGGGTTATATTCGGAGCGTATGTGCCCAAATCTGATTGTTAGTTATATGGTACTTACACATATCAGAGGTCAGTTGGTTTGACTTATTGCTACAGAAACACCACAGATAAGTTAATATATTGCCCATTGTCTGAGGATCTGGTGTACTAGCTTTTTGGGCTTCAGTGAGAAACCACATATACACTAAATTCCATAATGGGCTTCTATTGGAACATTGGACTTGTCCTCTTTTTCACATGTTTTTAATATGTTTTATTGAAAATATACTTTTTCTCTGAGAAGAATTTGTTAAGTTCCCTTTGGCTTTCCATGCTCCGAGTCTGTAGTTTGCATAAGAAATCTCCAACACACCGAGCTCGGCCTCTTCAGCTTTTTCCTTCTTTCTGGAGGTTTAATTTCCCTCAGTGAGGTTTCTTATTTATACATCCCGCTTCTTTAATCAAGCCTTGCAGCCTAATAAAAATGGAATCCTTGTCTTATATTTGTCACATGACAATATGATTCCAAAACAATTATTTATCCGGTGGACATATGTTGTTATAGAGAAACATAGAAAAACATATGACTGTTCTATTTTTCATCAGTGTAATCTATAGACTTAAACATGTTGTGATTTCACCTTGAAAAATCATCACTCATGAAACATGTCTGGAAAGTAGAATCCACACATTATGTGCCATAGGAACTCTGATAACATGCAGGAAATGGCATTGCACAGGGTTTGTTTTCATTTTCATATTTTTTATGCTGCAGTTTTTAGACTGAAAAACAATAAAGTTAAGTGTGATTTTAACAAAAATAATTTCCTTTCGATATTATTATTATTGATAAATAATATAATTAATATTGTCCATTTCTTCAGAATCCAGAATTCTTAGTTCTGTTAGACATAATAAAGCAATCATCATGTCTGAGTAAGAAAAATACGTATTCCAAGAAACTCAACAATTTTAATGCATTGTCAATATAGGTAAAGTGTTATGAAAGTTTATGTTGCCTTCTATTGTTTATCGAATCTTTCAAGAATACTTACTTTTCCTAATCAGATATAAATAACATTGCAAGACATAACAAAGAGAACATATAACCCATCTCTCCTGGTAAAGGGGACTCAGCAACATTTGTACTTTCTGAGAAATCAATAAAAAATCCCTAAGCCTTCAATAGAGGAAATACATATATATAACTAATACAAATCTTTATTAGTTGGATATTTTACACTTGTGTGCACTAGTTTAGTAGTTACACATTTACAATGATATATCTTGATGATCATGATATATCTTTTTGACTCTTTTTAATATATTGCAAATGCTGATGTATTCTGCAAACTGATTTGTGATAAACAGAAGCAAAGGACAGGTGAAATAAACTCAGTAACAACACATTATATTATATTATACTATACACAACCTCGGCAACACTCGCCAGTCCTCGGCAACACTGGATGTATTAGGGGAGTTTTTTGCAGTGTTTTTAATTGTGTTGTATTATGTCATTGTGTCTTGTGATTTTGCTTTTTGTGTAATACATTTATGTATATAATATAATTTTGTGGATATTTATTGGTGCTCCTTTTTTTAGGTGGAAGTGGGTCAAATATCCACTGTCCCTCTTGTGCTTTGAATTTATATCAAGTTTGTAGTGTTGTTTGAACCCATTTATCTGTCTGGTTCAAGAGCAATTCAATGAACCTGTCAACATTTGGCCCGAGTGGGGACATTCCAGGCAAACAAGGCCCAGAGCAATTTATAAGAGGGATTAGTAATATAGAAAACTTCTACCCCCCCCCCCCCTTCATTCCATTCAAGACATTCCAAAAGTTTTTCTGGGACTATTTGGGTGTAGAGGTATTCTGTATTTTCAACCAGATTTGTTAATATTACTTTATAATCTTCGTAGGACCTCCAAACTGTTTTAAGCTTTTCCCACCTCTTAATTAGAGGGCTTTTATTTCATGACCCTCATGACCATATGTATAATATTCAGTCTAAGATAACATTTCAGAGGCCTGTTTCCCAAATAACATTTCCAGGGATTAATCACAAAACTCACTATGAGAATCTCTATAGAGCAAATCTCTATATACCTTCCCGGAAGACTCCAGACAAGGAGAACTAGTCAAGCAAGTTCTCTACCTCCAAGATTTTTTATTTTTGGCAATCAAATCTTAAGCCTAGAAAAAGTCAAGACTTTCAAAACCTGAATTTTAGGGAAATACCTTTGGCTAACGGGGTGTATAGGTGTTACTTATTATTAGATGGCAACCTGTCCTTCAGTGTTTCAGACCTACTTTCCAAATAACACATTTAGGGATTAGACTGAAAACTCACTATGTGAATCTATAGCCAGCAAATTATCAGTTGCTTTATAAGAGGTTGTCGGAAGCTTCAGGGTGTGAGGGGCTCACTGAATATCTTTCATTGGCAGAACTGCTTCCATTAGGATGTATCTGCTACCAAACATATTATATTACTTTAGATATGAGAGGCTCAATATATTTCTTTGACAGAATTGTATTTTCAAGTTAATTTTGAATAAAGACAGAGAAGTTGGACAGCATAATCTCTGACCCTAAATCTCTGGGGGGGGGAGGGTCTCACATTTAGCTCATTTAGTACAGTATTACTATGCACCAAGAATGTCACCACTGTATTTTCTTTGAAGGAAAGACCTAATTCTGAGCATGGCCACTAAGGAGAGGCTGCAGATTAGAAACACGATGCATGTTCATTCTTTCGCTCTCTGAGATGTCACAGCATATTCAACTGGCTCATGTTATCACCCCAAAAATTATAATAAAACACACACAATTTAACCTGTGTACTGTGAGGGTTGGTGAGTCTACATATAGTAATAGCCTAGGACTTTTTTATACTGTGGTATATCCTGATTATTTTGTAGCCCCGTAACTTTTTATTTAATTGTTGCATTTTCTTTTGCTTTCACTTTTGACTTAATGATCCGGTGCTTAGCCACAAGAGGTGATATTGCTCAGGATACCTGCTTTCCTGTATCTTGCTTGTACAGCTGTTATCTCATATCAGTCATGTGATGTTACATTGTTTTATCATATGAAGCAAAGACTTTGATCATTACCAGATAATTGGACTTTGCAAACTATTTTGTCACTCAATTGTCATTTTATAATTTCTTCTATTTGATGTGAGGGGTGGAAAGAACCAATTTTTGACACTAACCCCAGCACTATATAACTTAAGCTTTTTTTAGGTGTGATTACTGGTGAGTATAATTGTGAAAATGTTATTACTCTGACAAATGTAATGGATAAAACTGCTGTATGTACTAGTTTAAGCTGTTTTACCTTGGACCTGTATTTTGCAATGCACCACATTTCTTTCCTGTGTCATGTAATTTCTATGTTAATGATGAGAGTCTTGTCTGTTGTGTTACAAATAAGGCTCCTCCCTCCCTTTTGTCTTCTTGCTGCAATGCTAATGAATCTGGCTGCTGGGGGATAAACAAAGCCCAGATAAAACTCCCCAGTAAGACGACATTAACATACCTTTGTTTATTCAGATTCATTTCATTTAGCCAATCCAAAGCCGCCTCATGTTAGAGAATGTTTGTACAGACAATATAAGGTGAGGCCGGCTCAGTCACAGCAATAGCAGACGGGTCAGGAGAGCGGCGAGGGGATCCCCATACTGCCCTATACCAGGTAGATATAACTTCTGTTACTATTAGGTTATATGTGTTGGTTATTATTATGTCTGGGTAAGTTATTATGTGTCTGGTGATATTGTGCTTCTCTTGCCTTTAGGTTATATGTGATGGTTATTATAGAAATGTCTGGGTAAATATTTTGGCTGTGTCTGGTGATATTGTGCTAGAAGGTATAAAGGTAACATTGCATTGTGTATCAGCCAGATGTAGGATTAGATTGGGCTGACCATTCTATATATACAATCTTTTATATACTAGTGTATTTTGTGTGATGAGTGGCTTTTATAGCTCCTCCTTTATCCCAGGTTCTTAATTCTTCAGAAGTATTTCCTGAAATGCTGAAGACATACTAAAAAATTAACAATGATTCTAGGTCTTGTGGACAATCTTTATAAACTTGGCATATTTTGGGGGATATTGTGAAGAAAAGAATAGTTTAATATGAATAAGCTGTTGGGTAACATTTTATTGACCGATTACATTAAATGAGTCAATCTAAAGATATCTCTGCATGTAGTCTATGCATAAAGTATGACACATTCAGTCGATTATATTAATCAGATCTCTAAAGTTCTAAGGAATATTATATTGCTTGTTGCCGGGTTTGCGGTATCAGATTTGTGGCTTTGTCCAGTTAAAGAGCAGATTATAGAATTTGCCAGTCTTGGACATGGTTTCCTTCACACAAGGCCCAGGTCAAAGTTTTTGTGCTGTTTGCAGCGTGTGTCTGAGAAAATGGGATACAATCACAACTGTAGGAAATGTTCCCAATGTATGCATGCCTGTCCCAAGGCATTGGTTAGTTGTGGAGTGTGAGATGGAGATACTGCACATTATAATAATGGTATTAGTGGAAACTCTCCAGACTCATTTAAGATGACTTTTTGTACGAAATTAAATCAATTCAGTCAAGTCACTCCATGTTAGTGAATGTTGTTAGATATGGCATAATTGTGCTGTATCTATTAAGCAAGTTTATCTTACAGTCACCTGCCATATGCAGTTACTCATCACTTATTACAATGTAGAACCATTTAACAATCACCAACAATTAATCCCAGTAATAAAGCTACACAAATACTGACTTCCTTTATGTGTTTACTGCTTGTGTGACTAACATTCCGTTCTGTGTTCTTCTTACAGGCTGAACATTTAGCAGAAAGTTTGAACCCATTTTACAAATAAATTAATCTGCATCAGCCCTTGATGAGCCCCACAAGAGAGCAGCCATATCAGTGCTCTGAGTGTGGGAAAGGGTTTAGATCTAAGTCACAGCTTATCAGCCACATGCGGACTCACACTGGAGAGAAGCCATTTCCATGCTCCGAATGTTGCAAAAGCTTCAGACAGCGTTCAGACCTGCTTAACCACCAAAGGACTCACACTGGAGAGAAGCCATTTCCATGCTCTGAATGTAGCAAAAGCTTTAGCGAGCGTTCAAACCTGGTTACCCACCAAAGAACTCACACTGGAGAGAAGCCATTTACATGCTCTGAATGTAGCAAAAGCTTTAAACAGCTTTCAAACCTGCAAAACCACCAAAGGACTCACACTGGAGAGAAGCCATTCCGGTGTTCTGAATGTGGCAACAGCTTTAGACGACGTGAACACCTGCTTAACCACCAAAGAATTCACACCACTGAGAAGCCATTCCCTTGCTCTGAATGTGGCAAAAGCTTTAGACAAAGTTCAACCCTGCTTAGCCACCAAATGATTCACACTGGAAAGAAGCCATTTTCGTGTCCTGAGTGTGACAAGTTCTTTACACATCATTCACACCTGCTTAAACACCAGCGGATTCATTCTGGAGAGAAGCCATTCCCATGCTCTGAATGTGACAAGTTCTTTATGCATCATTCACACCTGCTTAGACACCAGAGAACTCACACTGGAGAGAAGCCATTTCCATGCCCTGAGTGTAACAAGTGTTTTGCTCAACGTGAAACCCTGCTCAAACACCAGAGGACTCACACCGGAGAGAAACCTTTTAGAATGTGATAAGTGTTTTACTGAAAACCATCAGCTCAGAATCCGCTACATAAAGCACAAAGGAGAGAAGCCATCAGTATATGCTTTACACGTGTTAAATGTTTTATCAGTCAGTAGGTATAAAATATTTATCATAGAACACACACCGGAGAGAAACCGTATCAAAGTCCTGAATGTGGTGAAGGTTATGCACATAAATTCCAGTTCATAAGTCACCAAATTATTCGCACTGCCATAACTGCAATGTAGAATGTGTTAAATTGAGGCGCACAACCCACCAGGAAAAACTGTGAGAGATATGTTTTTGTTTTAAAATAGAGGTTATATATATTAACCAATATAAGTCTGATATCATATCTACTGTTGCTTCTATGATCGTCCATCTTGGCTCAGTTTTAATACATTGTAAATAAAGGTAAAGTTTTATGGAAGTTCCGACTGGTGTCTATTTTTATTCAGTGGAAGCTTTTTAAGAATACTAACTTTTCCTAATCAGGCATACACCTTGCAACATTACCATCATTTCTGGCATAGAGAACATATAACATCTCCCCTGGCAAAGGAGACACAGCAACATTTGTACTTCTGAGAAATCACTGAAAGTTTTAGATGCCAGACTTCTAGAGGGGCTGCCCAAGATCATAATACTCTCTGGAGAAGCAGCCTGTCCATCACTGCTGGCCATATATCACACTAAGGTCCTGAGAAGACCTAGACACATAAAGATGGATCCCACACAAAATCTAGGATCAAATGCCTTCCAAAAAGAAAAGAGATATAATGGAGGAGCTGCAGCAAAAACATATATACTGAGACCTGCTCATTCAGGTAGAACAGTGTCCCCCAACCCTCTCCTCATCAGTCACCAACAGATCATGTTTCTGTACCTCTGTCTGAGCACTGATTAATTCACCCGAGTGTCCGTGTGGAGATCCACAAAACCTGGCCTGTTGGTGGCTCAGGAGGAGAAGGTTGGGGAACACTGAGGTAGAAGATCACAGACAGGATCAGAGAAACTTTGTGAGTTTAATAGAAACAATCACATATTATAATCAGTTACATTTCATTAAATGGAGAGATTATCTACACCATTAGGTAAAGGGAAAGTCCACGTTCAACTGAATTTTTCAATGTGTATATTTTTCTTGTGCCAAACAGCTGTGCAGGTGCCAATAGCAAAAGATTCCAGGTAGTGAAAACTGCTTCTATAAAACACACATTAGCTAACATAAGAAAAAATCACTAGACAAGCTCGGCATTTTTTACATTCATTTGCACAATATGCATTGTTTGTCATTGTAATTGTTTTGCTTTGTATTTTTAAATATTACCTTTAAACATTGCACTAAATTAAGATGGAAAGATTTATATGTGCTGAATTTGCTTTTGTTGGTTTAAAGAATTCTGCTGTGGCAAGACTAAAATAGAAAAAGATTGGTTCAAAACAATCACACAGTGGAAATAAGGGATATGTCTATTTGAGTGGCAATATTTATCAATCCAACAGCACAAGTTATCAGCACCTTTTGGGCAGAAGCGAATGCTGTCAGCACCATTTGCCACTTTGCAGTGCTGCTGCCTGGGCGCTGTCTGCACCACTCAGCAATGGCAAAAATGGCGCTGACTTGCGTTCATAATAACTCAGGCTCCCCAAGTCATGTACAACAAAATATAACTTCCGAAGACATTTCTGGGTCATTTATATTTCTTTTACAAAGGTTTTATTAAGGTTTAATCAAAAATTAAATCAATTAATCAAAAGTACTGACAGTCTGTCTATTTCCCAGCAGATGAATGCACTATTCTCTTTCTCTTGTGTTGTCCTATAGAAGGAAAACATATTGTACTTTGTCTCCCCTTGCCTCATTCCCTATGGGAATCTATTCTTGAATAAGATATAGTACATAATTTAGAAAATCCCGATGACTCAGCTGGGGAACCAAGAGTGGGATAGAATGATGTCCAAGCTGGCAGAATGCAAAGTGAACAACAAAAGCCAAATAGAGCAGCAATAATTCACACATTTGACCTTTAATAAGTTGTATAAACTCTTAGCAAAAAAATCTAAATTATGGTGGGATGCACAATACCTAAGAGAGTATCTAGATAATGGGATACTCCCAATGGGGTTGAGAATTCGTTTGTTCCCACAGATAACATGCCCTGACGAAACTTTCAAACAACAATGGGAAGCAGTCCTACAAGACTGTTCCCTAAAGTTAATTGAGTTACTCAACACAAATCACATGCAACAACTAAAAAAGGTTACAGAGGAAATTAAAACCACTATTGCGGGGTTAGACCGCATGCAGAAAGATGAGAAATTTCAAAGCCGGGATGGGAGCATCCAGGAAGCAATTGAGAGACTAAATAAAGAACTAATTCAAACAAAGGAAAAGAAATTGTTTAGAGACAAATTGGTGTATAAACAGAAAGAGGCCTATATTTGGCCGGATTTGCAAGGCCAAGGTAGGGGACGAAAAGAAGGCCCAGGGCAGAGCAGTAATTCATCTGATACATCATCCTCCTGGAAGAGCTAGCAATGGAAGTAGCGGGGAGGGCAGTAATAAGAACGAAAAAAATGAAGTTTAAGAAGACTTCTACCTATTACCCCAATATGGGGATAAATCATAATGTGGCCACTTTTACCAATTTAGTAACTAACGAAATTGAACAACTTTCATTTAGAAAAAAATCATCCAATTTAAACATTAATCTACAAAAAGCACTTGAAGATCTTGATCTTGATCTTGAACAGAATCAGCAGATTGTAGTGAAACCTAACGACAAAGGGGGGAATATAGTTGTAATGTCGGTACAACAATACGAGAACATGTGCATGCGAATTTTGAATAATAAAAGTTGGTATGCTAGGGCCTCTATGTCCAGACTCACCAGAGATGCCCAGGAATACTCTCATCCATCAGGCCCGCGACCAGGGAGTTATTGATGCCCACACGGCTGGATATTTGGAGTCCTCATGCCCGAGAATACCTACCTTTTATGCACTTCCTAAAGTGCATAAGTCGGCCATATTACCACCAGGACGGCCGATAGTCTCGGGCATGGGGGCTCTAACTGAGAGAGCAGCCGATATGTGGATCAGCATCTTCAGCCCCTGGTCGTGGGCCTACCGTCGTATGTAAAGGACACGGGCCATATGGTCCGTGTCCTTGACGACTTATGGGTGAGCCCTGAGGCGTTCCTGGTGACTCTGGACATGGAGGCCCTATACTCCAGTATCCCACACACGCTGTGTCTGAAAGCAGTAGAAGCCTTCTTAAATGAGCTTGACATAGAAGAACACAACCATAATCTCTTCCTGCTTCGGCTCTCCAATTTTGTCCTCACCTACAACCTCTTTCTCTTTAAAAACCAACTATACCACCAGATACAGGGGACGGCGATGGGGACAAAATGTGCCCCATCGTTTGCGAACCTGTATCTGGGCTGGTGGGAGATGGGGTTGTGGGCTGAGGACGAGATGGCCAACTACCTGTGCCATGTCTCGGCATGGCACAGGTTCATTGATGACATCTTGGTCATCTGGGAGGGGCCGAAGCAGGAATTGGATGATTTTGTAATTTGACTTAGCCAGAATACACACAATCTCAAATTTACATGTGAATACAATAGTCATAGTGTGACCTTTTTAGATACTGTAATCAATAAGGACCCTCAGGGCCACATAAGTACCACATTATATCGTAAGCCATCGGCGGCTAACACTACCCTTAGAGCTACTAGCTCCCATCCAGGCCATCTATTAAAGAGCATCCCGTATGGGGAATATATTCGGGCCCGCCGGAACTGCAGCACCTTGGAAACCTTCCAAATAGAAGCAGAGAATATCAGAAAACGTCTATCAGATAGGGGTTACAAGCAAAAGAATCTAAAGATAGCCTACCAGAAAGCTAAAAGAATGGATAGGCAAACATTATTATACAGACCTAACCAGAAGAAGGAACCACAGGGACCTGCATTAATCTTCACTTACACAGAAGCACATAGGAAAATCTGCCAAATAGTACAGAAATATTGGCCAATTTTACTTAATGATGTCCATATTAAAACATTTTTACCTCAGAATCCAAAAATAATCTTCAGAAGGTCTCGTAACCTTAAGGACCGACTGACACACAGCCATCACAACACAAATAGACGGAATGAGTGTTGTAGACAGAAGGGGACTTACCGCTGCGGTGGTTGTAACATGTGTGCATACATGTTACCAGGTCCCATAGTCAACATACCAGGAAAAAGTGGGATTACTCCAAGACACTACATTAACTGTCAATCAACAAATGTGGTGTATGTACTAACATGTAGTTGTGGGTGTTTCTATGTCGGAAAGACAAATCGTCAGCTTAAACGACGTATTTATGAGCATCAGTATAACATTAAAACGGGCAATTTGAAAACCCCTATAGGGCGTCATTTCGCCCTGAAGGGAACTAGGATCTTTATTGATCCTAGTTCCCTCCGAGTACAGGGACTGGATCATATACATCCTTCACAAAGAGGAGGCGATATTCAGAAAAAAACTCTCCAAGTAGAAACTAAATGGATCTATAAATTGAAAGCGTACTGCTTTCCAGGATTAAATGAGAGTTTGAGTTTTGCTCCCTTCCTTTAAAGAGTAGAAAATCTATCCAATAAGTTACAGTGTAGGGTCTGCTGGGAGACACACAGACTGAATGAGAGGAGGCTAATTTTTTTAAAAATACTGGATGGACGAGGAGTCCATCATTGGCAGATGACACTAATGTGTCAATTAGTTGAGCTGCAATTTCTATAAAGGAGCCAAGTTAAGGAGCTCGTGATATACAAAGTTTATAAGTGAGAGAACCATGGGATACCCTGGGGAGTTCCCATAATTGATACTCAGAGTTTGTAATAGACATGTATGTATAATATAGGAACCATGTGAACCGGGGGGGATATGGCGGAGCACGTGATTATTCTATATGGGCAGATGATGTTAATTAGAGTATGCCCACATGAGTTGGGATATGTATAAACAGGTGGACCAATAAAATATTGGCCCATCAATGTACGTTGGGCTCCAAATGAAGGGCACCATAATAATATTGTCAATAAGGTCTGGGCTTTAAGAAAATGGCGCTGCGATGGGAGCATGGAGGCCCCAACAATATGGCGCAGTATAGGAGTGCAGCAAGGGGAGCAGTGAAGCTCCAATATAATGGCGCAGTAATATGGCGCTGTAATGGAAGCATTAAGGCTCCAACAAAATGGCCCAGTAACATGGCGCCGTGATGGAAGCATCAAGGCTCCAACAAAATGACGCACTAATGGAGCGCTAATGGAGCGCCGTAATGGAAGCATTAAGGCTCCAACAAAATGGCGCACTAATGGAGCACTTAGGCTCCAAGAAAATGGCGCCGTTAGGTGCGGTTTGGCCGATGGAACGCATGCGTCATTTCCCTAATGAACACGGAAATGACGCGAATTCAGCCTATCGGCCTTGGAAATGTACTGCGCCACCCATAAGGGAACACTTAAAAGAGGACGGGAAGTGAGGCGCACGCACCCCTAGACCGACGAGCAGTGTGACAGGAAGCCCGGATGCAATATATGCGGGCGGGCGGCCACAATATAGCGCGAGACGCGGGCCGCGTAGGGACAGGTTTACCGTCCTCCAGTGATTTCAAGAAACAGGTGGGTGTAGACAATAGAACTAATGTGGAGTCCATTTTATAAAATATTAAGATAATCTAAAGGGTCACGCACAACTCTTTGTTGAAGTGTTAGCTAAGAATAACCAAGTATTATGTACTCAAAGCTCTCCAAATATTTAACTTACATTTTTTTTTATTTGTAAAAGGCTACAAATTGTGCAAATACATTTTTTTTATTTATTCCATATAGTTCACCCAATAATATTGAGAAATTACAACCAGAACATTCTATGTAAAAGCCCAAACTACTGAAAAATATATATATATATAATTTTTTTCTGGGAAATCCCTGGATATTCCTCGACATGTATAGCACAAAATGTTGAAAAATGGCTTGGCAACAGAGGGTGACAATGTCGCTAGGTAGGTTGGCAGTTAAATGGGTAACCCATGATGGGAAGAATGTATGTGTTAATGTTTGATGCATGCTTTTCCATGCTGAGTTAAACTGATTTGTGTTGGACATTTTTCTTTACAATAAACTGCATAATACTTCACCTTACGGGATATTCCAGTGTTGTCATTGCCAATAGCAACCCTGATCTTGACACTATATCTAGTATTGCATTCACTGTGCTGCAGTTATCTTTTATTTATTATTGCAATCATTTTTATGTAGCAATTATTTCAGAGTTCTTACCAGCCTCTGCTTGTCCATAACAATTCCAAGTGTCACTGATTTGGGTGTATCAATTTTGCTTATTGTGTAATACTTGTATATGCTTATATGTGCTCTTTAGGATAAGCATTCCTCCTTTGTACAGTCTATGCCCGGTATGTTAGCTCACATATTCTGATTGTTTGGTCACGCTGTACATTGCAATGGCCCGTGTAGGTATTTCCCCTTCCCTTCCCTTCACCTTTATCACTTGCATACATGACCATTTCTTACCTCCCCCATTCTTTACTGATAACCAGTGTGGGTCCTCTGGTGTCTAAGCAGGTGTGCACCTGTGGTAAAGCACTTGCTACACTCAGGGCAGGAAAATGGCTTCTCCCCAGTGTGAACCCTCTGGTGTATAAGAAGGCTTCCAGGCTGTGTAAAGCATTTGCCACATTCAGAACATGGGAATGGCTTCTCTCCAGTGTGAACTCTCTGGTGTGTAAGCAAGTCTCTGCGAATTGTAAAACATTTGCCACATTCAGAACATGGGAATGGCTTCTCCCCAGTGTGAATCCTTTGGTGTGTTAGCAAGGCATTGCGACGTGTAAAATATTTGCCACATTCAGAACATGGGAATGGCTTTTCTCCAGTGTGAATCCTTTGGTGTAGTAGCAGGTGTGAACTCCGTGTAAAGCTTTTGCCACATTCCGTACACGGGAATGGCCTCTCTCCAGTGTGAACCCGCTGGTGTGTAAGCAACTGTAGACTACTTGTAAAGCATTTGCCGCATTCAGCACATGAGAATGGCTTCTCTCCAGTGTGACTCCTCTGGTGTATCTGCAGGTGTTGAGACTGCGTATAGCACTTGTCACATTCAGAGCATGAGAATGGCTTTTCTCCAGTGTGAACTCTCTGGTGACATGTGAGGTTTGACTTCCGACTGAAAAATTTCCCACACTCAGAGCACTGATATGGCTTCACTCCTTTGGGGCTCATCATGGGCAGTTGGAAAACAACTGATCTGTAATTAATTGTGCTTTTCTGTTAAATGATCAACCTGCAAAGTAAAAACAATACATTGTGTTAATAACACAAGCAGTGGGCAAAACAAGAACAAAAGCAGTGCTTACAAGATGGTGCCTGAAATTACAAGATGGTGCCTGAAATGGCTGCCTGGCGAGGAGCTCCATCCAACTTAGCTCTGGTTACTACTCCTTCCCCACTTCTGTCCTCTCCTTTACACACAACTACAGGGCAACTGCTAGCTGATCACCCCTGATCATCAGAATACCACAAATAACAAGCAGAGTGGTGATCCGAGAAGCATCAGGCACCCTGATCAAGGAATACAAGAAGGATATAGCTCTAGTTCCAGCAGTGAGTCTCCGGTTGCCGGCGGCAGTGCCAAGTCGACTGACATACCTCGCTCCAGTGGTGAGTCCAGAGTGTCTGTTGGCATCAGGCTACAACCATGTCAGCGGCCAGACCTCCACCGCCGCTCCAGTAGTAAGCCCCTGGTGGCCAATGGTAGTATTTGACCTTGACAGCCTGGGGAGTGGTTGTTTCTGCAACAGCAGCAGTTTGGGGTGAGTCATCCGATCCCCCCCAATGATGATTGGTTAGGAAACACACAGCTCAGCAATGGGGAGCACTTAACCTAACTGTCAGTATGTGACAGTTTGGTTGTGACTGAATTATTTAGCATAGCTGCACATTAATTTATACAGTAGGGCAATGTTTTTGTTAATAGTAACCCCCAGGTATATACAGCTACTTTGCACCCATTGCAAATCTACTATCTTTTTAAATTTCCATTATTCATGTGACTGTAAATTTATCAGGAGACTTATGGGTTTATGTGGCTAAAAACATATAAAATCTATATCTGAAAGAATATTGACATGCAAAACTGTACAACAGAACAAAAATACAAGTATAACTCATTCTAAATAGTATAATAGCTAGCACATATAACTTCACAATTATAGAATAGACATCTACCTTGTATGGGAGAATATGGGGATCCTTCTCTTGAATCTGTGATTCATAAAAGTGACTGACCCCGGCATCACTTTATATTGTCTATACAAACACTCACTGACATGAAGAAGTTTTGGATTGGCTGAATGGAGTTTATCAAAACAATGGCTATGGTAATTGGCTCGTCTTGGGCAGTTGAACCTGTTCTTTGTTTCACTATTTGAAGCAACAAGCTTTTAAAGCTTTTATTGACTCAATATAATGAAAGAGAAGAGACAATAACAGGGATCTTCTTGTGAAATGCCATAGACTAGACTCTCATCATTAACATAGAAATGGAGTGATACTATGATTGCAATCTGCATGTCATAAGAGACTCATGCCCCAGAATGCTACATTTATAGATATTCATCTCAATGAGAGTTCCTTCTTTATTGCATTTGGCATGGTACAAGTAGCAGAAAAATGATTTTACATTGTTAAGTTTTGCCCCCCCATGTTATAGGATTTGAAGTCTCCATTTCCACTTCCTGTTTAAGCCAATAACTCAAACTCACCGTACCTCACCTGTAGACATGCCCCATTGCATTGTCATTGCATTATTGTGAGTTTTTCCCAATTAAGGTACTCTGTTATTGAGAAAATTAGACCAATGAAAAGGGGGGGGTGATATGAAGCGTAGACTTGCACAAAGGGAATTGTATTGGATGTACGAGTTGAAAACATTATCGCCCTTGGGTTGAATGAGGATTGCGATTATACCTCCTATTTGTAAATAATTAGTTTATATATACTTTTTATTGTATGGTGTATCTCTTTATGTATATAGGATGGAGTGTTTAGGTCCGCTTGAAGGGGGGTGGGGTGGGAGCATATTTATGGATAAGTGACATGAAAAAATGCCTTTATAGGCTATGGTATAATATTAGATATAATCTGTGGGAAGCATATAGATAGAATTGTGTCTATGATTTAAAAAGGACTAATCGGAGTATTTACATTTATTTCAGACATAATGAGAACATAGAGGAGTTAAAGTGAAGCATTTCTCCCCCATGAAGTTTGAAAATGGAGGACATGAAAACCTTCCCTATTTCCTGTCTTGTATACTATTTGAGCGAGCTGTTTGTGGCTAATATTGGCAATTTAGGAGTTAATGTTGATGGTGGACAAGATAGGCTCGGGAGGAGATGGCCCCGTGCGCATGCGCGCTATTAGACAGTGAAGGGCGGAAGCGCCACCGCAGTCTGGTTGGCGGACATGCCGGGAGCGCTGACATCCGGGTAGTGACGGTGAATGACGCGGACGGTGTACCGCGTCATTTCCTGTCACGTGGCGCCGGGGGAGAGGTGCTAGAAGGGCTATTTAAAAGCGTGTATTTGGTCCAGAAGGATAGCGTACCTCTGACGAAGGGTTGTTAGAACCCGAAACGGCCATAAGGTGTATGGTAACTATGCTTTCTATTTCTGTTTAAGCGATGAATATTTGTCTGACTATGCATGTATTTAAACTGAGTGAGGCGCAGCCCCGCTGTGAGCACAGTATCTGGAGCTGCTATTGATATAGTGCAACATAGTTTCAGGATGTAAATAGATTTCTCTTCAACTACTGTGATGTATTAGTGCTACATATGTGCATTTGCTTGTAACAAAGATTGCTCACATATTGAAGTATAATATTGGAGAAAGTATATCTTTTTGATAGATTCATATTTTTAGATACTGCTTGCTGCTATATGTACTATTGATGCACTTTATTTATGTGAGCTTACAATTCTGTTGGATTTGCACATTAGGGGTATGTGTCATATGCTTCAGTTGTAGTTTATGATTTTTTATGTATTTTGTATTTTTTGTGATATACGATATCTTGTGAGGTTTTTTGTCATGTCATGTGTATACAAATTAAGCTGCTATACGTGTAATTAAAAGTGATTTTGCATTTATTACTGAAAAAAGAGTGCGCACCTTTATTCAATTTTGGTATATTGTCTAGGGAGGTTGGTTGAACACCTCCATTTAAAGGGGCAGCACCATATATAACAGATGGGGATTTATTTCCTGGGACTTATAAGTTGTGAATAATGTGTGCTGAACCAGTTAATTAATAAATTATTGTGAGTTTTAAAATAAAAAGCACACTGAGAGTTAGGGGTGACTTACCAAATTATTGGCCACCATTAGGTCCATACCCCTCCCTTCTTTCTGTAGAGAGAACACAATCTTACTGAGATATTAAACTATATTATATCTCAATGTAAATTGTGTTATTCCCTCAGTAAGCATCTGCGGATTGTGTGGAGTAATATATGTGCCGATCAACGGGGATTACTTTTATGCACAATACACATATTTACTGTTCCCTCTAAAGTGTAACATGTGCTTTATCTGGGGTTTTAATGGCTACCCGTCAATTTTGGTGTCATCATCACTTACTACTACTGCATTCATTATTACTCTAGATATCTGATACATATTATTGCTTCAGCATGTCATACTTAATGTTATATTTTATAATTATTTACATTTAGATTAACTAATGTACTGTAATGACTAAATAGTTACCGAGCAGCCTAATCATTCCATTTATTCTTTGCTTATATAGCCCAAAATTATGACAAGTCTCCTATTGGAGTTCTATAAAATCCATTCAGCACATGAAAGACAATATTACATAAAATATTGTATAGATAAAATGGTCAGTCCCACCTAATTCCACATCTTTCTGACACACAATAAAATGTTATATTTATACTATGGAGCACAATATCACCAGACACAGCCAAATCATTTACCCAGACATGATAATAACCATCACATATAACCTAATAGTAACAGAAGTCATATCTACCTGGTATAGGGCAGTATGGGGATCCCCTCGCCGCTCTCCTGACCCGTCTGCTATTGCTGTGACTGAGCCGGCCTCACCTTATATTGTCTGTACAAACATTCTCTAACATGAGGCGGCTTTGGATTGGCTAAATGGAATGAATCTTAATAAGTAAAGCTATGTTAATGTCGTCTTACTGGGGAGTTTCACTGGGCCAAATGTTCTGTTTCTCACCCAGCAGTATGTCAGATTCATTAGCATTGCAGCTGGGAGACAAATGGAGGGAGGAACCTTATTGGAAACACAATAGACAAGACTCTCATCATTAACATAGAAATCACATGACACCATATCTGACACAATAGACTGAAATAAGGAATAAGATGCTGTCATTGCAAACGTGTAACAGCTTCATGGTAAAAGATCCTAAACTAGGAAAAAATGTTTATCCATTACATTTTGTCAAATTGTTATTATTTCCACAATTATTATTTTATTATTACTTAATAGTAATCACACAAAAATCTCAAGTTTGCAAAGTCTCTTCTAGGACAATTATATTGAAATAATAAAAGGCATTGCTGCATAAGATAAGACAATGTAACATCACATGACTGATATGAGATAACAGCTGTACAAGCAAGATACAGGAAGGCAGGTATCCTGAGCAATATTAACGCTGGACATTGTGGTCAGGCAGCCGATCATGAAGAAAAAATGGAAGCAATATCAAATGCAAACATTGCAACAATAAAGGAAAAAGTTAGGAAGATAGAAAATGATCAGGGTATATCATAATATCAAACAATGCTATTTAACTGCTATATGATAACGCACTAATCCTCACAGTTCACAGATTAAGAGGCTGATTTAGGACTAGCATCAAGACTCTGTGTCAATGTAGCAGTGCTTTGAGTATCCACAAGTGGGCGCTGCAACCAGGTGTCTGGCGCTATAACCTAACTTTGGGGCCGTACAAGTGACGCTGTAGTATCGTGTGCAGCATTGAAAAATGTGATGTGTGGAGGGTGCTGTAGAAGCGCTCTCCCTGAATCAATGCAGTGCCTGAACATACCAATGCTGTTCTTCTTTCCTAACCAATCTGCAGCAGCGTTCTTTTTCACCCACATTAACCAAACAGCTTAATCACATTTTATTTATTAGTGTTTATTAACAATATATATATTTTAAGTGAAAATAAAGTTCTGAAAATAAAATAAAGTTCTTTACACAACATTTCACACAGCTATTGTGTTTTCCTTGTTCTTATGGCACCTGTAAGTGTTATGTGTTAATATGTGTAATATATGAAGCTTTCATCATATTTCCCTGTGTGTTTAGTCATTTCAATTTGTTTATGTTCAAAAAGTTTGCTTGAGCTGGGGATGACCTTAATCTTGTATTTTGCTTTTATAATTGGCATGGCTTGCTTCTGCTCTTAAGGTTCTGCTTGAATGTTAGCCACATATCCCCCTGTTTATGTTTTATCATTATTTCTCTCACTGCTTAGGTCACTTACCTCATGGTCACCTTGCTGATGCCACTGCGAATATAGCCTGGCTGCAGCCAGTGGTGGGGTTAATTCTGTGACGGATGTGGTCATACAAGGACAATTCAACTAAAAACTGCTGCAGATTTGCTGATCACTCAAAACCCACACAGACAGGTGGATACTAAAACATCTCTGTGCCTATAATCTCACCACCCTGGCTTCCAAAACCTCCTGTGATACCTCAGCACTGGCAGCACATTGGACCCACACAGCAAACATCAGGCCAGAAGCCTCCTCCTCACACCTCTCCATTGCCAATACACTCACCAATACAAACCAAACACACACAATCTGTCACACAAACACGCAACCACTTAATCAAAATAACAAACACACATACAAACACAAGTGCTTCTCAATGCAGCTCACCACAAACCCAGATGGCTTGGAGGGGAGATGCCGCACAGCCCACAAATGCTGTGTCCTACACAATATGGGCATCAGTCACAAAATGCAAGAGCAACACTGATGTCAGCCAGGCCAGACAAGCTCACAGACACTGGTGAACACACACAGATTGGCTCTGCCTGCCTAGAATCACTATTCTCAAACAAAAAGATGCTACAGCTTTTACCACAGCATCCAACGATGATACACACAACACACAACCCTTTATTTATACTTATCCACTTGTATCAGACGCAGCAGAGGGCTCTTTCCGTGCCTCAGCAAGGTAGCAGTGCCGGGTGTTGTGGTTGTAGCAGCACCAGTTGTTACCTGTCGATGGAAGTCAAGATCCCAAAGAGCACAATGGGCAGAAATGGGTTTTGTTTAATGCTAATAATTAATATTACACACATTCATTTGTACAGAACTTGCACTGGGACTGGTCAGTAATGGAAATGCAGGACCTAGATGTCACAAAATGTATTTTTTGGAGGTGGGTTTAAACTTTTCAATGGCTTCTTTTGCCTAACAATGAGTAATTTATACACCAACAACTAATATGAAATCTAAACGCGATGCAAATTTTGTCCCTTTAGTCCCCAGCAGTGATTTCCTGTAAATATAATGATGAAATGCGGAAAGCGGAAAAATGCAGCGCCAAAGATTTCAAGGAGGTAAAAATTCATAAATATACTGGGGAGTACCGGAATAATGGAGGTACAAAGTGATGCTTGCTGGCACTAGGATAATCAGCTTCTGGGTCTAACAGGTGCTGACATAGGACGGCCAATACCTGGTGCAACAATCAAAGCTAATAAGTTAGTGTTCTGCAAAGCGACTGCTAGCACCAATGTAGACCACAGCGCAGCACCAGATAAGACAAAAATGCCGGCACTCCGTAACTGGCACTGACTCCACATGAAAGATTCTAAATGGCGCACATCATAAATAAGGTCCAGTATTTGTATCCATTACATTTTGTCAGATTAATACAATTTGCACAATTATATTTACCAGTAAGCCCACCTAAAAAAGGATTCACTGTTCATGAATTGCCCACTAGGGAAACAATGACAGTCAATGGTACGTTTTTACCTGCTAAGAAAAGTAGAGAACTCCCTTTTACAATGTAGTAAAAAGTGCCATTGATTTCTCAGACATTTTATAATAAAGTGATTTGTTTACTACCATGAGAATTTTTTTTTAATTCTTATTGAATTGAGGTTGATACTATGGTCTTTGTGTCAGTATAAAATTTCTTCTATTTGATGTGAGGGGGTGAAAAGAAACACACAGCACCCAGCACGTTATCACTTGAGCTTTTTCATGTGTGAATACTTTAAATTAATAAATAAATAATAATTGTGGGAATATTAACAATTTGACAAAATGTAACAGCTATAAATTATGTGTTTCATAGTTTAGAATCTTTTACCATGAAGCTGTTACACTTTTGTAATGACTGCAACTTGTTTCTTTCCCAGTTTCAGTCTATTGTGTCCATTATGGTGTCATTTAATTTCTATGTTAATGATGCAAATCCCATCGATTGTGTTTCCAATAGGGCTCCTCCCTCCCTTTTACCTCCCTTTGTACCTCCATTATTCCGGTACTCCCCAGTATATTTATGAATTTTTACCTCCTTGAAATCTTTGGCGCTGCATTTTTCCGCTTTCCGCATTTCATCATTACAGTTACAGGAAATCACTGCTGGGGACTAAGGGGACAAAATTTGCATTGCGTTTAGATTTTATATTAGTTGTTGGTGCATAAATTACTCATTGTTAGGCAAAAGACTAATGCATCTGGCATCCTGCTGGTGAGAAACAGAACATTTGGGTCATGAACAAAGCCCAGTGAAACTCCCCAGTAACACTACATTAAAATACCTTTACTTATTAAGATTCATTCCATTTAGCCAATCCAAAGCCGCCTCATGTTAGAGAATGTTTGTACAGACAATAAAAGGTGAGTCCGGCTCAGTCACAGCAATAGCAGACGGGTCAGGAGAGCGGCGAGGGGATCCCCATACTGCCCTATACCAGGTAGATATGACTTCTGTTACTATTAGGTTATATGTGATGGTTATTATCATGTCTGGGTAAGTGATTTGGCTGTGTCTGGTGATAATGTGCTAATAACATTGTACATTACATTTTATTGTGTGTCAGACAGATGTGGAATTAGTTGGGGCTGACCATATTATCTATACAATATTTTATATATTAGTGTATTTTATGTGCTAAATGGATTTTATAGATTTCCAAGAGGAGACTTGTCATCATTTTAATTGATATATTGAAGGAAAGAATAGATAAAATGAATAAGCTGCTAGGTAAATATTTAGTTGTCACTGTACATTAGTTAATCTAAAGGGGTTTATGCACATGTGAATATTTATAAATGATAATATAAAGTATGACATGCTCAGTCAATAATACGTATCAGATATCTATAGTACTAAGGAATGTCTATACTGCATGAAAAATACTAAGAAAAGTATTGTATTATCCATCTGATGATTGATGCAGTAGGAGTAAGTGGTGATGACACCAACCCTGATGGGTAGCCACTAAAATTTCCAGATAAAACACATGTTACACTTTAGCTGAAATAGTAAATAGGTGTATTGTACCTAAAAAGAATCTCTGTTGATCGGCACATTTATTACTCAGCGCAGTCCACAGATTCTTACTGAAGGATAAACATATTTTACATTGAGATATAATATAGTTTCATATCTCAATAAGATTGTGTTTTTTCTACAGAAAAGGGGGGTATGGACCTTATGGGGGTCATTGTAATTATTTGGTAAGCCATTCCCAACTCTGAGATTGTTTTTGTACTTTAACATGCAAAAAAATGCAATTAATACATTGTTTTTCATGTTTTCATAACAACTCGCCAGCAAAGGGGCATTTCTACAGGTGAGGTTGAAATTTCAGAAACAACAGCACAATATGGGGAATGTTCACCATTTTTCCAACTGACAAACTTGTATTTTCCGAACTCTCAAACAAATACCCCTTCCCTTACCTGTAAAAATGCCCCATCACATGTACAGGTGACATTTGGGGAAAAACTGCAACAAATATGTTTTGCACTTGTTAGCGTGTTAAAGTAGATGAGCTCACTGAGATGGAAGTTTTAGTTAAGTTAAGCTTGGTTCACAAAATAATTAGAATGATGCCAGTGCTGAGTAGATGTATTTTCATTTGTTTAGTTTAATAATAATTGTGGGGACAATCAGGACAAATATATGTTATTCCTGATTTCTCCAGCTCATTCTATTCACATAGCAAATGTCCCTTCTCAACAAGCTGGATTCATAGGTAGCGCGGGCAGTTGTAATGCTCAACCCAGTCCTGCTCTCAGAAAGTTGTGCAGGCCTAACACCCACGGGGGGGGTGCAAAATCCATGTTTCATCTCACACCCCTGGCCTGAAATAAAGCCACAGTGTCCCAGCAATGAGTGACCCCCTGCAGGGATCTGCCTTCCATCAAATGCATAAAAGGAAAATCTCTTCAAGAACCATGAATAACTGGGTCACAGATAGCCCTAGCCCCAAGCCAAATACAGAATCAGAAATCAGAACTGTGAATCAAAGCCAAATCTATCTCAGTTTGTCCCATGTCCAAAACTATCCTTGAACCATAAATATGGAGGTCTCCAGTTCCGAACCACCATAAAACTATATTCTTGGATGCACCAGAGGTGCAGCAATAGTTTAACACCAAGGGGAAGATACTCCTCCCAGGGAATTACTCACCTGTAACCTGTACTCTCTCAGATAACCTGCTCTCAGATCTGTAAATGTAATATTTCCAAAATATCTCATACTTGTAACTAGTGTGCACGTATCACATTACTATATATATTTAACTTGAGCTGACTTTTTGCCATAACTAAAATACCAAAATGAGAGAAGCCATTCTCATTCTTTGATAGTGACAAATACTTTACTACTCGTTCAAAAATGTGTAGACTCCAAAAAAGTCACACTGAAATACTGCTTGTGTAATTTACATGACTTTCTGTATTTTTCTTACAGGTTGAACATTTATCAGGAAGCTGGAATCCATTTTACAGATACATTGATCTTAATCAGCCCATGATGAGCCCTAAACCAGGAAAATCATATCAGTGCTCTGAGTGTGGAAAATGT
The DNA here is from genome assembly GCA_027917425.1 of Gastrophryne carolinensis. Taxonomy (NCBI): domain Eukaryota; kingdom Metazoa; phylum Chordata; class Amphibia; order Anura; family Microhylidae; genus Gastrophryne; species Gastrophryne carolinensis. The sequence continues at coordinate 7,148,725 of CM051236.1, read as the reverse complement.
TTCCGTTTTAAATCAGAGCTCACAAGTCAGGAGAGGAGTCACACTGGAGAGAAGCCGTTCCCATGCTCTGAATGTGGCAAATGCTTTGCTCATCATTCAAATCTTCTTAGACATCAGAGGATCCACACTGGAGTGAAGCCACATCAGTGCTCCGAGTGTGGAAAATTGTATATTTGTAAGTCACAGCTCAAAAGTCATCAGATGATTCACACGGGAGAGAAGCCATTTTCATGTCCTGAGTGTGACAAGAGCTTTTCACACCATACAAACCTTCTTACACATCAGAGGACCCACACTGGAGAGAAGCCATATTCCTGTCCTGATTGTGGCAAGTGCTTTACACAACATGCAAACCTGCTTACACACCAGAGAATTCACACTGGAGAAAAGCCATTTTCATGTCCTGAGTGTAACAAGTGCTTTACACACCATACAAACCTGCTTACACACCAGAAGATTCACACTGGAGAGAAGCCATTTTCATGTCCTGAGTGCGACAAGTGTTTTACACACCGTTCAAACATGCTTAAACATCAGAGGACTCACACTGGAGAATAACCTTTTAAAAGTCTGGAAGTGTGAATTTCCACTGCCACGCCATGGTCCATAATTATATGGCACACACTGGAGAGAAGCCATATCAATGTCATGATGTGGTGAAGGTTATGCACATAAATCACAGCTGACAAGACACCAAAGGAGTCACCTCACCACGAAAGCAATGTGTCTTACAAAAGCACCACATTTCATAGCTGAGAGAAGCAGTCAAGTGACTGGCAAAAATGTCTGCTAGAAAAAATATAGTTTAGCTGGTTCAACTGACTGCTACAGAAACACCACCGATAAGACAGTATTGTCCAGTGCTCGGTGATCCAGTGTCCTAGATTTTTGTGCTTCAGTGAGTGACCACAAAGACATTCAATTCCATGGTGGGCTACTGCTGTGTCATTACTTATATCTTCTGTGTCACATTTTGAGATTTTCTGAATAAACTCTATTTATAATGTAGTTTTTCTCAGAACAATTTGCTAAGTTGTCTTTGGCTTTGGATGCTCCGAGTGTGTACTCAGCATAAGTAATTCCCATGCCACCGTACTCAATGATCAAACCAATTTCAGCTCCCGCCATTGCTAAGGATACAACTAATATAGAACAAGACTTATCTTTGTGTCTTGTTATTGTTCCAGAGGTTTCACACAGAGGTGGTGTTGTATAATTAATGTCATTGCATTCTTCCACAGCTGCCACCACTATTTTCCAATGCACTATAGCTCAGGATACCTGCCTTTCTGTATCTTGCTTGTGTTATCTCATATCAGTCATGTGATGTTACATTGTCTTATCTTATGAAGCAAAGACTTACAATATAACTGTCCTAGAAGAGACTTTGCAAACTATGGACTCAATTCAATAACTTCCCACCCTGTCACATCAAATAGAAGGAATTATATAATGACACTCAGACGATAATATCAACCTTGATTTAATAAGAATTAAAAAGTTGCTAATAAATCGCTTTATGAGCAAAAATCATGAGCATTTCACTGAATCACCCGCTAAGGAAAAAAATGACAGTCAATGGCATGTTTTTACCTGCTAAGAAAAGTAGAGAACCTTTTACTCCGTTTTGCAATGTATTAAAAAGTGCCATTGACTTAACTTTTTTAATAAAATGATTTTTTACTACCATTAGAATTTTTTCGATTCTTACTGAATCGAGGTTGATATTTTGGCCTGTGTGTCCTTATAACATTTCTTCTATTTGATGTGAGGGGCGGGAAGAAACACCTTTCAACATTAGCACCCAGCACTATATAACTTAAGCTTTTTTAGGTTTTATGACTATTAAGTAATAATTAAATAATAATTGTGAACATATTAAATACTCGACGAAATTTAACAAATTAAAATTGTGCATGTCCTAGTTTAGGATTTTTTTACTATAAAGCTGTTACACTTTTGCAATCAATGACTGCAACTTATTTCTTTCCCAGTTTCAGTCTATTGTGTTCATTATGGTGTCATGTAATTTCTTTGTTAATGATGAGAGTCTCGTCTATTTTGTTTCAAATAAAGATTCTCCCTCCCCTTTGTCTCCTTGCTGCAATGCTAATGAATCTGTCATACTGCTGGGTGAGAAACAAAGCCCAGTGAAACTCCCCAATAAGACAACATTAACATACCTTTGTTTATTAAGATTTTTCCATTTAGCCAATCCAAAGCCGCCTCATGTTAGAGCATATTGCCCTATACCAGGTAGATATGACTTATGTTACTATTAGGTTATATGTGATGGTTATTATCATGTTGGGTAAATGATTTGGCTGTGTCTGGTGATATTGTGCTCCATAGTATAAACATAGCATGTTATTGTGTGTCAGATAGATGTGTAATTTAATGGAGCTGACCATATTATCTATACAATCTTCTATATATTAGTGTATTTTATGTGCTGAATGGATTTTATATAATTCCAAGAGGAGAATAGTCATAATTTGTGATATATTGAAGGAATTAATAGATGGAATTAATAAGCTGCTGAGTAACAATTTAGTCATTACTTCAATACTTCAATACTTTATTGAACCGCCAAGTCAGTACAGGGTACAAACAAGGAATACTTTTTTGGCAAGGAGATACACCATGAGAGCTATAACAATTATGTACGTAACAAAGTATATATATATATATATAAAACAAGAATAACAATACAGTTCAGGTAATCTATAGTGATTGACATAGTTGTCAGTAATGCAGAGCAGAATGTGGTTAGGTGCCACTCACACACTGGGATTATTCAGAGCCATAATGGCCAGAGGAAAAAAAGTGTTTTTGTGTGTGGAAGTTTTGGTAGAATGTGCCATGAATCTGCGGCCAGATGGTAGGAGCCTGAAGAAGGGATGACCTGGGTGAGTCACGTCTCCAAATATCTTCTTAGCCCTTGAGGAGATTCTACTCATGTATTGATCATCCAGAGAAGGTAGGGGGGATCCAATTGACCTCTCAGCAATCCAGGTTATTCTCTTCAGCCTCTGCTTGTCTTAGGCTGAGGCCCCTCCATACCAGACTGTACATGAGCTGGTCAGGATTGATCCTATGGCACCGTTGTAGGTGCCTTCAAGATCTTTTTGGACAAACCATATTTTATCAACTGTCTGAGGAAGAATAACCGCTGTTGGGCCTTCTTTAAGATAGCAGACCTTGCTTGCTCCACTTCAGATCCTGTGTGATTTGAGTACCAAGAAATTAAGCACTTGTTACAATCTTGACAGTCTCCTCACCAATCAAAATGGGATGGTGTGATTGGTGGGATCGCCTAAAGTCAATTATAAGTTCAACTGTTTTGTGAGTATTCAGTATAAGATTGTTTGCTTTGCTCCAAGACTCATCATTGTAACTGATAAGGCCTACTATGGTGGTGTCGTCAGCGTATTTAATGATCTTGACCGATGGATCTGAGGAGATAAAGTCATTGGTGTGAAGTGAGAAGAGTAGGGGAGACAGGACGCACCCCTGTGGTGCACCCATGCTTGTGATCCTGGATGTGGAAACAAACAGTTTGACCCTCTGGGACCTGCCTGTCAGAAAACTAAAAATCCAGCCCGATAAATTTAGTGGGATGCCCAGGGAGAGCAACTTCTCATGAGGAATTTGTGGATCAATGGTATTGAATGCAGATGAGAAGTCTACGAATAACAGCCTAGCATAAGACTTGGGACGATCAACGTGATCCAATGTGTACTTGATCGCCAGATTGACCACATCATCTGCTGATCTGTTTGCTCTGTATGCGAACTGAAGTGGATCCCAAAAAGAACCTGTGGCCTCCTTGAGGAATGACATGACCAGTTGTTCGAATATCTTCATGATCACCGGGGTCAGAGCAATTGGTCTGAAGTCATTCAAGTCCGAAGCGGATGAAGATTTTGGGACTGGGATAATAAGTGAGCTCTTCAAACAGTCAGGGACTATTCCATCCTCAAGCGAACACCTAAAGATTTCTGTAAGGACTGGAGCAATCTGTTCTGCGCAAACAGTACATTAGTTAATTTAAAGATGTCTATGCACATGTGAATATTTATAAAAGATAAAATAAAGTATGACATGCTCAGTCAATAATATTCATCAGATATCTATAGTACTAAGGAATGTCTATACTGCATGAAAAGTACTAAGAAAAGTATTGTATTATCCATCTGATGATTGATGCAGTAGGAGTAAGTGGTAATGACACCAACCCTGATGGGTAGTCGCTAAAATGTCCAGAAAAAACACGTTACACATTAGAAGGAACAGTAAATAGGTGTATTGTACCTAAAAGTAATCTCTGTTGGTCTGCACATTTATTACTCAGCGCAGTCCACAGATGCTTACTGGAGGAAAACATATTTTACATTGAGATATAATATAGTTTCATTTCTCAATAAGATTGTTTTTTGTCTACAGAAAAGGGGGGTATGGACCTAATGGGGGGCCATGCTAATTATCTGTCAAGCCATCCCTAACTCTGAGAGTGTTTTTTACTTTAACAAGCAACAAGCTGTGATAAAAAATATAGTTTTTCATGTTATCATAACAAATCACCAGCACTTGCAATGGGACATTTCTACAGGAGAAGTGAAACATTTTTTCAATGAGATGAGGATTATTTCCATAACTAAAATACCAAAATGAGACGCCATTCTCATGCTCTGATAGAGGCAAATGCTTTACACTGAAATACTGCTTGTGTAATTTACATAGCTTTCTGGATTTTTCTTACAGGTTTAACATTTCATCTCATCAGGAAGCTGAAATCCATTTTACAGATAAATTGATCTCCATCAGCCCATGATGAGCCCTAAACCAGTGAAACCATATCAGTGCTCTGAGTGTGGAAAATGGTTCCGTTGTAACTCAGAGCTCACAAGTCACCAGAGGAGTCACACTGGAGAGAAGCCGTTCCCATGCTCTGAATGTGACAAATGCTTTACTACTCGTTCAAAACTTCTTATACATCAAATAATCCACACTGGAGTGAAGCCATATCAGTGCTCCGAGTGTGAAAAATTCTATAGATGTAAGTCAAAACTCAAAAGTCATCAGAGGAGTCACACTGGAGAGAAGACATTTGCATGCACTGAGTGTGACCTGTGCTTTATACAGCATATACACCTGCTTACACACCAGATAATTCACACTGGAGAAATGCCATTTTCATGCCCTTATTGTAAGAAGTGCTTTACACAGCATACAAACCTGCTTACACACCAGGAAATTCACACTGAAGAGAAGCTATTTTCATGTCCTGAGTGTGACAAATGCTTTACACAGTGTTCATACCTGTTTAAACATCAGAGAACTCACACTGGGGAGAAGCCATATTCCTGTCCTGAGTGTAGCAAGTGCTTTACACAACGTAGAAACCTACTTGCACACCAGAGAATTCATACTGGAGAGAAGCTATTTTCGTGCCCTGAGTGTGACAAGTGCTTTACACATCATGCAAACCTGCTTATACATCAGAGGACTCACACTGGAGAGAAGCCATATTCCTGTCCTGTGTGTGACAAGTGCTTTACACGCCGTTCAACCCTGCTTAAACATCAGAGGACGCACACTGGAGAATAACCTTTTACATTTCTGGAAAGTGACAAGTGTTTTAGTCAAAGTGTGAATTTACAGAGCCACGCATTGATCCATAATTATAGGGCACAAACTGGAGAGAAGCCATATCAATGTTGTGACAAGGTGAAGGTTATGCACATAAATCACAGCTGACAAGACATTAAAGGTGTTACCTCATCACGAATGCAATGTTTCTTACAAAAGCTCCAAACCTCACACTAGGAAAATTGGTCACTGAGAACAAGCCACATATTTTATTGATAAGCATGTGACGTTATTTTGACCAGAGAGATGGGAGATATTCAAAGCTCATGTGTTCCAATGTAATTGTTATTTATAAGGTAGTTACATTGTGCCACATTATCTGCATGTATGTCTGTTGCCTACTCTCTGCACATGACCATTAATTATATGGATTACACATTCAGGCACAACCAGACAATAGTTATCATCCAGAAAGCCAGTGAGATTGTAAAAAGTAAGATATCATACCATTTAAAAACTTTACATCACTAGTAATAAAAAGGTTGACTTCTCATTTGAAATATATGGCTTTTATAATTAATTTGTTAAAATATATGGTTGAGATAAATATGTGGGTATAAGAAAAAGAATCCCAGCATTCAATATTTCAATACTTATCTACCCACCACACTGTTGATGCTGCAGCACCATTTTTCAATGAGCAATTCAAAATGTGGCCACAAAGCCGTCTCTGTCCCTTAGAGCTCCCTTGCTGAATGGCCTGGCTGCGGTGGTCACACTTACTGGGCCATATCATGCTACAAGCACTGGGAAAGAAATAATTAAAAGGAAAGGAGGGGCAAAGTTTAGAGACTTCCTAAAGCATCTATCGCTTACTTCAGGAAATGAAGAAGTCGCTAACGTGACCGGCATCAGATTAGCTATCTGCTGCCTTATGATTGCAATTGTCTGGGCTGGACACCCTTTCGGCTTTTCTTTTTTGTATCGCCTTTTTTTTTTAGGAATAAGAGTTTCTCAGACAATTGCATACAAAACAGTACAAAATTCATAAAGTTTATCTGATTTGTTATTGTGAATTGTAAATAAAAATATATATTTTCATGCTTAATGCTATATTGTAGATAGTCACTCTATTTTGTCTATTTTAATGCTCTACCAGTTCAAACATATATAAACCTAAATAAAACACTAACATTTGTCTCTATTCGCCTCTTTCAGTTTTCGTAGTATTGTTAGAAAAGAGGTAACAAGCACTGAGATGAGGGAAGAAAAGTAAAGAGTAGAGCTACAGAAGATATAGAGTAAAGAAAAGGGAAGGATTTGACTCCTCCATATGATGAATCAGTGAGACACACATTCATCTTAGAGAAACTGAGAATATTCTGACAGAGCAGAGCTTGGATCAGGAAAAGGACAGTAATCCCAGAATGCAGAGCAGCACAGTCAGAAGGTACTTTCTGTCTGCAGGCAGGCTGAGACTCCATGGGCCACCTTCTTGGATGTTTAAAGACTCAGAAAAAGCAGTAGGTTGGATGATTTTTTTATGTTGGGCAATCTGTATGTACAGGGCGGGGGGCGAAAGTGAGGCTCCACCTCCTCCATTCATTGTCACTGTTGTGTGTGGCAATTATAACATTGCCACACCTAAGCAATGATTGTTCTTCTGTCATCGCACAAAGAGCAACAGCAAAACAATAGTGTTCCAGGACTACTTGAAAGTGAAAATATCCATTTCTAGTTCTACACCTTAAGAAGGAAGTTTTGGCAGGGGCTTTGGCCAAATGAATTTCACAAGTTCAGTGGGTTTTGGTCCACTTTAATGACTCCTCTAATTTGCTTGGGCCTTGTCTGCCTGGAATGATCCCCACTTGGGCCAATTGCTGACAGATACATTAAACTGCTATTGAATAGATAAATATGTTCACACAACAATGCAACTTGACAGAAGACAACAATGGGATCACTTTCTAGATCTCTGATTCATTCGACTGCCTGAAATGTCTCCTATTAAATTATTCTTTACAAAAATACATATGCAAAGTATTTGCCCTGGTTTGACCCTGGACTTGCATACCAAGGGGGGGGGGGGTCTTTATTGAGGGAAAAAATCAACCATATGATTTTTGATAAAAAGGGCCAAATAGTATAACCCAAGTGTTCCTTCTATTCTGGTCTGGCCGAGCTTTACTCAGTATTCATGTCTTTTGTAAAAATTGCCCGAAACCAAATATCATCAACAATTATTATTATTATTATATATTGAATATAGTAATAAGAGTTTTATAAGCTTGAATTGCAGGAGAGGGCACAACGTGATGCACCATCATACAGCTACAACGATGTTAGGCTAATTGCTACACATCATAAATTGACAATATTTATTATATTATTTATCAATAATAATAATATCAAAAGGAAATTCTTTTCGGTAAAATCACATTCAACTTTATTGTTTTAAATCTAAAAACTGCAGCATACAAAATATGAAAATAAAAACAAACACAGTGTAATGCCATTTCCTGCATGTTATCAGAGTTCCCTATGGCACATAATGTGTGGATTCTTCTTTCCAGACATGTTTTATCATGAGTCATGATTTTTTAAGGTGAAATCACAACATGTTCAGCCTATAAATCACACTGATGAAAAATAGAACAATCACAAGAATTTCTACGGGTCTCTATAACAACATATGTGCACCGGATAAATAATTGTTAGGAATCATATTGTCGATGCTGTAGCGTCAAATTTTTTGGTTCTAAAACCTTTGCCACATTCTAGGCATGAATATGGCTTCTCTCCTGTATGGATCATTGAGTGGAATTTGAGATGAGCACTTCGACTAAAACACTTTTTACATTCCAGACATCTAAACGGTTTCTCTCCAGTGTAAGTCCTCTGGTGTGTGACCAGGTGAGAACGTCATGCAAAACACTTGTCACACTCAGGACAGGAATGTGGCTTCTCTCCGGTGTGAATCATCTTGTGAATCATGGTTGCACGTCGTGTAAAGCACTCATCACACTCAGGGCATGAAAATGGCTTCTCTCCTGTGTGAGTCCTTTGGTGTCTAAGCAGGGTTTCACGTTGTGTAAAGCACTTGTCACACTCAGGACATGAAAATGGCTTCTCTCCAGTGTGAGTCCTTCGATGGGTAAGCAGTTTTTTATGCTCTCTAAAGCATTTGCCACATTCAGGACATGGAAATGGCTTCTCTCCGGTGTGAATCCTTAGGTGGACAAGCAGCTGCTCATGCAGTCTAAAGCATTTGCCACATTCAGAACATGGGAATGGCTTCTCTCCAGTGTGACACCTCTGGTGACATGTAAGCTGACTTAAGACTGAACTGTTTCCCACATTCAGAGCACTGATATGGCTTCACTGCTGTGGGGCTCATTATGGTCTGATGGAGATCAACTTATCTGTAAAATGGATTCCAGCTCCGGCTAAATTATCAGCCTGTGAGAAGAACACAGAAAGTCTTGGCAATTACACAAGTAGTACACAAATCAAAGAAGTCAGTATTTTTGTAGTTTATAATGCAATTGATGGTTGGTGAGTGTTTGATGGTTCTACACTGTGATAAGTGATGCATATGGCAGGTGACTGAAAGAGGAAGATTTTCTTTGAATCACACCTTATTTTGTCTCGTGTCTTATTCTGAAATTAAGCTTGAAATTGTCCTGATTTCATTTCTGTGAGTTATTTTAAGGAACATTTTCAGAATTGAGGTCAGTGTGGGTTATCCATATGGTTTGGTATTTTTAGAGAGGTTGAGCTTGGAGAGACAGAGCATTTTTCATGGGGTAGATGTTTTATTTAACAACATATACAATTAAATAGGCTCATTTTTATATATTTGGATTTTCCATAGGCTGTTTTTATATTGTAATTTCTAAAATAAAATGTTTACCCCACTAAAAATAACTTGCACTTTCCCTTTCCATTTATGAGCATCAGATTTTGATTTTTAAATATGTTTTTGTTTTTTTACTTCAATGTGTGCTAATTCAGACAAACTCAGATTTTCTCTTCAAGCTCAGCCTCTCCAAAAATCAGAAATCATTTGTATAACTAAATTCTCTACTTCTCAAGAGGGGTAGAAGTAGCTAAAAGATTTTTTAGATTCTGCCTGAAAAAAACAATCCACAACCAATTTGGACCTAAGCCTTCTCAGATAGTATTACTAGTAATTCAGGCAGCTCATCTAGATAGGGATGGAGATGGAGACGGGCTCATACCCAGCAATTCCTTGAATCAGTCAAATGCATTCCTATTTCTCAGCCATGTCTTTGCTCCCTTTTTTCTTTTCATTACCATCTACATCTTCTCTTTCAACCTTTATCTCTATCTGTCTCCATTTTAAATATCCCAACTCTCCCATGCATTGGGACGAGCATAAACATCTTGTGAAACTCTCCTAATGTTGTGACTGAATACCATTTTCTCAAGCAGACAGCACCAAAAATGTGACGTGTGCCTTCCCTGTCTGGAACAACCCGTGTCCAAAATTGGCAATTTCTATGAATTGCAAAAAATTGTAAAATATTCACAAAAATGCAAATATTAATACTAGAGATGAGCGAACTTCTTGAAAGTTCGATTCGGGCGATTCACCGAATTTCCTCAAGAAATTCGGGTTCGCCCGAATCGAACTTTTACGAATCACTCATCTGAAAAAAAAAATGCCGGCATGGTGGGAGCGGGCAGGCCGGCTACGCCTGTCAGCGGGCCGGCGCCGGCCCGCTGACAGCGTAGCCGGCCTGCCCGCTCCCACCATGCCGGCATTTTTTTTTTTTATTTCAGGGAAAATTCAATCGGCACGAACCCAAAAAAATTCGGGTTCGTGCCGAATCGAATTTTCCCTGAAATTCGGAGCGAATTCCGGTTTGTCCGAACCGGTTCGCTCATCCCTAATTAATACATAACACCGTGCTCAGTATTTGGTTATAAGAAAGTTCAACACAGTAGATTAGATTGATGGTGCTCAATGTGTAACTGTCCTTATTCCAGAAGGATAATATAAAGCATAAATATATATAACACAGTGCACCATCCAGCTCTGTCTTATATATATTTACCATTTCTATGAATTGCTCTGCAATGGAACAACACCATACATCTGACACTACATACCCTGCATCATGCAATATAGATTAGATTATTAGATTATATACAATATTACTTTTAGATTATAGTGTCTCTACAAACTTCCACTAACATGGAGTGACTTAGATGGTTTGATATAATCTATTACAGAAATTCATCATAAACTTGTCTATTATTAATATAATGTGAGGGATTTCAAACACCTTAACTAAGCGATACATTGGGACTAAGCAATGACTTGGGACAAGCATAAATATCTTGTAAAATTCTCCAAATGTCATGATTGCATCTCATGTTCTCAGGCACATAGTGCAAACAGCACCCTGGAACACTTTTTCTTTTTCTGACCCTCTCTGTAATATGACAGGTGGTTAGTCATTGCATAGGAATGGCAATGACGTCATTGCCACACACAACAAGTGACAATGAATGGAGGAGGCAGAGCTTCACAGAGGAAACAGGCCCCATTATCTGGAATTAGAGTGAGGCAGGAGCAGTGAGAATTGGCAAAATGTAATCTTCATAAAGGAGCAAATCAGGGGATGCTAGTTGAAAATGTGGTGTTTGGTTCTTCACTGCACCATATCACCCAAAAATATGCTACTAAAGACTGTTCCCATCACGTACAATCATTGTTATTTATTCCAGGATTTCAGGCAATACTACTGACCAATTGATAAGATGGGGGATGGATTTATTAAAGATAAAAAACACATGAAACACATTAATAAGTAAAAGATTGTAAAGATACATTTAGCAACTCCACAAAGTTGTGATCAAATCAAATTTTCTCAGGAAGGCGAGGCAAACAGCACCAAAAATGTGGCGCCTGCGTGAAAGAACCCGCCTGTCCAAAATTGGAACATTCTATGACCTGCTCTTGACCACTGCAATAGAACAAAGCCAATGATCTGACACTACAAACCCGATATCATGCAGTATCGGCATTCCTAAGCAACATATATATCTGATATATATTACAGACAGAACATGCCATACTTTATAGTCTTAAAAATATAATATAAGAAATATGCAAATGTGCATAGACTTATTTGGATTAGCCAATTTAGTGCATTCCCTCAATAAAAGGTTACCCAGCAGCTTATTAATATTCAATTATTATTCCCTGCAACATATCACCTAAAAGTATTCCACGTCTCTCGCTGTAGGGCATATAAAAACTATTCAGCACATCAAAACCACTAAAACTGTACATAAAAGATTTTAAAGATAAAATAAGAAACCCCACCTAATCCCACAACTGTCTGACTCAATAAAATGTTATGTTTATACTATGGAGCACAATATCACCAGACACAGCCAAGTAATTCACCCAGACATGATAATAACCATCACATATAACCTAATAGTAACAGAAGTCATATCTACCTGGTATAGGGCAGTATGGGGATCCCCTCGCCGCTCTCCTGACCCGTCTGCTATTGCTGTGACTGAGCCGGCCTCACCTTATATTGTCTGTACAAACATTCTCTAACATGAGGCGGCTTTGGATTGGCTGAATGGAATGAATATTTATGTTAATGTCGTGTTACTGGGGAGTTTTATCTGGGTTTTGTTTATCACCCAACTGTTTGTTCATCCCCGAGCGGTATGTCAGATTCATTAGCATTGCAGCAATGAGAAAAAGAGAGGGAGGAGCCTTATTTGTAACACAATAGACAAGACTCTCATCATTAACATAGAAATTACATGACACCGTAACTGACACAATAGACTGAAACTGGGGAAGAAATAAGATGCTGTCATTGCAAAAAACAGGTTCATGGTAAAAATCCATAAACTAGGACACGCAGTAGTTTTATCCATTACATTTTGTCAGAGTTTTAACATTTTTACAATAACTGGTATTAGTAATCACACCTAAAAAGCTCAAGTGATATAGTGTTGGGGGCTGGTGTAAAAAAATGGTCTCTTTCCACCCCTCACATCAAATAGTAGAAAATATATAATGACACTCAGACCAAAAATAATTTGCAAAGTCCATTCTAGGATAATTATTGTTGTTATTATTAAATATTTGATTCATAAGATACAACAATGTACCATCACTTGACTGATATAAGCTATCAGATGTACAACCAATATACAGGAAGACAGGTATCATAAGCAATATAACCTCTGGACCTTGTGGCTAAGCACCTGTTACTAAGCCAAAAAGTGAAAGGAAAAGAAAATGCAACAGTTAAATAAAATCTTACGGGGATACAAAAATGATCAGTATATACCACAGTATAAGAAAGTCCTAGACTATTAGGATTATAATATATATATATATATATATATATATATATATATATATATATCAATATATTGAATGAGCATCTCAGATCTAAACTATTCTAATATGTTTGGCAGCTGATACATCTTAACGGAAGCATTTCTGCCAATGCAAAATATTCAGTGAGCCCCTCACACCATGAAACTTCCTATAACTGCAGATATGAAGTGATATTATCAAATCTAGTTGAAAATAAAGAACACCTATAAACCCTAATAGTCCCAGAAAGCTTTTGAATGCCTTAAATGGAATGGGGGGGAGCAGTACCAAGCATCTTTATTATTAATCACTCTTCTAATTCACTTTGGGCCTTGTCTGTCTGGATTGACTCCACTTGGGACAAATGCTGAAGTGCTTAATAAGTTAACACAACACTACAAACTTGTCATAAGGCGACAATGGAATCGTTTTGTAGATCTCTTATTCATTCGACTTTCTTTGTCAATAGACTTGCATACCAAGGCTCCTATACCTGGCTCCTCGAGTGGGGGGGGGGGGGTCTTTTTTAAGGAAAAGTATTAATCATATTCTTTTTATAAAAAGGGCAAAATATTTTGACGCAAATGTTCCTTCTTTTTGGGCTTGGCTTACCCAAAGTCATCAACAATTATTATATTTTGTGTATAATATAATATCATATAATGTGGTGTTACCAAGTTATTTAACCTGTCTTTTGCTTATGTTTATCACCCATTAGCATGCAGAGTTCATCAGCATTGCAATATATTAAGAAGAGACAAAATAGAGAATCCTTATATGGAATACAAAAGACTAGACTCATCATTATCGTAGCAATGAAGGGACAGAGTGGACTGAAACTGGGAAAGATATTTCATGAAGTCATTGCAAATGTGTAACTGCTTCATGTTATAAGATACTAAGCTAGTGCACAGAAGTGTAAAATATCCAACTAATAAAGATTTGTATTATTTATGTACATGTATTGCCTCTATTGAAGGCTTAGGGATTTTTTATTGATTTCTCAGAAAGTACAAATGTTGCTGTGCCTCCTTTACCAGGCGAGATGGGTCATATGTTCTCTTTGTTATGTCTTGCAATGTTATTTATATCAGATTAGGAAAATTAAGTATTCTTGAAAGCTGTCTACACCCCCCCTGCCCAGAATGGCAAAGCAAGAGTTCCCGAGCAGCATGCATCGACACAAGGGTGGCACAAGGGACTCGATCTGACACTCCAGTAAGTAGGCAGGTGGCAGGCAACCACCAATCAGTTACTTGGCTGATCTATTATTTTAAAGGAAAAAAATACTGCATCTGGGGTCTCCACCAGATTTTGTGCCCGGGGACCTCCACCACACTATACGGCCCTGCATGCAACCCCGTAAATGCAGCCAAAGCCTGCAACCCTTCATATGGGTTTCCAAGGTGAAAACCATACATAGGAGCTGACAGTGTCCATTAAAAAAAGATCCTGTAAACATTGAGAAATACGTCATTCATTGTTCTCATTATACGCAGAATATTCTGGGATCTCTAAGATGAATGTGTGTCTGATTGATTCATCATAGGGAGGAGCCACCGCCTTCCCTTTTTTGCTTTACTCTATATCTTCTGTAGCTCAACTCTTTACCTTCTTCTCTCATCTCATTGCTTGTTACCTGTTTCCTAACAATAGCAGAAAAATGAAAGAGGCGAATAGAGTCAGATGTTAGTGTTATATAGGATGTTATAGTGTTATTTAGGTTTATATATTTGAGAACTTGTACGAATACTTTATTGGTCACCAAGTAAATACAGAATACATACAAGGAATACTTTTTGGAAGGGGGGATCTCCACTTGTAACATTCCAGATATCAAAATGCTTTATCTTCAGTGTTCTCTGTTGGTTAAGCAGGGATGTACGTTGTGTAAATCACTTGTCACACTCAGGACATGAAAATGGCTTCCCTGCGGTGTAAATGATCTGATGTTTAAGCACAATCGGGGCAGGAATATGGCTTTTCTCAAGCGTGAGTCCTCTGATGTGTAAGCGGGTGTGAACTCACACTCAGGGCATCAAAATGGCTTCTCTCCGGTGTGAGTCCTCTTGTGCTTAATCAGGTTTGAACTATCTGCAAAGGACTTTCCACATTCAGGGCATGCAAATGGCTTCTCTCCAGTGTGAATTCGCTGATGTTTAAGCAGGGTTTCACTTGCAGCCTAATTTAAAATCTCACCCTCATCTTATATTTGCCACATGATGATGCTACAGTGTGGACAGTACATTTTTGTAGTTATCACGTCCAATCACGTTCACTCAGTGAATCACCTTTACTGAGTGAACCTGGCTGCGGTGATCACACTTACTGGGTCATATCATACTACGAGCACTGGGAAAGAAATAAATAAAAGGAAAGGAGGGGCAAAGTTTAGAGACTTCCTAAACCATCTATCGCTCACTTCAGGAAATGAAGAAGGCGCGAATGTGACCGGCATCAGATTAGCTACTCGCTGCCCTATTATTGCAATTGCCTGGACTGGACACCCTTTTGGATTTTCTTTTTTTATCACCATTTTATTTAGGAAGAAGATTTTCTTAGACAATTGCATAATAGTACACAATTCATAAAGTATATCAGCTTTAATTGTGAATTGTAAATTCACAATTGTGAATTGTGAATTGTAAATACAAATATATGTCTTCATGCTTTCTGCTATATTGTAGAGATTTACTCTATTTTGTCTATTTTAATGCTCTATCAGTTCAAAAATATATAAACCTAAATAAAACACTAACATTTGACTCTATTCGCCTCTTTCAGTTTTCCTAGTATTGTTAGGAAATAGGTTATACGCATTGAGATGCCAGAATAAAAGTAAAGAGCAGAACTACAGAAGATATAGAGTAAAGCAAAAAGGGAAAGTGGTGGCTCCTTCACATGATGAATTAGTCAGACACACATTCATCTTAGAGAATCTGAGAACATTCTGGGTATAATGAGAACAGTACTGAAATAAGAAATAAGATGCTGCCATTGCAAACGTGTAACAGCTTCATGTTAAAAGATCCTAAACTAGAAAAAAATGTTTATCCATTACATTTTGTCAAATTGTTAATATTTCCACAATTATTATTTAATTATTACTTAATAGTAATCACACAAAAAGCGCAAGTGATATAGTGCTGGGCGCTATCAAAGAGAAGAAATTATATAATGACACGCAGACCAAAATAAAGTTTGCAAAGTCTCTTCTAGGACAATTATATTGAAATAATCAAAGGCATTGCTGCATAAGATAAGACAATGTAACATCACATGACTGATATGAGATAACAGCTGTACAAGCAAGATACAGGAAGGCAGGTATCCTGAGCAATATCACCTCTGGACATTGTGGTCAGTCACCCGATGATGAAGCCAAATAATGGAAGCAAAATCAAATGCAAACATTGCAACAATAAAGGAAAAAGTTAGGAAGATAGAAAATGATCAGGGTATATCACAATATCAATGCTATGTAACTGCTATATGATAACGCACTAATGCTCACAGATCTCAGATTAAGAGGCTGATTTAGGACTAGCACTCTGTGTCAATGTAGCAGTGCTTTGAGCATCCACAAGTGGGCGCTGAAACCAGGTGTCTGGCGCTATAACCTAACTTTGGCATTGGACAAGTGATGCTGTAGTATTCCTATCCAGTATTGAAAGATGTGATGTGTGGAGGGCGCTGTGGAAGCGCTCTCCCTGAATCAATGCAGTGCCTGAGCGTACCAATGCTGTTCTTCTTTCCTAACCAATCTGCAGCAGCGTTCTTTTTAATTACACATCACATTTGATTTTATAGTGTTTAATAAAAAAAATATTTGTCAAAAGATGTTCTTTACACATCATTCCTCACAGCAATTGTGTTTTCCTTGTTCTTATGCTGCCTGTAAGGGAGACAAAAGTGTTATGTGTTAATAAATGTAATATATGAAACTTTCGTCATATTTTCCTGTGTGTTTAGTCATTTCAATCTCTTTTATGTTCAAACAGTTTGCTTCAGCTGCGGATGACCTTAATCTTGTATTTTGCTTTTATATTTGGCATGGTTTGCTTCAGCTCCTGAATGTTAGCCACATACCCCCTGTTTATGTTTTGCATTAAGTCTCTGCTTAAGCCACTTACATCATGGTCCCCTGGCTGATGCCACTGCGGAGAACAGCAGTGGCCTGAACAGTTCCCCATGCCAAGATATTCAAGGAGGCACACAATGCCAGGTATAGCCTGGCTGCAGGCAGCGGTGGGGTCAATTCTGTGACAGATGTGGTCATACAAGGAAAAAAGAGCAGCATTATTCAGCTAAAACCTGCTGCGGATTTGCTCATCACTCAAACCCACACAAACAGGCGGGTACTAAAACATCTATTTGCCTATAATCTCACCACTCTGGCTTCCAAAGACTCCTGTGATACCTCAGCGCTGGCAGCACATCGCAGCCACACAGCAAATATCAGGCCAAAAGCTTCCTCCTCACACCTCTCCATTACCAATACACTCACAAATACAAACCATATACAAGTGCACCTCAATGCAGCTCACCACAAAACCAGTTAGCTTGCTGAATAAACCATCAGGCTGCTGAAAGAATGTTTCCTAAGTTTGGCCCAGCCAAGAGGGGAGATGCTGCACAGTCCACAAATGGACTCCAAAAAAAACACACTAGCTGTGTCCTACACAATATGGTCATCCATCACAAAATGCAAAGACCAGGGAAACAACACTGATGTCAGCCAGACAATCCCACAGACACTGGTGAGCACACACAGACTGACTCTGCCTGCCTAGAATCACTATTCTCAAACAGAATGACTCTACAGCTTTTACCACAGTGTCAACGATGATACACACAACACACAGCCGTTTATTTATACTTATCCACTTGTAATGTATCAGACACAGCAGAGGCCACTTCAGAAAGGTAGCAGTGCCAGGCATTTTGGTTGAAGCAGCGCCAAATGTTACCTGCCGCTGTTGGTCAAGATCCCATAGCGCACAATTGGCAGAACTGGATTGTGTTTAATGCGTATAATTAATATCACACACATTCATTTGTACAGAACTTGCATTGGGACTTGTCAGTAATGGAAATGCAGGACCTAGATGTTACAAAAGCTACTTTTTGGGGGGGGGGGTTAAAATTAATTTTCAAAGGCTTCTTTTGCTTAACTATGAGTAATTAGCAGCCTAAACGCAATGTAAATGTTGTCCTCTTTGTCACCAGCAGTGATTTCCTCTAATTGTAATGATGAAACAGCAGCAGAAAAATGCAGCGCCAAAAATTTCGAGGAGGAAAAAAAATCATAAATATACTGGGGAGTGCCGGAATAACGGAGGTACAAAGTGACGCTCGCTGGCACTGGGATAATCTGCTGCTGGGTCCAACAAGCACTGACATATGCCGGCCAATACCTGGTGCAACTATCAAAGCTATTAGTTAGTGTTCTGCAAAGTGACTGCTAGCGCCAATGTAGACCACAATGCAGCACCAGATAAGACAAAAATGTTGAAGCTCTGCAACTGGCGCTGAAACCACAAGAAAGATTCTAAATGGCGCACATCATAAATAAGGCCCAGCATTTGTATCCATTACATTTTGTCAGATTAATACAATTTTCAACATTAGCACCCAGCACTATATAACTTAAGCTTTTTTAGGTTTTATGACTATTAAGTAATAATTAAATAATAATTGTGAACATATTAAATACTCGACGAAATTTAACAAATTAAAATTGTGCATGTCCTAGTTTAGGATTTTTTTACTATAAAGCTGTTACACTTTTGCAATCAATGACTGCAACTTATTTCTTTCCCAGTTTCAGTCTATTGTGTTCATTATGGTGTCATGTAATTTCTTTGTTAATGATGAGAGTCTCGTCTATTTTGTTTCAAATAAAGATTCTCCCTCCCCTTTGTCTCCTTGCTGCAATGCTAATGAATCTGTCATACTGCTGGGTGAGAAACAAAGCCCAGTGAAACTCCCCAATAAGACAACATTAACATACCTTTGTTTATTAAGATTTTTCCATTTAGCCAATCCAAAGCCGCCTCATGTTAGAGCATATTGCCCTATACCAGGTAGATATGACTTATGTTACTATTAGGTTATATGTGATGGTTATTATCATGTTGGGTAAATGATTTGGCTGTGTCTGGTGATATTGTGCTCCATAGTATAAACATAGCATGTTATTGTGTGTCAGATAGATGTGTAATTTAATGGAGCTGACCATATTATCTATACAATCTTCTATATATTAGTGTATTTTATGTGCTGAATGGATTTTATATAATTCCAAGAGGAGAATAGTCATAATTTGTGATATATTGAAGGAATTAATAGATGGAATTAATAAGCTGCTGAGTAACAATTTAGTCATTACTTCAATACTTCAATACTTTATTGAACCGCCAAGTCAGTACAGGGTACAAACAAGGAATACTTTTTTGGCAAGGAGATACACCATGAGAGCTATAACAATTATGTACATAACAAAGTATATATATATATATATAAAACAAGAATAACAATACAGTTCAGGTAATCTATAGTGATTGACATAGTTGTCAGTAATGCAGAGCAGAATGTGGTTAGGTGCCACTCACACACTGGGATTATTCAGAGCCATAATGGCCAGAGGAAAAAAAGTGTTTTTGTGTGTGGAAGTTTTGGTAGAATGTGCCATGAATCTGCGGCCAGATGGTAGGAGCCTGAAGAAGGGATGACCTGGGTGAGTCACGTCTCCAAATATCTTCTTAGCCCTTGAGGAGATTCTACTCATGTATTGATCATCCAGAGAAGGTAGGGGGGATCCAATTGACCTCTCAGCAATCCAGGTTATTCTCTTCAGCCTCTGCTTGTCTTAGGCTGAGGCCCCTCCATACCAGACTGTACATGAGCTGGTCAGGATTGATCCTATGGCACCGTTGTAGGTGCCTTCAAGATCTTTTTGGACAAACCATATTTTATCAACTGTCTGAGGAAGAATAACCGCTGTTGGGCCTTCTTTAAGATAGCAGACCTTGCTTGCTCCACTTCAGATCCTGTGTGATTTGAGTACCAAGAAATTAAGCACTTGTTACAATCTTGACAGTCTCCTCACCAATCAAAATGGGATGGTGTGATTGGTGGGATCGCCTAAAGTCAATTATAAGTTCAACTGTTTTGTGAGTATTCAGTATAAGATTGTTTGCTTTGCTCCAAGACTCATCATTGTAACTGATAAGGCCTACTATGGTGGTGTCGTCAGCGTATTTAATGATCTTGACCGATGGATCTGAGGAGATAAAGTCATTGGTGTGAAGTGAGAAGAGTAGGGGAGACAGGACGCACCCCTGTGGTGCACCCATGCTTGTGATCCTGGATGTGGAAACAAACAGTTTGACCCTCTGGGACCTGCCTGT
Source organism: Gastrophryne carolinensis (assembly GCA_027917425.1). Classification (NCBI taxonomy): domain Eukaryota; kingdom Metazoa; phylum Chordata; class Amphibia; order Anura; family Microhylidae; genus Gastrophryne; species Gastrophryne carolinensis. Next base: position 7,128,334 of record CM051236.1, on the reverse strand, counting down.
CAGAAAACTAAAAATCCAGCCCGATAAATTTAGTGGGATGCCCAGGGAGAGCAACTTCTCATGAGGAATTTGTGGATCAATGGTATTGAATGCAGATGAGAAGTCTACGAATAACAGCCTAGCATAAGACTTGGGACGATCAACGTGATCCAATGTGTACTTGATCGCCAGATTGACCACATCATCTGCTGATCTGTTTGCTCTGTATGCGAACTGAAGTGGATCCCAAAAAGAACCTGTGGCCTCCTTGAGGAATGACATGACCAGTTGTTCGAATATCTTCATGATCACCGGGGTCAGAGCAATTGGTCTGAAGTCATTCAAGTCCGAAGCGGATGAAGATTTTGGGACTGGGATAATAAGTGAGCTCTTCAAACAGTCAGGGACTATTCCATCCTCAAGCGAACACCTAAAGATTTCTGTAAGGACTGGAGCAATCTGTTCTGCGCAAACAGTACATTAGTTAATTTAAAGATGTCTATGCACATGTGAATATTTATAAAAGATAAAATAAAGTATGACATGCTCAGTCAATAATATTCATCAGATATCTATAGTACTAAGGAATGTCTATACTGCATGAAAAGTACTAAGAAAAGTATTGTATTATCCATCTGATGATTGATGCAGTAGGAGTAAGTGGTAATGACACCAACCCTGATGGGTAGTCGCTAAAATGTCCAGAAAAAACACGTTACACATTAGAAGGAACAGTAAATAGGTGTATTGTACCTAAAAGTAATCTCTGTTGGTCTGCACATTTATTACTCAGCGCAGTCCACAGATGCTTACTGGAGGAAAACATATTTTACATTGAGATATAATATAGTTTCATTTCTCAATAAGATTGTTTTTTGTCTACAGAAAAGGGGGGTATGGACCTAATGGGGGGCCATGCTAATTATCTGTCAAGCCATCCCTAACTCTGAGAGTGTTTTTTACTTTAACAAGCAACAAGCTGTGATAAAAAATATAGTTTTTCATGTTATCATAACAAATCACCAGCACTTGCAATGGGACATTTCTACAGGAGAAGTGAAACATTTTTTCAATGAGATGAGGATTATTTCCATAACTAAAATACCAAAATGAGACGCCATTCTCATGCTCTGATAGAGGCAAATGCTTTACACTGAAATACTGCTTGTGTAATTTACATAGCTTTCTGGATTTTTCTTACAGGTTTAACATTTCATCTCATCAGGAAGCTGAAATCCATTTTACAGATAAATTGATCTCCATCAGCCCATGATGAGCCCTAAACCAGTGAAACCATATCAGTGCTCTGAGTGTGGAAAATGGTTCCGTTGTAACTCAGAGCTCACAAGTCACCAGAGGAGTCACACTGGAGAGAAGCCGTTCCCATGCTCTGAATGTGACAAATGCTTTACTACTCGTTCAAAACTTCTTATACATCAAATAATCCACACTGGAGTGAAGCCATATCAGTGCTCCGAGTGTGAAAAATTCTATAGATGTAAGTCAAAACTCAAAAGTCATCAGAGGAGTCACACTGGAGAGAAGACATTTGCATGCACTGAGTGTGACCTGTGCTTTATACAGCATATACACCTGCTTACACACCAGATAATTCACACTGGAGAAATGCCATTTTCATGCCCTTATTGTAAGAAGTGCTTTACACAGCATACAAACCTGCTTACACACCAGGAAATTCACACTGAAGAGAAGCTATTTTCATGTCCTGAGTGTGACAAATGCTTTACACAGTGTTCATACCTGTTTAAACATCAGAGAACTCACACTGGGGAGAAGCCATATTCCTGTCCTGAGTGTAGCAAGTGCTTTACACAACGTAGAAACCTACTTGCACACCAGAGAATTCATACTGGAGAGAAGCTATTTTCGTGCCCTGAGTGTGACAAGTGCTTTACACATCATGCAAACCTGCTTATACATCAGAGGACTCACACTGGAGAGAAGCCATATTCCTGTCCTGTGTGTGACAAGTGCTTTACACGCCGTTCAACCCTGCTTAAACATCAGAGGACGCACACTGGAGAATAACCTTTTACATTTCTGGAAAGTGACAAGTGTTTTAGTCAAAGTGTGAATTTACAGAGCCACGCATTGATCCATAATTATAGGGCACAAACTGGAGAGAAGCCATATCAATGTTGTGACAAGGTGAAGGTTATGCACATAAATCACAGCTGACAAGACATTAAAGGTGTTACCTCATCACGAATGCAATGTTTCTTACAAAAGCTCCAAACCTCACACTAGGAAAATTGGTCACTGAGAACAAGCCACATATTTTATTGATAAGCATGTGACGTTATTTTGACCAGAGAGATGGGAGATATTCAAAGCTCATGTGTTCCAATGTAATTGTTATTTATAAGGTAGTTACATTGTGCCACATTATCTGCATGTATGTCTGTTGCCTACTCTCTGCACATGACCATTAATTATATGGATTACACATTCAGGCACAACCAGACAATAGTTATCATCCAGAAAGCCAGTGAGATTGTAAAAAGTAAGATATCATACCATTTAAAAACTTTACATCACTAGTAATAAAAAGGTTGACTTCTCATTTGAAATATATGGCTTTTATAATTAATTTGTTAAAATATATGGTTGAGATAAATATGTGGGTATAAGAAAAAGAATCCCAGCATTCAATATTTCAATACTTATCTACCCACCACACTGTTGATGCTGCAGCACCATTTTTCAATGAGCAATTCAAAATGTGGCCACAAAGCCGTCTCTGTCCCTTAGAGCTCCCTTGCTGAATGGCCTGGCTGCGGTGGTCACACTTACTGGGCCATATCATGCTACGAGCACTGGGAAAGAAATAATTAAAAGGAAAGGAGGGGCAAAGTTTAGAGACTTCCTAAAGCATCTATCGCTTACTTCAGGAAATGAAGAAGTCGCTAACGTGACCGGCATCAGATTAGCTATCTGCTGCCTTATGATTGCAATTGTCTGGGCTGGACACCCTTTCGGCTTTTCTTTTTTGTATCGCCTTTTTTTTTTAGGAATAAGAGTTTCTCAGACAATTGCATACAAAACAGTACAAAATTCATAAAGTTTATCTGATTTGTTATTGTGAATTGTAAATAAAAATATATATTTTCATGCTTAATGCTATATTGTAGATAGTCACTCTATTTTGTCTATTTTAATGCTCTACCAGTTCAAACATATATAAACCTAAATAAAACACTAACATTTGTCTCTATTCGCCTCTTTCAGTTTTCGTAGTATTGTTAGAAAAGAGGTAACAAGCACTGAGATGAGGGAAGAAAAGTAAAGAGTAGAGCTACAGAAGATATAGAGTAAAGAAAAGGGAAGGATTTGACTCCTCCATATGATGAATCAGTGAGACACACATTCATCTTAGAGAAACTGAGAATATTCTGACAGAGCAGAGCTTGGATCAGGAAAAGGACAGTAATCCCAGAATGCAGAGCAGCACAGTCAGAAGGTACTTTCTGTCTGCAGGCAGGCTGAGACTCCATGGGCCACCTTCTTGGATGTTTAAAGACTCAGAAAAAGCAGTAGGTTGGATGATTTTTTTATGTTGGGCAATCTGTATGTACAGGGCGGGGGGCGAAAGTGAGGCTCCACCTCCTCCATTCATTGTCACTGTTGTGTGTGGCAATTATAACATTGCCACACCTAAGCAATGATTGTTCTTCTGTCATCGCACAAAGAGCAACAGCAAAACAATAGTGTTCCAGGACTACTTGAAAGTGAAAATATCCATTTCTAGTTCTACACCTTAAGAAGGAAGTTTTGGCAGGGGCTTTGGCCAAATGAATTTCACAAGTTCAGTGGGTTTTGGTCCACTTTAATGACTCCTCTAATTTGCTTGGGCCTTGTCTGCCTGGAATGATCCCCACTTGGGCCAATTGCTGACAGATACATTAAACTGCTATTGAATAGATAAATATGTTCACACAACAATGCAACTTGACAGAAGACAACAATGGGATCACTTTCTAGATCTCTGATTCATTCGACTGCCTGAAATGTCTCCTATTAAATTATTCTTTACAAAAATACATATGCAAAGTATTTGCCCTGGTTTGACCCTGGACTTGCATACCAAGGGGGGGGGGGTCTTTATTGAGGGAAAAAATCAACCATATGATTTTTGATAAAAAGGGCCAAATAGTATAACCCAAGTGTTCCTTCTATTCTGGTCTGGCCGAGCTTTACTCAGTATTCATGTCTTTTGTAAAAATTGCCCGAAACCAAATATCATCAACAATTATTATTATTATTATATATTGAATATAGTAATAAGAGTTTTATAAGCTTGAATTGCAGGAGAGGGCACAACGTGATGCACCATCATACAGCTACAACGATGTTAGGCTAATTGCTACACATCATAAATTGACAATATTTATTATATTATTTATCAATAATAATAATATCAAAAGGAAATTCTTTTCGGTAAAATCACATTCAACTTTATTGTTTTAAATCTAAAAACTGCAGCATACAAAATATGAAAATAAAAACAAACACAGTGTAATGCCATTTCCTGCATGTTATCAGAGTTCCCTATGGCACATAATGTGTGGATTCTTCTTTCCAGACATGTTTTATCATGAGTCATGATTTTTTAAGGTGAAATCACAACATGTTCAGCCTATAAATCACACTGATGAAAAATAGAACAATCACAAGAATTTCTACGGGTCTCTATAACAACATATGTGCACCGGATAAATAATTGTTAGGAATCATATTGTCGATGCTGTAGCGTCAAATTTTTTGGTTCTAAAACCTTTGCCACATTCTAGGCATGAATATGGCTTCTCTCCTGTATGGATCATTGAGTGGAATTTGAGATGAGCACTTCGACTAAAACACTTTTTACATTCCAGACATCTAAACGGTTTCTCTCCAGTGTAAGTCCTCTGGTGTGTGACCAGGTGAGAACGTCATGCAAAACACTTGTCACACTCAGGACAGGAATGTGGCTTCTCTCCGGTGTGAATCATCTTGTGAATCATGGTTGCACGTCGTGTAAAGCACTCATCACACTCAGGGCATGAAAATGGCTTCTCTCCTGTGTGAGTCCTTTGGTGTCTAAGCAGGGTTTCACGTTGTGTAAAGCACTTGTCACACTCAGGACATGAAAATGGCTTCTCTCCAGTGTGAGTCCTTCGATGGGTAAGCAGTTTTTTATGCTCTCTAAAGCATTTGCCACATTCAGGACATGGAAATGGCTTCTCTCCGGTGTGAATCCTTAGGTGGACAAGCAGCTGCTCATGCAGTCTAAAGCATTTGCCACATTCAGAACATGGGAATGGCTTCTCTCCAGTGTGACACCTCTGGTGACATGTAAGCTGACTTAAGACTGAACTGTTTCCCACATTCAGAGCACTGATATGGCTTCACTGCTGTGGGGCTCATTATGGTCTGATGGAGATCAACTTATCTGTAAAATGGATTCCAGCTCCGGCTAAATTATCAGCCTGTGAGAAGAACACAGAAAGTCTTGGCAATTACACAAGTAGTACACAAATCAAAGAAGTCAGTATTTTTGTAGTTTATAATGCAATTGATGGTTGGTGAGTGTTTGATGGTTCTACACTGTGATAAGTGATGCATATGGCAGGTGACTGAAAGAGGAAGATTTTCTTTGAATCACACCTTATTTTGTCTCGTGTCTTATTCTGAAATTAAGCTTGAAATTGTCCTGATTTCATTTCTGTGAGTTATTTTAAGGAACATTTTCAGAATTGAGGTCAGTGTGGGTTATCCATATGGTTTGGTATTTTTAGAGAGGTTGAGCTTGGAGAGACAGAGCATTTTTCATGGGGTAGATGTTTTATTTAACAACATATACAATTAAATAGGCTCATTTTTATATATTTGGATTTTCCATAGGCTGTTTTTATATTGTAATTTCTAAAATAAAATGTTTACCCCACTAAAAATAACTTGCACTTTCCCTTTCCATTTATGAGCATCAGATTTTGATTTTTAAATATGTTTTTGTTTTTTTACTTCAATGTGTGCTAATTCAGACAAACTCAGATTTTCTCTTCAAGCTCAGCCTCTCCAAAAATCAGAAATCATTTGTATAACTAAATTCTCTACTTCTCAAGAGGGGTAGAAGTAGCTAAAAGATTTTTTAGATTCTGCCTGAAAAAAACAATCCACAACCAATTTGGACCTAAGCCTTCTCAGATAGTATTACTAGTAATTCAGGCAGCTCATCTAGATAGGGATGGAGATGGAGACGGGCTCATACCCAGCAATTCCTTGAATCAGTCAAATGCATTCCTATTTCTCAGCCATGTCTTTGCTCCCTTTTTTCTTTTCATTACCATCTACATCTTCTCTTTCAACCTTTATCTCTATCTGTCTCCATTTTAAATATCCCAACTCTCCCATGCATTGGGACGAGCATAAACATCTTGTGAAACTCTCCTAATGTTGTGACTGAATACCATTTTCTCAAGCAGACAGCACCAAAAATGTGACGTGTGCCTTCCCTGTCTGGAACAACCCGTGTCCAAAATTGGCAATTTCTATGAATTGCAAAAAATTGTAAAATATTCACAAAAATGCAAATATTAATACTAGAGATGAGCGAACTTCTTGAAAGTTCGATTCGGGCGATTCACCGAATTTCCTCAAGAAATTCGGGTTCGCCCGAATCGAACTTTTACGAATCACTCATCTGAAAAAAAAAATGCCGGCATGGTGGGAGCGGGCAGGCCGGCTACGCCTGTCAGCGGGCCGGCGCCGGCCCGCTGACAGCGTAGCCGGCCTGCCCGCTCCCACCATGCCGGCATTTTTTTTTTTTATTTCAGGGAAAATTCAATCGGCACGAACCCAAAAAAATTCGGGTTCGTGCCGAATCGAATTTTCCCTGAAATTCGGAGCGAATTCCGGTTTGTCCGAACCGGTTCGCTCATCCCTAATTAATACATAACACCGTGCTCAGTATTTGGTTATAAGAAAGTTCAACACAGTAGATTAGATTGATGGTGCTCAATGTGTAACTGTCCTTATTCCAGAAGGATAATATAAAGCATAAATATATATAACACAGTGCACCATCCAGCTCTGTCTTATATATATTTACCATTTCTATGAATTGCTCTGCAATGGAACAACACCATACATCTGACACTACATACCCTGCATCATGCAATATAGATTAGATTATTAGATTATATACAATATTACTTTTAGATTATAGTGTCTCTACAAACTTCCACTAACATGGAGTGACTTAGATGGTTTGATATAATCTATTACAGAAATTCATCATAAACTTGTCTATTATTAATATAATGTGAGGGATTTCAAACACCTTAACTAAGCGATACATTGGGACTAAGCAATGACTTGGGACAAGCATAAATATCTTGTAAAATTCTCCAAATGTCATGATTGCATCTCATGTTCTCAGGCACATAGTGCAAACAGCACCCTGGAACACTTTTTCTTTTTCTGACCCTCTCTGTAATATGACAGGTGGTTAGTCATTGCATAGGAATGGCAATGACGTCATTGCCACACACAACAAGTGACAATGAATGGAGGAGGCAGAGCTTCACAGAGGAAACAGGCCCCATTATCTGGAATTAGAGTGAGGCAGGAGCAGTGAGAATTGGCAAAATGTAATCTTCATAAAGGAGCAAATCAGGGGATGCTAGTTGAAAATGTGGTGTTTGGTTCTTCACTGCACCATATCACCCAAAAATATGCTACTAAAGACTGTTCCCATCACGTACAATCATTGTTATTTATTCCAGGATTTCAGGCAATACTACTGACCAATTGATAAGATGGGGGATGGATTTATTAAAGATAAAAAACACATGAAACACATTAATAAGTAAAAGATTGTAAAGATACATTTAGCAACTCCACAAAGTTGTGATCAAATCAAATTTTCTCAGGAAGGCGAGGCAAACAGCACCAAAAATGTGGCGCCTGCGTGAAAGAACCCGCCTGTCCAAAATTGGAACATTCTATGACCTGCTCTTGACCACTGCAATAGAACAAAGCCAATGATCTGACACTACAAACCCGATATCATGCAGTATCGGCATTCCTAAGCAACATATATATCTGATATATATTACAGACAGAACATGCCATACTTTATAGTCTTAAAAATATAATATAAGAAATATGCAAATGTGCATAGACTTATTTGGATTAGCCAATTTAGTGCATTCCCTCAATAAAAGGTTACCCAGCAGCTTATTAATATTCAATTATTATTCCCTGCAACATATCACCTAAAAGTATTCCACGTCTCTCGCTGTAGGGCATATAAAAACTATTCAGCACATCAAAACCACTAAAACTGTACATAAAAGATTTTAAAGATAAAATAAGAAACCCCACCTAATCCCACAACTGTCTGACTCAATAAAATGTTATGTTTATACTATGGAGCACAATATCACCAGACACAGCCAAGTAATTCACCCAGACATGATAATAACCATCACATATAACCTAATAGTAACAGAAGTCATATCTACCTGGTATAGGGCAGTATGGGGATCCCCTCGCCGCTCTCCTGACCCGTCTGCTATTGCTGTGACTGAGCCGGCCTCACCTTATATTGTCTGTACAAACATTCTCTAACATGAGGCGGCTTTGGATTGGCTGAATGGAATGAATATTTATGTTAATGTCGTGTTACTGGGGAGTTTTATCTGGGTTTTGTTTATCACCCAACTGTTTGTTCATCCCCGAGCGGTATGTCAGATTCATTAGCATTGCAGCAATGAGAAAAAGAGAGGGAGGAGCCTTATTTGTAACACAATAGACAAGACTCTCATCATTAACATAGAAATTACATGACACCGTAACTGACACAATAGACTGAAACTGGGGAAGAAATAAGATGCTGTCATTGCAAAAAACAGGTTCATGGTAAAAATCCATAAACTAGGACACGCAGTAGTTTTATCCATTACATTTTGTCAGAGTTTTAACATTTTTACAATAACTGGTATTAGTAATCACACCTAAAAAGCTCAAGTGATATAGTGTTGGGGGCTGGTGTAAAAAAATGGTCTCTTTCCACCCCTCACATCAAATAGTAGAAAATATATAATGACACTCAGACCAAAAATAATTTGCAAAGTCCATTCTAGGATAATTATTGTTGTTATTATTAAATATTTGATTCATAAGATACAACAATGTACCATCACTTGACTGATATAAGCTATCAGATGTACAACCAATATACAGGAAGACAGGTATCATAAGCAATATAACCTCTGGACCTTGTGGCTAAGCACCTGTTACTAAGCCAAAAAGTGAAAGGAAAAGAAAATGCAACAGTTAAATAAAATCTTACGGGGATACAAAAATGATCAGTATATACCACAGTATAAGAAAGTCCTAGACTATTAGGATTATAATATATATATATATATATATATATATATATATATATATATATATATCAATATATTGAATGAGCATCTCAGATCTAAACTATTCTAATATGTTTGGCAGCTGATACATCTTAACGGAAGCATTTCTGCCAATGCAAAATATTCAGTGAGCCCCTCACACCATGAAACTTCCTATAACTGCAGATATGAAGTGATATTATCAAATCTAGTTGAAAATAAAGAACACCTATAAACCCTAATAGTCCCAGAAAGCTTTTGAATGCCTTAAATGGAATGGGGGGGAGCAGTACCAAGCATCTTTATTATTAATCACTCTTCTAATTCACTTTGGGCCTTGTCTGTCTGGATTGACTCCACTTGGGACAAATGCTGAAGTGCTTAATAAGTTAACACAACACTACAAACTTGTCATAAGGCGACAATGGAATCGTTTTGTAGATCTCTTATTCATTCGACTTTCTTTGTCAATAGACTTGCATACCAAGGCTCCTATACCTGGCTCCTCGAGTGGGGGGGGGGGGGTCTTTTTTAAGGAAAAGTATTAATCATATTCTTTTTATAAAAAGGGCAAAATATTTTGACGCAAATGTTCCTTCTTTTTGGGCTTGGCTTACCCAAAGTCATCAACAATTATTATATTTTGTGTATAATATAATATCATATAATGTGGTGTTACCAAGTTATTTAACCTGTCTTTTGCTTATGTTTATCACCCATTAGCATGCAGAGTTCATCAGCATTGCAATATATTAAGAAGAGACAAAATAGAGAATCCTTATATGGAATACAAAAGACTAGACTCATCATTATCGTAGCAATGAAGGGACAGAGTGGACTGAAACTGGGAAAGATATTTCATGAAGTCATTGCAAATGTGTAACTGCTTCATGTTATAAGATACTAAGCTAGTGCACAGAAGTGTAAAATATCCAACTAATAAAGATTTGTATTATTTATGTACATGTATTGCCTCTATTGAAGGCTTAGGGATTTTTTATTGATTTCTCAGAAAGTACAAATGTTGCTGTGCCTCCTTTACCAGGCGAGATGGGTCATATGTTCTCTTTGTTATGTCTTGCAATGTTATTTATATCAGATTAGGAAAATTAAGTATTCTTGAAAGCTGTCTACACCCCCCCTGCCCAGAATGGCAAAGCAAGAGTTCCCGAGCAGCATGCATCGACACAAGGGTGGCACAAGGGACTCGATCTGACACTCCAGTAAGTAGGCAGGTGGCAGGCAACCACCAATCAGTTACTTGGCTGATCTATTATTTTAAAGGAAAAAAATACTGCATCTGGGGTCTCCACCAGATTTTGTGCCCGGGGACCTCCACCACACTATACGGCCCTGCATGCAACCCCGTAAATGCAGCCAAAGCCTGCAACCCTTCATATGGGTTTCCAAGGTGAAAACCATACATAGGAGCTGACAGTGTCCATTAAAAAAAGATCCTGTAAACATTGAGAAATACGTCATTCATTGTTCTCATTATACGCAGAATATTCTGGGATCTCTAAGATGAATGTGTGTCTGATTGATTCATCATAGGGAGGAGCCACCGCCTTCCCTTTTTTGCTTTACTCTATATCTTCTGTAGCTCAACTCTTTACCTTCTTCTCTCATCTCATTGCTTGTTACCTGTTTCCTAACAATAGCAGAAAAATGAAAGAGGCGAATAGAGTCAGATGTTAGTGTTATATAGGATGTTATAGTGTTATTTAGGTTTATATATTTGAGAACTTGTACGAATACTTTATTGGTCACCAAGTAAATACAGAATACATACAAGGAATACTTTTTGGAAGGGGGGATCTCCACTTGTAACATTCCAGATATCAAAATGCTTTATCTTCAGTGTTCTCTGTTGGTTAAGCAGGGATGTACGTTGTGTAAATCACTTGTCACACTCAGGACATGAAAATGGCTTCCCTGCGGTGTAAATGATCTGATGTTTAAGCACAATCGGGGCAGGAATATGGCTTTTCTCAAGCGTGAGTCCTCTGATGTGTAAGCGGGTGTGAACTCACACTCAGGGCATCAAAATGGCTTCTCTCCGGTGTGAGTCCTCTTGTGCTTAATCAGGTTTGAACTATCTGCAAAGGACTTTCCACATTCAGGGCATGCAAATGGCTTCTCTCCAGTGTGAATTCGCTGATGTTTAAGCAGGGTTTCACTTGCAGCCTAATTTAAAATCTCACCCTCATCTTATATTTGCCACATGATGATGCTACAGTGTGGACAGTACATTTTTGTAGTTATCACGTCCAATCACGTTCACTCAGTGAATCACCTTTACTGAGTGAACCTGGCTGCGGTGATCACACTTACTGGGTCATATCATACTACGAGCACTGGGAAAGAAATAAATAAAAGGAAAGGAGGGGCAAAGTTTAGAGACTTCCTAAACCATCTATCGCTCACTTCAGGAAATGAAGAAGGCGCGAATGTGACCGGCATCAGATTAGCTACTCGCTGCCCTATTATTGCAATTGCCTGGACTGGACACCCTTTTGGATTTTCTTTTTTTATCACCATTTTATTTAGGAAGAAGATTTTCTTAGACAATTGCATAATAGTACACAATTCATAAAGTATATCAGCTTTAATTGTGAATTGTAAATTCACAATTGTGAATTGTGAATTGTAAATACAAATATATGTCTTCATGCTTTCTGCTATATTGTAGAGATTTACTCTATTTTGTCTATTTTAATGCTCTATCAGTTCAAAAATATATAAACCTAAATAAAACACTAACATTTGACTCTATTCGCCTCTTTCAGTTTTCCTAGTATTGTTAGGAAATAGGTTATACGCATTGAGATGCCAGAATAAAAGTAAAGAGCAGAACTACAGAAGATATAGAGTAAAGCAAAAAGGGAAAGTGGTGGCTCCTTCACATGATGAATTAGTCAGACACACATTCATCTTAGAGAATCTGAGAACATTCTGGGTATAATGAGAACAGTACTGAAATAAGAAATAAGATGCTGCCATTGCAAACGTGTAACAGCTTCATGTTAAAAGATCCTAAACTAGGAAAAAATGTTTATCCATTACATTTTGTCAAATTGTTAATATTTCCACAATTATTATTTAATTATTACTTAATAGTAATCACACAAAAAGCGCAAGTGATATAGTGCTGGGCGCTATCAAAGAGAAGAAATTATATAATGACACGCAGACCAAAATAAAGTTTGCAAAGTCTCTTCTAGGACAATTATATTGAAATAATCAAAGGCATTGCTGCATAAGATAAGACAATGTAACATCACATGACTGATATGAGATAACAGCTGTACAAGCAAGATACAGGAAGGCAGGTATCCTGAGCAATATCACCTCTGGACATTGTGGTCAGTCACCCGATGATGAAGCCAAATAATGGAAGCAAAATCAAATGCAAACATTGCAACAATAAAGGAAAAAGTTAGGAAGATAGAAAATGATCAGGGTATATCACAATATCAATGCTATGTAACTGCTATATGATAACGCACTAATGCTCACAGATCTCAGATTAAGAGGCTGATTTAGGACTAGCACTCTGTGTCAATGTAGCAGTGCTTTGAGCATCCACAAGTGGGCGCTGAAACCAGGTGTCTGGCGCTATAACCTAACTTTGGCATTGGACAAGTGATGCTGTAGTATTCCTATCCAGTATTGAAAGATGTGATGTGTGGAGGGCGCTGTGGAAGCGCTCTCCCTGAATCAATGCAGTGCCTGAGCGTACCAATGCTGTTCTTCTTTCCTAACCAATCTGCAGCAGCGTTCTTTTTAATTACACATCACATTTGATTTTATAGTGTTTAATAAAAAAAATATTTGTCAAAAGATGTTCTTTACACATCATTCCTCACAGCAATTGTGTTTTCCTTGTTCTTATGCTGCCTGTAAGGGAGACAAAAGTGTTATGTGTTAATAAATGTAATATATGAAACTTTCGTCATATTTTCCTGTGTGTTTAGTCATTTCAATCTCTTTTATGTTCAAACAGTTTGCTTCAGCTGCGGATGACCTTAATCTTGTATTTTGCTTTTATATTTGGCATGGTTTGCTTCAGCTCCTGAATGTTAGCCACATACCCCCTGTTTATGTTTTGCATTAAGTCTCTGCTTAAGCCACTTACATCATGGTCCCCTGGCTGATGCCACTGCGGAGAACAGCAGTGGCCTGAACAGTTCCCCATGCCAAGATATTCAAGGAGGCACACAATGCCAGGTATAGCCTGGCTGCAGGCAGCGGTGGGGTCAATTCTGTGACAGATGTGGTCATACAAGGAAAAAAGAGCAGCATTATTCAGCTAAAACCTGCTGCGGATTTGCTCATCACTCAAACCCACACAAACAGGCGGGTACTAAAACATCTATTTGCCTATAATCTCACCACTCTGGCTTCCAAAGACTCCTGTGATACCTCAGCGCTGGCAGCACATCGCAGCCACACAGCAAATATCAGGCCAAAAGCTTCCTCCTCACACCTCTCCATTACCAATACACTCACAAATACAAACCATATACAAGTGCACCTCAATGCAGCTCACCACAAAACCAGTTAGCTTGCTGAATAAACCATCAGGCTGCTGAAAGAATGTTTCCTAAGTTTGGCCCAGCCAAGAGGGGAGATGCTGCACAGTCCACAAATGGACTCCAAAAAAAACACACTAGCTGTGTCCTACACAATATGGTCATCCATCACAAAATGCAAAGACCAGGGAAACAACACTGATGTCAGCCAGACAATCCCACAGACACTGGTGAGCACACACAGACTGACTCTGCCTGCCTAGAATCACTATTCTCAAACAGAATGACTCTACAGCTTTTACCACAGTGTCAACGATGATACACACAACACACAGCCGTTTATTTATACTTATCCACTTGTAATGTATCAGACACAGCAGAGGCCACTTCAGAAAGGTAGCAGTGCCAGGCATTTTGGTTGAAGCAGCGCCAAATGTTACCTGCCGCTGTTGGTCAAGATCCCATAGCGCACAATTGGCAGAACTGGATTGTGTTTAATGCGTATAATTAATATCACACACATTCATTTGTACAGAACTTGCATTGGGACTTGTCAGTAATGGAAATGCAGGACCTAGATGTTACAAAAGCTACTTTTTTGGGGGGGGGGTTAAAATTAATTTTCAAAGGCTTCTTTTGCTTAACTATGAGTAATTAGCAGCCTAAACGCAATGTAAATGTTGTCCTCTTTGTCACCAGCAGTGATTTCCTCTAATTGTAATGATGAAACAGCAGCAGAAAAATGCAGCGCCAAAAATTTCGAGGAGGAAAAAAAATCATAAATATACTGGGGAGTGCCGGAATAACGGAGGTACAAAGTGACGCTCGCTGGCACTGGGATAATCTGCTGCTGGGTCCAACAAGCACTGACATATGCCGGCCAATACCTGGTGCAACTATCAAAGCTATTAGTTAGTGTTCTGCAAAGTGACTGCTAGCGCCAATGTAGACCACAATGCAGCACCAGATAAGACAAAAATGTTGAAGCTCTGCAACTGGCGCTGAAACCACAAGAAAGATTCTAAATGGCGCACATCATAAATAAGGCCCAGCATTTGTATCCATTACATTTTGTCAGATTAATACAATTTACACAATTATACTTACTAGTAAGCCCACCTAAAAAAGCTCCAGTGATATAATGCTGGGGGCTAGTGTCACAATGGATTCCTCCTGCCCCTCAAACAACGTGTTATGTTAATGTAGTGTTATCTGGTTATTTCACTGGTTCTTTGGTTCTTTTTATAACCCAACAGTATGTTGAATTCATCAGCAATGCAGCAAAATAAACACTGGCAATAGGGAGGAGCCTTATTTGAATACAATAAATGAAACTCTGTAAGCCGCCATCTTGGATGTTTAAAGGCTCATAACATGCAGTAGATGCAGGTAGGATGATTTTTAATGTGGACAATCTGTATGTACAGGGTGTGGGAAACATATAAGATAGGCTCTAATTCAGAGTGAAGGTCCGCTTTAAGCTTATCGCATTACAATATATATTTAACTTGAGCTGACTTTTTTCCATAAATAAAATACCTAAAACTAAAATGAGAAGCTATCTCATGATCTGATAGTGGCATATGCATTACTTCTCATTCAAAACGTTGTAGACTCCAAAAAAGTCACACTGAAATACTGCTTGTGTAATTTACATGACTTTCTGTATTTTTTCTTACAGGTTGAACATTTATCAGGAAGCTGGAATCCATTTCACAGATAAACTGATCTCCATCAGCCCACAATGAGCCCTAAACCAGGAAAACCATATCAGTGCTCTGAGTGTGGAAAATGGTTCCATTATAAATCAGAGCTCACACGTCACGAGAGGAGTCACACTGGAGAGAAGCCATTCAAATGCTCTGAATGTGACAAATGCTTTACTGCTCGTTCAGCACTTCGTAGACATCAGAGGATCCACACTGGAGTGAAGCCACATCAATGCTCTGAGTGTGGAAAATTGTATCATTCAAAGTCAGAGCTGAAAAGTCATCAGAGGATTCACACTGGAGAGAAGCCATTTTCATGCCCTGAGTGTGACAAGTGCTTTACACAACATACAAACCTGCTTACACATCAGAGGACTCACACTGGAGAGAAGCCATTTTCATGTTCAGAGTGTGATAAGTGCTTTATTCATCGTGCAAACCTGCTAATACATCAGAGGACTCACACTGGAGAGAAGCCATATTCCTGTCCTGAGTGTGACAAGTGCTTTACACACCATTCAAACCTGCTTAAACATCTGAGGATTCACACTGGGGAGAAGCCATTTTAATGTCCTGAAGTGCTTTATAAAGCATTCAAACCTGCTTAAACATCAGAGGACTCACACTGGAGAGTAACCATTTAAAAGTCTGGAAGGTGACAATTGTTTTAGTCGATGTGTGAATTTCCAGCATCACGCCATGATCCATAATTATAAGGCACACACTGGAGAGAAACAAAGGAGGGGTGGCAGCTGCTCAGACCATTTAGTAACTAACCTGAGAGGTGCACGTTAGCAGGGCAATTAGGATACAAAAGTCTTAAAGGAGCCACAGCACTCAACCCTGTTAGCTTGCAGACCAGCCTACAATCTGTCTCTAAACTTGGTTAAAATCAGAGGGCTCGGTCACACACATCTGCAGAAGTATGCTTAAGCTGCACCACCAAGTGCCAAGGTGCCTCTGTGGGGTGCAGTCCTAACTCTAATCTCTGAGAGCCCATTTGGGACATACAGTGCAATAGATAAATTGGGAGCAGGCTTACCTGAGGTTGCCCTAAACCTCAAGTGCAAGCCATGGGGTGGAAGGGTCAAAGACCTTGCAATACAGCCTAGACTCCACACACCATGCGCTTGCACAAATTCAAAAGAAACAAAGGGGGGGTGGCAGCCGCTCAGACCATTTTATATTGAATTTGTGCAAGCACATGGGGTGTGGGGTCTAGGCTTTATTGCAAGGTCTTTGACCCTTCCACCCCATGGCTTGCACTTGAGGTTTAGGGCAACCTCAGGTAAGCCTGCTCCCAATTTATCTTTTGCACTGTATGTCCCAAATGGGGTCTCAGAGATTAGAGTTAGGACTGCACCCCGCAGAGGCACCTTGGCACTTGGTGGTGCAGCTTAAGCATACTTCTGCAGATGTGTGTGACCGAGCCTCTGTTTTTAACCAAGTTTAGAGACAGATTGTGGGCTGGTCTGCAAGCTAACAGGGTTGAGTGCTGTGGCTCCTTTAAGACTTTTGCACACACTGGAGAGAAGCCATATCAATGATGTGACATGGTGAAGGTTATGCACATAAATCACAGCTGACAAGACACCAAAGGAGTCACCTCGCCACAAATGCAATGTGTCTTGCAAAAGCACCAAATTTCACACCAGGAAAATTGGTCACTGAGAACAAATAACATAATTTTGTTGATGAGCCTGAGACGTTATTTTGACCAGAGAGATGGGAAATATTCAGAGCTCATGTGTTGCAATGTAATTGTTATTTATAAGGTAGTTACATTGTGCCGCATTATCTGCATATATGTCTGTTGCCTACCCTCTGCACATGCCTAATAATTATATGGATTACACATTCAGGCACAAGCAGACAATAGTTATCATCCAGAAAGCCAGTGAGATTGTAAAAAGAGATTTAAAAAGGGATTTAAAAAATATCTACCCACCACACTGTTGATGCTTTTGCACCATTTTTCAATGACCACTTCAAAATGTGGTCACAAACCCATCTCTGTCCCTCTGAGCTCCCAGCCTGAGTGAGCCTGGCTGTGCTGGTCGCACCTACTGGGCCATATCATGCTACACGCACTGGGACACGAATAATTCAATGGAAAGGAAGGGCAAAATTTAGACACCTCCTGAAGCTTCTACAGCTCACTTGAACTTGAAGAAGATGCAAATGGGACCGGCATCAGATTAGCTAGTCATTGCCTTATTATTGCAATTGTCTGGACTGTCCCTTTAAAGAATTTTTACCAAAAACTCTTTTGGCTTTTCTTTTTTTATCACATTTTTTATTTAGGAAGAAGAGTTTCACAGGCAAATGCAGCAAAATGGTACAAAATTCATATATTATATTGGCTTTGTTATTGTGAATTGTAAATACAAACATATATGTTCATGCTTACTGCCATATTGTACAGAGTTGCTCTATTTTGTCCATTTTAATGCTCTAACAGTTCAAATATATTTTAACCTAAATAAAACATCTGACTCTATTCGCCTCTTTCATTTTTTTTTGTTATTGAAGATGTAACAATGTAACAAGCATTGACATGAGAGAAGAAAAGTAAAGAGTAGAGCTACAGAAGATATAGAGTAAAGCAAAAAGGGAAGGTGGTGGCTCCTCCATATGATAAATCAGTCAGACACAAATTCATCTTAGAGAAACAGAGAACATTCTGGGTATAATGAGAACAGTTCCCATGCATGACGTGTTTCCCTATGTTTACCAGATCTTCCTTTAATGTATGCTGTCAGCTCCTACATATGTCCTTCACCTTGGACATCCAAGAGGTGGCAGGCCTTATCTACACTAACGGGGATTGCATAAAAGGCAGGATTAAGTGTGGCGGAGGCCCTTGGTCACAAAATCTGGTGGAGACCCCAGAAACAGCATTTTTTCCTGCCAAGTAAATGATTGGTGGTTGTCTGGCACCCGCCCACTTACTGGAACATCAGATTGGGTCCCTTGTGCCACCTTTTTTAAGGTGCAGGCTGCACGGGAACTCTTGCTTTGCCATTCTGGGCCGGGGTAGTGTAGACGCCCATCTGGTCCAGTAGATAACAGTTCCCTGCATTGAGCTGCTAGCAGCTGTGCTTGGTGGCATATCTCCCTGGTACGGGGCGGGAATAAATCTCTTTTCCTTCTCCTGTCTGTCATCTTCTACCTGAATGAACAGGCCTCAGTGTATAATGTTTCCGTTGCAGCTCCTCAGCTATATGCAGTGGGTAACTGGGGCAAAAAAATCAGCCCTGGATTTTACCAGCCCCTGACTGGCCATGCTGAGCCCCCCCAACCATGAGGCCAGGGTTAACTCATGGGGGATGGGGTTCCATTGCTTGTGGGTACAGTGGGGCCTGGTAAAGGGGCCTGAGAGGGATACTAATGAGGTGGGGATTGAATGTGGGTGTTAAAAGCTGATGCCCAACAGGTCCCAAAGTAGTGCGGCCCACTGGGCATTGTCCCAGATCTCCCTATGGTCAGCCCACCCCTGGTTATATGTCTTTTAATTTTGGAAGCTATCTGATGACCCTCTATCTGTTTTTCCCAACACTGTCCTCGTGAGACTCCAACAGGCCAGGTTTTGTGGATCTCCACACAGATTCACAGGAGGAGAAACCTGTGCAACAGCAGAGCTATAGAGCCCAATATGTGGAGATCTACAAAACATGAGCTGCTGGTAGCTCACGAGGACAGGACTATCCTGGAGTTTTTACCTTCAGAGTCTTATTCGAAATGTCTTTCAATTTACCAGACATTAACTAACCATCATCTTTATTTCTTTTCTCACCACACAGGTATGATTAATCTGACGACTGGCTACTTAATCTGAGACTTTTTTGTAAATCTATTATATATGCAAGTTGTCTCTTGCTAACAAGTCTGTATGCAAATGGGGTTCTACTGATTGATCCCTAGATTTTAGACACTTAGATCAATTTGTTTATATAGAGTTGCCTAGCACATACTTTCTGGCCTTTGCAGCCTGTTTATCAATTTGCTTTAATGAGTTGGTTACCCATTGCTCACAGCCCCCACTGCTCTATAAATGTTTGCACATTTTGGGGGCATGGGTCATTTTTTAGTCTCTTTTTATGGGTCTTGTTCTAAGGGTCTGTCAGTTTAACATGACAGGTTGAATGGGCTGGAAACTGGCAGCTATTACAGTGTATTCAAATCTTACTAATTGTAATATTGTCTATACATCATTCCTTCATGATATTCACTTTAGCTCTGAATATTTCACCTTTTCACAATTATATCTCAAGCTCAGGAAATTTTTAACAAAATTGTTTTATTTATACTCAGTAAGCAATTCTCCTGGTGTAAAGCTTGGCGCTTTTGTAAAACACAGTTTACATTGCAGACATGGCAGTGTGACTCCTTTGGTGTCTTGTCAGCTGTGTTTTATGCCCATAACATTCCCCACATTCAGGACATTGATACGGCTTCTCTCCAGTGTGTGTCCTATGATGAGCATTTAATACTGTCTTACTTCTAAAGCCTTTGCCACATTCCAGGCATGGATATGGCTTCTCTCCTGTGTGGCTCATGGAGTGGAATTTGAGATGATCACTTTGTCTAAAACACTTGTCACATTCCAGACATCTAAAAGGTTTCTCTCCCGTGTGAATCTTCTTGTGTGCAACCAGGTTTGAGTGATGTGTGAAGCACTTGTCACACTCAGGGCAGGAATATGGCTTCTCTCCAGTGTGAGTCCTCTGGTGTCTGAGCAGCTGAGAATGCATTTTAAAGCACTTATCACACTCAGGACAGGAAAATGGCTTCTCTCCAGTGTGAGTCCTTTGGTGTATAAGCAGGTATGAATGTACTGTAAAGCACTTGTCACACTCTGTGCATGCATATGGCTTCTCCCCAGTGTGACTATTCTGATGTATAAGAAGGCTGGCATGGTGTGTAAAGGATTTGTCACACTCAGGACAGGAATATGGCTTCTCTCCAGCATGAACCATCTGGTGTCTGAGCAGATTGGAACGTTGTGTAAAACACTTGTCACACTCAGGGCATGAAAATAGATTCTCTCCAGTGTGCATCCTCTGGTGTCTAAGAAGGTTTGACTGATGAGTAAAGCATTTGCCACATTCGGTGCATGGGAATGGCTTCTCTCCAGTGTGACTCCTCTGGTGAATTGTGAGAACTGCTTTAGAACGACATTTGTTTCCACACTCAGAGCACTGATATGGCTTCACTCCTGTGGGCCTCATCCTGGGATGATGGAGATCAATGTATCTGTAAAATGGTTCTGCTAAAGTCTGAGCCTGTAAGGAGAACACAGGAAGTGATGTAAATCATACAAGCAGTACAAAAAGTGAAATAAGTATTATCATATTTTTGTATTTTTGTAGTTGTATACATTGATGGTTAGTAATTTTTATGGTTTTGCATCTTGTTAAATGATGAGTGACTGCATATGGAAGGTTCGCGTAAACAGAAACTATATTTTAATAATATGAGGAAATGATCCAGGAATGTATGAAACCACATCAGATGAGCGGGTTATAAACATGCTGACATGTCAATTTAACAATGACAGAATAAATATTGTTCTTGGGTCACTATAGAAGTTAAAAGCCAAAGTTGCTGCACTGCAAGCACTAAAATTGTGTTTCCACTGCTGTTTTTGTAACTAGGATAAAGGCCGGCAATATTGGAGGTCTACTTCAGTGCACAATTTGTCGTATGCAGACAGCACCAAAAAGGCACAGCGCCAACAATGTGAAGCGGGCCTTCCCTGTCTGCAACAACAATGTTAACCTACATTAATAAGGAAATACATACATGCAAACACATTATGATGAGTCTGAAATTAAATATCCAGCCTCCAATGCATAACAAGCCAATCCTAATAAAAAAGTAACCTATATGTGGCAATAAACAAAGTGCATAATAACCCAATAATGCTAAGACCATGATTGTAAAGTGCAGTGAGTGATGGATGGACAGCCGTCTGGAACCAATGGGAGAATGTGGTCTGGGCCATGCCCTCCTGGAAAAACCCTTTATGTGCCATTTATCTGACACTACAAAGCTGACATCATGCAGTTTAGGCATTCATTAGTACTATATCAGATTTAGATTATTGACTAAACACAACGCACTTCATATTATCTTTTATAAATATTCACATGTGCATATACCTTAATGGATAAACGTATTTACTATAATTCCTCAATTAAAAAGTTACCAGCAGCTTATTAGTTTTCAACTTATCTTTACTGCAACATATCAGCCAAAAATATGCCAAGTTACTAAAGATCCCATCACCCAGAATCATTGTCAGTTATGTAATATATCCACAGCCAGGGGCGGGCTGGCCATAGGGCATACCGGGCAGAATCCCGGTAGGCCGGCACATGGCAAGGCCACAACCTTCTCTGCTCATCGGCCGCCACCCCTTCATCCGCGATCGGGGCCTTCGCTCTCTCTATCTGCGGGCGATATAGAGAGCGAAGGCAACGATCGCGGTAGAAGGGGTGGCGGCCGCCGCTCTCACACACATACACATTACAGACAGCTCTTGGCTGTTGCGCGCAGGTTGGTGGCCGTCAATGGATGGCGTCCATTGTTTTTATTGGACGCAGACCATATGGGGCACGCCCACCAACCGGCGCGCAACAACCAGGAAGCGCCCGTGAGCCTGTGACCATGAGGCTGAGACAGCCTCAGAATCAAATGCTTCAGCGGCGGAGTCCCGGTGCCACAATAGAAGCAGGAGCTGCGTGGGGGAGGCAGCCCGGTACCACACGGCTGCAAGAGGGGACTGCAGGGCGCGAGCCGGATACACAGCACCTCCGAGGTACCGGATACCATGTGCGTGTGCGCAGAGAGATCATCTCGTTGAGTCTTGGGGAAGGGAAGTTCATCAGCCTCTCGTATGACCGCGGACAGTCCCGGGCAGGCCCATGCTGTTTGAACCCCGGTGAGACGCCCTGTTAGCGGCTGCAGCAGAAAGGTAAGAGCCGGCTGTGTGCGTTCTCCTTCCAGCAGAGACAGTAGCGACCTCTCTGCCTGTAAATGTGGGATGCCCCTCTCTGCCTGTAAACATGGGATGCCCCTCTCTGCCTGTAAACATGGGATGCCCCTCTCTGCCTGTAAACACGGGATGCCACTCTCTGCCTGTAATCACGGGATGCCCCTCTCTGCCTGTAAACATGGGATGCCCCTCTCTGCCTGTAAACACGGGATGCCACTCTCTGCCTGTAAAGCTGGATGCTCCTCTCTGCCTGTAAACATGGGATGCCCCTCTCTGCCTGTAAACATGGGATGCCCCTCTCTGCCTGTAAACACGGGATGCCCCTCTCTGCCTGTAATCACGGGATGCCCCTCTCTGCCTGTAAACACGGGATGCCACTCTCTGCCTGTAAAGCTGGATGCTCCTCTCTGCCTGTAAATGTGGGATACCCCTCACTGCCTGTAAAGTGGGATGCCCCTCACTGCCTTTAAAGCGGGATGCCCCTCACTGTCTTTAAAGTGGGATGCCCCTCACTGCCTTTAAAGCGGGATGCCCCTCACTGCCTGTAGTGCGGGACGCTCCTCACTGCCTGTAATGCGGGACGCTCCTCACTGCCTGTAATGCGGGACGCTCCTCACTGCCTGTAATGCGGGACGCTCCTCACTGCCTGTAATGCGGGATGCCCCTCTCAGCCTGTAATGCGGGACGCTCCTCACTGCCTGTAATGCGGGATGCCCCTCACTACCTGCAATGCGGGATGCCCCTCACTGTCTGTAATGGGAGATGCTGCACTAGTACTACCTCCAATGTGTGATGATGCTCACTGGCTGTAATGGGGGGATTCGGAGCGGGGATTTTAGCACACCATTTTGTTCATAATATTTTCTTTCTTATTTTTGTCTTCTAAACCCTTGTAAACCATGGAACAAAATAAGGTGTGTATATATATATATATATATATATATATATATATATATATATATGTGACATTAATATACTATACTGGGCCAGGAAAATTGCAGCAGGGCCGGTGTGCCCCAAAAAGTCCCGGGCCGTTTTTTAGTCCCAGTCCGCCCCTGTCCATAGCATTTCAAGGAATACGGCGACCACTTGCTAAGCTGGGAAAATATGAAGACATTACAAAACACACTTGAAACGCACTAATATGTTTATGATTGTATAGATAAAATGAGTAACTCTACCTAATCCCACATCTGGCTGACACACAATAAAATGTTATGCTTGTACTGTCTAGCCCAATATCACCAGACACAGCCAAATAATTCACCCAGACATGATAATAACCATCACATATAACCTAATAGTAACAGAAGTCATATCTACCTGGTATAGGGCAGTATGGGGATCCCCTCGCCGCTCTCCTGACCCGTCTGCTATTGCTGTGACTGAGCCGGCCTCACCTTATATTGTCTGTACAAACATTCTCTAACATGAGGCGGCTTTGGATTGGCTAAATGGAATGAATATTTATAAACAAAGGTATGTTAATGTCGTCTTACTGGGGAGTTTTATCGGGGTTTTGTTTATCACCCAACTGTTTGTTCATCCCCGAGCATTATGTCAGATCCATTAGCATTGCAGCAATGAGACAAAGAGAGGGAGGAGCCTTATTTGTAACACAATAGACAATACCCTCATCATTAACATAGAAATTACATGACACCGTAACTGACACAATAGACTGAAACTGGGGAAGAAATAAGATGCTGTCATTGCAAAAAACAGGTTCATGGTAAAAATCCTTAAACTTGGACACGCAGTAGTTTTATCCATTACATTTTGTCAGAGTTTTAACATTTTTACAATAACTCTTATTAGTAATCACACCTAAAAAGCTCAAGTGATATAGTGTTGGGGGCTGATGTAAAAAAATGGTCTCTTTCCACCCCTCACATCAAATAGTAGAAAATATATAATGACACTCAGACCAAAACTAATTTGCAAAGTCCATTCTAGGATAATTATGTTGTGATTATCAAATTATTTGATTCATAAGATACAACAATGTACCATCACATGACTGATATAAGCTATCAAATGTACAACCAATATACAGGAAGACAATATAACCTCTGGACCTTGTGGCTAAGCACCTGTTACTAAGCCAAAAAGTGAAAGGAAAAGAAAATGCAACAGTTAAATAAAATCTTACGGGGATACAAAAATGATCAGTATATACCACAGTATAAGAAAGTCCTAGACTATTAGGATTATAATATATATCAATATATTGAATGAGCATCTCAGATCTAAACTATTCTAATATGTTTGGCAGCTGATACATCTTAACGGAAGCATTTCTGCCAATGCAAAATATTCAGTGAGCCCCTCACACCATGAAACTTCCTATAACTGCAGATATGAAGTGATATTATCAAATCTAGTTGAAAATAAAGAACACCTATAAACCCTAATAGTCCCAGAAAGCTTTTGAATGCCTTAAATGGAAAGGGGGGGGAGCAGTACCAAGCATCTTTATTATTAATCACTCTTCTAATTCACTTTGGGCCTTGTCTGCCTGGATTGACTCCACTTGGGACAAATGCTGAAGTGCTTAATAAGTTAACACAACACTACAAACTTGTCATAAGGCGACAATGGAATCGTTTTGTAGATCTCTGATTCATTCGACTTTCTGAAATGTCTCCTATTAAATTCATATTTACAAGTACAGATGAAGCAGAGCTAACTGTCCATTTTCCTAAGGTAAGTAAACAATGTTATCTTGAAACCTTTAATGCTTTTCAATGGCATTTGTTTGCTTAGCCAGGGATATCTCAGGACCCTTTTAATTTGTCCCATCTATATACAATTGTAAAGCATTTGCCCTGGTTTGTCAATAGACTTGCATACCAAGGCTCCTATACCTGGCTCCTCGAGTGGGGGGGGGGGTCTTTTTTAAGGAAAAGTATTAATCATATTCTTTTTATAAAAAGGGCAAAATAGTTTGACCCAAATGTTCCTTCTTTTTGGGCTTGGCTTACCCAAAGTCATCAAAAATTATTATATTTTGTGTATAATATAATATCATATAATGTGGTGTTACCAAGTTATTTAACATGTCTTTTGCTTCTGTTTATCACCCATCAGCATGCAGAGTTCATCAGCATTGCAATATATTAAGAAGAGACAAAATAGAGAATCCTTTTATGGAATACAAAAGACTAGACTCATCATTATCGTAGCAATGAAGGGACAGAGTGGACTGAAACTGGGAAAGATATTTCATGAAGTCATTGCAACTGTGTAACTGCTTCATGTTATAAGATACTAAGCTAGTGCACAGAAGTGTAAAATATCCAACTAATAAAGATTTGTATTAGTTATGTATATGTATTGCCTCTATTGAAGGCTTAGGGATTTTTTATTGATTTCTCAGAAAGTACAAATGTTGCTGTGCCTCCTTTACCAGGCGAGATGGGTCATATGTTCTCTTTGTTATGTCTTGCAATGTTATTTATATCAGATTAGGAAAATTAAGTATTCTTGAAAGCTGTCTACACCCCCCCTGCCCAGAATGGCAAAGCAAGAGTTCCCGAGCAGCAGGGACTCGATCTGACACTCCAGTAAGTAGGCAGGTGGCAGGCAACCACCAATCAGTTACTTGGCTGATCTATTATTTTAAAGGAAAAAAATACTGCATCTGGGGTCTCCACCAGATTTTGTGCCCGGGGACCTCCACCACACTATACGGCCCTGCATGCAACCCCCGTAAATGCAGCCAAAGCCTGCAACCCCTCCTATGGGTTTCCAAGGTGAAAGCCATACGTAGGAGCTGGCAGTGTCCATTAAAAAAAGATCCTGTAAACATTGAGAAATATGTCATTCATTGTTCTCATTATACGCAGAATATTCTGGGATCTCTAAGATGAATGTGTGTCTGATTGATTCATCATATGGAGGAGCCACCGCCTTCCCTTTTTTGCTTTACTCTATATCTTCTGTAGCTCAACTCTTTACCTTCTTCTCTCATCTCATTGCTTGTTACCTGTTTCCTAACAATAGCAGAAAAATTAAAGAGGCGAATAGAGTCAGATGTTAGTGTTCTATAGGATGTTATAGTGTTATTTAGGTTTATATATTTGAGAACTTGTACGAATACTTTATTGGTCACCAAGTAAGTACAGAATACATACAAGGAATACTTTTTGGAAGGGGGGATCTCCACTTGTAACATTCCAGATATCAAAAAGCTTTATCTTCAGTGTTCTCTGTTGGTTAAGCAGGGATGTACGTTGTGTAAATCACTTGTCACACTCAGGACATGAAAATGGCTTCCCTGCGGTGTAAATTATCTGATGTTTAAGCACAATCGGGGCAGGAATATGGCTTTTCTCAAGCGTGAGTCCTCTGATGTGTAAGCAGGTGTGAACTCACACTCAGGGCATCAAAATGGCTTCTCTCCGGTGTGAGTCCTCTTGTGCTTAATCAGGTTTGAACTATCTGCAAAGGACTTTCCACATTCAGGGCATGCAAATGGCTTCTCTCCAGTGTGAATTCGCTGATGTTTAAGCAGGGTTTCACGCTGTGAAAAGCACTTGTCACAATCAGAGCAGGAATATGGCTTCTCTCCAGTGTGAGTCCTCTGATGTTTAAGCAGGTGTGAACTCTGTGTAAAACATTTGTCACAATCAGAGCAGGAATATGGCTTCTCTCCAGTGTGAGTCCTCTGATGTGTAAGCAGGTGTGAACGCTGTGTAAAACACTTGTCACACTCAGGACATGAAAATGGCTTCTTTCCGGTGTGAGTCATCTTGTGGTTATTCAGGTTTGAACTATCAGTAAAGGACTTTTCACATTCAGTGCAGGAAAATGGCTTCTCTCCTGTGTGAATTCGCTGATGTTTAAGCAGGGTTTCACCTTGTGTAAAGCACTTGTCACAATCAGGACAGGAATATGGCTTCTCCCCAGTGTGAATCCTCTGATGTTTAAGCAGGTGTGAACTCCGTGTAAAACACTTGTCACACTCAAGACACGAAAATGTCTTCTCTCCAGTGTGAATCCTCTGATGACTTTTGAGCTCTGACTTACAACTATACAATTTTCCACACTCAGAGCACTGATGTGGCTTCACTCCAGTGTGACTCCTCTGGTGTCTAAGAAGATTTGAACGATGAGCAAAACATTTGCCACATTCAGAGCATGGGAACGGCTTCTCTCCAGTGTGACTCCTCTCGTGACGTGTGAGCTTTGATTTACTATGAAACCATTTTCCACACTCAGAGCACTGATATGGTTTCACTGCTGTGGGGCTCATCGTGGGCTGATGGAGATCAATTTATCTGTAAAATGGATTCCAGCTTCCTGATTAAAGTTCAACCTGTAAGAAAAATACAGAAAGTCATGTAAATTACACAAGCAGTATTTCAGTGTGACTTTGTTTTCATTCTCAGAGCATGAGAATTTTAGTATCTTAGTTATGACAATAGGTCAGCTCAGATTAAGTATATATTGTAATATGATAAGCGCACATGAGTTACAAGTATTACCTTTACAGGTCTGTGAGCAGAGTACAGGTTACAGGTGAGTAATTGCAAACATAAAACAGTGGACATTCCCAATGCCCCCCTGGGATGAGTATTTGCCCCCTAGGTGTTAAACTATTGGGCCTGATGATGCACATCTGGTGGGTACAAGGATATGATCTTAGGATAGTTTGGAACTGGAGACCTCCATATTTCTGTTTGAAGGGTAGTTATTGGGATGGGACAATGATAGGTGGGTTTGGCTTTGATTCACAGTTCTGATTTCTGATTCTGTATTTGACTACGGGCTGGGGTAAATGTGGCCCAGTTATTCCTGGTACTATGTCAGCACTGGCTACCTGAAGAGACTTCCCTTCCGTACATGTAAAGGAAGGCAGATCCCTGCATAGGGTGGCTTATGGCCGGGACACTGTGGCATCATCTCAGGCCAGGTGTGTGAGAGGCAACATGGATTTTCTCTGAAGTTGCACCCCACCATGGTGCGAGGCCTACACAGCTTTCTGAAAGTAGAACTGGGGTGAGAATTGTCATCTATCTGTGCTACCTATGAAGCTAGCTTGTTGGGAAGGGATATTTTCTATGGGAATGGAATGAGCAGGAAACTGAGAAATCAGGAACAACATATAATATTTCTAATGATTGTTCCCACATTTATTATTAAATTAAATGCATGAAAATACATCTACTCAGCAGTGGAGGTCATTCTAATTTGGTCAACCAAGCTTAACTTGACTAAAACTTCCATGTCAGTGAGCTTATATACTTTAACAAGCTAACAATTGCAAAAATGATATTTGTTACAGTTTTTCCCCAAAGTCCCATGTACGTATGATGGGTCATTTTTACATGTAAGGGAAGGGGTATTTGTTTTAGAGTTTGGAAAAAAACAACGTGGTGAAGGTTATGCACATAAATCACAGCTGACAAGACATCAAAGGTGTTACCTCACCATGAATGCAATGTTTCTTACAAAAGCTCCAATCCTCACACTAGGAAAATTGGTCACTGAGAACAAGCTATATATTGTGTTGATGAGCCTGAGACGTTATTTTGACCAGAGAGATGGGAGATATTCATAGCCTCCCCAATGCAATTCCCATTAAAAAAAACTACCCTTAAAACAAAAAAGAGGGATTACAACAGACGTTGTTTGCCTGGAATACAGTTTTTAACACCCCATGAGAGCGCTAGATATTTCATAGTACTTGCAGTGCTATTGGGCAGAGCTAGGGGTCAGTAGAGCATATATATATAGTATAAAGACATATACAAGCTGTGCGTTGTGAACACAGCCCAGCCGAGAACTCTACAGATGACAGAGCCGGCAGGCTGAAGCTGACGTTGCAATGCGGGTGCTGGTGAGCGTCTCGCACCATTCTTTATAAATGATCCTCCCAATGTGATTGTGTGTTTCTGACCAGAAAGCAGGACAAGTTTTTTAACTGATGTAATTTTTTTCTGGAAGCATTATGAGCACGACATGTAAAGTGAGACAGTTTCATTAATCAAACTGCTATTTCTTTATATAAATTATATAATGACACCAAATATAATTTGACACCAAAATATAATTTGACACCAAAATATAATTTGACACCAAAATATAATTTGCAAAGTCTCTAATGGGGCAATTATATTGTAATGATCAGATTCTTTGTTATATAAGTAAAAAACAATGTGATGTCACATGGAACTATGAGTTAACACGTATACTATACAAAAAGGCTGGGATCATAAGTAATATTAATGCTGCAACTTGTGGATAAGCGCGCCTTCGTGTTGCAGCCTGGACGTGGTCAGGAAGACTTAGAGGAAGGACTCAAGAGCCTCAAAATGTGCATCAGGACAGAAGCACTAACAGCTTTGGCTACGACCAACCTTATCTATGTATATATTGTATATAAGTAGCCACATAGGGAATGTAATTATTGTCACTATGGATATACATAATTTAGTCTAATAAGTAATAACTAAATAATAATTGTGAAAATATTAACAATTTGACAAAATGTAATGGATAAAAACTGTGAGGATTAGTGGGTCATTGTATAGCAGTTACCTGGGACTGTTTGATACTGTGAAATACCCTGATCATTGTCTATCTTCC
The DNA here is from genome assembly GCA_027917425.1 of Gastrophryne carolinensis. Taxonomy (NCBI): domain Eukaryota; kingdom Metazoa; phylum Chordata; class Amphibia; order Anura; family Microhylidae; genus Gastrophryne; species Gastrophryne carolinensis. Next base: position 7,098,102 of record CM051236.1, on the reverse strand, counting down.
TAACGTTTTCCTTTTGCATTGTCATTTAGTTTCCATTTTCTAGCTTCATGAATGGTCCCCAATCACAATGTCCAGAGGTAATATTGCTCAGGATACCTGCCTTCCTGTATCTTGCTTGTACAGCTGTTATCTCATATCAGTCATGTGATGTTACATTGTCTTATCTTATGAAGCAAAGACTTTGATCATTACAATATAATTTTCCTAGAAGAGACTTTGCAAACTATGGACTCAATTCATTAACTTCCCACCCAATCACATCAAATAGAAGGAATTATATAATGACACGCAGACGATAATATCAACTGTGATTTAATAAGAATTGAAAAATTTCACATGGTATTAAAGATTCACTTTAAGAGTAAACAGCCTGACAATGTCACTGCTACTGAATCACCCGCTAGGGAAACAATGAAAGTCAATGTTTTTCCTTCAGTAAGCACTGTGGACTGCGCTGAGTAATAAATGTGCCGATCAACATAGATTCCTTTAGGTACAATACACCTATTTACTGTTCCCTCTAAAATGTAACATGTGTTTTATCTGTGGGTTTTAGTGGCTACCCATCAGGGTTGGTGTCATCACCACTTACTCCTACTGCATCAATCATCAGATGGATAATACAATACTTTTCTTAGTACTTTTCATGCAGTATAGACATTCCTTAGTACTATATATATTTGATGCGTATTATTGACTGAGCATGTCATACTTTATATTATCATTTATAAATATTCACATGTGCATAGACCCCTTTAGATTAACTAAATTACTGTAATGATTAAATAGTTACCCAGCAGCGTATTAATTCCATCTATTCTTTCCTTCAATATATCACCCAAAATTATGACAAGTCTCCTCTTGGAATTCAGCACATTAAATACACTAATATATAAAAGATTGTATAGATAATATGGTCAGTCCCACCTAATTCCACATCTGCTTGACACAAAATAAAATGTTATGTTTATACTATGTAGCACAATATCACCAGACACAGCCAAATAATTCACCCAGACATGATAATAACCATCACATATAACCTAATAGTAACAGAAGTCATATCTACCTGGTATAGGGCCGTATGGGGATCCCCTCGCCGCTCTCCTGACCCGTCTGCTATTGCTGTGACTGAGCCGGCCTCACCTTATATTGTCTGTACAAACATTCTTTAACATGAGGCGGCTTTGATTGGCTAAATGAAATGAATCTTAATAAGTAAAGGTATGTTAATGTTGTCTTAGTGCGGAGTTACACTGGGCTTTGTTCATGACCCAAATGTTCTGTTTCTCACCCAGCAGTATAACAGATTCATTAGCATTGCAGGCGAGAGACAAAAGGGAGGGAGGAGACTTATTGGAAACACAATAGATGAGACTCTCATCATTAACATAGAAATCACATGACACTATAACTGACATAATAGACTGAAATAAGAAATAAGATGCTGTCATTGCAAACGTGTAACAGCTTCATGGTAAAAGATCCTAAACTAGGAAAAAATGTTTATCCATTACAATTTGTCAAATTGTTATTATTTCCACAATTATTATTTAATTATTACTTAATTGTAATCACACAAAAAGCTCAAGTTTGCAAAGTCTCTTCTAGGACAATTATATTGAAATAATAAAAGGCATTGCCGCATAAGATAAGACAATGTAACATCACATGACTGATATGAGATAACAGCTGTACAAGCAAGATACAGGGAGGCAGGTAGCCTAGGCAATGTTTCCTCTGGACATTGTGGTGAGACCCCCGTTCATGAAGAAAAAATGGAAGCAAAATCAAATACAAACATTGCAAGAATAAAGGAAAAAGTTAGGAAGATAGAAAATGATCAGGGTATATCACAATATCAAACAATGCTATGTAACTGCTATATGATAACGCACTACTCCTCACAGTTCACAGATTAGAACTAGCATCAAGACTCTGTGTCAATGTAGCAGTGCTTTGAGCGTCCACAAGTGGGCGCTGCAACCAGGTGTCTGGCGCTATAACCTAACTTTGGGGCTGTACAAGTGATGCTGTAGTATCGTGTCCAGCATTGAAAGATGCGATGTGTGGAGGGTGCTGTAGAAGCGCTCCCCCAAATCAATGCAGTGCCTGAGCATACCAATGCTGTTCTTCTTTCCTAACCAATCTGCAGCAGCGTTCTTTTTCACCCACATTAACCAAACTGCTTAATCACATTGTATTCATTTATGTTTATTATCAATATATATATATATATATATATTTAAGTGAAAATAAAGTTCTGAAAATAAAATACAGTTCTTTACACAACATTTCACACAGCTATTGTGTTTTCCTTGTTCTTATGGCACCTGTAAGGGAGACAAAAGTGTTATGTGTTAATATGTGTAATATATGAAACTTTCATCATATTTCCCTGTGTGTGTAGTCATTTCAATTTGTTCTATGTTCAAAAAGTTTGCTTGAGCTGGGGATGACCTTAATCTTGTATTTACATTTATAATTGGCATGGCTTGCTTCAGCTTTTAAGGTTCTGCTTGAATGTTAGCCACATACCCCCCTGTTTATGTTTTAACATTATTTCTCTCACTGCTTAGGTCACTTACCACATGGTCTCCTGGCTTATGCCACTGCGGAGAACAGCAGTGGCCTGAAAAGTGCCCCGCTCCAAGATATTCAAGGAGGCACACAATGCCAGGTATAGCCTGGCTGCGGCCAGTGGTGGGGTCAATTCTGTGACGGATGTGGTCATACAAGGACAATTCAGCTAAAACCTGCTGCGAATTTCTGATTACTCAAAACCCACACAGACAGGTGGATACTAAATCATCTCTGTGCCTATAATCTCACCACCCTGGCTTCCAAAACCTCCTGTGATACCTCAGCAGTGGCAGAACTTTGGACCCACACAGCAAACATCAGGCCTAAAGCTTCCTCCTCACACCTCTCCATTGCCAATAAACTCACCAATACAAACCAAACACACACAATCTGTCACACAAACACGCAACCATTTAATCAAAATAACAAACACACATATAAACACAAGTGCATCTCAATGCGGCTCACCACAAATCCAGATGGCTTGCTAAGAGGGGAGATGCCGCACAGCCCACAAATGCTGTGTCCTACACAATATGGGCATCAGACACAAAATGCAAGAGCAACACTGATGTCAGCCAGGCCAGACAATACCACAGACACTGGTGAGCACACACAGATTGGCTCTGCCTGCCTAGAATCACTATTCTCAAACAAAAAGATGCTACAGCTTTTACCACAGCGTCCAACGATGATACACACAACACACAGCCCTTTATTTATACTTATCCACTTGTAATGTATCAGACACAGCAGAGGCCCCTTTCCGTGCCTCAGCAACGTAGCAGTGCCGGGTGTTGTGGTTGTAGCAGCACCAGTTGTTACCTGCCGATGGAAGTCAAGATCCCAAAGAGTACAATGGGCAGAAATGGGTTTTGTTTAATGCTAATAATTAATATTACACACATTCATTTGTACAGAACATGCATTGGGACTGGTCAGCAATGGAAATGCAGGACCTAGATGTCACAAAATGTATTTTTTGGAGGTGGGTTTAAAATTTTCAATGGCTTCTTTTGCTTAACAATGAGTAATTTATACATCAACAACTAATTTGAAATCTAAACGTAATGCAAATTTTGTCCCCTTAGTCCCCAGCAGAGATTTCCTGTAACTATAATGATGAAATGCGGAAAGCGGAAAAATGCAGCGCCAAAGATTTCAAGGAGTTAAAAATTCATAAATATACTGGGGAGTACCGGAATAATGGAGGTAGAAAGTGATGCTTGCTGGCACAGGGATAATCAGCTTCTGGGTCTAACAGGTGCTGACATAGGCCGGCCAATACCTGGTGCAACAATCAAAGCTAATAAGTTAGTATTCTGCAAAGCGACTGCTAGCACCAATGTAAACCACAATGCAGCACCAGATAAGACAAAAATGCCGACACTCTGTAACTGGCACTGACACTGCATGAAAGATTCTAAATGGCGCACATCATAAATAAGGTCCAGTATTTGTATCCATTACATTTTGTCAGATTAATACAATTTGCACAATTATATTTACCAGTAAACCCACCTAAAAAAGGATTCACTGTTCGCCCACTAGGGAAACAATGACAGTCAATGGAACGTTTTTACCTGCTAAGAAAAGTAGAGAACTCCCTTTTATAATGTAGTAAAAAGTGCCATTGATTTCTCAGACATTTTTTAATAAAGTGTTTTTTTTACTACGTACTACCATGAGAATTTTTTTCAATTCTTTTTGAATTGAGGTTGATACTATGGTCTTTGTGCCAGTATAAAATTTCTTCTATTTGATGTGAGGGGGTGGAAAGAAACACACAGCACCCAGCACTTTATCACTTGAGCTTTATCATGTGTGATTACTATAAAGTAATAAATAAATAATATTTGTGGAAATATTAACAATTTGACAAAATGTAACAGATATAAATTATGTGTTTCATAGTTTAGAATGTTTTACCATGAAGCTGTTACACTTTTGAAATGACTGCAACTTGTTTCTTTCCCAGTTTCAGTCTATTGTGTCCATTATGGTGTCATTTAATTTCTATGTTAATGATGCAAATCCCATCGATTGTGTTTCCAATAGGGCTCCTCCCTCCCTTTATCTCCTTGCTGCAATACTAAAGAATCTGAAATCCTGCTGGGTGAGAAACAGAACATTTGGGTCATGAACAAAGCCCAGTGAAACTCCCCAGTAAGACGACATTAACATACCTTTACTTACAAAGATTCATTCCATTCAGCCAATCCAAAGCCGCCTCATGTTAGAGAATGTTTGTACAGACAATATAAGGTGAGTCCGGCTCAGTCACAGCAATAGCAGACGGGTCAGGAGAGCGGCGAGGGGATCCCCATACTGCCCTGTACCAGGTAGATATGACTTCTGTTACTATTAGGTTATATGTGATGTTTATTATCATGTCTGGGTGAATGATTTGGCTGTGTCTGGTGATATTGTGCTAATAACATTGTACATTACATTTTATTGTGTGTCAGATGTGGAATTAGTTGGGGCTGACCATATTATCTATACAATATTTTATATATTAGTGTATTTTATGTGCTAAATGGATTTGATAGATTTCCAAGAGGAGACTTGTCATAATTTTAGTTGATATATTGAAGGAAAGAATAGATAAAATGAATAAGCTGCTGGGTAACTATTTAGTTGTTACTGTACATTAGTTAATCTAAAGGGGTTTATGCACATGTGAATATTTATAAATGAATTATAAGAAAAGTATTGTATTATCCATCTGATGATTGATGCAGTAGGAATAAGTGGTGATGACAACCCTGATGAGTAGCCACTAAAATTTCCAGATGAAACACGTTACACTTTAGCGGGAACAGTAAATAGGTGTATTGTACCTAAAAGGAATCTCTGTTGATCTGCACATTTATTACTCAGCACAGTCCACAGATTCTTACTAAAGGCAAAACATATTTTACATTGAGATATAATATAGTTTCATATCTCAATAAGATTTGGTTTTTATACAGAAAAGGGGTGTATGGACCTTATGGGGGCCATGCTAATTATTTAGTAAGCCATCCCCAACTCTGAGAGTGTTTTTTACTTTAACATGCAAAAATGCAATATGTTTTTCATAACAACTCGCCAGCAATGGGGCATTTCTACAGGTGAAGTGTCTACTTTTTCAATTTAGATGAGTATAGTTTTTTTTGAAAATTCAGAAACAACAGCACAATATGGGGAATGTTCAAGAAGAATTCACCATTTTTCCAACTCACAAACTTGTATTTTTTTGAACTCTCAAACAAATACCCCTTCTCTTACCTGTAAAAATCACATGTACAGGTGACATTTGGGGAAAAACTGTAACAAATATGTTTTGCACTTGTTAGTGTGTTAAAGTAGATAAGCTCACTGAGATGGAAGTTTTAGTAAAGTTAAGCTTGGTTCACCAAATAATTAGAATGACTCCCCATTGCTGAGTAGATGTATTTTCAATCGTTTAGTTTAATAATAATTGTGGGGACAATCATGACAAATATTATATGTTATTCCTGATTTCTCCAGCTCATTCTATTCACATAGCAAATGTCCCTTCTCAACAAGCTGGATTCATAGGTAGCGCGGGCAGTTGTAATACTCAACCCAGTCCTGCTCTCAGAAAGTTGTGCAGGCCTCACCCACGGGGGGGGGGGGGGTTCGTGCAAAATCCATGTTGCATCTCACACCTCTGGCCTGAAATAAAGACACAGTGTCCCAGCCATGAGTGACCCCCTGCAGGGAGCTTCCTTCCATCACATGCATGAAAGGAAAATCTCTTCAAGCAGCTGGTGCCAACACAGAACCATGAACAACTGGGTCACAGATAGCCCTAGCCCCAAGCCAAATACAGAATCAGAAATCAGAACTGTGAATCAAAGCCAAATCCATCTCAGTTTGTCCCATCTCCATAACTATCCTTGAACCATAAATATGGAGGTGTCCAGTTCTGAACCACCTTAAAACTATTCTTGGATGCACCAGAGGTGCAGCTATAGTTTAACACCAAGGGGAAGATACTCCTCGCAGGGGGGCATTGGAAATGTCCATTGTTGCATGTTTGTAATTACTCACCTGTAACCTGTACTCTGCTCTCAGATCTGTAAATGTAATATTTCCAAAATATCTCATACTGGTAACTAGTGTGCACTTATCACATTACAATATATATTTAACTTGAGCTGACTTTTTGCCATAACTAAAATACCAAAATGAGAGAAGCCATTCTCATGCTTTGATAGTGGCAAATGCTTTACTACTCGTTCAAAACTTTGTAGACTCCAAAAAAGTCACACTGAAATACTGCTTGTGTAATTTACATGACTTTCTGCATTTTTCTTACAGGTTGAACATTTATCAGGAAGCTGGAATCCATTTTACAGATACATTGATCTTCATCAGCCCATGATGAGCCCTAAACCACGAAAACCATATCAGTGCTCTGAGTGTGGAAAATGGTTCCGCTTTAAATCAGAGCTCACAAGTCACGAGAGGAGTCACACTGGAGAGAAGCCGTTCCCATGCTCTGAATGTGGCAAATGCTTTGCTCATCATTCAAAACTTCTTAGACATCAGATGATCCACACTGGAGTGAAGCCACATCAGTGCTCCGAGTGTGGAAAATTGTATATTTGTAAGTCACAGCTCAAAAGTCATCAGAGGATTCACACTGGAGAGAAGCCATTTTCATGTCCTGAGTGTGACAAGAGCTTTACACTGCATACATACCTGCTTACACATCAGAGGACTCACACTGGGGAGAAGCCATATTCCTGTCCTGATTGTGGCAAGTGCTTTACACAACATGCAAACCTGCTTACACACCAGAAGACTCACACTGGAGAAAAGCCATTTTCATGTCCTGAGTGCGACAAGTGCTTTACACTGCGTTCAAACCTGCTTGAACATCAGAGGACTCACACTGGAGAGAAGCCATTTTCATGTCCTGAGTGCGACAAGTGCTTTACACGGCGTCCATACCTGCTGGAACATCAGAGGACTCACACTGGAGAATAACCTTTTAAAAGTCTGGAAGTGTGATTTTCCACTGCCACGCCATGATCCATAATTATAAGGCACACACTGGAGAGAAGCCATATCAGTATCATGATGTGGTGAAGGTTATGTACATAAATCACAGCTGACAAGACATCAAAGGAGTCACCTCACCACGAAAGCAATGTGTCTTACAAAAGCACCAAATTATATAGCTGAGAGAAGCAGTCAAGGGACTGGCAAAAATGTCTGCTAGAAAAAATATAGTTTAGCTGGTTCAACTGACCACTACAGAAACACCACCAATAAGACAGTATTGTCCAGTGCCCGGTGATCCAGTGTCCTAGATTTTTGTGCTTCAGTGAGTGACCACAAAGACATTAAATATTATGGTGGGCTACTACTGTATCATTTCTATCATCTTCTGTGTCACATTTTGAGATTTTATGAATAAACTCCATTTATAATGTACTTTTTCGCTGAGAACAATTTGCTAAGCTGCCTTTGGCTTTGGATGCTCCGAGTCTGTACTCAGCATGAGGAATCTCCAACTCACCGGGTCTTTCTAGATATTTAATTTTCCTCATGGATGTTTCTTATCCATACATTCACTTTTTAAAATCAAGCCTTGCAGCCAAATAAAAATAAGATTCATTCTGTATTTTCCACAATGCTACAACACTACAATGCCAAATAATTCCTCCTTAATTGCACTTGTTTTATCATAGTAATGTTCATAGTATATTATTTTTTATAGTCTAATATATCTAATTACTATATTTTATAGGCTAAACATGATTTTCCCATGAAAACATCTCACTTGTGATGAAACATGTCTGGAAAGCAGAAACCACGCGACATGTGCCATAAGAACTCTGATATCATGCAGGAAATGGCATTACACAATGTTTGCTTTGATGCTCATATTTCGGGGGTCAGTTACAAAATGCTGTGCATTTGCTAGTTTGCGTACATTTCCTATGCAAAAAATGGCCTATTTGCCAGGCCAAGGCTGTGTTTTCTGTGTTAAAAGTCTGTTTAGCTTTGCCAGGCGAATGCCAACGAACAGCTTTTCATTGCGCCAGTTTTAGTGGTAAACCTGATAGGAATCAATGTTATTTTTAGCGAGAATGGCTGTCTATGTGATATTTACATCTGTCACTAATATGTCAAGCATAAAGGTCAGTTCGATAACTAGTATTGGAGAAACTACTAATAAAGAGGTTTTCATGAATTCGTGATTTTTTTTTTAAATATTTTTTGGAGACTTCAAAAACACCCCAGACCCTCCAGAGACACAACACATCCAATTCTCATAAGCTGTTAAGTGGGTTTCCTGGACCATTTCGGGTTTTGTTACAGCAAATTATGCCATTACAGTTCGCCCGCTCTCAAGAGCACCCTGTTTGCTAGTAAATACCACATCATTTTTGACCAGTGAAGGACACAGCAAAATGTTAACTTGAAGCTTATACTATTCTCATCACTATATGCAATATATAATTGTAATTGGTTATGAGCTTTGGGTCATTGATACATTAGACCTGAATATTGTGTTCGACTCGGTCAGACCTAAATAGAAGGACATTTTTGATCAAACAATTTGTCCCTCTCTAGAAAATGTTAAATATTTGTACTTTAAAAAAAAAGTGCCCCTCTCCCTCTTTATGCATCACGTATAAGAGCTTGTATGCAAATTAAATGTCAAACTGAGGTATTGGGGGTCCGCCAATAGAACTGACTGGGGGCCCACCCTACTGCATATTTACTACATACTTATATGTAACACATGCTTCTGATACACATGTTAATTGTCTCATTTCTCCAAATACATGGGCCCTGCATGTGTAGCCCTCCCCAGGCCCAAATAAGCATGCACTCAATACTCAACCCATTCAACTCCCACCATTGCAAAGCATACAACTAATATAGAAAAAAAACATATCTTCGTATTGTCTTGTTATTGTCCCAGAGGCTTCACCCAGGAGTGTTCTATAATAAATGTCATTGCATTCTTCCACAGGTGCCACCACTATTTTCCAATGCACCGCTTCCTATTTCATTCTCCATGTAACCTCCCATCCTTACTGTGCCCCATTTAACTACCTTTACAGTCCAGTTCATGTCATGGGCCACATCAGATGGCTCCCGGACCACATGTGTCCCCGGGACACAGGTTGGGTGTTTTTGTCTTACATGAATGTGGAATTAGTTGGGTTTGTCCATTTTCTATCCATACCATTGCATATATATATATATATATATATATATATATATATATCATATATTTGTAGTTTTGTGTCTGCTGAGGAGGCATAATGTGTAGAGGGATATCCTTGATGTCACAGCACACTCCATTGGTTTCTGTTTAAATACTTTTAAGGTATTCCTGGCCCTAAATACAACAAAGATTTTAATGGTCAATCAATCAAGCCACAGAGATGCTTTTCATGCTCCCCAAATGCTTTGCCTGCATCACCTCTGTCACCCTGTCAGACCAATACTTCTTCATGTATTCTCTATCAGGGGTCCTTTGCAAGGTTGCATGTAATGGTTTCTTCTTGTTTTAGATAGATGCCACTGCTAAGGTATTAGGTAAGTAGGCAGGTGATCTTTTAGAAATAAATCCAGTTAATTTGTGTGTGATAATTTAGGACAGCTCCAGAAGATACGGAGCACCATGCCCTGTGCCTTCATACATCAACAACATAAAGAGGAGACAGTAGGAGACATCTTAGATAGTTTGTGTGGTACCTGGTACCTTGTTAAGATCTTGTATAAGGCTTCTATATATGTATTGGAAATAGATAATTTATGAGTTAGTTTGAACATAATCTGCTGCTCTCTTTATCTCCTGTCACTCATAGAAAATTCAATTCTAACTCTCCAGCCAGGTTCTTCCTTTTATTTAACTTCGAGGCCTAACTCCCTTTCTCTGGAATGACCTTTCTTATTAAATCCGACACTACACAACACCCAAAGTTTCCAAAACTACCCTCAAAACCCACCTCTTCAGACAAGCATATAACCTGGTTTAAGCATTTCCACTGGGCACACGCCACCTGAACAACTCAATAACTACTACTCGTGACCCATTCCCTGTGCTTCTACCTCTTCCTTTAGACTGTAAGCTCAAAGGGGTCAGACTCTCTCTCCTATTGTGTCTCTCTCATAGTGTTTGAGTTGTTATTATTTGCATTGGATCTGCAGTTGTCTGTGTATTATATGTTTTACCCTGCCTCTAATTACCACCTAGTAAAGCTCTACAGAAGAAGAAGAAGAGGGTGTTATATAAATAATAATAATCTGTCTCTGCACTTTGGTGAATTTCCTGTCCCATTCCTTCTTCCATTCCCCTCCATACTTGGTGCACCTTGGTATGGCCTTGTTTATATTTAACAAAATCCCTGGGCACTCACTATGATCCCTCGAGAAGCCAGGTAAAAAAAAAAAAATATATATATATATATATATATATATATATATATATATATATATTACAAATCTTTATTAGTTGGATATTTTACAGTTGTGTGTCCCAGTTTAGTATCACAATGACATCATTATATTTTTTTCCCAGTTTCAGTCAGTTATTGTGTCTCTTCATTTCCATGATAATGATGAAAGTCTCATCTATTGTATTTAAATAAGGATCCTCCCTATTGCCAGTGTTTATTTGCATATCCTAATCTCAATGTGCTACACTGCCTAAGATTAGTACATCCAAACATGAACTATAGGGTTTTGAGAGGTATATTACCTCTACCCCCTAATGGCAGGAGCACCAAAAAATATATACACAACAGTCATTTAATGGTAAAATTCAGCAAATAGCATGATTTATTAGGAATACTCCAACAAACAACACTTAACAACACACAGTTAAAAACAATGCATCTCCCCAAATTGCTTCCAGTGCCAAAAAAAAAATGTACAGCCAAATATATTTCTGGGAAGCTCCCTACTGTTAATTGTGGTGAAGCTGCAATAGCCACTGACTACCTGTGCTGGCACATATACCTCTAATAACTACTAACTAATGTATAATCATACCATAACTGCCCAGTCATAACAAACGACCCTAAAGTGACAGTGTTTATATATCATTAATCAAAAGAATTAATATGGAATATATAGAAAAATAAGTTAATTACCAATAATTTATAACAATAACCCTAGTGAGAATAAATAATTAATATAAAATATAATTATAAACAATGAAATACAAATAATGTGCATATGTTGTGAATTAATATCTAAATAATTATATTAAATAACCTATTGGTCATGAATACCAAAAGTGCAAAATCACCACTCATGTCAAAAAAAACATACATAACCGTTAAGAGCCGGGCAACAGGGTCAGCACCACATCAATTTGGAGCAGGGGATCAGCAAGGGGGACACCTAAGTTCGCGGCCGCCCGTGCCGCTTCGTGGGGTGAGAGAAACATAACAATGCACACACACCTGTTTTTATCTGCCGCCATTGCCGTTCATCGCCGTCCATCAATCAGGAAGTAAATGCTGGAGTGCAGCTGTGTTCCATAGGCAGCGCGCCGGAAGTGACATCACTAAACCAACAGGAAATGACACTCCCCTAGAGGAAATGAAACCAGATGGCAGTATCCGTGGTCGCCATAGCAACCAATGTCAACTGACAAAGCGCTGTGTATAGCGCTCCAGCTGACCAATGATAGTAGCCCATTACACCCCACCACCTATCCCCGCCACATGTAAAAACCACCCCCACATACATTAACTTATCCACGGCCGGCCATCAAGCCGCACTGGGATGGAGAAAACAGGGGGGGGGGAAGGAGAAGAGTGAAGATAAGCCCGTCATACTGGGCAACCCACAAGAGAATAATAAATATTATCAGGGCGCCCATGAACGGCAAGGCGGCAAGCACAAAACATGGCTGTGTGTAGTAAAAGAAACCGGAATACTCCTTAGTATATTTAGAATCTCCAAATACATAATAAATGTGGACTATCATTATTATAGACTCATGACCTTTGTAATTTGTATACTTACCTAAGTGGCTTGGGTGGGCGGGGGAAGGGAACATCAATGTTTCTTCCATATGGGAAAAATATAAATATTTTTTAAAAGGGCCAAATAGTTTGACCCAAATGTTCAGATTTTTTAGGTCAGACCTGAACCAAATATTTAGGTGTAATGTAACACTGGTCCAAAGCCAAAGCTAATCACCAATTTGTATTATATATTGTATACATAGAATTTCACAAGATATACGTATATATTTTATACGCTTAGATTTCAGGGGGAGCCCCGAGGGATGCTCTATCATACAGATATAACTGTGTTAGCCCCCTTTATGTTCTTATAGTAAATGGACATTAATAACATGAATAATAATAACAGAAAAACTTTTTTTTGTTATAATAATATTCAACTTTATTGTTTTAAGTCTGAAAACTGCAGCATATAAAATATGAAAATTAAAACAAACACAGTGCAATGCCATTTCCTGCATGTTATCAGAGTTCCTATGGCACATAATGTGTGGGTTCTATGTATTGCTATGAGTAAAATGCTTTTTCAAGGTAAAATACAACATGTTCAGCCTATAAATTACACTGATTGGACGTGAGAAATAAAAAAACATACTGTCCGCACTGTAGTATCATCATGTGGCAAATATAGGATAAGAATGAGATTTTTATTAGGCTGCAAGGCTTGACTGAAGAAAGGGAATGTATAAATAGGAAACCTCCTGGAGGTCATTTAAACCTTCAGAAAGAAAGAAAAAATAAAGAGGCTGAGACTTGTGAGCAAATTTTTCTCGGATAAAAAGTATATGAATAGAGCAAAATTAAAGATTTCCAACATGAGACAGAGGACAATTGCAGCGATACAATAGCAGACAGTTATTACATTTAGCATCTATGTGGTTTCTCTCTGAAGTCCAAATTGCTCTCACACTGGATCATCGGGCGCTGGGCAATATTGTCTTTTGTTAATCAGGGATTGATAATCAGTTTGTATATAATGAATCCACAGGGACCAAGTGTTATAAAATGGAAGATGTTGATCTAAAAGAATAGATGTTACATTTCAATTTATCATTACTTCTCAAAAATCCAGACTGGTCTTATCACCTCCCCACAATCCATTGTCTTGTAGTGATAAACAAAAAAGGTCAATAGATTAACTCAGTTTCTAAATGTACCTGCCCAGCGGCTCTTCCCATCTTAATTTCTTTAAAGATAACTTTCACTATACACCTTTGACAACTCTCTCAGTAAGAGATTCTCAGACTGTGAAGTTTGGTACATTCTACATTGCAGACACGGCAGTGTGACTATTTTGGTGTCTTGTCAGCTGTGATCTAAACATGTAACTTTCACCACATTCAGGACATTGATACGGCTTCTCTCCGGTGTGAGTCCTTTGGTGTCTAAGCAGGGTTTCATGTTGTGTAAAGCGCTTGTCACACTCAGGGCATCGAAATGGCTTCTCTCCGGTGTGAGTCCTTTGGTGTCTAAGCAGGGTTTCATGTTGTGTAAAGCGCTTGTCACACTCAGGGCATCGAAATGGCTTCTCTCCGGTGTGAGTCCTTTGGTGTCTAAGCAGGGTTTCACGTTGTGTAAAGCGCTTGTCACACTCAGGGCATGGAAATGGCTTCTCTCCAGTGTGAGTCAGCCTGTGCTTTCTCAGGTTTGAACTAAGTGTAAAGGAATTTCCACATTCAGGACATGAAAATGGCTTCTCTCCAGTGTGAGCCCTTTAGTGGGTAAGCAGGTTTGAGTGTCGATTAAAGATTTTTCCACATTCAGAGCATGGGAATGGCTTCTCTCCGGTGTGAATACTCTGGTGATAGATAAGCTCTGACCTACAACTACACTCTTTCCCGCACTCAGAGCACTGATATGGCTTCACTCCTGTGGGGCTCATCATGGAGATCAATTTATCTGTAAAATGGATTCCAGCTCCGGCTAAATTATCAGCCTGTAAGAAGAACACAGAAAGTCATGTAAATTACACAAGTAGTACACAAATCAAGGAAGTCAGTTTTGTAGCTTTATACTGCAATAGATGGTTGGTGATTGTTTGATGGTTCTACACTGTGATAAGTGATGCATATGGCAGGTGACTGAAAGATAAAGATTTTCTTTGAATCACACCTTATTTTGTCTCGTGTCTGTTTCTGAAATAAAGCTTGAAATTGCCCTGATTTCATTTCTGTGAGTTATTTTAAGGAAGGTTTACAGAATTGAGGTCAGTGTGGGTTATACATATGATTTGGTATTTTTAGAGAGGTTGAGCTTGGAGAGACAGAGCATTTTTTATGGGGTAGATGTTTTATTTTGACTATCCTGGGTTTTGGTCCACTTCAGGGAGGCACCCCGATTAGGGGTGCCCCACTGTGTAAAACCCCCCAGAAACACCCCAATACTCACCTCACAATGCTCCCACGTGGCCGGGTGACAGCGACGGACAAGCGCTGACAGCGAAGGACAAGCCAGCGCGTCCGCCGCTGCCTCCCGCACGTCCCTCTCACAGCGCGCGCGCCCGCGCCGGTCATTCACGGACGGCGGGCGCGCGCACGACTAGAGGGGCGCGGGAGGCGGCGGCGCCCGCCGCCGAGGACGTAAGTTTTTGGGGGGTTTTCGGGGGGTCCCTCACCGCGGGACATCCCGATCTCGGATGTCCCGCGGTGAGGGAGGTGATCGGTCCGGGAATCTTATAGATTCCCGGGCCGATCACCCCAGGGTGACGGTCCACTTTAACAACAACAGCCTATAAAATGAAATAGGCTCATTTTTATATGTTTGGATTTTCCATAGGCTGTTTTTATATTGTAATTTCTAAAGTAAAATGTTTACCCCACTAGATAATTTGCACTTTCCCTTTCCTTTTATGAGCCTCAGATTTTGAGTTTTTAACGGAGAAAGATGTTTTTGTTTTTTTGTTTTTTTTACTTCAATGTGTGCTAAACGATACAGACTCACATGTGTGCTAATTGAGACAAACTCAGATTTACTCTTCAAGCTCAGCCTTTCCAAAAATCTGAAATCATTTGGATAACTAAAATAACTTCTCTACTTCTCAAAAGGTGCAGAAGTAGCTAAATTGATTTTTTAGGTTGTGCCTGGGCGACAATGAAGAAAACAATTCACAACCAATTTCGACCAAAGCCTTCTCAGATAGTATTACTAGTAATTCAGGCAGCTCATCTAGATAGGGATGGAGATGGAGATGGGCTCATACCCAGCAATTCCTGGAATCTTTCAAATTTATTCCTATTACTCAGCCACGTCTTTGCCCCCTTTTTCCTTTACCATCTACCTCTTCTTCTTCTACCTATATCTCTATCTCCATTTTAAACACCACAACTATTCCATGCATTGGGACGAGCATAAATATCTTGTGAAACTCTCCTAAAGTTGTGACTGAATCCCATTTTCTCAAGCAGACAGCACTAAAAATGTGGCATTTGCCTTCCCTGTCTGGAACAACACGTGTCCAAAATTGGCAATTTCTATGAATTGCTCTACAATGGAACAAAGCCATATATCTGACACTACAAAACTCGGCATCATGCAGTATAGGCATTCATTAGATTATATACAATATTACTTTTAGATTATAGTGTCTCTACAAACTTCCACTAACATGGAGTGACTTAGATGGTTTAATTTAATCTCTTACAGAAATTCATCATAAACTTGTCTATTATTAATATAATGTGAGGGACTTCAAACACCTTAACTAAGCAATGCTTTGGGACTAAGCATAAACATCTTGTAATATTGTCCTAATGTCATCATTGCATCTCATGTTCTCAGGCACATAGTGCAAACAGCCCCGAAATGTGTCCTTGGCCTTGACCACATTGAACAACCCATGTACAAAATTAGCAATTTTTATGAACTGCTCTGGGACTTTGCACAGAAAAAGCCATACATTTGACACAAAAAAACTGCCATTGTGTACTATGGGAATCTGATTTTATTTTTTTTATAAATATTTATATGGACATGTTGCCTCTTTGGGTTAACACATTTAATGTAATCTCTCAATTAAAATATACCCAGCAGCATATAGATATTCAACTATTCTTTCCTGCAACATCTCGGAGGATCTAGAAATCCATTCAGCACATAAAACACACTAATATGTAAAACATTGAGCAGAGAAGACAGCCCCACCTAATCCCACATCTGGCTGACACACAATACAATGTTATGTTTATACTCTATAGCACAATATCACCAGACACAGCCAAATCATTCACCCAGACATGATAATAACCATCACATATAACCTAATAGTAACAGAAGTCATATCTACCTGGTATAGGGCAGTATGGGGATCCCCTCGCCGCTCTCCTGACCCGTCTGCTATTGCTGTGACTGAGCCGGCCTCACCTTATATTGTCTGTACAAACATTCTCTAACATGAGGCGGCTTTGGATTGGCTGAATGGAATGAATCTTTGTAAGTAAAGGTATGTTAATGTCGTCTTACTGGGGAGTTTCACTGGGCTTTGTTCATGACCCAAATGTTCTGTTTCTCACCCAGCAGGATGTCAGATTCATTAGTATTGCAGCAAGGAGACAAAGGGGAGGGAGGAGCCCTATTGGAAACACAATCGATGGGATTTGCATCATTAACATAGAAATTAAATGACACCATAATGGACACAATAGACTGAAACTGGGAAAGAAACAAGTTGCAGT
This sequence comes from Gastrophryne carolinensis, assembly GCA_027917425.1. Classification (NCBI taxonomy): domain Eukaryota; kingdom Metazoa; phylum Chordata; class Amphibia; order Anura; family Microhylidae; genus Gastrophryne; species Gastrophryne carolinensis. Next base: position 7,080,827 of record CM051236.1, on the reverse strand, counting down.
CATTTCAAAAGTGTAACTGCTTCATGGTAAAACATTCTAAACTATGAAACACATAATTTATATCTGTTACATTTTGTCAAACTGTTAATATTTCCACAAATATTATTTATTTATTACTTTATAGTAATCACACATGATAAAGCTCAAGTGATAAAGTGCTGGGTGCTGTGTGTTTCTTTCCACCCCCTCACATCAAATAGAAGAAATTTTATACTGGCACAAAGACCATAGTATCAACCTCAATTCAAAAAGAATTGAAAAAAATTCTCATGGTAGTAAAAAAATCACTTTATTATAAAATGTCTGAGAAATCAATGGCGCTTTATACTACGTTATAAAAGGGAGTTCTCTACTTTTCTTAGCAGGTAAAAACATTCCATTGACTGTCATTGTTTCCCTAGTGGGCGATCAGTGAATCCTTTTTTAGGTGGGCTTACTGGTAAATATAATTGTGCAAATTGTATTAATCTGACAAAATGTAATGGATACAAATACTGGGCCTTATTTATGATGTGCGCCATTTAGAATCTTTCTTGTGGTGTCAGTGCCAGTTACGGAGTGCCGGCATTTTTTTCTTATCTGGTGCTGCATTGTGGTCTACATTGGTGCTAGCAGTCGCTTTGCAGAACACTAACTTATTAGCTTTGATTGTTGCACCAGGTATTGGCCGGCCTATGTCAGCACCTGTTAGACCCAGAAGCTGATTATCCCAGTGCCAGCAAGCATCACTTTGTACCTCAATTATTCCGGTACTCCCCAGTATATTTATGAATTTTTATCTCCTTGAAATCTTTGGCGCTGCATTTTTCCGCTGCTGTTCGGCATTTCATCATTACAGTTACAGGAAATCACTGCTGGGGACTAAGGGGACAACATTTGCATTGCGTTTAGATTTCATATTAGTTGTTGGTGTATAAATTACTCATTGTTAAGCAAAAGAAGCAATTGAAAAGTTTAAACCCGCCTACAAAAAATACATTTTGTGACATCTAGGTCCTGCATTTCCATTACTGACCAGACCCAATGCAAGTTCTGTACAAATGCATGTATGTAATATTAATTATTAGCATTAAACAAAACCCATTTCTGCCCATTGTGCTCTTTGGGATCTTGACTTCCATTGGCAGGTAACAACTGGTGCTGCTACAACCACAACACCCGGCACTGCTACCTTGCTGAGGCACGGAAAGGGGTCTCTGCTGTGTCTGATACATTACAAGTGGATAAGTATAAATAAAGGGTTGTGTGTTGTGTGTATCATCGTTGGACGCTGTGGTAAAAGCTGTAGCATCTTTTTGTTTGAGAATAGTGATTCTAGGCAGGCAGAGCCAATCTGTGTGTGTTCACCAGTGTCTGTGAGCTTGTCTGGCCTGGCTGACATCAGTGTTGCTCTTGCATTTTGTGACTGATGCCCATATTGTGTAGAACACAGCATTTGTGGGCTGTGCGGCATCTCCCCTCTTAGCAAGCCATCTGGATTTGTGGTGAGCTGCATTAAGATGCACTTGTGTTTGTATGTGTGTTATTTTGATTGAGTGGTTGCGTGTTTGTGTGACAGATTGTGTGTGTTTGGTTGTATTGGTGAGTGTATTGGCAATGGAGAGGTGTGAGGAGGAGGCTTTTGGCCTGATGTTTTCTGTGTGGGTCCAATGTGCTGCCAGTGCTGAGGTATCACAGGAGGTTTTGGAAGCCAGGGTGGTGAGATTATAGGCACAGAGATGTTTTAGTACCCACCTGTCTGTGTTGGTTTTTAGTGATCACCAAATCCGCAGCAGGTTTTAGCTGAATTGTCCTTGTATGACCACATCCATCACAGAATTGACCCCACCACTGGCTGCAGCCAGGCTATACCTGGCATTGTGTGCCTCCTTGAATATCTTGGAGCGGGGCACTTTTCAGGCCACTGCTGTTCTCCGCAGTGGCATCAGCCAGGTGACCATGAGGTAAGTGACCTAAGCAGTGAGAGAAATAATGCTAAAACATAAACAGGGGGTATGTGACTAACATTCAAGCAGAACCTTAAGAGCTGAAGCAAGCCATGCCAATTATAAAAGCAAAATACAAGATTAAGGTCATCCCCAGCTCAAGCAAACTTTTTGAACATAGAACAAATTGAAATGACTACACACACATGGAAATATGATGAAAGTTTCATATATTACACATATTAACACATAACACTTTTGTCTTCCTTACAGGTGCCATAAGAACAAGGAAAACACAATAGCTGTGTGAAATGTTGTGAAAGGAACTTAATTTTATTTTCAGAACTTTATTTTCACTTAAAATATATATATTGTTAATAAACACTAAAAAATAAAATGTGATTAAGCTGTTTGGTTAATGTGGGTGAAAAAGAACGCTGCTGCAGATTGGTTAGGAAAGAAGAACAGCATTGGTATGTTCAGGCACTGCATTGATTTAAGGAGAGCGCTTCTACAGCGCCCTCCACACATCGCATTTTTCAATGCTGGACACGATACTACAGCATCACTTGTACAGCCCCAAAGTTAGGCTATAGCGCCAGACACCTGGTTGCAGCGCCCACTTGTGGACACTCAAAGCACTGCTACATTGACACAGAGTCTTGATGCTAGTCCTAAATCAGCCTCTTAATCTGTGAACTGTGAGGATTAGTGCGTTATCATATAGCAGTTACATAGCATTGTTTGATACTGTGATATACCCTGATCATTTTCTATCTTCCTAACTTTTTACATTTACATTGAGATATAATATAGTTTAATATCTCAGTAAGATTGTGTTCTCTCTACAGAAAGAAGGGAGGGGTATGGACCTAATTGTGGCCAATTATTTGGTAAGCCTTCCCTAACTCTCAGTGTGCTTTTTATTTTAAAACTCACAATAATGCAATGAAAATGCAATGGAGCATGTCTACAGGTGAGGTATGGTGAGTTTGAGTTATTGGCTTAAACAGGAAGTGGAAATGGAGACTTCAAATCCTATAACATGGGGGGGCAACACTTAACAATGTAAAATTATTATTCTGCTACTTGTACCATGCCAAATGCAATAAAGAAGGAGCTCTCATTGAGATGAATATCTATAACTGTAGTATTCTGGGGCATGAGTCTCTTATGACATGCAGATTACAATCATAGTATCACTCCATTTCTATGTTAATGATGAGAGTCTAGTCTATGGCATTTCACAAGAAGATCCCTGTTATTGTCTCTTCTCTTTCATTATATTGAGTCAATAAAAGCTTGTTGCTTCAAATAGTGAAACAAAGAACAGGTTCAACTGCCCAAGACGAGCTAATTACCATAGCCATTGTTTTGATAAACTCCATTCAGCCAATCCAAAACTTCTTCATGTCAGTGAGTGTTTGTATAGACAATATAAAGTGATGCCGAGCTCACTTTTATGAATCACAGATTCAAGAGAAGGATCCCCATATTCTCCCATACAAGGTAGGTGTCTATTCTATAATTGTGAAGTTATATGTGCTAGCTATTATACTATTTAGAATGAGTTATACTTGTATTTTTGTTCTGTTGTACAGTTTTGCATGTCAATATTCTTTCAGATATAGATTTTATATGTTTTTAGCCACATAAACCTATAAGTCTCCTGATAAATTTACAGTCACATGAATAATGGAAATTTAAAAAGATAGTAGATTTGCAATGGGTGCAAAGTAGCTGTATATACATGGGGGTTACTATTTTCAAAAACATTGCCCTACTGTATAAATTAATGTGCGGCTATGCTAAATAATTCAGTCACAACCAAACTGTCACATAATGACAGTTAGGTTAAGTGCTCCCCATTTCTGAGCTGTGTGTGTCCTAACCAATCATCATTGGGGGGGGGGGATTGGATGACTCACCACAAACTGCTGCTGTTGCAGAAACAACCGCTCCCCAGGCTGTCAAGGTCAAATACCACCACTGGCCACCAGGGGCTTACTACTGGAGCGGCGGTGGAGGTCTGGCCGCTGACATGGTTGTAGCCTGATGCCAACAGACGCACTGGACTCACCACTGGAGCGAGGTATGTCAGTCGACTTGGCACTGCCACCGGCAACCGGAGACTTACTGCTGGAACTAGAGCTATATCCTTCTTGTATTCCTTGATCACGATGCATCCAGCCCGTAGTGGGGTGCCTGATGCTTCTCGGATCACCACTCTGCTTGTTATTTGTGGTATTCTGATGATCAGGGGTGATCAGCTAGCAGTTGCCCTGTAGTTGGGTGTAAAGGAGAGGATAGAAGTGGGGAAGAAGTAGTAACCAGAGCTAAGTTGGACGGAGCTCCTCCCCAGGCAGCCATTTCAGGCACCATCTTGTAATTTCAGGCGCCATCTTGTAAGCATTGCTTTTGTTCTTGTTTTGCCCACTGATTATGTTATTAACACAATGTATTGTTTTTACTTTGCAGGTTGATCATTTAACAGAAAAGCACAATTAATTACAGATCAGTTGTTTTCCAACTGCCCATGATGAGCCCCAAAGGAGTGAAGCCATATCAGTGCTCTGAGTGTGGGAAATGTTTCAGTCGGAAGTCAAACCTCACATGTCACAAGAGAGTTCACACTGGAGAGAAGCCATTCTCATGCTCCGAATGTGACAAGTGCTATACACAGTCTCAACACCTGCGGATACACCAGAGGAGTCACACTGGAGAGAAGCCATACTCATGTGCTGAATGCGGCAAATGCTTTACAAGTAGTCTACAGTTGCTTACACACCAGCGGGTCCACACTGGAGAGAGGCCATTCCCGTGTACGGAATGTGGCAAAAGATTTACACGGAGTTCACACCTGCTACTACACCAAAGGATTCACACTGGAGAAAAGCCATTCCCATGTTCTGAATGTGGCAAATATTTTACACGTCGCAATGCCTTGCTAACACACCAAAGGATTCACACTGGAGAGAAGCCATTCCCATGTTCTGAATGTGGCAAATGTTTTACAATTCGCAGAGACTTGCTTACACACCAGAGAGTTCACACTGGAGAGAAGCCATTCCCATGTTCTGAATGTGGCAAATGCTTTACACAGCCTGGAAGCCTTCTTATACACCAGAGGGTTCACACTGGAGAGAAGCCATTCCCATGTTCTGAATGTGGCAAATGCTTTACACAGCCTGGAAGCCTTCTTATACACCAGAGGGTTCACACTGGGGAGAAGCCATTTTCCTGCCCTGAGTGTAGCAAGTGCTTTACCACAGGTGCACACCTGCTTAGACACCAGAGGACCCACACTGGTGATCAGTAAAGAATGGGGGAGGTAAGAAATGGTCATGTATGCAAGTGATAAAGGTGAAGGGAAGGGGAAGTACCTACACGGGCCATTGCAATGTACAGCGTGACCAAACAATCAGAATATGTGAGCTAACATACCGGGCATCGACTGTACAAAGGAGGAATGCTTATCCTAAAGAGCACATATAAGCATATACAAGTATTTCACAATAAGCAAAATTAAAAGTGATACACCCAAATCAGTGACACTTGGAATTGTTATGGACAAGCAGAGGTTGGTAAGAACCTAAAACATAAAAATGATTGCAATAATAAATAAAAGATAACTGCAGCACAGTAAATACAATACTATATATAGTGTCAAGATCAGGGTTGCTATTGGCAATGACAACCCTGGAATATCCCATAAGGTGAAGTATTATACAGTGTATTTTAAAGAACAATGTCCAACACAAATCAATGTTACTCAGCATGGAAAAGGACGCATCAAACATTAACACATACATTCTTTCCATCATGGGTTAAACATTTAACTGCCAACCTACCTAGAGACATTGTCACCCTCTGTTGCCAGGCCATTTTCCACATTTTGTGCTATACATGTCCAGGAATGTCCAGGGATTTCCCAGAAAAAAATTATATATATATATATTTTTCAGCAGTTTGGGTTTTTACATAGAATGTTCTGTTTGTAATTTCTCAATATTATTGGGTGAACTATATGGAATAAATAAAAAAATGTATTTGCACAATTTGTAGCCTTTTAAAAATAAAAAATACTAATGGGGAAGGGGGGTGGGAATGGGGGGAGAGGGGCCACACAGCCTATACTAATGGGGGGAGGGGGATGCCACACTGCCTATGGGAATGGGGGGAGGGGGATGCCACACTGCCTATACTAATGGGGGGAGGGGGGTGCCACACAGCCTATGAGAATGGGGGGAGAGGGATGCCACACAGCCTATGGGAATGGGGAGAGGGGGATGCCACACAGCCTATGGGAATGGGGAAAGGGGATTCCACACAGCCTATGGGAATGGGGGGAGAGGGATGCAACACAGCCTATGGGAATGGGGAGAGGGGGATGCCACACAGCCTATGGGAATGGGGAAAGGGGGATTCCACATAGCCTATGGGAATGGGGGGAGAGGGATGCCACACAGCCTATGGGAATGGGAAGAGGGGGATGACACACAGCCTATGGGAATGGGGGGAGAGGGATGCCACACAGCATATGGGAATGGGGAGAGGGGGATGCCACATAGCCTTTGGGAATGGGGGGAGAGGGATGCCACACAGCATATGGGAATGGGGAGAGGGGGATGCCACATAGCCTATGGGAATGGGGAGAGGGGGATGCCACACAGCCTATGGGAATGGGGAGAGGGGGATGCCACATAGCCTATGGGAATGGGGGGAGAGGGATGCCACATAGCCTATGGGAATGGGGGGAGAGGGATGCCACACAGCCTATGGGAATGGGGAGAGGGGGATGCCACACAGCCTATGGGAATGGGGAGAGGGGGATGCCACACAGCCTATGGGAATGGGGAGAGGGGGATGCCACATAGCCTATGGGAATGGGGGGAGAGGGATGCCACATAGCCTATGGGAATGGGGAGAGAGGGATGCCACACAGCCTATGGGAATGGGGAGAGGGGAATGCCACACAGCCTATGGGAATGGGGAGAGGGGGATGCCACATAGCCTATGGGAATGGGGGGAGAGGGATGCCACACAGCCTATGGGAATGGGGAGAGGGGGATGCCACACAGCCTATGGGAATGGGGAGAGAGGGATGCCACACAGCCTATACTAATGGGGAGAGGGGGATGCCACACAGCCTATGGGAATGGGGAGAGAGGGATGCCACACAGCCTATGGGAATGGGGAGAGAGGGATGCCACACAGCCTATACTAATGGGGGGAGGGGGATGCCACACAGCCTATACTAATGGGGGGAGGGGGATGCCACACAGCCTATACTAATGGGGGAGGAAGATGCCACACTGCCTAGGGGAATGGGGCGAGAGGGATGCCACACTGCCTATACTAATGGGGGGAGGGGGGATGCCACACAGCCAATGGGAATGGGGGGAGAGGTGGATGCCACACAGCCTATGGGAATGGGAGGAGAGAAATGCCACACAGCCTATACTAATGGGGGGAGAGGGGGATGCCACACATCCAATGGGTATATGGGGAATGGGAGGGGGGGATGCCACACTGTCTATGGAATGGGGGCATCCCACACGGCCTATGGGAATGGGATAGGGGAATGCCACACTGTCTGTAATGGTGCGTTTTTGGTTTAAAATATTTTTTTTCTTATTTTCTTCCCCCAAATCCTAGGTGCGTCTTATGGGCAGGTGCGTCTTATGGGGCGAAAAATACGGTATATACTACCCTCTACGCTTTCCTTTTTTCCTTCTCTTTTCTTTCTTGCTCATTTCTTCCTTTTTGCCCTTTTTCTTGTGTCTAACGTTTCCAAAAAGCATCAAAGATGTATTTATAACAACGTATCACATTTATTTTGTTACATTTGATTATGGCTTTATTTCCTATGGACTATAATCACTGAATGAACCCCCCATTTAATTTTCACCCAGTATGTATTTAATAACAGTGAGCTTGGGTTTCTTGTGTAAACAGGAAGTGGATTATAAAAACCCGAGAACATTGGGGTTTCTGGGGTTTGATTTTTCTGGTGTAAGACACATTGCATTCATGGTGAGGTGTCTACTTTGGGGTCTTGTCAGCTGTGATTAATGTGCATGACCTTCACCACGTCACAACATTGATATGGCTCCTCTCCAGTGTATACCCTATAATTATGGATCATGATGTGGCACTCAGCACAGGAATATGGCTCCTCTCCAGTGTGTTCCCCTATAATTATAAATCATGGCGTGGCGCTAAAAATTCACACTTCGACTAAAACACTTCCAGACTTTTAAAAGGTATTCAAGCAGGTTTGAATGCCCTGTAAAGCACTTGCCACACTCAGGACATGAAAATGGCTTCTCCCCAGTGTGAGTCCTCTGATGCTTAAGCAGGTTTGTATGTTGTATAAAGCACTTGTCACAATCAGGGCATAAAAATGTTTTCTCTCCAGTATGAATTTTCTGGTGTGAGAGTAGGTTACTACGTTGTGTAAAGCACTTGCTACACTAAGGACAGGAATATGGTTTCTCTCCAGTGTGAGTCCTCTGATGTTTAACCCTTTAAACGCCAGCTAGGTAAAATTCACGTAGCTGCCTCTCCTGTTGTTAAACACCAGCTACGTAAATTGTACGTACCTGGCTTTCCCCCCTGCTAACTGGCAGAAAAAAAAAGACACTCACCTGACCCATTGTTTGATTCGGCCGGCTCTCCTCTTTAAGATGGTGTGCTCCGATCGTCCGTTGGACCTCCTCCGGCTGCAGGGGAGGGCCCTGAATAGAGTGCCCCCCGTTTCAGCTACCACTGGCTTTCTTGTAAAAAAAAATAAAAAAATTCAAATGACATTTACTTACCTGCGTGTGCACTGGCTCCCGCCGACCCTCCTCTTCACCTGGGGCGCATCCGATCCCCCCCAGGACTTACCAATCTTCAAGAGAGAGCCCGGGAGGTTCTCTCCCCTTTCCTCCTAGATGGCGGTGGGCGGGCGGCGACTAATGACTGGCTAATGACGTCATCCGGTCCCGATCACCGGCTTCAGCGTTCTCAGCTGTCAGATGCCGGTGATCGGTGCCCGGGGAAGGAGGTGGCAGGAGATCCTCTGATCACCTGCCTCCCCCTTCTCTGGATGCCGATCACCGGCATCTGTCATCAGAGTGGCGACGGACAAGATCTTACAATCGGAGGTAAGTACAGTAATATTTTTTTTTTTTTAATTAAAATAATTTTGTGTGTTTTTTTTCACAGTTAACCCTTTATGAACTAGTAAGGGGTCCATGAGACCCCTTATACCAGTTCACAAGGCTCTGGGTCTGGCAAGTCACCTGTGGCTAGTGGGTGACTTTCCATTAACCCCCAGTCCCCCCATTACCTGCCTCCCCAACGGCTGGGGGGGCAGAAGGGCCCGGGCCACTTAGTGGCTATGTGGGCTAGTAGCCTGCAGGGCCAGGGGCCACCGACGCTGGCCCCTGTGCCCTGTTCTACAAGCCCCCAAACCCTTAAAATTCCCCCAAAAAAGTGCTCCCCCATTTAAAAGTGGACTAACATCCAGGATTTTGACTATCCTGGGTACTGGTCCTTTCCCCTGAGGCATCCCGATCATGGATGCCTCGCTGTATGAAACCCCCCCGATTGCCCACAATAACTCACCTCACCCCGGTCCTACGGTGCATTCGCGGCCGCTCGTCCAATCAGCCCATTCAGAGTGGCTGAGTTATGGGCGTCTAAGAGACGTCTAAGCTCAGCCACTCTGAGCGTGCTGGAGACCGCATCCCCTGCTTCCTTCTAACAGGGAGTGGGCCTGCGCCAGCCCTTCATAAATAGCCTGCTATAGGGATAGCGGGGATGCAGCATGCGCCTTAGCACCGGGATTCAGGTAAGTGGTAGTGGGTGTTCCGGAGGGTTCCGATTTTGGATGCCCCGGGGAGAGGGAATAGAACGGTCTTGGAATATTATAGATTCCCGGGCCGATCATCCCTGGGTGTTGGTCCACTTTAACCCATTGTGAACTTGTAAGGAGTCCAAGAAATCCCTGTACCAGTTCACAAGGCTGGGGGGCTGTCAAGTCACCTGCGGCGAGCGGGTGATTTGCCATTTACCCCGAACCCCCCATTACCTGCCTCCCCGAAGCCCAGAGGGGACAGAAGGGCCCGGGCTGGTTAAGGCGGTGCAGGCTTGTATTTGGCAGGGCGGGGGGCCACCAAAGCTGCCCCTGCACCCTATTTTACAAGCCCTGCATAGCTGATCCCCAGGCTGGTTATGCTGGGTAGGGGGGACCCCATGTCATTTTTATGGGAATTTTTAAGGGTTTTTAACCCTTAAAATTTAATAAAAATGGGCATTACCCCCCCTTGGAAGGGAAACCCCTTGCCAATGTTTTTCGTGATTTAACCCTTCATAGTGTGGATTGTAGTTGTATTTTATTTTTACATGTTAAAAAGTATTTTTTCAGTTTGGGGGGTCTTCTGAACAGTAACGGGGGGCTACCAATACATATGTGGTACCGTTGTAATCGGGAGAAATAGGGCTTCACGTGCAATATGGTTTTCTTTTTTAAAAAAAAGGTTTTATTTGAAAAAAAGGAGACAATTTTCAAAAAAAATATTTTTTTATTTTGTTTTGTTTAATTTACTCAAAAATATTTAAAACAACTGTAAAAAAATTACAAACAAGACATTTCATGTTAAAGCCTAAACTCTGCCCCAAAAATAAAATATATCATTTTCCTGGAAATTCCTGCAAAAATCACAGTTAAACATAGTGCAAAATGTTGGAAAATGACCTGTCAAGAGAGGGTGACAAAACCTCAAGTAGGCTGGCAGTTAAAAGGGTTAATAGTACCTATGCATGTTGGGTATCGTTCTGCTTGGGGGACCTTGCGCTTTCAGATTTAGCTTGTCTTTTCCTGTTTGCATTTTGATATTTTAGGAAAACTCCTTTTTTATTCTGCTTTATTATACTTTTTTTAAGGAAACCCTGTGCGACCAAAGAATTCTTTGAGGGATTACTTTCAGAAAGATGGGCCCACTACAATATGCTGGGTACGCTTAGAAAGCTTATCATGTGTACTTTCAGGGAATATATGGTTCGTGGGGGATATTCCAAATGTAAAGGGTTGTTTTGGTAGAAAAAGCGCAAGGTGCCACTTTGTCTGCAGAGCTGAAATTTTCAAGCAAAATTACCATTGTGCACATGCTTTACTTTTTGGTGTTTGGCAACTCTTCTTTTTACAGTAGCTATGCATATTGGGTATCGTTCTGTTCGGTGGATATTGCTTTTTCAGATTAACTTGTTTTTTCTTGTTTGCATATAGTTTTTTTAGGAAAATGTGGCTTTGATACTGCTTTTTTAATCCTTTTTTAGGGAAGCTCTGTGTAAGCAAAGAATCCATTGAGGGAGAACTTCCAGAAAACTGGCAACATCAACAAGCCTGGTATGCCTAGAAAGCTTGAAGTGTGTATTTCCAGAGAATATATAGTTTGTGGGGGGGGGGATTTCAAATGTAAAGGGTTGTTTTTATTAAAAAACTGCAAGGTGCACATAGCGCTTAGCATAGCTGTATTTGATCTAAAAATCTCTTGTGTTGTGCTGTTTCAGTTTGGGGGGGGGGTCTCCTGGGAAGGAAAGGGTGTCTACCAATACATATGTCGTACCATTGTAACCGGGAGAAATTGGGATTTCACATGCAATAAGATTTTATTGACAAACTTAAATTTTTTTTTACAAAAAAAACTATACAAATTGTAAAAAATTGTTTTTTTAATTTTTTTTCACATATTTCACCCCAAGATATTAAAAATACACTTGACAAATGACAAACAAGACATTTTATGTTAAAACCCAGACTCTGCTAAAAAAAAAAAAAAAACAATATATAATTTTCCTGGGAAATCCCTGGAAATCCCTTCAAAAATCACAGTTGAACATGTGTAGCTCAAAATAGTGAAAAATGGTCTGGCAACAAAACGTAACAAAAACTCCAGGTAGGCTGGCACTTAAAGGGTTAAACAGGGATGATTGCTGTGTAAAGCACTTGTCACAATCAGGACACGAAAATGGCTTCACTCCAATGTGGATCCTCTAATATATAAGAAGTTCTTAACGAGTAGTAAAGCATTTGCCACATTCAGAGCACTGATATGGTTTTCCTGGTTTAGGGCTCATTGTGGGCTGATGGAGATCAGTTTATCTGTAAAATGGATTCCAGCTTCCTGATAAATGTTCAACCTGTCAGAAAAATACAGAAATTCATGTAAATTACGCAAGCAGTATTTCAGTGTGACTTTTTTGGTCTACAAAGTTTTGAATGAAAAGTAAAGCATTTGCCTCTATCAGTGCATAATAATGGAAATGGAAAGTTATGGAAAAAAGTCAGCTCAAGTTAAATATATATTGTAATGCGATAAGCTAAATGTTTAATGTTTAATGCATAGATGGCCATTGTATGCTTGCGCACACATAGGAATTTGACCTCTGCATTTAACCCATGCCCGTAGCGGTGGGCTGCCCTAAATTCCTGCCCAGGGGGAAAAGTTGCAGGTTTAGGTGCCTTACTCAAGAGCATTTCAGTCATGTTGCTTTAGTCAGTACCGAGATTTGAACCTGCCACTTACCTCTAGGCCACAAGCGCACACTAGTTACCAGTATGAGATGTTTTGGAAATATTACATTTACAGGTCTGATAGCATAGTACAGGTTACAGGTGAGTAATTACAAACATGCAACAATAGACATTTCCAACGCCCCCCTGGTAGGAGTGTCTTCCTCTTGGTGTTAAACTATTGCTGCACCTCTGGTGCATCCAAGAATATAGTTTCAGGATGGTTCAAGGATAGTTAAGGAGATGGGAAAAACTGAGAGGGAGTTGGCTTTCATTCACGGTTCTCATTTTTTATTCTGTGTTTAGCTTGGGGCTAGGGGGAGCTGTGACCTAGTTATTTATGGTTCTGTGTTGGCACCAGATTTTTCTTTCATTCATGTGATGGAAGGAAGCTCCATGCCATGAGTGACCCCATGAGTGACTCCATGCATGGAGCTTCCTTCCACCACATGCATGAAAGAAAAATCTCTTTAGGCAGCTGGTGAAAGCTAGCTTCACAGGTAGTATGGGTAGTTGTAATTCTCTACCCAGTCCTGCTCTCAGAAAGCTGTGCAAGCTTGCACCCATAAGAAAATCCATGTTTCATCTCACACCCCTCTGGCCTGAAACAAAGCCACAGTGTCCCACATGAAATAACAACTGTACAAGCAAGATACAGGAAGGTGGGTATCCTAAGCAATATCACCTCTGGCGCTGTCTGCCCCACTCAGCAATGGGAAAAATTACAATGACTGGCATTCGTAATAAATCAGGCTCCCCAAGTCCCATACAACATAATATAGCTTGCGAAGACATTTCTATAGGACCCAAGTAAAAACCCTTGACTCTTGGAGCAAAGCAAACAATCTTATACTGAATACTCATAAAACAGTTGAACTTATAATTGACTTTAGGCGATCCCACCAATCACACCATCCCATTTTGATTGGTGAGGAGACTGTCAAGATTGTAACAAGTGCTAAATTTCTTGGTACTCAAATCACACAGGATCTGAAGTGGAGCAAGCAAGCGTCTGCTATCTTAAAGAAGGCCCAACAGCGGTTATTCTTCCTCAGACAGTTGATAAAATACGGTTTGTCCAAAAAGATCTTGAAGGCACCTACAACGGTGCCATAGGATCATTCCTGACCAGTTCATGTACAGTCTGGTACGGAGGGGCCTCAGCCTAAGACAAGCAGAGGCTGAAGAGAATAACCAGGATTGCTGAGAGGTTAATTGGATCCCCCCTACCTTCTCTGGATGATCAATACATGAGTAGAATCTCCTCAAGGGCTAAGAAGATATTTGGAGACGTGACTCACCCAGGTCATCCCTTCTTCAGGCTCCTACCATCTGGCCGCAGATTCATGGCACATTCTACCAAAACTTCCAGACACAAAAACACTTTTTTTCCTCTGGCCGTTATGGCTCTGAATAATCCCAGTGTGTGAGTGGCACCTAACCACATTCTGCTCTGCATTACTGACAACTATTTCAATCACTATAGATTACCTGAACTGTATCGTTATTCTTGTTATACTTTGTTACGTACGTAATTGTTATAGCTCTCATGGTGTATCTCCTTGCCAAAAAAGCATTCCTTGTTTGTACCCTGTACTTACTTGGTGGTTCAATAAAGTATTGAAGTATTGAAGTAATGACTAAATTGTTACTCAGCAGATTCCATCTATTAATTCCTTCAATATATCACAAATTATGACTATTCTCCTCTTGGAATTATATAAAATCCATTCAGCACATAAAATACACTAATATATAAAAGATTGTATAGATAATATGGTCAGCTCCATTAAATTACACATCTATTTGACACACAATAACATGCTATGTTTATACTATGGAGCACAATATCACCAGACACAGCCAAATCATTTACCCAACATGATAATAACCATCACATATAACCTAATAGTAACTGAAGTCATATCTACCTGGTATAGGGCAGTATGGGGATCCCCTCGCCGCTCTCCTGACCCGTCTGCTATTGCTGTGACTGAGCCGGCCTCACCTTATATTGTCTGTACAAACATTCTCTAACATGAGGCGGCTTTGGATTGGCTAAATGGAAAAATCTTAATAAACAAAGGTATGTCAATGTCGTCTTATTGGGGAGTTTCACTGGGCTTTGTTTCTCACCCAGCAGTATGACAGATTCATTAGCATTGCAGCAAGGAGACAGAAGGGAGGGAGAATCTTTATTTGAAACACAATAGACGAGACTCTCATCATTAACAAAGAAATTACATGACACCATAATGAACACAATAGACTGAAACTGAGAAAGAAATAAGTTGCAGTCTTTGATTGCAAAAGTGTAACAGCTTTATAGTAAAAAAATCCTAAACTAGGACATGCACAATTTTAATTTGTTAAATTTTGTCGAGTATTTAATATGTTCACAATTATTATTTAATTATTACTTAATAGTAATAAAACCTAAAAAAGCTTAAGTTATATAGTGCTGGGTGCTAACGTTGAAAGGTGTTTCTTCCCATCCCCTCACATCAAATAGAAGAAATTTTATAAGGACACACAGGCCAAAATATCAACCTCGATTCAGTGTCATTATATAATTCCTTCTATTTGATGTTACAGGGTGGGAAGTTATTGAATTGAGTCCATAGTTTGCAAAGTCTCTTCTAGGACAGTTATATTGTAAGTCTTTGCTTCATAAGATAAGACAATGTAACATCACATGACTGATATGAGATAACAGCTGTACAAGCAAGATACAGAAAGGCAGGTATCCTGAGCTGTAGTTCTTTGGAAAATAGTGGTGGCAGCTGTGGAAGAATGCAATGACATTAATTATACAACACCACCTCTGTGTGAAACCTCTGGAACAATAACAAGACACAAATATAAGTCTTGTTCTATATTAGTTGTATCCTTAGCAATGGCGGGAGCTGAAATGGGTTGAGCATTGAGTACGGTGGCTTGGGAATTCCTCATGCTGAGTACACACTCGGAGCATCCAAAGCCAAAGACAACTTAGCAAAGTGTTCTCAGAGAAAAACTACATTATAAATAGAGTTTATTCAGAAAATTTCAAAATGTGACACAGAAGATATAAGTAATGATACAGTAGTAGCCCACCATGGAATTGAATGTCTTTGTGGTCACTCACTGAAGCACAAAAATCTAGGACACTGGGTCACCGGGCACTGGACAATACTGTCTTATCTGTGGTGTTTCTGTAGCAGTCAGTTGAACCAGCTGAACTATATTTTTTCTAGCATTATTTTTGCCAGTCCCTTGACTGCTTCTCTCAGCTATGAAATTTGGTGCTTTTGTAAGACACATTGCTTTCGTGGTGAGGTGACTCCTTTGGTGTCTTGTCAGTAGAGATGAGCGAACTTTTGAAAAGTTCGATTCGGCCGATTCGCCGAATTTCACAAAGAAATTCGGGTTCGGCCGAATCGAACTTTTACGAAGTTCCCCATCATAAATGCCGGCATGGTGGGAGCGGGCCGGCCGGTTCCGCTGTCAGCGGGCCGGCAAAGCCGGCCCGCTGACAGCGGAGCCGGCCGGCCGGCGGGTCGGTAAAGCCAGCAAAAATGCTTTTTTTGTTTTTTTTTTTGTTTTTTAAATGCCGGCATGGTGGGAGCGGGCCGGCCGGCTTTACCGGCCCGCCGGCCGGCTCCGCTGACAGCGGAACCGGCCGGCCCGCTCCCACCATGCCGGCATTTTTTTTTTTTAATTTCCGGAAAAATTCGATCGGCACGAACCACAAAATATTCGGGTTCGTGCCGAATCGAATATTTCCTGAAATTCGGAGCGAATTCCGGTTCGTCCGAACCGGTTCGCTCATCTCTACTTGTCAGCTGTGATTTATGTGCATAACCTTCACCACATCATGACACTGATATGGCTTCTCTCCAGTGTGTGCCCTATAATTATGGATCATGGCGTGGCAGTGGAAATTCACACTTCCAGACTTTTAAAAGGTTATTCTCCAGTGTGAGTCCTCTGATGTTCAAGCAGGTTTGAACGGTGTGTAAAACACTTGTCGCACTCATTACATGAAAATGGCTTCTCTCCAGTGTGAGTCTTCTGGTGAGTAAGCAGGTTTGCATGTTGTGTAAAGCACTTGCCACAATCAGGACAGGAATATGGCTTCTCCCCAGTGTGAGTCCTCTGATGTGTAAGAAGGTTTGTATGGTGTGAAAAGCTCTTGTCACACTCAGGACATGAAAACGGCTTCTCTCCAGTGTGAGTCTTCTGGTGTGTAAGCAGGTTTGTATGGTGTGTAAAGCACTTGTTACACTCAGGACATGAAAATGGCTTCTCTCCAGTGTGAATTCTCTGGTGTGTAAGCAGGTTTGCATGTTGTGTAAAGCACTTGCCACAATCAGGACAGGAATATGGCTTCTCCCCAGTGTGGGTCCTTTGATGTGTAAGAAGGTTTGTATGGTGTGAAAAGCTCTTGTCACACTCAGGACATGAAAATGGCTTCTCTCCAGTGTGAATCATCTGATGACTTTTGAGCTGTGACTTACAAATATACAATTTTCCACACTCGGAGCACTGATGTGGCTTCACTCCTGTGTGGATCATCTGATGTCTAAGAAGATTTGAATGATGAGCAAAGCATTTGCCACATTCAGAGCATGGGAACGGCTTCTCTCCAGTGTGACTCCTCTCGTGACTTGTGAGCTCTGATTTAAAACTGAAACATTTTCCACACTCAGAGCACTGATATGGTTTTCCTGGTTTAGGGCTCATCGTGGGCTGATGAAGATCAATGTATCTGTTAAATGGATTCCAGCTTCCTGATAAATGTTCAACCTGTAAGAAAAATACAGAAAGTCATGTAAATTACACAAGCGGTATTTCAGTGTGACTTTTTTGGAGTCTACAAATTTTTGAACGAGTAGTAAAGTATTTGCCACTATCAAAGCATGAGAATAGCTTCTCTCATTTTGGTATTTTAGTCATGGCAAAAAGTCAGCTCAAGTTAAATATATATTGTAATGTGATAAGTGCACACTAGTTACCAGTATGAGATATTTTGGAAATATTACATTTACAGATCTGAGAGCAGAGTATAGGTTACAGGTGAGTAATTCCCTGAGAGGAGTATCTTCCCCTTGGTGTTAAACTATTGCTGCACCTCTGGTGCATCCAAGAATATAGTTTTAAGGTGGTTCGGAACTGGAGACCTAAATATTTATGGTTCAAGGATAGTTTTGGAGATGGGACAAACTGAGATGGATTTGGCTTTGATTCACAGTTCTGATTTGTGATTCTGTATTTGGCTTGGGGCTAGGGCTATCTGTGACCCAGTTATTCATGGTTCTGTGTTGGCACCGGCTGCTTGAAGAGATTTTCCTTTCATGCATGTGATGGAAGGCAGATCCCTGCAGGGGGTCACTCATGGCTGGGACACTGTGGCTTTATTTCAGGCCAGGGGTGTGAGATGAAACATGGATTTTGCACCCCCCCTCCCCGTGGGTGTGAGGCCTGCACAACTTTCTGAGAGCAGGACTGGGTTGAGAATTACAACTGCCCGCGCTACCTATGAATCCAACTTGTTGAGAAGGGACATTTGCTATGGGAATAGAATGAGCTGGAGAAATCAGTTATAAAATATAGTATTTGTCCTGATTGTCCCCACAATTATTATTAAACTAAACAAATGAAAATACATCTACTCAGCACTGGCGTCATTCTAATTATTTGATAAACCAAGCTTAACTTAACTAAAACTTCCATCTCAGTGAGCTTATCTGCTTTAACACACTAACAAGTGCAAAACATATTTGAAGGCACCTACAACGGTGCCATAGGATCATTCCTGACCAGTTCATGTACAGTCTGGTACGGAGGGGCCTCAGCCTAAGACAAGCAGAGGCTGAAGAGAATAACCAGGATTGCTGAGAGGTTAATTGGATCCCCCCTACCTTCTCTGGATGATCAATACATGAGTAGAATCTCCTCAAGGGCTAAGAAGATATTTGGAGACGTGACTCACCCAGGTCATCCCTTCTTCAGGCTCCTACCATCTGGCCGCAGATTCATGGCACATTCTACCAAAACTTCCAGACACAAAAACACTTTTTTTCCTCTGGCCGTTATGGCTCTGAATAATCCCAGTGTGTGAGTGGCACCTAACCACATTCTGCTCTGCATTACTGACAACTATTTCAATCACTATAGATTACCTGAACTGTATCGTTATTCTTGTTATACTTTGTTACGTACGTAATTGTTATAGCTCTCATGGTGTATCTCCTTGCCAAAAAAGCATTCCTTGTTTGTACCCTGTACTTACTTGGTGGTTCAATAAAGTATTGAAGTATTGAAGTAATGACTAAATTGTTACTCAGCAGATTCCATCTATTAATTCCTTCAATATATCACAAATTATGACTATTCTCCTCTTGGAATTATATAAAATCCATTCAGCACATAAAATACACTAATATATAAAAGATTGTATAGATAATATGGTCAGCTCCATTAAATTACACATCTATTTGACACACAATAACATGCTATGTTTATACTATGGAGCACAATATCACCAGACACAGCCAAATCATTTACCCAACATGATAATAACCATCACATATAACCTAATAGTAACTGAAGTCATATCTACCTGGTATAGGGCAGTATGGGGATCCCCTCGCCGCTCTCCTGACCCGTCTGCTATTGCTGTGACTGAGCCGGCCTCACCTTATATTGTCTGTACAAACATTCTCTAACATGAGGCGGCTTTGGATTGGCTAAATGGAAAAATCTTAATAAACAAAGGTATGTCAATGTCGTCTTATTGGGGAGTTTCACTGGGCTTTGTTTCTCACCCAGCAGTATGACAGATTCATTAGCATTGCAGCAAGGAGACAGAAGGGAGGGAGAATCTTTATTTGAAACACAATAGACGAGACTCTCATCATTAACAAAGAAATTACATGACACCATAATGAACACAATAGACTGAAACTGAGAAAGAAATAAGTTGCAGTCTTTGATTGCAAAAGTGTAACAGCTTTATAGTAAAAAAATCCTAAACTAGGACATGCACAATTTTAATTTGTTAAATTTTGTCGAGTATTTAATATGTTCACAATTATTATTTAATTATTACTTAATAGTAATAAAACCTAAAAAAGCTTACGTTGAAAGGTGTTTCTTCCCACCCCTCACATCAAATAGAAGAAATTTTATAAGGACACACAGGCCAAAATATCAACCTCGATTCAGTGTCATTATATAATTCCTTCTATTTGATGTTACAGGGTGGGAAGTTATTGAATTGAGTCCATAGTTTGCAAAGTCTCTTCTAGGACAGTTATATTGTAAGTCTTTGCTTCATAAGATAAGACAATGTAACATCACATGACTGATATGAGATAACAGCTGTACAAGCAAGATACAGAAAGGCAGGTATCCTGAGCTGTAGTTCATTGGAAAATAGTGGTGGCAGCTGTGGAAGAATGCAATGACATTAATTATACAACACCACCTCTGTGTGAAACCTCTGGAACAATAACAAGATACAAATATAAGTCTTGTTCTATATTAGTTGTATCCTTAGCAATGGCGGGAGCTGAAATGGGTTGAGCATTGAGTACGGTGGCTTGGGAATTCCTCATGCTGAGTACACACTCGGAGCATCCAAAGCCAAAGACAACTTAGCAAAGTGTTCTCAGAGAAAAACTACATTATAAATAGAGTTTATTCAGAAAATTTCAAAATGTGACACAGAAGATATAAGTAATGATACAGTAGTAGCCCACCATGGAATTGAATGTCTTTGTGGTCACTCACTGAAGCACAAAAATCTAGGACACTGGGTCACCGGGCACTGGACAATACTGTCTTATCTGTGGTGTTTCTGTAGCAGTCAGTTGAACCAGCTGAACTATATTTTTTCTAGCATTATTTTTGCCAGTCCCTTGACTGCTTCTCTCAGCTATGAAATTTGGTGCTTTTGTAAGACACATTGCTTTCGTGGTGAGGTGACTCCTTTGGTGTCTTGTCAGTAGAGATGAGCGAACTTTTGAAAAGTTCGATTCGGCCGATTCGCCGAATTTCACAAAGAAATTCGGGTTCGGCCGAATCGAACTTTTACGAAGTTCCCCATCATAAATGCCGGCATGGTGGGAGCGGGCCGGCATTTAAAAAACAAAACAAAAAAAAAAAAAAGCATTTTTGCCGGCATGGTGGGAGCGGGCCGGCCCGCTCCGCTGTCAGCGGAACCGGCGGAGCTCTGATGACGCGCCCTCAGATGACAGCTGAGAGCGGCGCCGGCCTCCACGCTCCGGACCTGCAGGTAAGTGTTTGCTTTTTTTTTGAAATGCCGGCATGGTGGGAGCGGGCCGGCCGGTTCCGCTGACTTTTTTTTTTTTTTTTTTTTTTTTAAATGCCGGCATGGTGGGAGCGGGCCGGCCGGCTTTACCGGCCCGCCGGCCGGCTCCGCTGACAGCGGAACCGGCCGGCCCGCTCCCACCATGCCGGCATTTTTTTTTTTTTAATTTCCGGAAAAATTCGATCGGCACGAACCACAAAATATTCGGGTTCGTGCCGAATCGAATATTTCCTGAAATTCGGAGCGAATTCTGGTTCGTCCGAACCGGTTCGCTCATCTCTACTTGTCAGCTGTGATTTATGTGCATAACCTTCACCACATCATGACACTGATATGGCTTCTCTCCAGTGTGTGCCCTATAATTATGGATCATGGCGTGGCAGTGGAAATTCACACTTCCAGACTTTTAAAAGGTTATTCTCCAGTGTGAGTCCTCTGATGTTCCAGCAGGTTTGAACGGTGTGTAAAACACTTGTCGCACTCATTACATGAAAATGGCTTCTCTCCAGTGTGAGTCTTATGGTGAGTAAGCAGGTTTGCATGTTGTGTAAAGCACTTGCCACAATCAGGACAGGAATATGGCTTCTCCCCAGTGTGAGTCCTCTGATGTGTAAGAAGGTTTGTATGGTGTGAAAAGCTCTTGTCACACTCAGGACATGAAAACGGCTTCTCTCCAGTGTGAGTCTTCTGGTGTGTAAGCAGGTTTGTATGGTGTGTAAAGCACTTGTTACACTCAGGACATGAAAATGGCTTCTCTCCAGTGTGAATTCTCTGGTGCGTAAGCAGGTTTGCATGTTGTGTAAAGCACTTGCCACAATCAGGACAGGAATATGGCTTCTCCCCAGTGTGGGTCCTTTGATGTGTAAGAAGGTTTGTATGGTGTGAAAAGCTCTTGTCACACTCAGGACATGAAAATGGCTTCTCTCCAGTGTGAATCATCTGATGACTTTTGAGCTGTGACTTACAAATATACAATTTTCCACACTCGGAGCACTGATGTGGCTTCACTCCTGTGTGGATCATCTGATGTCTAAGAAGATTTGAATGATGAGCAAAGCATTTGCCACATTCAGAGCATGGGAACGGCTTCTCTCCAGTGTGACTCCTCTCGTGACTTGTGAGCTCTGATTTAAAACGGAAACATTTTCCACACTCAGAGCACTGATATGGTTTTCCTGGTTTAGGGCTCATCGTGGGCTGATGAAGATCAATGTTTCTGTTAAATGGATTCCAGCTTCCTGATAAATGTTCAACCTGTAAGAAAAATACAGAAAGTCATGTAAATTACACAAGCGGTATTTCAGTGTGACTTTTTTGGAGTCTACAAATTTTTGAACGAGTAGTAAAGTATTTGCCACTATCAAAGCATGAGAATAGCTTCTCTCATTTTGGTATTTTAGTCATGGCAAAAAGTCAGCTCAAGTTAAATATATATTGTAATGTGATAAGTGCACACTAGTTACCAGTATGAGATATTTTGGAAATATTACATTTACAGATCTGAGAGCAGAGTATAGGTTACAGGTGAGTAATTCCCTGAGAGGAGTATCTTCCCCTTGGTGTTAAACTATTGCTGCACCTCTGGTGCATCCAAGAATATAGTTTTAAGGTGGTTCGGAACTGGAGACCTAAATATTTATGGTTCAAGGATAGTTTTGGAGATGGGACAAACTGAGATGGATTTGGCTTTGATTCACAGTTCTGATTTGTGATTCTGTATTTGGCTTGGGGCTAGGGCTATCTGTGACCCAGTTATTCATGGTTCTGTGTTGGCACCGGCTGCTTGAAGAGATTTTCCTTTCATGCATGTGATGGAAGGCAGATCCCTGCAGGGGGTCACTCATGGCTGGGACACTGTGGCTTTATTTCAGGCCAGGGGTGTGAGATGAAACATGGATTTTGCACCCCCCCTCCCCGTGGGTGTGAGGCCTGCACAACTTTCTGAGAGCAGGACTGGGTTGAGAATTACAACTGCCCGCGCTACCTATGAATCCAACTTGTTGAGAAGGGACATTTGCTATGGGAATAGAATGAGCTGGAGAAATCAGTTATAAAATATAGTATTTGTCCTGATTGTCCCCACAATTATTATTAAACTAAACAAATGAAAATACATCTACTCAGCACTGGCGTCATTCTAATTATTTGATAAACCAAGCTTAACTTAACTAAAACTTCCATCTCAGTGAGCTTATCTGCTTTAACACACTAACAAGTGCAAAACATATTTGTAGCAGTTTTTCCCCAAAATGTCACCTGTACATGTGATGGGGCATTTTTACAGGTAAGGGAAGGGGTATTTGTTTGAGAGTTCAGAAAATACAAGTTTGTGAGTTTGTTGGAAAACTGGCGAATTCTTCTTGAACATTCCCCATATTGTGCTGTTTCTGAAATTGCAAAAAAAACTATACTCATCTAATCTTGAAAAATTAGACACTTCACCTGTAGAAATGCCCCATTGCTGGCGAGTTGTTATGAAAACATGAAAAACAATATTTTTATTGCATTTTTTTGCATGTTAAAGTACAAAAACACTCTCAGAGTTGGGGATGGCTTACCAATTAATTAGCATTGCCCCCATAAGGTCCATACCCCCCTTTTCTGTAGAAAAAACACTATCTTATTGAGATATGAAACTATATTATATCTCAATGTAAAATATGTTTTGCCTTTAGTAAGAATCTGTGGACTGTGCTGAGTAATAAATGTGCCGATCAACAGAGATTCTTTTTAGGTACAATACACCTATTTACTATTCCCGCTAAAGTGTAACATGTGTTTTATCTGGCTACCCATCAGGGTTGGTGTCATCACCACTTACTCCTACTGCATCAATCATCAGATGGATAATACAATACTTTTCTTAGTACTTTTCATGCAGTATAGACATTCCTTAGTCCTATAGATATCTGATACGTATTATTGACTGAGCATGTCATACTTTATATTATCATTTATAAATATTCACATGTGCATAAACCCCTTTAGATTAACTAATGTACAGTAACAACTAAATAGTTACCTAGCAGCTTATTCATTTTATCTATTCTTTCCTTCAATATATCAATTAAAATGATGACAAGTCTCCTCTTGGAAATCTATAAAATCCATTTAACACATAAAATACACTAATATATAAAATATTGTATAGATAATATGGTCAGCCCCAACTAATTCCACATTTGTCTGACACACAATAAAATGTAATGTACAATGTTATTAGCACAATGTCACCAGACACAGCCAAATCATTCACCCAGACATGATAATAACCATCACATATAACCTAATAGTAACAGAAGTCATATCTACCTGGTATAGGGCAGTATGGGGATCCCCTCGCCGCTCTCCTGACCCGTCTGCTATTGCTGTGACTGAGCCGGACTCACCTTATATTGTCTGTACAAACATTCTCTAACTTGAGGCGGCTTTTGATTGGCTAAATGGAATGAATCTTAATAAGTAAAGGTATGTTAATGTCGTCTTACTGGGGAGTTTCACTGGGCTTTGTTCTTCATCCAGCTTTTCTGTTTCTCACCCAGCAGTATGACAGATTCATTAGCATTGCAGCAAGGAGACAAAAGGGAGGGAGGAGCCTTATTGGAAACACAATAGACAAGATCTCACCATTAACATAGAAATTACATGACACCATTATTGGCACAATAGACTGAAACTGGGAAAGAAATAAGATGTTGTCATTGCAAAAGTGTAACAGCTTCATGGTAAAAGATTCTAAACTATGAAACACAGAGTTTTTATCTGTTACATTTTGTTAAATTGTTAATATTTCCACAATTAATAATTATTACTTCATAGTAATGAGACCTAAAGACGCTCCAATGATATAGTGCTGGGTGCTAGTGTGGAAAGGTGTTTCTTCCCACCCCCTCACATCAAATAGAAGGAATTATATACTGACACACAGACTAAAATATCAACCTCAATTCAATAAGTATTGAAAACAATTTCACGGTAGTAAAAAAAAAACTTCAAAAAATCACTTTATAAGAAAAAAGCCTGAAAAGTCAATGACACTTTTTACTACAGTGTAAAGGGAGTAAAAAAATCTCTCCTTTTCTTAGGAGTATAAACGTATCACTGACTGTCATTGTATTACGAGCTGGTGATTCTGTAACAGTGACATTCTCAGGCTTTTTGCTCACAATGTGAATTTTTACTACCATGAGATTTTTTCGCCTCTTATTTAATTGAGTCCATAGTTTGCAAAGTCTCTTCCAGGACAATTGTAATGATCAAAGGGTTTGCTCACCAACAACTAAAATGCAGCCTAAACACAATGTAAAGTTTGTCCCCTTAGTCCCCAGCAGTGATTTCTTGTAATTGTAATGATAAAACTGCGACCAGCGACAGAAAAATAAAGTCTATAAAGTTTTGAACGAGTAGTAAAGCATTTGGCACTATCAGAGCGTGAGAATAGCTTTTCTCTTTTTGGAATTTCAGTTAAGGCAAAAAGTCAGCTCAAGTTAAATACATATTGTAATGTGATAAGCGCACATTCAAGATGAGACATTTTGGAAATAGTGCATTTACAGATCTGAGAGCAGAGTACAGGCTACAGGTGAGTAATTACAAACATGCAACAATGGACAACAACACCCCTCTGGGAGGAGTATCTTCCCCTCTGGTGTTAAACTATTTCTGCACTTCTGGTGTGTCCAAGAATATAGTTGCAGGATGTTTCAGAACTGGTGACCTCCATATTTCTGGTTCAAGGATAGTTATGGGGATGTGACAAATTGAGATGGATTTGGCTTTGATTTCTGATTCTGTATTTGGCTTGGGGCTTACGGGATCTGTGACCCAGTTATTTATGGTTCTTTTCCTTTCATGCATGTGATGGAAGGCAGCTCCCTGCAGGGGCTCACTCATGGCTGGGACACTACGACTTTATTTCAGGCCAGGGTTGTCAGATGGAACATGGATTTTTTTTTAAGCCCCCCCCCCATGGGTGTGAAGCCTGCACAGATTTCTGAGACCAGGACTGGGTTGAGAATAAAAAATAACCTGCATTATCTATGAAGCTAGCTTGTTGAGAAGGGACATTTGCTATGGGAATAGAATGAGTGGGACACTCAGGGATAACATATAATATTTCTCGTGATTATGCTCACAAATATTCTTAAACTACCGTATTTTCCGGCCTATAAGACGACCCCCAACATTTCCACTCAAAATATAGAGTTTGTTATATACTCGCCGTATAAGACTACTCCCTCTTCCGCACACCGAATAAAACGTCTGGCTGCTGAAAGAATGTTTCCTAAGTTTGGCCAAGCCAAGAGGGGAGATGCTGCACAGCCCACAAATGGTCTCCAAAAAATCCACACTAGCTGTGTCCTACACACTATGGTCATCCATCACAAAATGCAGAGATCAGGGAAACAACACTGATGTCAGCCAGGCCAGACAATCCCACAGACACTGGTGAACACACACAGATTGGCTCTGCCGGCCTAGAATCACTATTCTCAAACAGAATGACGCTACAGCCTTTACCACAGCATCCAAAGATGATACACACACCACACAGCCCTTTATTTATACTTTGGCTCTTATTTAAGAAGTCATAGCGACAGGTAGCAACTGGTGAACGCAGGACACGGCAGCAATTACACATTTATTAAGCAGAATCTGTTTAGCAACTGGGATAACACCATGTAGCCTCCGATTCATCATTTGCACAGCCTCAGCAAACAGCGCCGGCGTTCAGCCCTGACACAGCGCCATGTATGACCTCTCGCTACCTGTCGCTCTCCAATACATTTCAATAGACAATCCTTTTCTCCTCTTTAAACAGGGTTTTTTTTTATTTTGCAAAAAATCTCAAATAATGCTGTGCCCTCTTTTGGCATTGAAAAAGCATTTTTTTCTCAATTTTTTCATTTTTTATATATTTCTTCAGAAATGACATTAAAGTGTTCATGTTACAATGTTGCTACAATGTAATTCCATATGTTTTTACTTTGTTACTAGTGGATAGATGTTGAGTTGTGTGAGGCATTTTTTTTCTTGAATATGTTGTGAGTCGGTCGCTATGACCAGTCGCTAACATGTGCTCCCATACAGCGCTGTACTGGTCAAATAGTGACTCCTCACAATGTATTCAACATTACTGCACAGTGACTGAGTCGCTATGAACTAGCGACCCACGGCCCGAGCACAGCGACTACTAGCGGGCGCTCTGAAAATGCCAATACAGACGCTCATCTGTCGCTACCTGGCGTTAGTGATGAATCAGCCTGAAAGTCACATAGAACAAAGTGATATGTTAATGTGGTGTCATCAGGTTATTTCACCTGTTCTTTGGTTCTGTTTACCACCCAACAGTATGTTAAATTCATCAGCATTGCAGCAAAATAAACACTGGCAATAGGGAGGAGCTTTATTTGAATACAATAGACGAGACTCTCATCATTATCATAGAAATGAAGAGACACAATAACTGACACAATGGACTGAAACTGGGAAAAGAATATGATGAAGTCATTGTAAGTGTGTAACAGCTTCATGTTATAAGATACTAAACTAAGACACACGACTGTAAAATATCCAACTAATAAAGATTTATATTAGATATGTATATGTATTTCACCTGGTTTGTTGAGGGATCATAGTGAGTGCCAAGGGATTTTGTTAAATTTAAACAAGGCCATACCATGGTGCACCAAGTATGTAGGGGAATGGAAGAAGGGATGGGACTGGAAATTCACAGCAGAGACAGATTATTATTATTTATTTATATAACACCCTCTTCTTCTTCTGTAGAACTTTACTACGTGGTAAATAGAATAGAGTACACAGACAACTGCCAACCCAACGCAAAAAATGACAATGCAAACACTATGAGAGTGGGACACAATAGGATGAAGAGTCTGACCCCTTTGAGCTTAGTCTAAAGGAAGTGTTGGAAGCACAGGGAATGGGTCACGAGTAGTAGTTATTGAGTTGTTCAGGTGGCGTGTGCCAAGTGGAAATGCCTAAACCAGGTTATATGCTTGTCTGAAGAGATTGATTTTAAGGGTAGTTTTGGAAATTTTGAGTGTTGTGTAGTGTTGGATATAATGGGAAAGGGCATTCCAGAAAATGGCAGTTATGCCTGAGATGTCCTGTAGAGATGGGAATGAGAGGAGGTACCTGGCTGGAGAGTTAACATTTTAAACTGAATTCTCCATGAGTTTGGCAGCCAATGGAGAGACTGGCTGAAGCATTGCAAAAGCAATAGGAGAGGTAGATGAAGCGAGCAGCAGGTTATGTTCAAACTAGCACATAAATTATCTATTTCCAATACATATATAGAAGCCTCATACAAGATCTTAACAAGATGGTACAGGTACCATCCAAACTATCTAAGATGTCTCCTACTGTCTCCTCTTTATGTTGGAGATGTATAAAGAGACAGGGCATGGTGCTCCATATCTTCTGGAGCTGTCCTAAATTATCACACACAAATTAACTGGGTTAATTTCTAAACGATCACCTACCTACTTACCTAATAATCTTAGCAGTAACATTTATCCAAAACAAGAAGAAACCATTACATGCAACCTTGCAAAGGGGGTCTTCACCAACCTTTGTTGATGGTTTGGTCCAGGAGGCTTTTCAATCTGTGGTCTGATGGGCATACCACAGGATGGAGAGTATTCTATATAAATTATATTTTAATAATATTCACATGTGCATTGGCCTAATAAATAACTGTAATCCCTCAATAATAACTTACCCAGCAGCGTATTCATTTGGCTAAAAATAATGAATCTTAATAAGTAAAGGTATGTTAATGTCGTCTTACTGGGGAGTTTCACTGGGCTTTGTTTTCCATCCAACTATTCTGTTTCTCACCCAGCAGTATGACAGATTCATTAGCATTGCAGCAAGGAGACAAAAGGGAGGGAGGAGCCTTATTGGAAATACAATAGATGAGACTCTCATCATTATCATAGAAATCACATGACACCATAACTGACACAATAGACTGAAACTGGGAAAGAAATAAGATGCTGTCATTGCAAAAGTGTAACAGCTTCATGGTAAAAGATTCTAAACTATGAAACACAGAATTTGTATCTGTTACATTTTGGCAAATTGTTAATATTTCCACAATTTTTATTTATATATTACTTCATAGTAATGAGACCTAAAGACGCTCAAGTGATATAGTGCTGGGTGCTAGTGTGGAAAGGTGTTTCTTTCCACCCCCTCACATCAAATAGAAGGAATTATATACTGACACACAGGCTAAAATTTCAACCTCAGTTCGATAAGTATTGAAAACATTTTCACGGTAGTAAAATAAAACTTCAAAAAAATCATTTTATACAAAAAAAGCCCGAAAAGTCAATGAGATTCATTTGAATGTCATTTAAAATGTCCCTTTTGTAAAGGGAGTAAAAAAATCTCTACTTTCTTAGGAGTATAAAAGTATCACTGACTGTCATTGTCTTACTAGCTGGTGATTCTGTAACAGTGACATTCTCAGGCTTTTTGCTCACAAGGTGAATTTTTACTACCATGAGATTTTTTTCGCCTCTTATTTCATTGAGTCCATAGTTTGCAAAGTCTCTTCTAGGACAATTATATTGTAATGATCAAAGTCTTTGCTTCATAAGATAAGACAATGTAACATCACATGACTGATATGAGATAACAGCTGTACAAGCAAGATACAGGAAGGCAGCCGATGATGAATACAGAATATGGAAGCAAGAGAAAGTGCAAACATTGCTACAGTCAAGAAAAAAGTTAGGAAGATAGAAAATGATCAGGGTATATCACAGTATCAAACAATGCTATGTAACTGCTATATGATGAGCCACTTATGCTCACAGTTCACAGATGAATAGGCTGATTTAAGACTAGCGTCAAGACTATGGAGCAAAGGAGTGTCTATTGCTATAACCTAGCTTTGGCACTGGAAAAGTGACGCTGTAGTATCTTGTCCAGCATTGATAAATGTGATGTGTGGAGGGCGCTGTAGAAAGGCTCTCCCTGAATCAATGCAGCGTTTACCCATGCTGTTCTTGTTTCCTAACCAATCTGTAGCAGTGTTTTTTTCACCCACATTACTCACACAGCTTTATTACACATCACAATTCTTTTCATTTTATAGTGTTTTTTAACAGTTTTTTAACAGTTTTTTTAATGAAAATAAAGTTCTGAAAATCAAATGATCTTTACACATCATTCCACACAGCAGTTGTGTTTGTGTGTGACTGAAGCTTGATTCTGGAAAAAAAAGTTTGCTTGAGCTTGTGATAATCTTGTATTTTGCTTTTATGATTGGCATGGTTTGCTCCAGCTCGTAAGTTCTGATTGAATGTTTTTGTCACTTGCTTCATGGTCACCTGGCTGATGCCGATGAGGAGGGCAGCAGTGGTCTGAAAAGTCCCCACTCCAAGATTTCCAAGAGGCACACAGGTGCATTATGCCAGGTATAGCCTGCTGCCAGTGGTCGGTCAATTTTGTGTCGGATTTGGCCATACAACGACAAAAGCACAGCACAATTCAGCTGAAACCTGCTGCAGATTTGCTAATTACTCAAATCCCTCACAGACAGGCGGGTACTAAAACATCTCTGGGCCTGTAATCTCACCACCCTGGCTTCCAAATACTCCTGTGATATCTCAGTGCTGGCAGCACATCGCAGCCACACAGCAAACATCAGGCCAAAAGCTTCCTCCTCACACCTGTTCCATTGCCAATACACAGAGATCACAGAAACAACACAGATGTCAGCCAGGCCAGACAAGCCCAGAGACACTGGTGAACACACACAGACTGGCTCTGCTGGCCTGGAATCCCAATTCTTAAACAGAATGATGCTACAGCCTTTGCTGCCGCATCCAAAGATGATACACACAACACATAACCCCTTATTTAAACTTATCCACTTGCAAAGTATCAGTCACAGCAGAGGCCCCTTCCCATGCTTCAGCAAGGTAGCAGTGCCAGGCATTGTGGTTGAAGCAGCGTCAGTTGTTACCTGTCGCTGTAGGTCAGGAAACAATGGGCAGAACTGGATTGAAGAGTTTAATGCTTATAATTAATATTACACACATTCATTTGTACAGAACTTGCATTGGCACCTGTCAGTAATGAAAACGCAGGACCTAGATGTCACAACATGTATTTTTTGTGGGGGGGGGGTTAAATTTGATTTTCAATGGCTAATTTTGCTTAACGAAGTGTAATTTGGACACCAACAACTAAATTGCAGCCTAAACGCAATGTAAAGTTTGTCACCTTTGTCCCCATCAGTGATTTCTTGTAACTGTAATGATGAAACCTTTACCAGCGCTGGAAAATACAGCGCCAAATATTTCAAGGAGGAAAAAGTGAATAAATATGCCGGGGAGTACCTGAATAATGGCGGTACAAAGTGACGCTCACTGGTCCTGGGATAATCAGCTGCCGGGTCCAACAGGCACTGACATAGGCCGGCCAATACCTAGTGCAACAAGTTTATTTTACGGTGCGGATGAGGCCAGGAAGAGGAAGGGCTCAAGAACCCCAAAACACGCGTCAGGACAGAAACACTATCAGCTTAGTGTGATATATTCCTGTGTCCAAGGTTATATATGAATAGATTATACATAAGAATGACATCTCTCTCTCTATATATATATATATATATATATATATTTGGGGTGTATTGGTGTGCATTAATGAAAACAGTTGTCATAGTGCACGGTGTGTACCCATAGCTGACTTTACATCATGATGGTAACTATTTCCTCTTTGGACATACATCATTTAATCTGTGAACTGTGAGGATTGGCGGGTCATCATATAACAATAGTCTATGATCTTTTGTGTATCTCTGTAACTTTTGCATTTATTGTCACATGTTCTGCTTTCATTTTTTTAGCTTTATAAATGAATGGATGCTTAAATAGTAAGTCCACTTTCCATTGAATTTTTGAAAGTGTTTATTTTTGTGCCAAAATGATGTATTCAATGTAATGGGCTGATGTAGTATTTATTTCTTATGGTAGTAAATCAGTAATATGTCAGTATCTGTAATCTGTTGCTATTGGAAACGTACACCAAGTTTGTACACCAAAAAGAAAGAGGTGACCCTGCACTCAGAGAACACTGCTGCTGGGCCTGTGTAAGGTTAAGTGATCTGCCTCACCTCAGCAATGGTCATAGCGGCAGTGTTCTGTATGTGCAGGACACAATCCTCTCTTCTTGGTGTACAGACGTGTTGTACGTTGCCAATAGCAAATGTTTGCAGTTAGTGATAAACGCTTCCATAAAACTCACCTTTACTAACAAAGGAAAAAATAAATTACATTTTATAAAAATATACACTTATACACAAAATTACATCAAAAGTAGACCCTTTATTTAATGACCACAATGTCCAGAGGTAACATTGCTTATGATACCCGCCTTCCTGTATCTTGCTTGTACAGCTGTTATCTCATATCAGTCATGTGATGTTACATTGCTTTATCTTATGACATGTTTAGGACAATTTTCCGATACATTTATACTTGTCCCAAGACATTGCTTAGTTGGGGTGTCTGGGGTGGAGATACTGCACATTATAATAATGGTATTAGTGGGAACTCTTTAATATGATTCTCTGTAAGAGATTAAATAAATTCAGCTAAGTCCCTCCGTGTCAGTGAATGTTTGTAGAGACATTATAATGTGAGGCCGGGGGTCAGTCAGTCATAGGAATCACATAAAGTGACCATAAAACTATACAAAGAAGATGCTATTTCCTATTACTATGATTAGATATGTAACAGTAATGTTGATGTTTGCATTCATTTTATGTTTGAACCAATAAGAATATCATTGGTTCAGTTTGGTTCAATCAGAGTCTAATGTGAATCATATTTTATGGAAATTGACCGGGTTGTCCAGGGACCAGGAACAAGCTGAAATATAACATAGTTCCATAGCTCAATACTATTGTGTTTGGTCTAGTAAAGAATCTGATCATTGCAATATAATTGTTCCAGAAGGGACTTTGCAAACTATATATTGGTCTGTGTGTCATTATATAATTTCTTCTGTTTGATGTGAGGTGTTGGGAAGTACCATTTGGACACAGTCCCAGCACTTTATTACTTGAGTTTTTTTTTAGGTTTCATAACTAGTAAATATAATTGTAAAAAAAATGCCCCAATCTAACAAAATGTAATGGATACAAATACTGTGTGTCCGAGTTTAGGATATTTTACTATGAACCTGTGACTGCACCTAATTTCTTTCCCAGTTTCAGTCTATTGTGTCATGTGATTTCTATGATAATGATGAGAGTCTAATCTATTGTGTTTCAGATAAGGCTCCTCCCTCCCTTTTGCTGCAATGCTAATGAATCTGTCATACTGCTGGGGGATAAACAAAGCCGAGTGAAACTCCCTAGTAACACAACATTAACATACCTTTGTTTATTCAGATTTATTCCATTTAGCCAATCCAAAGCCGCCTCATGTTAGAGAATGTTTGTACAGACAATATAAGGTGAGGCCGGCTCAGTCACAGCAATAGCAGACGGGTCAGGAGAGCGGCGAGGGGATCCCCATACTGCCCTATACCAGGTAGATATGACTTCTGTTACTATTAGGTTATATGTGATGGTTATTATCATGTCTGGGTAAATGATTTGGCTGTGTCTGGTGATATTGTGCTATAGAATATAAACATAACTTACAGAGCAATTAATAGAAATTGCCAATTTTGGACATGGGTTGTTCCAGACAGGGAAGGCCCACGCCTCATTGTTGTTGCTGTCTTCTTGAGAAAATGGGATTCAGTCACAACTTTAGAAGAATTTCACAAAATATTTATGTTTGTCCCAATGCATGGGATAGATGGGATATTTAAAATAGAGATAGATGGAGATAAAGTTAGAAGGATCAGAGGTAGACGGTAAAGAAAAGAAAACAGGGGCAGAGACATGTCTTTAGCAATGCATTTGAATGATTCAATGAATTGCTGGGTATGAGCCCGTCTCAGTCTCCATCCCTATCTAGATGAGCTGCCTGAATTATTAGTAATACTATCTGAGAAGGCTTAGGTCCAAATTGGTTGTGGATTGTTTTCCTTCATGCCACCCAGACATAATCTAAAAAATCAATTTAGCTACTTCTGCACCTCTTGAGAAGTAGAGAATTGAGTTATCCAAATGATTTCTGATTTTTGGAGAGGCTGAGCTTGAAGAGTAAATCTGAGTTTGTCTCAATTAGCACACATTGAAGTAAAAAAAAAATCTTTAAAACTCAAAATCTGACGCTCATAAAAGGAAATGGAAAGTGCACATTATCTTTAGTGGGGTAAGCATTTTATTTTAGAAATTACAATATAAAAACAGCCTATGGAAAATCCAAACATATAAAAATTAGCCTATTTAATTTTATAGGCTGTTGTTGTTAAATAAAATATCTATGAAAAAATGAAAAATGCTCTGTTTCTCCAAGTTCAACCTCTCTAAAAAATACCAAATCATATGGATAACCCACACTGACCTCAAATCAGTAAACCTTCCTTAAAATAACTCACAGAAATGAGATCAGGGCAATTTCAAGCTTTATTTCAGAATAGGACACGAGACAAAATAAGGTGTGATTCAAAGAAAATCTTTATCTTTCAGTCACTTGCCATATGCATCACTTATCACAGTGTAGAACCATTAAACAATCACAAACCATCTATTGCAGTATAAAGCTACAACAATATTGACTTCTTTGATTTGTGTACTACTTGTGTAATTAACAAGACTTTCTGTGTTCTTCTCACAGGCTGATAATTTAGCCGGAGCTGGAATCCATTGTACAGATAAATTGATCTCCATCAGACCATAATGAGCCCCACAGGAGTGAAGCCATATCAGTGCTCTGAATGTGGGAAACAGTTCAGTCTTAAGTTACAGCTTTCATGTCACCAGAGGTGTCACACTGGAGAGAAGCCATTCCCATGTTCTGAATGTGGCAAATGCTTTAGATTGCATAAGCAGCTGCTTGTCCACCTAAGGATTCACACCGGAGAGAAGCCATTTTCATGTCCTGAATGTGGAAAGTCCTTTACAGATATTTCAAACCTAAATAAGCACAAAATGACTCACACCGGAGAGAAGCCATTTCCATGCCCTGAGTGTGGCAAGTACTTTGCACGTCATTCAAACCTGCTTACCCACCAGAGGACTCACACTGGAGAGAAGCCGTATCAATGTCCTGAATGTGGTCAAAGTTACGTGCAAAAATCACAGTTGAAAAGACACCAAAAGATTCACACTGCCGTGCCTGCAATGTAGAATGTACCAAACTTCACACCCGCAGAATCTCTTACTGAGAGATTTGTCAGAGGTGTATAGTGAAAGTTATCTTTAAAAAAAATAAAGATGGGAAGAACCGCTGGGCAGGAACATTTAGAAACAAAGTTAATGTAATCATGCTCTATTGACCTTTATTGTTTATCACTTCAAAACAATTGATTGTGCAGAGGTGATCAGACCACT
The DNA here is from genome assembly GCA_027917425.1 of Gastrophryne carolinensis. Classification (NCBI taxonomy): domain Eukaryota; kingdom Metazoa; phylum Chordata; class Amphibia; order Anura; family Microhylidae; genus Gastrophryne; species Gastrophryne carolinensis. Next base: position 7,045,527 of record CM051236.1, on the reverse strand, counting down.
CTGGATCATGAATTGAAATGTAACATATATTCCTTTAGATCAACATCTTCCATTTTATAACACTTGGTCCCTGTGGATTCATTATCACTGATTATCAATCCCTGATCCAGTGTGTGAACATTTTGGGCTTTAGAGAGAAACCACATAGACACTAATTTCCATAATTGTCTGCTATTGTAACTAGAGATGAGCGAACTTTTGAAAAATTCGATTCGACTGATTCGCCGAATTTTCCGACAAAAATCGTTTCGACCCGAATAAATTCGCGACGAATCGCTATTAAAAACGGCTATTTCTGAGCCTCCTACAGCCTCAATAGGGTTGTAAACCATTCAGCCTTGCTGTAACACGCACAGGATGCGTGCTGGGTTTGTTAAATAATACTTTGAAGAAATATCACATGCAGATCAGAGGCATCGCTAATAGAATCGCAGAGCGGCACAATTGCAGAGAGTTGAAGTGGCATCACTATGAGGGGCAGAAGGAGCCCAAATATACACTGGAGTTGGCCTCAGGAGCCCAAAAATTGGATGAATCACACCCTGGAGTTGGCAGAAGTTGGCAGCAGCAGCAGGAGCCCAAATATACACTGGAGTTGGCTTCAGGAGCCCAAAAATTGGATGAATCACACCCTGGAGTTGGCAGAAGTTGGCAGCAGCAGGAGCAGGAGCCCAAATATACACTGGAGTTGGCCTCAGGAGCCCAAAAATTGGATGAATCACACCCTGGAGTTGGCAGAAGTTGGCAGCAGCAGCAGCAGGAGCCCAAATATACACTGGAGTTGGCCTCAGGAGCCCAAAAATTGGATGAATCACACCCTGGAGTTGGCAGGAGTTGACAGTAGTAGCAGCAGGAGCCCAAATATACACTGGAGTTGGCCTCAGGAGCCCAAAAATTGGATGAATCACACCCTGGAGTTGGCAGAAGTTGGCAGCAGCAGCAGCAGGAGCCCAAATATACACTGGAGTTGGCCTCAGGAGCCCAAAAATTGGATGAATCACACCCTGGAGTTGGCAGAAGTTGGCAGCAGCAGCAGCAGGAGCCCAAATATACACTGGAGTTGGCTTCAGGAGCCCAAAAATTGGATGAATCACACCCTGGAGTTGGCAGGAGTTGACAGTAGTAGCAGCAGGAGCCCAAATATACACTGGAGTTGGCTTCAGGAGCCCAAAAATTGGATGAATCACACCCTGGAGTTGGCAGGAGTTGACAGCAGCAGCAGCAGCAGGAGCCCAAATATACACTGGAGTTGGCTTCAGGAGCCCAAAAATTGGATGAATCACACCCTGGAGTTGGCAGAAGTTGGCAGCAGCAGCAGCAGCAGGAGCCCAAATATACACTGGAGTTGGCTTCAGGAGCCCAAAAATTGGATGAATCACACCCTGGAGTTGGCAGGAGTTGACAGTAGCAGCAGCAGGAGCCCAAATATACACTGGAGTTGGCTTCAGGAGCCCAAAAATTGGATGAATCACACCCTGGAGTTGGCAGAAGTTGGCAGTAGTAGCAGCAGGAGCCCAAATATACACTGGAGTTGGCTTCAGGAGCCCAAAAATTGGATGAATCACACCCTGGAGTTGGCAGAAGTTGGCAGTAGCAGCAGCAGGAGCCCAAATATACACTGGAGTTGGCTTCAGGAGCCCAAAAATTGGATGAATCACACCCTGGAGTTGGCAGGAGTTGACAGTAGCAGCAGCAGGAGCCCAAATATACACTGGAGTTGGCCTCAGGAGCCCAAAAATTGGATGAATCACACCCTGGAGTTGGCAGGAGTTGACAGTAGCAGCAGCAGGAGCCCAAATATACACTGGAGTTGGCTTCAGGAGCCCAAAAATTGGATGAATCACACCCTGGAGTTGGCAGAAGTTGGCAGCAGCAGCAGCAGGAGCCCAAATATACACTGGAGTTGGCTTCAGGAGCCCAAAAATTGGATGAATCACACCCTGGAGTTGGCAGGAGTTGACAGTAGCAGCAGCAGGAGCCCAAATATACACTGGAGTTGGCTTCAGGAGCCCAAAAATTGGATGAATCACACCCTGGAGTTGGCAGAAGTTGGCAGCAGCAGCAGCAGCAGGAGCCCAAATATACACTGGAGTTGGCTTCAGGAGCCCAAAAATTGGATGAATCACACCCTGGAGTTGGCAGAAGTTGGCAGCAGCAGCAGCAGCAGGAGCCCAAATATACACTGGAGTTGGCTTCAGGAGCCCAAAAATTGGATGAATCACACCCTGGAGTTGGCAGAAGTTGGCAGCAGCAGCAGCAGCAGGAGCCCAAATATACACTGGAGTTGGCTTCAGGAGCCCAAAAATTGGATGAATCACACCCTGGAGTTGGCAGAAGTTGGCAGTAGCAGCAGCAGGAGCCCAAATATACACTGGAGTTGGCCTCAGGAGCCCAAAAATTGGATGAATCACACCCTGGAGTTGGCAGGAGTTGACAGTAGCAGCAGCAGGAGCCCAAATATACACTGGAGTTGGCTTCAGGAGCCCAAAAATTGGATGAATCACACCCTGGAGTTGGCAGGAGTTGACAGTAGCAGCAGCAGGAGCCCAAATATACACTGGAGTTGGCTTCAGGAGCCCAAAAATTGGATGAATCACACCCTGGAGTTGGCAGGAGTTGACAGTAGCAGCAGCAGGAGCCCAAATATACACTGGAGTTGGCTTCAGGAGCCCAAAAATTGGATGAATCACACCCTGGAGTTGGCAGAAGTTGGCAGTAGTAGCAGCAGGAGCCCAAATATACACTGGAGTTGGCTTCAGGAGCCCAAAAATTGGATGAATCACACCCTGGAGTTGGCAGGAGTTGACAGTAGCAGCAGCAGGAGCCCAAATATACACTGGAGTTGGCCTCAGGAGCCCAAAAATTGGATGAATCACACCCTGGAGTTGGCAGGAGTTGACAGTAGTAGCAGCAGGAGCCCAAATATACACTGGAGTTGGCTTCAGGAGCCCAAAAATTGGATGAATCACACCCTGGAGTTGGCAGAAGTTGGCAGTAGCAGCAGCAGGAGCCCAAAAAATGGCCTAAAGACATAAATATGTTTTGCACCATTTGTAAAGTGTAAAACGTGGCACCATGCTGAATCTAGTCGCATGCATCAGGCATTGGTGGGTGGAAATCCTGGCTGATCCATCCCTGATTCATTTTGACAAAGGTGAGTCTCTCCACATTTTTAGTTGACAGACGAGTTCTCCTCGCCGTAACTATGGCCCCCGCCGCACTAAACACCCGCTCAGATGGCACGCTACTTGCCGGGCAGGACAGCTTTTCCAGGGCAAACTCTGCTAGTTGCGGCCACAAATCAAGTTTGGCTGCCCAGAAGTCCAGCGGATCCTCAAGGTGTGTTGGCATGGTCATGTCAAAGTATGACATGACCTGCTGGTTCAGGTCCTGCTCCAGGTCTTCCTGCTGCTCATGAGTAGCCTCACTATGCGGGTGTAGAAAGCTACTCATTAGCGACTGAAGACTGAGGCTGCTGCTGCTGATGGAGCTTCTGCTGCTGCTGCTGCCAACCCCCCCAGCGGCCATGGCAGTGGAAGGTGAGCGCAGAGGTCCCCTCGAGTCAGACCTGCGAGAGTATGGACCATGGCGCAGATAGGCATCGGCCAACTGCCTACGTAGAATGTCTTTGTAGTAGTTGAGTTTGTCCTCCCTCTCGGTGGGTTTAAAAAATGCCCCCATTTTGTGCCGGAAGCGAGGGTCCAATAAGGTGGACAGCCAGAAGTCATCCCGCCGACAGATGGAAACAATTCTGGGGTCACTACGCAAGCATGTGAGCATGCTTCGTGCCATTTGCGCAAGTGACTCGGATGGACTACCTGTCTCCATCTCCACTGCATACTGCCACGGTGTGCCCGGGTCCTCTGTCTCTCCTTCCTCAAAAACCTCTAGCTCCTCTGGCTGCTCCTGCTCCTCCTCTCCTGTCCGCTGACTAGATAAACCAGCCATTTCGCCAAGCCTAAACTGTGTTTCGCTGGGCAACTCCTCCTCCTCCTCTTCCTCCTCCTCCTCCTCCAGTTCAGCTCCAACGGGGTTCATGTGGCCGTAAGATGTAAACGCCATGTCTCCAGTGCCCTGACCAGCCATGGTTTCCAACATGTGCTGTAGTACATGAAGCAGTGGAATCACGTCGTTCATCCCGTAATCCTGCCGACTGACAAATAAAGTGGCTTCCTCAAAGGGCCTGAGCAAACGGCAGGTGTCACGTATGAGCTGCCACTGGTTGACATTGAAGTTACACAGGGGAGTCCCCCTATCTGCTTGGATCATCAGGAAATCCGTGATGGCTTTTCTCTGTTCATATAATCGGTCCAACATGTGAAGGGTGGAATTCCAACGGGTGGAAACATCGCAAATCAGACTATGTTGGGGGATACCATTCTGACGCTGTAGCTCAAGAAGGGTGTGTTTGGCGGTGTAGGAGTGGCTGAAGTGCATGCAAAGTTTCCGTGAAGTTGTTAGGATGTCCTGCAGATGGGGGGAACACTTCAGAAACCGCTTGACAACCAGATTGAAGACGTGAGCCATGCAGGGGGCATGGGTCAGGCTTCCTTGGCGCAGCGCAGACAAAATGTTCTTCCCATTGTCGGTAACCATGATTCCCATTTTAAGTTTTCTCGGAGTAAGCCATGTTTGGATTTCCTGATGAATACATTTAAGCAGTTCCTCCCCTGTGTGACTCCGTTCGCCAAGACAAACCATGTGAAGCACTGCGTGACACCTCCGTGCCCTGCACACATGGTAGACTGGAGGGGCACTGAGACTGGAGCCTACAGTGGAGGGTGAGGAGATGGCGGAGGATGAGGAGGCCGAGTCGCACGGTGTCACAGGCCCAATGGGCAGAGAGCGCGGAGGCCGAAGCGGCGTGACCTGTCCAAGTTGCTGCTGCAAAGGGACCACATTCACCCAGTGGGCCGTAAACGACATGTACTGCCCCTGACCGTAGTTACAGCTCCAGATGTCGGCGCTGCCATGTATTTTGCTACACACCGACAGGCTCAAGGACTGGCCCACCTTCTGTTCAACAAAAGTGTGCAGCGCTGGTACTGCCTTCTTGGCAAAGAAATGACGGCTTGGGACTCTCCACCTCGGCTCGGCACAAGCCATCAGTTCTCTGAAAGGTGCAGATTCCACCACCTGAAAAGGGAGCGACTGCAGCACCAGCAACTTGGACAGGAGCACATTCAGCTTCTGCGCCGTAGGATGAGTGGGCGCATACTGCTGTCTCTTGGACATGGCTTCGCTGATGGATTGCTGGCGGGATGCATGACTTGGAGGAGGAGGAGGAGGAGCAGGAGCGACAGAGGATGGGTGTGACGCACAGCTGCCTTCGGCTGAGGTGCTGGAGCCTTGGCTGGCAGAAATTGGGAGCTCACTTGGTGAGGAAGCAGACTGGACCACCCCTTGGGAGCCTCGGTTCTCCCAGGTCGTTTTATGGTGACGCATCATATGTTGACGCAGGGCCGTGGTGCCAACATTTGGACCCTGGCCACGCTTCACCTTTTGCCTACATATCTTGCATGTGGCCATGTTACCCTCCTGCGGATGCCTCAGGAAAAACTGCCACACTGCCGAGTAGCTACTTTTCCCACCCCCTGGCCTCACTGATTCACTGCTGCTGTTGCCAACTCCAGGAACCCCTGCTCCACTACCTCCCGATAAGGTAGACTGCCGCACAGCAGGTGCTCTACCCCGGCCCCGGCCCCGGCCGGCTCCAGCCTTTGGAATTGTGCCCCCATGCTGACTGCTACCACCTTGCTGCCTCAGCTGCTGACTCCGGGGCAACCTGCGCCCCTCTTCTCCTGATGATGACGATGAAGCCCCTTCATCACCCGGCTCCCAAGTGCGATCGGCTTCATCGTCATCATCATCATCATCACCGGGTTGTGGCTGTACGTCACTGATGTTCGTGGATTCGTCAACAGTGTCTGGCGCAGGAGCTGGAACGCTCGCAGCACCCACGACACTGTCCACATCACTATTTGTCTGCCTAGCTAAAGAAGCCACCTCCATTTCTTGGCTGGGCAGTAGCTGCTGACTGTCCTCCTGTATCTGATCGTCCTCCTCACTAAAGAGTGGAGCTGAACCCAAAGCATAGGATACGTCGCTGGGGGAGGGAACGGCGTAGGACAGAGGCAATGGGAGGACAGGGACTGCTCTCGGGGCATGCCAACTCAGGGTTGTGTCAGAGGAACCTACCGACCCTAGACTGGGGGTCTCAGATGTAAGTTGTGATGATGTTGTTGATGAGCGCGTCAGCCAATCTACCACGGCAGATGCGTTACTGGTGGAGACCCGACCGCTAGCAGATACTGGCAGATTAGGTCTCTCAGCGTGACTCCTGCTGCTACTGGCCCCCAGTCTGATGCGAGCTCTGCCTGCGGAATCTTGGCCTCTGCCACTCCTCTTTTCACTTCCAGGCACTTGTCTGCCCGACATAGTCTAACTGGCGTGGTAGTAGGTGATATTTTAAGAACCCCCAGGCAGCAGTGGGTCTATATAAAACAGAATATAATGCACACCAAAAGTGAGCAGTAACACTCAGCCTCCAACAGGCCTGCTTAGTGTAAATAAGAGAGCTGCTTAGTGTAAATAAAGAGGGGTATGCTATGTTACAGAATGGGATGCCTCAACAGAAGTGCACCTGGCAGGCAGCAGTAAGCCTATGCCCAGCAAAAGTGTCTTATAATATAAATATAATAAGAGCAAATGCTTATATGGTCTTAAACAGAGGCTGCTTTAGTCACAGAATGGGATGCCCTGGGCAGGAATGGACCTGGCAGGGTCCAGTAGGGCTTTGGCCAGCAAAAGTGTCTTTATCAGGCTAATTTCAAATATGATAAGAGCAAATGCTTATATGGTCTTAAACAGAGGCTGCTGTAGTCACAGAATGGGATGCCCCGGGCAGGAATCGACCTGGCAGGGTCCAGTAGGGCTTTGGCCAGCAAAAGTGTCTTTATCAGGCCTGATTTCTATGAGAATAAGTGCAAATGTTTATTATGCTATTAAATAGAGGCTGCTTTAGTCACAGAATGGGATGCCAGTGCCACAAAAACCAGAGAGCATGCACAGCAAAAGTGTCTTTATCAGGCCTGATTTCTATGAGAATAAGTGCAAATGTTTATTATGCTATTAAATAGAGGCTGCTTTAGTCACAGAATGGGATGCCAGTGCCACAAAAACCAGAGAGCATGCACAGCAAAAGTGTCTTTATCAGGCCTGATTTCTATGAGAATAAGTGCAAATGTTTATTATGCTATTAAATAGAGGCTGCTTTAGTCACAGAATGGGATGCCAGTGCCACAAAAACCAGAGAGCATGCACAGCAAAAGTGTCTTTATCAGGCCTGATTTCTATGAGAATAAGTGCAAATGTTTATTATGCTATTAAATAGAGGCTGCTTTAGTCACAGAATGGGATGCCAGTGCCACAAAAACCAGAGAGCATGCACAGCAAAAGTGTCTTTATCAGGCCTGATTTCTATGAGAATAAGTGCAAATGTTTATTATGCTATTAAATAGAGGCTGCTTTAGTCACAGAATGGGATGCCAGTGCCACAAAAACCAGAGAGCATGCACAGCAAAAGTGTCTTTATCAGGCCTGATTTCTATGAGAATAAGTGCAAATGTTTATTATGCTATTAAATAGAGGCTGCTTTAGTCACAGAATGGGATGCCAGTGCCACAAAAACCAGAGAGCATGCACAGCAAAAGTGTCTTTATCAGGCCTGATTTCTATGAGAATAAGTGCAAATGTTTATTATGCTATTAAATAGAGGCTGCTTTAGTCACAGAATGGGATGCCAGTGCCACAAAAACCAGAGAGCATGCACAGCAAAAGTGTCTTTATCAGGCCTGATTTCTATGAGAATAAGTGCAAATGTTTATTATGCTATTAAATAGAGGCTGCTTTAGTCACAGAATGGGATGCCAGTGCCACAAAAACCAGAGAGCATGCACAGCAAAAGTGTCTTTATCAGGCCTGATTTCTATGAGAATAAGTGCAAATGGTTATTATGCTATTAAATAGAGGCTGCTTTAGTCACGGAATGGGATGCCAGTGCCACAAAAACCAGAGAGCATGCACAGCAAAAGTGTCTTTATCAGGCCTGATTTCTATGAGAATAAGTGCAAATGGTTATTATGCTATTAAATAGAGGCTGCTTTAGTCACGGAATGGGATGCCAGTGCCACAAAAACCAGAGAGCATGCACAGCAAAAGTGTCTTTATCAGGCCTGATTTCTATGAGAATAAGTGCAAATGTTTATTATGCTATTAAATAGAGGCTGCTTTAGTCACAGAATGGGATGCCAGTGCCACAAAAACCAGAGAGCATGCACAGCAAAAGTGTCTTTATCAGGCCTGATTTCTATGAGAATAAGTGCAAATGTTTATTATGCTATTAAATAGAGGCTGCTTTAGTCACAGAATGGGATGCCAGTGCCACAAAAACCAGAGAGCATGCACAGCAAAAGTGTCTTTATCAGGCCTGATTTCTATGAGAATAAGTGCAAATGTTTATTATGCTATTAAATAGAGGCTGCTTTAGTCACAGAATGGGATGCCAGTGCCACAAAAACCAGAGAGCATGCACAGCAAAAGTGTCTTTATCAGGCCTGATTTCTATGAGAATAAGTGCAAATGGTTATTATGCTATTAAATAGAGGCTGCTTTAGTCACAGAATGGGATGCCAGTGCCACAAAAACCAGAGAGCATGCACAGCAAAAGTGTCTTTATCAGGCCTGATTTCTATGAGAATAAGTGCAAATGGTTATTATGCTATTAAATAGAGGCTGCTTTAGTCACAGAATGGGATGCCAGTGCCACAAAAACCAGAGAGCATGCACAGCAAAAGTGTCTTTATCAGGCCTGATTTCTATGAGAATAAGTGCAAATGTTTATTATGCTATTAAATAGAGGCTGCTTTAGTCACAGAATGGGATGCCAGTGCCACAAAAACCAGAGAGCATGCACAGCAAAAGTGTCTTTATCAGGCCTGATTTCTATGAGAATAAGTGCAAATGTTTATTATGCTATTAAATAGAGGCTGCTTTAGTCACAGAATGGGATGCCAGTGCCACAAAAACCAGAGAGCATGCACAGCAAAAGTGTTTTTATCAGGCCTGATTTCTATGAGAATAAGTGCAAATGTTTATTATGCTATTAAATAGAGGCTGCTTTAGTCACAGAATGGGATGCCAGTGCCACAAAAACCAGAGAGCATGCACAGCAAAAGTGTCTTTATCAGGCCTGATTTCTATGAGAATAAGTGCAAATGTTTATTATGCTATTAAATAGAGGCTGCTTTAGTCACAGAATGGGATGCCAGTGCCACAAAAACCAGAGAGCATGCACAGCAAAAGTGTCTTTATCAGGCCTGATTTCTATGAGAATAAGTGCAAATGTTTATTATGCTATTAAATAGAGGCTGCTTTAGTCACAGAATGGGATGCCAGTGCCACAAAAACCAGAGAGCATGCACAGCAAAAGTGTCTTTATCAGGCCTGATTTCTATGAGAATAAGTGCAAATGTTTATTATGCTATTAAATAGAGGCTGCTTTAGTCACAGAATGGGATGCCAGTGCCACAAAAACCAGAGAGCATGCACAGCAAAAGTGTCTTTATCAGGCCTGATTTCTATGAGAATAAGTGCAAATGTTTATTATGCTATTAAATAGAGGCTGCTTTAGTCACAGAATGGGATGCCAGTGCCACAAAAACCAGAGAGCATGCACAGCAAAAGTGTCTTTATCAGGCCTGATTTCTATGAGAATAAGTGCAAATGTTTATTATGCTATTAAATAGAGGCTGCTTTAGTCACAGAATGGGATGCCAGTGCCACAAAAACCAGAGAGCATGCACAGCAAAAGTGTCTTTATCAGGCCTGATTTCTATGAGAATAAGTGCAAATGTTTATTATGCTATTAAATAGAGGCTGCTTTAGTCACAGAATGGGATGCCAGTGCCACAAAAACCAGAGAGCATGCACAGCAAAAGTGTCTTTATCAGGCCTGATTTCTATGAGAATAAGTGCAAATGTTTATTATGCTATTAAATAGAGGCTGCTTTAGTCACAGAATGGGATGCCAGTGCCACAAAAACCAGAGAGCATGCACAGCAAAAGTGTCTTTATCAGGCCTGATTTCTATGAGAATAAGTGCAAATGTTTATTATGCTATTAAATAGAGGCTGCTTTAGTCACAGAATGGGATGCCAGTGCCACAAAAACCAGAGAGCATGCACAGCAAAAGTGTCTTTATCAGGCCTGATTTCTATGAGAATAAGTGCAAATGTTTATTATGCTATTAAATAGAGGCTGCTTTAGTCACAGAATGGGATGCCAGTGCCACAAAAACCAGAGAGCATGCACAGCAAAAGTGTCTTTATCAGGCCTGATTTCTATGAGAATAAGTGCAAATGGTTATTATGCTATTAAATAGAGGCTGCTTTAGTCACAGAATGGGATGCCTCACAGCAGACTTAAGATCAGTTCAGTATATATGCACAGTTAGTTACTATAAGCAGCCTGAAAACGCTAACAAAGGCTGGATGAAAAAAAAAAAATCTCCCTGTCAGCCAGCTCCGTTTTTCCTACCTTTCCCTGGCTTTCTGTCTGTCTCCTGTCTGTCTCCTGCCTGTCTCCAGCCTGTCCCTGTCTGTCCCTGTCTGTCCCTGTCTCCAGCCTGTCTCCAGCCTGTCTAACTGCCTCAGCTACACAGCGTTCTGTCTGTCTGTCACGAATGCAATAGAGAAATGAGGAAAAGCAAGATGGCCGCCGTTAAATACCGCTGTGTGACGTCACCGGGCTTGCTGGCTGCTGATAGGCTGCATGTGACTGCCCCAGCTTGCACTGGCGCGGGATACATGTCCAGACATGTCCCGCCCGCCATCTTAGAATGCCTGTAATGTAAATGAATGGATGTTAAAGGAAAACTTCGAGTGATCGAATCGCGGGGAAATTCGGATTCGATCCGAATCGAATTTTTCCTGAAATTCGGATCGAATCCGGGTTCGTCCGGATCGATTCGCTCATCCCTAATTGTAACGTTGCAATTGTCCTCTTTGTCACATGTTGGAAATCTTTAATTTTGCTCTATTCATATACTTTTTATCCGAGAAAAATTTGCTCACTGGGCTCAGCCTCTTCATTATTTTCCTTCTTTCTGAAGGTTTAAATAACCTCCAGGAGGTTTCCAATTTATACATTCCGCTTCTTCAATCAAGCCTTGCAGCCTAATGCAAATCTCATTCTCATCATATATTTGCCACATGATGATACTACAGTGTGGAAGTAAAAAATTCAGGACCCAAAGGTGTGAATACTCCAACCAGTATTTCCCCCCCCCCCCCATAAGCAAGGTGTCTTGTACGTTGTTTTTAAGAGTCGGCAACCAATAAAATTTATAATTGTATATACTTTTGATTATATCTGAGCTGTGCCCTTTTGTACAGGCCCTTATTGGTTTTGTTGTTGTCTAAAAGTATTTAAAGGGTCTGCTGGGGCACACTCATGCCTTAAAGGCACATTTCCAGCATTTAGCGTTGCCCACCCCTTTGTGTTGTTTTAAAAACTTACAGTAATTAGCGGTACCCGCCCCTTTGTGTTGTTTTGAAAATATACGCTATATATACAATATAGCAGTAATCATAATAATATGTATTTGCATTTACAACTCACAATAACAAAAGCCGATATACTATATGAATGTTTACTATTTTGCCTGTATTTGTCTGTGAAAATCTTCTTTCTAAATAAAAAGGTGATAATAAAAGCCAATAGAATGTCTGATAAAATGTCTTTAAAGGGAAAGTCCGAGCAATTGCAACCATATATTTTAACAAATAAATTCTAGAAGTGATGTAAAGTTTTTAAATGGTATGATATCTTTCTTTTTACAATCTCATTGGCTTTCTGAGCTTGGCCTCTTCATTCCTTTCTTTCTTTCTTTAGGTTTAAATTACCTCAAGAAGGTTTCCTATTCATCTTTTGTAGGAAGGAGGAGGAGATGGAGTAGGAGGAGCTTTGCTCCTGCCGCCCGAGTGCTGCTGCTGCTCCAGGACGTCGTCATGACCTGACCTGACCTGACCTGACCCTGTCTCTGGCTCGACCCTGGACAGTATGTTTTTGTTTTTCTCATGTCCAATCAGTGTAATTTATAGGCTGAACATGTTGTGATTTTATCACATAAACATTTAAAACATTTCATGTTTGGGTATAAAAAATTCAGACATAAATTATATTTAGCATTACTCAAATTTGCTCTGGCCATATTCATGTTCTGAGTGTAGTAAGCGCTTTACACAACGTAGTAACTTACTTGCACACCAGAAAATTCATACTGGAGAGAAGCCATTTTCATGTCCTGAGTGTGACAAGTACTTTACACAACATTTAAACCTGCTTACACATCTGAGGACTCACACTGGAGAGAAGCCATTTTCATGCACTGAGTGTGAAAAGTGATTTACACAGCAATCTTCCCTGTTTAAACATCAAATGACTCACACTGGAGAGAAACCATATTCCTGTCCTGAGTGTGGCAAGTGCTTTACACAACATAGTACCTTACTTTCACACCAGAAAATTCATACTGGAGAGAAAACATTTTTCGTGCCCTGATTGTGACAAGTGCTTTACACACCATACAAACCTGCTTAAGCATCAGATAATTCACACTGGGGAGAAGCCATATTCCTGTCCTGAGTGTGACAAGTGCTTTACAAACCATACAAACCTGCTTACACACCAGAAGTCTCATACTGGAGAGAAGCCACTTTCATGTCCTAAGTGTGACAAGTGCTTTACACAACAAGCAAACCTGCTTACACATCAGAGGACTCACACTGGGGAGAAGCCATTTTCATGTCCTTAGTGTGACAAGTGCTTTACATGGCGTTCAACCCTGCTTACACTTCGGAGGACTCACACTTGAAAAAATCATTTTACATTTCTGGAAGGTGACAAGTGTTTTAGTTGAAGTGTGAATTTCCAGCGCCACACTATAATCAATAATTATAGGGCACACACTGGAGAGAAGGCATATCAATGTCGTAACGTGATGAAGGGTATGCACATAAATCACAGCTGACAAGACACCAAAGGAGTCACCTCACCGCGTATGCAATGTTTCTTACAAAAGCAACAAGTTTCACACCAGAAGAAATCGGTCACTGAGAACAAGCTACATATTTTGTTGATAAGCCTGAGACGTTTTGACCAGAGAGATGGGAAATATTCAGAGCTCATGTGTTGCAATGTAATTGTTATTTATAAGGTAGTTACATTGTGCCACATTATCTGCATATATGTCTGTTGCCTACCCTCTGCACATGCCTAATAATTATATGGATTACACATTTAAGCACAACCAGACAATAGTTATCATCCAGAAAGCCAGTGAGATTGTAAAAAGTAAGATATCATACCATTTAAAAACTTTACATCACTGGAAATTAAAAGGTTAACTTTTCGTTGCAAATATGTGGTTTCTAGAATGTATTTGTTAACGAGATTTTTTTATTTAGGTTTAAATATTTGTGAACTTGTAGTGCATTAAATTGACAATTTAAAGGAACTCTCAACAATACAATACAATGTATTTGTATTTACAATTCACAATAGAAAAGTCGATTTACTATATGAATTTTGTAGCATTTTGTATGCAATTGTTTGTGAAACTCTTCTTTCTAAATAAAAAGGCGATAAAAAAGGAGCCAGTAGGTGTGTGGCCTATCAATATGGATATTGGAGTGGTCGAAATTCACTCTTCGACTGAAACACTTGTAATATTCCAGATATCAAAAACTTTATCTTCAGTGTCCTCTGATGTACATATACGGTGTGGTCATGGTCAAAAGCTGATTAATTTACCGGGAGTAGCCTAAACCCTGAACCAGTCGAATATGTATTAGGCTTGACCACGTACCAACATATAGAACATTGAAATAATATGGTAGGGTCACACTATTGGAGTAGCGGGATCTTGACTATTAATGATATCCATGAGGGAGGGAGGGGGAGAGGGATGTAGGGGGGGTTGAAGGAGGAGGTATAACTCCATCTCACATTTGGGTAGGAGGAATATTAACAAACCCAGAATCTATAAGACTACGAATGCACAACAAGAAATGTAAATCCACAATGAATAAACCAAAATATATCTCCAATCAGATGTGCATAATATAGCACTAAATGATGAAAGATAGTGGAGATACATGGTCAGAGTGGAGGCAAAAAAATATATTTTTGGCATTTGCATCACCCGGCCATTCATAACAAATATTATGAACAAGCCTTTTCTTTATTTAAATGGCTACTTAAGGCTGAACCAAACCTGGGATCTTGCATGTGCCATGGAGAGCCGCACAAATTGCCCTGTAAAATCACCTTTTCCCGGTCCAACCATGCATGCGCTTGCATGTTCCAAAGTAAAGGGTGCAGCCATTCCCATCACTAACCACACACTACCACACAAGGCAAGGGCTCTGAGACACACAGGCATGCCCTGTACATACCTAGGAACCACCTTCAAGGCAAAAAACAACAGGGCATAGCCTGCCACTCTGCTCTTGAGCTAGGACACCTGTCATGGTCTTACAGTTGTCCCTGGCAAATGAGTGAAACATCTTGCCATAATCGGGAAAACCCAATTCCGAGACTGTCACCAAAAGCATTGGACATTACATATAACCATTTCAGGGTGTCAGGTTTATCAACATGCACCTAAGCTCTCAAAATGCTGTCATATTATCAACAATCTAGAATCCATTGGCAGCAGTAACCAATAATACCAAGGAAAACAAAACCCAGATACTCAACTTTTTCCATGACACAACTACAAATTTTCTTTAGACACTTTATGACCACTTTCAAAAAAACATATCAAAAGATCCCCCTTGTCCCCGAGGGTGGCCTCCCAATCAAAACTGCAGAGGAGAAGGTTGTCCGCAGTAGTATGGAACCACGGCCGGGTTTCTAGGCCTTAAGGAGTGGCTCGAAGAACCATTGCATAAACTATTAACCAATACAAATAGCCCTGGGGCAAACGTGACCTGAACCGAAAGGTGGTTTGTGTCTCCCTGTCCACTGGCATGCTGAAAAAAAAGTTTCCTAAATCATTGTTGCTATACCAGCCCGTGTCATGAGGAATGGATGTGAGAAGAAATGGCACATCAGGCCCTATTGGGGCAATTGGTATCACTAGACCCCTATTTATGGGCCTGAGATCTTGAACAAATCCTCTGGTTTCAATGTGGCTTTGTAAGATGTGCAGGCGATAAATCCCACATCCAGCAGATCAACATCTATGTCATCTGTCAAGAGGCAAGGGATTCAAGTCTTCTATATGCTTATCTGGCTTAAGTCTGCATACAACTCTCTTTCCTTTTAAGTTTTATTTTGTTTCCCAGTTTGCCTCAAGTGCCAGTACTCCAGTATGTCAATAATGTCATTCCATGAGGTTTTGCTCTGTGGCTGAGGTTTTCATTGTGAGAACCCCGTCACACTCTGTTCCCCCACACTGCAAACATTTTTACCCAGTTTTGAGCCAAGAACAAAAGCTATTTGCCCTCTGACATTCTGGGGAGCTACATTTCTTAGCGTTCTTAAGTTTTGCACTATTTCCTTTATATTTTTAAAAAATAATTTAATATTATTTTCTTTAAGGTGAAGCTTGACTAAAACTCACTTATTCATGAAAACCAAGATCCCGAATTATACTTGATTATTTAATCCAGATAAATTCTGGAGGGGTCATTTCTTAAATCATTAAAGATTTTAGTTCAGTTATGATTAGTGACAGTTTAGTGATGATTAGTGACAGTTTAGAGATGATTAGTGACAGTTTCGTGATGATTAGTGACAGTTCAGTTATGATTAGTGACAATTTAGTGATGATTAGCGACAGTTCAGTGATGATTAGTGACAGTTCAGAGATGATTAGTGACAGTTCAGTTATGATTAGTGACAGTTTAGTGATGGTTAGTGACAGTTCAGTGATGATTAGTGACACTTCAGTGATGATTAGTGACAGTCAAGAGATGATTAGTGACAGTTTAGTTATGATTAGTGACTGTTTAGTGATGGTTAGTGACAGTTCAGTGATAATTAGTGACAGTTTAGTGATGATTAGTGACAGTTCAGTTCTGATGTTTAAGCACAATCAGGACAGGAATATGGCTTTTCTCAAGAGTGAGTCCTCTGATGTGTAAGCAGGTGTGAACTTTGTGTAAAACACTTGTCACACTCAGGGCATGAATATGGCTTCTCTCCGGTGTGAGTCCTCTTGTGCTTATTCAGGTTTGAACTATCAGTAAAGAACTTTCCACATTCAGGGCATGAAAATGGCTTCTCTCCAGTGTGAATTTGCTGATGTGTAAGCAGGGTTTCACGCTGTGTAAAGCACTTGTCACAATCAGGGCAGGAATATGGTTTTTCCCCAGTGTGTGTACTATAATGATCATTTAATACTTTCTTGGTTCTAAAACCTTTGCCACATTCTAGGCATGAATATGGCTTCTCTCCTGTATGGATCATGGAGTGGAATTTGAGATGAGCACTTCGACTAAAACACTTGTTACAGTCCAAACATCTAAACGGTTTCTCTCCAGTGTGAGTCCTCTGGTGTGTGACCAGGTTTGATTTATTTGTAAAGCACTTGTTGCACTCAGTGCATGTAAATGGCTTATCTCCGGTGTGAGTCTTCTGGTGTGTAAGCAGGTCAGGATGTTGTGTAAAGCACTTGTCACACTCTGGACAGGAATATGGCTTTTCCCCGGTGTGAGTCCTCTGGTGTATGACCAGGTGAGAACGTCGTGCAAAACACTTGTCACACTTAGGACAGGAATGTGGCTTCTCTCCAGTGTGAATCCTTTGGTGTGTAAGCAGGCTTGAAATTACTGTAATGCACTTATCACACTCAGCACATGAAAATGGCTTCTCTCCAGTGTGAGCCCTCTGGTGTATGACCAGGTCATAACGTTGTGTAAAGCACTTGCCACACTCTGGACAGGAAAATGGCTTCTCTCCAGTGTGAAACCTCTGGTGACATGTGAGCTCTGACTTAGAACTACACAATTTTCCACACTCAGAGCACTGGTATGGCTTTACTCCACTGTGCATCCTCTGGTGTCTAGTAAGTTTTGAATGATTATTAAAGCATTATCCACATTCAGCGCATGGGAATGTTTTCTCTTCAGTTTGACTCTGGTGACATGTGAGCTCTGAATTAAATTCAAACAATTTTCCACACTTGGAGACTGATGGCTTCACTTCTGTAGGACTCATCATGGCCTGATGGAGATCAATTTATCTGTAAAATGTATTAGAGCTTCCTGTTAAATTTTCAGCCTGTAAGAAGAATACAGAAAGTCATGTAAATTACACACGCATCAAATAGAAGAAATTATATAATGACATGCAGACCAAAATATCAACCTCAATTCTGAAAAAATCACATGGTGGTAAAGAAACATTTTATATGAAAAAAGCCTGAGAATTCCATTGTTACTGAATCATCAGCTAGGAAAGTTCTATTACAGTATAAAAGGGGGTAAACAATTCTCTACTGATTCCACCGACTGTCATTGTCTTACTAGCTGCTGATTCATTAACAGTGAAATTCTCAGGCTCATAAAGTAGTTCATACCATGGAAATGGTTTCTTATTATTTTTATTCTCTTAGGCTATGGCTATATGATGATGACCTGCCAATTCTCACAGATCACATATTAAAATTATGATGACCTGCCAATTCTCACAGATCACATATTAAAATTAATAAATGGGTTCCTAATCTGCAGCCTATCTTTAGTGGGCGTGCTCAGAATTAGGTCTGTAGCATCTGTAACTAAATTAGATTCTTCTATGTCAACCCAACTAGGTCTTTCTTTCATGTAAAATACAGCTGTGAAATTCTTGCTACATAGTGATACCGTACTAAATGAGCTAAATGTGGGAATCTTGGTATCAGGATATAGGGTCACTTACATATAAAGTAATATAATGTCTTTTTTAGAAATCACCTGTGCATAGACCTCTTTGGATTGGCCAATTTACTGTATTCCCTCATAAATTAGTTACCCAGCAGCTTATTAATATTATATTATTATGTCCTGCAACATGTCACCAAAAAGTATTCCAAGTCTCATGTTGTAGCACATAAAAACAATAATGCATGAAGGATTATAAACTCCACCTAATCCCACATCTGTCTGACACACAATAACATGCTACGTTTATACTATGGAGCACAATAGCACCAGACATAGCCAAATAATTTACCCAGACATGATAATAACCATCACATATAACCTAATAGTAACAGAAGTCATATCTACCTGGTATAGGGCAGTATGGGGATCCCCTCGCCGCTCTCCTGACCCGTCTGCTATTGCTGTGACTGAGCTGGCCTCACCTTATATTGTCTGTACAAACATTCTCTAACATGAGGCGGCTTTGGATTGGCTGAATGATATGAATCTTAATAAGTAAAGGTATGTTAATGGCGTCTTACTGGGGAGTTTCACTGGGCTTTGTTTTTCATCCAACTATTCTGTTTCTCACCCAGCAGTATGACAGATTCATTAGCATTGCAGCAATGAGACAAAGAGAGGGAGGAGCCTTATTGGAAACACAATAGACAAGACTCTCACCATTAACATAGAAATTACATGACACCATCAGACACAATAGACTGAAACTGGGAAAGAAATAAGATGCTGTCATTGCAAAAGTGTAACAGCTTCATGGTAAAAGAATCTAAACTATAAAACACAGAATTTTTATCTGTTACATTTTGTCAAATTGTTAATATTTCCACAATTATTATTTAATTATTACTTTATTGTAATGAGACCTAATATGCTCCAATGATATAGTGCTGGGTGCTAGTGTGGAAAGGTGTTTCTTCTCACCCCCTCACATCGAATAGAAGGAATTATATACTGACACACAGGCTAAAATTTCAACCTCAATTCAATAAGTGTTGAAAACATTTTCACGGCAATAAAAATAACTTAAAAAAAATCACTTTATAGGAAAAAAGCCCGAAAAATCAATAAAACTTTTTACTACTGTGTAAAGGGAGTAAATAAAATCTCTAATTTTCTTAGGAGTATAAAAGTATCACTGACTGTCATTGTCTTACGAGCTGGTGATTCTGTAACAGTGACATTCTCAGGCTTTTTGCTCACAAGGTGAATTTTTACTACCATGAGATGTTTTTCACCTCTTATTGAATTGAGTCCATAGTTTGCAAAGTCTCTTGTAGGACAATTATATTGTAATGATCAAAGTCTTTGCTTCATAAGATAATACAATGTAACATCACATGACTGATATGAGATTTCTACAGCATCTTCAATGCTAGGTTACAGCGCCTGATACCCCCTTACAGCGTCTACTAGTGGTCGCTTTAAGCGCCCCTATACAGACGCTTATCTGCCAATACTTGGCGCTAGTAGTGAATCAGCCTCTTAATTTTGATGTTTGTGTCATTTTATCATTTCTATAAAGAAATAGGAGTTTTGCTTAATGAAACCATCTCACTTTACATGTCGTGCTTATAATGCTTCCAGAAAACACTTACATCAGTTAAAAAATCTTGTCCTGCTTTCTGGTCACAAACATAACATCTAAGGGGCATTTAATAAAAAGTGGTGCGGGCAGCACTTGAGCGCCTTGTCCGAGACACTGGGCACCGCAACAGCAACTTCAGCCTGCCGGCGCTATCATCTGTAGTGTTCCCGGCCAGGCTGTGTTACCAGCGCACAGCTTGTATATGCCTATGCTATAGTGACACCTAGCGCTGGCCGAGAGCGCTGCAAGTACTAAAAATTTATTACAGAAATACCTAGTGCTCTGCAGGGAGCTAAAAACAACTGTATTCCAGGCACACAATGTCTGTTTTAATCTCTTTTTTTTCGTTTTGAGGGTCAGGAAAGTTTTTTTAATGGGAATTGCATTGGGGACACTTGAAAGACATGACACTGCTTTTTCACATCCCAAGTTTTGTCATCAAAACCAAAGTGCAAAAAATGCTTCCAAAAATAATAACAGCCGAGGGATTTCGTGGCACATGCGCCAGCCCCTCCCCCCCAAAAAAGGCAAAATATTTATAAACATAAGTTAGTACATTCTTTTACTGTTTTCGGTTCCCACCCATGACGGACATTGCTATTGGATGTCCCAGTAATCGTCTCTACTGGCCATAACCCGTCACAAGGTGGCGCAGTTGACTGCAGAAGATGTGTGGCTGGTCCCGGCCCTATAAAAAGCCAGGAATCACCCATAAAACCCCAGTGTTGAAAAGCAGTTATGCAAGAAGCCTGGGAGATAAATCATGAAAAAAATACAATTCTCTGAGTACTCACCTGCAGAATCGATTCCACAGTATACAGCGTGTCCTGCTCCAGCAAACCCCCCCCACCCGGGCCCCCCCACCACAAGGTGGCGCAGCGGACCGCAGAAAGACCCGCGGCCACCCCCGGACCCATAAATAGCCAGGTACCTCCCACCAATCTCCAGTGCTGACAAGCAGTTATACAAGAAGCCGGGAGAAACAAAAAATGGATAAGAACCCAAAATGAACTTTTGAACAATTTGTTATGAAAACAAAATGAAAACGTATCCATGTGTAATGTATCAGTCACAGCAGAGGCCCCTTCCCATGCTTCAGCAAGGTAGCAGTGCCAGGCGTTGTGGTTGAAGCAGCGTCAGTTGTTACCTGCCGCTGTAGGTCAAGATTCCATAGGGCACAATGGGCAGAACTGGATTGAAGAGTTTAATGCTTATAATTAATATTACACACATTCATTTGTACAGAACATGCATTGGCACCTGTCAGTAATGAAAACGCAGGACCTAGATGTCACAAAATATATTTTTTGTGAGGGGTTAACTTCAATGGCTTATTTTGCTTAACGAAGTGTATTTTGGACACCAACAACTAAAATGCAGCCTAAACGCAATGTAAAGTTTGTCACCTTTGTCCCCATCAGTGATTTCTTGTAACTGTAATGATGAAACGGTGAGCAGCGCTGGAAAATACAGCGCCAAAGATTTCAAGGAGGAAAAAAATGAATAAATATGCCGGGGAGTGCCTGAATAATGGCGGTACAAAGTGACGCTCACTGGTCCTGGGAAATTCAGCTGCCGGGTCCAACAAGCACTGACATAGGCCGGCCAATACCTAGTGCAACAAGTTTATTTTGCGGTGCGGATGAGGCCAGGAAGAGGAAGGGCTCAAGAACCCCGAAACACGCGTCAGGACAGAAACACTATCAGCTTAGTGTGATATATTCCTGTGTCCAAGGTTATATATGAATAGATTGTATATAAGAATGACATCTCTCTCTATATATATATATATATTTGGGGTATATTGGTGTGCATTACTGAAAACAGTTGTCATAGTGCACGGTGTGTACCCATAGCTGACTTTACATCCTGATGGTGACTATTTCCTCTTTGGACATACATCATTTAATCTGTGAGCTGTGAGGATTGGCGGGTCATCATATAAAAATAGTCATATGATCTTTTGTGTATCTCTGTAACTTTTGCCTTTATTGTCACATGTTCTGCTTTCATTTTTTTAGCTTTATAAATGAATGTATGCTTAAATAGTAAGTCCACTTTCCATTGAATTTTTGAAAGTGTATATTTTTGTGCCAAAATGATGTATTCAATGTAATGGGCTGATGTAGTATTTATTTCTTATGTTAGTAAATCAGTAATATGTCAGTATCTGTAATCTGTTGCTATTGGCAACGTACACCAAGTTTGTGCACCAAAAAGATAGAAGTGACCCTGTACTCAGAGAACACTGCTGCTGGGCCTGTGTAAGGTTAAGTGATCTTCCTCACCTCAGCAATGGTCATAGCGGCAGTGTTCTGTATGTGCAGGACACAATCCTCTCTTCTTGGTGTACAGACGTGTTGTACGTTGCCAAAAGCAAATGTTTGCAGTTAGTGATAAACGCTTCCATAAAACTCACCTTTACTAACATAGGAAAAAATAAATAACATTTTATAAAAATATACACTTTAAAAAATTACATCAAAATCGGACCCTTTATTTTAGTGACCACAATGTCCAGAGGTAACATTGCTTATGATACCCGCCTTCCTGTATCTTGCTTGTACAGCTGTTATCTCATATCAGTCATGTGATGTTACATTGCTTTATCTTATGACATGTTTAGGATAGTTTTCCAATACATTTATACTTGTCCCAAGACATTGCTTAGTTGGGTGTCAATGTAATGGATACAACTACTGTGTGTCCGAGTTTAGGATATTTTACTATGAACCTGTGACTGCACCTAATTTCTTTCCCAGTTTCAGTCTATTGTGTCATGTGATTTCTATGATAATGATGAGAGTCTCATCTATTGTGTTTCATATAAGGCTCCTCCCTCCCTTTTGTCTCCTTGCTGCAATGCTAATGGATCTGTCATACTGCTGGGGGATAAACAAAGCCCAGATAAAACTACCTACTAAGACGGCATTAACATAACTTTGCTTATTAATATTCATTCCATTTAGCCAATCCAAAGCCGCCTCATGTTAGAGAATGTTTGTACAGACAATATAAGGTGAGGCCGGCTCAGTCACAGCAATAGCAGACGGGTCAGGAGAGCGGCAAGGGGATCCCCATACTGCCCTATACCAGGTAGATATGACTTCTGTTACTATTAGGTTATATGTGATGGTTATTATCATGTCTGGGTAAATTATTTGGCTGTGTCTGGTGATATTGTGCTCCATAGTATAAACATAACATTGTATTGTGTGTCAGTCAGATGTGGGATTAGGTGGAGTTTATAATCCTTGATGTATTATTGTTTTTATGTGCTGATTGTGTTTATAGGTCCTACAACATGAGACTTGGAATACTTTTGGGTGACATGTTGCAGGACATAATAATATAATATTAATAAGCTGCTGGGTAACTAATTTATGAGGGAATACAGTAAATTGGCCAATCCAAAGAGTTCTATGCACAGGTGATTTCTAAAAAAGACATTATATTACTTTATATGTAAGTGACCCTAATCTTGATCAAGATTCCCACATTTAGCTCATTTAGTACGGTATCACTATGTAGCAAGAATTTCACAGCTGTATTTTGCATGAAAGAAAGATCTAGTTGGGTTAACATAGAAGAAACTAATTTAGTTACAGATGCTACAGACCTAATTCTGAGCACGCCCACTAAAGATAGGCTGCAGATTAGGAACCATTTATAAATTTAATATAATTTAATATGTGATCGGACGGGTCATCATATAGCCATAGTTTAAGAGAATGAAAATAATAAGAAACAATTCCCATGGTAGTAAAAAATTCACTTTATGAGCCTGAGAATTTCACTGTTAATGAATCACCAGCTAGAGAGACAATGACAGTCAGTGGAACTTTTATATTCTTAAGATAAATAGAGAATTGTTTACTCCCTTATATACTGTAATAAAACTTTCCTTTGATTTTTATTGTCTTCCGAGCTGATGATTCAGTAACAATGACATTCTCAGGCTTTTATCTTATAATATATTTTTTTACTACCATGAGATTTTTTTAAAATTGAGGTTGATATTTTGGTCTGTGTGTCATTATATAATTTCTTCTGTTTGATGCTTGTCTAATTTACATGACTTTCTGTATTCTTCTTACAGGCTGAACATTTAACAGGAAGCTGTAATACATTTTACAGATACATTGATCTCCATCAGGCCATGATGAGCCCCACAGGAGTGAAGCCATATCAGTGCTCTGAATGTGGGAAACAGTTCAGTCTTAAGTCACAGCTTACATGTCACCAGAGGTGTCACACTGGAGAGAAGCCATTCACATGTTCTGAATGTGGAAAATGCTTTATTAATCATTCAAATCTTACTAGACACCAGAGGATGCACAGTGGAGTAAAGCCATACCAGTGCTCTGAGTGTGGAAAATTGTGTAGTTCTAAGTCAGAGCTCACATGTCACCAGAGGTTTCACACTGGAGAGAAGCCATTTTCCTGTCCAGAGTGTGACAAGTGCTTTACACAACGTTCTCACCTGCTTACACACCAGAAGACTCACACCGGAGAGAAGACATTTACATGCGCTGAGTGTGATAAGTGTTTTACAGTAATTTCAAGCCTGCTTAAACACCAAAGGATTCACACTGGAGAGAAGCCATATTCCTGTCCTGAGTGTGACAAGTGTTTTGCACAACGTTGGGATCCATAGGGGTAAAGGATTAACACACGTTGAGCAATAATAATTCAATAATTTAATAATTTTAAGAAATATCAGCACGGTTATATTTCATCTTTAAAATGACATAATTGCCACACACAACAATGACAATGAATGGAGAAGGTGAGCCTTACTTTCGCCCCCCACCCTGTACATACAGATTGCCCAACATAAAAAAATCATCCTACCTGCACCTACTGCATTTTCTGAGCCTTTAAACATCCAAGAGGGTGGCCCATGGAGTCTCAGCCTGCCTGCAGACAGAGAGTACCTACTGACTGTGCTGCTCTGTATTCTGGGATTGCTGTCCTTTTCCTGATCCATGATCTGCTCTGTCTGTGCAAAGCTCAGCTATAACCTTCCCCAATCTGTGTGTTGTCCCCCTCTTCTCTCCTAAGTATTTGAGGCTTCTGTGACAAGATGGCAGTGCCCATATCCCAGAGTGTTGAGTATTCACTGTATATAGTGTACTGTATACTCTAAATTGTATTTTCTGATTTCTTCCTATTCTTCTGCTCTCAATGCATGGCATGGCACAACACATTATTGCTAATTTGTAACTGAGAAAACCAGACAGGTGACTGGCAAAAACAATAAAAGAGTATTTCACTCGTAGCAATACATGTCTGGAAAATAGAACACACATAGAGTCTAAATTCCATAATTGTCAGCTAATGTAACACTTTCTCACATGTTGGGAATCTTTGAATTTGCTCTATTTATATTATACTTTTTATCCAAGAAAAATTTGGCTTTGGATGCTCTGAGTCTGTACTTGGCATGAGAAATCTCCAACTCACTGAGCTTGGCCTCTTCATTCCTTTCTTTCTTTCTTTAAAAGGTTAACTTTTCGTTGCAAATATGTGGTTTCTAGAATGTATTTGTTAACGAGATTTTTTTATTTAGGTTTAAATATTTGTGAACTTGTAGTGCATTAAATTGACAATTTAAAGGAACTCTCAACAATACAATACAATGTATTTGTATTTACAATTCACAATAGAAAAGTCGATTTACTATATGAATTATGTAGCATTTTGTATGCAATTGTTTGTGAAACTCTTCTTTCTAAATAAAAAGGCGATAAAAAAGGAGCCAGTAGGTGTGTGGCCTATCAATATGGATATTGGAGTGGTCGAAATTCACTCTTCGACTGAAACACTTGTAATATTCCAGATATCAAAAACTTTATCTTCAGTGTCCTCTGATGTACATATACGGTGTGGTCATGGTCAAAAGCTGATTAATTTACCGGGAGTAGCCTAAACCCTGAACCAGTCGAATATGTATTAGGCTAGACCACGTACCAACATATAGAACATTGAAATAATATGGTAGGGTCACACTATTGGAGTAGCGGGATCTTGACTATTAATGATATCCATGAGGGAGGGAGGGGGAGAGGGATGTAGGGGGGGTTGAAGGAGGAGGTATAACTCCATCTCACATTTGGGTAGGAGGAATATTAACAAACCCAGAATCTATAAGACTACGAATGCACAACACGAAATGTAAATCCACAATGAATAAACCAAAATATATCTCCAATCAGATGTGCATAATATAGCACTAAATGATGAAAGATAGTGGAGATACATGGTCAGAGTGGAGGCAAAAAAATATATTTTTGGCATTTGCATCACCCGGCCATTCATAACAAATATTATGAACAAGCCTTTTCTTTATTTAAATGGCTACTTAAGGCTGAACCAAACCTGGGATCTTGCATGTGCCATGGAGAGCCGCACAAATTGCCCTGTAAAATCACCTTTTCCCGGTCCAACCATGCATGCGCTTGCATGTTCCAAAGTAAAGGGTGCAGCCATTCCCATCACTAACCACACACTACCACACAAGGCAAGGGCTCTGAGACACACAGGCATGCCCTGTACATACCTAGGAACCACCTTCGAGGCAAAAAACAACAGGGCATAGCCTGCCACTCTGCTCTTGAGCTAGGACACCTGTCATGGTCTTACAGTTGTCCCTGGCAAATGAGTGAAACATCTTGCCATAATCGGGAAAACCCAATTCCGAGACTGTCACCAAAAGCATTGGACATTACATATAACCATTTCAGGGTGTCAGGTTTATCAACATGCACCTAAGCTCTCAAAATGCTGTCATATTATCAACAATCTAGAATCCATTGGCAGCAGTAACCAATAATACCAAGGAAAACAAAACCCAGATACTAAACTTTTTCCATGACACAACTACAAATTTTCTTTAGACACTTTATGACCACTTTCAAAAAAACATATCAAAAGATCCCCCTTGTCCCCGAGGGTGGCCTCCCAATCAAAACTGCAGAGGAGAAGGTTGTCCGCAGTAGTATGGAACCACGGCCGGGTTTCTAGGCCTTAAGGAGTGGCTCGAAGAACCATTGCATAAACTATTAACCAATACAAATAGCCCTGAGGCAAACGTGACCTGAACCGAAAGGTGGTTTGTGTCTCCCTGTCCACTGGCATGCTGAAAAAAAAGTTTCCTAAATCATTGTTGCTATACCAGCCCGTGTCATGAGGAATGGATGTGAGAAGAAATGGCACATCAGGCCCTATTGGGGCAATTGGTATCACTAGACCCCTATTTATGGGCCTGAGATCTTGAACAAATCCTCTGGTTTCAATGTGGCTTTGTAAGATGTGCAGGCGATAAATCCCACATCCAGCAGATCAACATCTATGTCATCTGTCAAGAGGCAAGGGATTCAAGTCTTCTATATGCTTATCTGGCTTAAGTCTGCATACAACTCTCTTTCCTTTTAAGTTTTATTTTGTTTCCCAGTTTGCCTCAAGTGCCAGTACTCCAGTATGTCAATAATGTCATTCCATGAGGTTTTGCTCTGTGGCTGAGGTTTTCATTGTGAGAACCCCGTCACACTCTGTTCCCCCACACTGCAAACATTTTTACCCAGTTTTGAGCCAAGAACAAAAGCTATTTGCCCTCTGACATTCTGGGGAGCTACATTTCTTAGCGTTCTTAAGTTTTGCACTATTTCCTTTATATTTTTAAAAAATAATTTAATATTATTTTCTTTAAGGTGAAGCTTGACTAAAACTCACTTATTCATGAAAACCAAGATCCCGAATTATACTTGATTATTTAATCCAGATAAATTCTGGAGGGGTCATTTCTTAAATCATTAAAGATTTTAGTTCAGTTATGATTAGTGACAGTTTAGTGATGATTAGTGACAGTTTAGAGATGATTAGTGACAGTTTCGTGATGATTAGTGACAGTTCAGTTATGATTAGTGACAATTTAGTGATGATTAGCGACAGTTCAGTGATGATTAGTGACAGTTCAGAGATGATTAGTGACAGTTCAGTTATGATTAGTGACAGTTTAGTGATGGTTAGTGACAGTTCAGTGATGATTAGTGACACTTCAGTGATGATTAGTGACAGTCAAGAGATGATTAGTGACAGTTTAGTTATGATTAGTGACTGTTTAGTGATGGTTAGTGACAGTTCAGTGATAATTAGTGACAGTTTAGTGATGATTAGTGACAGTTTAGTGATGATTAGTGACAGTTTAGTGATGATTAGTGACAGTTCAGTTCTGATGTTTAAGCACAATCAGGACAGGAATATGGCTTTTCTCAAGAGTGAGTCCTCTGATGTGTAAGCAGGTGTGAACTTTGTGTAAAACACTTGTCACACTCAGGGCATGAATATGGCTTCTCTCCGGTGTGAGTCCTCTTGTGCTTATTCAGGTTTGAACTATCAGTAAAGAACTTTCCACATTCAGGGCATGAAAATGGCTTCTCTCCAGTGTGAATTTGCTGATGTGTAAGCAGGGTTTCACGCTGTGTAAAGCACTTGTCACAATCAGGGCAGGAATATGGTTTTTCCCCAGTGTGTGTACTATAATGATCATTTAATACTTTCTTGGTTCTAAAACCTTTGCCACATTCTAGGCATGAATATGGCTTCTCTCCTGTATGGATCATGGAGTGGAATTTGAGATGAGCACTTCGACTAAAACACTTGTTACAGTCCAAACATCTAAACGGTTTCTCTCCAGTGTGAGTCCTCTGGTGTGTGACCAGGTTTGATTTATTTGTAAAGCACTTGTTGCACTCAGTGCATGTAAATGGCTTATCTCCGGTGTGAGTCTTCTGGTGTGTAAGCAGGTCAGGATGTTGTGTAAAGCACTTGTCACACTCTGGACAGGAATATGGCTTTTCCCCGGTGTGAGTCCTCTAGTGTATGACCAGGTGAGAACGTCGTGCAAAACACTTGTCACACTTAGGACAGGAATGTGGCTTCTCTCCAGTGTGAATCCTTTGGTGTGTAAGCAGGCTTGAAATTACTGTAATGCACTTATCACACTCAGCACATGAAAATGGCTTCTCTCCAGTGTGAGCCCTCTGGTGTATGACCAGGTCAGAACGTTGTGTAAAGCACTTGCCACACTCTGGACAGGAAAATGGCTTCTCTCCAGTGTGAAACCTCTGGTGACATGTGAGCTCTGACTTAGAACTACACAATTTTCCACACTCAGAGCACTGGTATGGCTTTACTCCACTGTGCATCCTCTGGTGTCTAGTAAGTTTTGAATGATTATTAAAGCATTATCCACATTCAGCGCATGGGAATGTTTTCTCTTCAGTTTGACTCTGGTGACATGTGAGCTCTGAATTAAATTCAAACAATTTTCCACACTTGGAGACTGATGGCTTCACTTCTGTAGGACTCATCATGGCCTGATGGAGATCAATTTATCTGTAAAATGTATTAGAGCTTCCT
The DNA here is from genome assembly GCA_027917425.1 of Gastrophryne carolinensis. NCBI lineage: Eukaryota > Metazoa > Chordata > Amphibia > Anura > Microhylidae > Gastrophryne > Gastrophryne carolinensis. The sequence goes on along the minus strand of CM051236.1, from coordinate 7,016,526 downwards.
GTTAAATTTTCAGCCTGTAAGAAGAATACAGAAAGTCATGTAAATTACACACGCATCAAATAGAAGAAATTATATAATGACATGCAGACCAAAATATCAACCTCAATTCTGAAAAAATCACATGGTGGTAAAGAAACATTTTATATGAAAAAAGCCTGAGAATTCCATTGTTACTGAATCATCAGCTAGGAAAGTTCTATTACAGTATAAAAGGGGGTAAACAATTCTCTACTGATTCCACCGACTGTCATTGTCTTACTAGCTGCTGATTCATTAACAGTGAAATTCTCAGGCTCATAAAGTAGTTCATACCATGGAAATGGTTTCTTATTATTTTTATTCTCTTAGGCTATGGCTATATGATGATGACCTGCCAATTCTCACAGATCACATATTAAAATTATGATGACCTGCCAATTCTCACAGATCACATATTAAAATTAATAAATGGGTTCCTAATCTGCAGCCTATCTTTAGTGGGCGTGCTCAGAATTAGGTCTGTAGCATCTGTAACTAAATTAGATTCTTCTATGTCAACCCAACTAGGTCTTTCTTTCATGTAAAATACAGCTGTGAAATTCTTGCTACATAGTGATACCGTACTAAATGAGCTAAATGTGGGAATCTTGGTATCAGGATATAGGGTCACTTACATATAAAGTAATATAATGTCTTTTTTAGAAATCACCTGTGCATAGACCTCTTTGGATTGGCCAATTTACTGTATTCCCTCATAAATTAGTTACCCAGCAGCTTATTAATATTATATTATTATGTCCTGCAACATGTCACCAAAAAGTATTCCAAGTCTCATGTTGTAGCACATAAAAACAATAATGCATGAAGGATTATAAACTCCACCTAATCCCACATCTGTCTGACACACAATAACATGCTACGTTTATACTATGGAGCACAATAGCACCAGACATAGCCAAATAATTTACCCAGACATGATAATAACCATCACATATAACCTAATAGTAACAGAAGTCATATCTACCTGGTATAGGGCAGTATGGGGATCCCCTCGCCGCTCTCCTGACCCGTCTGCTATTGCTGTGACTGAGCCGGCCTCACCTTATATTGTCTGTATAATCATTCTCTAACATGAGGCGGCTTTGGATTGGCTGAATGATATGAATCTTAATAAGTAAAGGTATGTTAATGGCGTCTTACTGGGGAGTTTCACTGGGCTTTGTTTTTCATCCAACTATTCTGTTTCTCACCCAGCAGTATGACAGATTCATTAGCATTGCAGCAATGAGACAAAGAGAGGGAGGAGCCTTATTGGAAACACAATAGACAAGACTCTCACCATTAACATAGAAATTACATGACACCATCAGACACAATAGACTGAAACTGGGAAAGAAATAAGATGCTGTCATTGCAAAAGTGTAACAGCTTCATGGTAAAAGAATCTAAACTATAAAACACAGAATTTTTATCTGTTACATTTTGTCAAATTGTTAATATTTCCACAATTATTATTTAATTATTACTTTATTGTAATGAGACCTAATATGCTCCAATGATATAGTGCTGGGTGCTAGTGTGGAAAGGTGTTTCTTCTCACCCCCTCACATCGAATAGAAGGAATTATATACTGACACACAGGCTAAAATTTCAACCTCAATTCAATAAGTGTTGAAAACATTTTCACGGCAATAAAAATAACTTAAAAAAAATCACTTTATAGGAAAAAAGCCCGAAAAATCAATAAAACTTTTTACTACTGTGTAAAGGGAGTAAATAAAATCTCTAATTTTCTTAGGAGTATAAAAGTATCACTGACTGTCATTGTCTTACGAGCTGGTGATTCTGTAACAGTGACATTCTCAGGCTTTTTGCTCACAAGGTGAATTTTTACTACCATGAGATGTTTTTCGCCTCTTATTGAATTGAGTCCATAGTTTGCAAAGTCTCTTGTAGGACAATTATATTGTAATGATCAAAGTCTTTGCTTCATAAGATAATACAATGTAACATCACATGACTGATATGAGATTTCTACAGCATCTTCAATGCTAGGTTACAGCGCCTGATACCCCCTTACAGCGTCTACTAGTGGTCGCTTTAAGCGCCCCTATACAGACGCTTATCTGCCAATACTTGGCGCTAGTAGTGAATCAGCCTCTTAATTTTGATGTTTGTGTCATTTTATCATTTCTATAAAGAAATAGGAGTTTTGCTTAATGAAACCATCTCACTTTACATGTCGTGCTTATAATGCTTCCAGAAAACACTTACATCAGTTAAAAAATCTTGTCCTGCTTTCTGGTCACAAACATAACATCTAAGGGGCATTTAATAAAAAGTGGTGCGGGCAGCACTTGAGCGCCTTGTCCGAGACACTGGGCACCGCAACAGCAACTTCAGCCTGCCGGCGCTATCATCTGTAGTGTTCCCGGCCAGGCTGTGTTACCAGCGCACAGCTTGTATATGCCTATGCTATAGTGACACCTAGCGCTGGCCGAGAGCGCTGCAAGTACTAAAAATTTATTACAGAAATACCTAGTGCTCTGCAGGGAGCTAAAAACAACTGTATTCCAGGCACACAATGTCTGTTTTAATCTCTTTTTTTTCGTTTTGAGGGTCAGGAAAGTTTTTTTAATGGGAATTGCATTGGGGACACTTGAAAGACATGACACTGCTTTTTCACATCCCAAGTTTTGTCATCAAAACCAAAGTGCAAAAAATGCTTCCAAAAATAATAACAGCCGAGGGATTTCGTGGCACATGCACCAGCCCCTCCCCCCCAAAAAAGGCAAAATATTTATAAACATAAGTTAGTACATTCTTTTACTGTTTTCGGTTCCCACCCATGACGGACATTGCTATTGGATGTCCCAGTAATCGTCTCTACTGGCCATAACCCGTCACAAGGTGGCGCAGTTGACTGCAGAAGATGTGTGGCTGGTCCCGGCCCTATAAAAAGCCAGGAATCACCCATAAAACCCCAGTGTTGAAAAGCAGTTATGCAAGAAGCCTGGGAGATAAATCATGAAAAAAATACAATTCTCTGAGTACTCACCTGCAGAATCGATTCCACAGTATACAGCGCGTCCTGCTCCAGCAAACCCCCCCCCCACCCGGGCCCCCCCACCACAAGGTGGCGCAGCGGACCGCAGAAAGACCCGCGGCCACCCCCGGACCCATAAATAGCCAGGTACCTCCCACCAATCTCCAGTGCTGACAAGCAGTTATACAAGAAGCCGGGAGAAACAAAAAATGGATAAGAACCCAAAATGAACTTTTGAACAATTTGTTATGAAAACAAAATGAAAACGTATCCATGTGTAATGTATCAGTCACAGCAGAGGCCCCTTCCCATGCTTCAGCAAGGTAGCAGTGCCAGGCGTTGTGGTTGAAGCAGCGTCAGTTGTTGCCTGCCGCTGTAGGTCAAGATTCCATAGGGCACAATGGGCAGAACTGGATTGAAGAGTTTAATGCTTATAATTAATATTACACACATTCATTTGTACAGAACATGCATTGGCACCTGTCAGTAATGAAAACGCAGGACCTAGATGTCACAAAATATATTTTTTGTGAGGGGTTAACTTCAATGGCTTATTTTGCTTAACGAAGTGTATTTTGGACACCAACAACTAAAATGCAGCCTAAACGCAATGTAAAGTTTGTCACCTTTGTCCCCATCAGTGATTTCTTGTAACTGTAATGATGAAACGGTGAGCAGCGCTGGAAAATACAGCGCCAAAGATTTCAAGGAGGAAAAAAATGAATAAATATGCCGGGGAGTGCCTGAATAATGGCGGTACAAAGTGACGCTCACTGGTCCTGGGAAATTCAGCTGCCGGGTCCAACAAGCACTGACATAGGCCGGCCAATACCTAGTGCAACAAGTTTATTTTGCGGTGCGGATGAGGCCAGGAAGAGGAAGGGCTCAAGAACCCCGAAACACGCGTCAGGACAGAAACACTATCAGCTTAGCGTGATATATTCCTGTGTCCAAGGTTATATATGAATAGATTGTATATAAGAATGACATCTCTCTCTATATATATATATATATTTGGGGTATATTGGTGTGCATTACTGAAAACAGTTGTCATAGTGCACGGTGTGTACCCATAGCTGACTTTACATCCTGATGGTGACTATTTCCTCTTTGGACATACATCATTTAATCTGTGAGCTGTGAGGATTGGCGGGTCATCATATAAAAATAGTCATATGATCTTTTGTGTATCTCTGTAACTTTTGCCTTTATTGTCACATGTTCTGCTTTCATTGTTTTAGCTTTATAAATGAATGTATGCTTAAATAGTAAGTCCACTTTCCATTGAATTTTTGAAAGTGTATATTTTTGTGCCAAAATGATGTATTCAATGTAATGGGCTGATGTAGTATTTATTTCTTATGTTAGTAAATCAGTAATATGTCAGTATCTGTAATCTGTTGCTATTGGCAACGTACACCAAGTTTGTGCACCAAAAAGATAGAAGTGACCCTGTACTCAGAGAACACTGCTGCTGGGCCTGTGTAAGGTTAAGTGATCTTCCTCACCTCAGCAATGGTCATAGCGGCAGTGTTCTGTATGTGCAGGACACAATCTTTTCTTCTTGGTGTACAGACGTGTTGTACGTTGCCAAAAGCAAATGTTTGCAGTTAGTGATAAACGCTTCCATAAAACTCACCTTTACTAACATAGGAAAAAATAAATAACATTTTATAAAAATATACACTTTAAAAAATTACATCAAAATCGGACCCTTTATTTTAGTGACCACAATGTCCAGAGGTAACATTGCTTATGATACCCGCCTTCCTGTATCTTGCTTGTACAGCTGTTATCTCATATCAGTCATGTGATGTTACATTGCTTTATCTTATGACATGTTTAGGATAGTTTTCCAATACATTTATACTTGTCCCAAGACATTGCTTAGTTGGGTGTCAATGTAATGGATACAACTACTGTGTGTCCGAGTTTAGGATATTTTACTATGAACCTGTGACTGCACCTAATTTCTTTCCCAGTTTCAGTCTATTGTGTCATGTGATTTCTATGATAATGATGAGAGTCTCATCTATTGTGTTTCATATAAGGCTCCTCCCTCCCTTTTGTCTCCTTGCTGCAATGCTAATGGATCTGTCATACTGCTGGGGGATAAACAAAGCCCAGATAAAACTACCTACTAAGACGGCATTAACATAACTTTGCTTATTAATATTCATTCCATTTAGCCAATCCAAAGCCGCCTCATGTTAGAGAATGTTTGTACAGACAATATAAGGTGAGGCCGGCTCAGTCACAGCAATAGCAGACGGGTCAGGAGAGCGGCGAGGGGATCCCCATACTGCCCTATACCAGGTAGATATGACTTCTGTTACTATTAGGTTATATGTGATGGTTATTATCATGTCTGGGTAAATTATTTGGCTGTGTCTGGTGATATTGTGCTCCATAGTATAAACATAACATTGTATTGTGTGTCAGTCAGATGTGGGATTAGGTGGAGTTTATAATCCTTCATGTATTAGTGTTTTTATGTGCTGATTGTGTTTATAGGTCCTACAACATGAGACTTGGAATACTTTTGGGTGACATGTTGCAGGACATAATAATATAATATTAATAAGCTGCTGGGTAACTAATTTATGAGGGAATACAGTAAATTGGCCAATCCAAAGAGGTCTATGCACAGGTGATTTCTAAAAAAGACATTATATTACTTTATATGTAAGTGACCCTAATCTTGATCAAGATTCCCACATTTAGCTCATTTAGTACGGTATCACTATGTAGCAAGAATTTCACAGCTGTATTTTGCATGAAAGAAAGATCTAGTTGGGTTGACATAGAAGAATTTAATTTAGTAACAGATGCTACAGACCTTTTTCTGAACACGCCCACTAAAGATAGGCTGCAGATTAGGAACCATTTATAAATTTAATATAATTTAATATGTGATCGGACGGGTCATCATATAGCCATAGTTTAAGAGAATGAAAATAATAAGAAACAATTCCCATGGTAGTAAAAAATTCACTTTATGAGCCTGAGAATTTCACTATTAATGAATCACCAGCTAGAGAGACAATGACAGTCAGTGGAACTTTTATATTCTTAAGATAAATAGAGAATTGTTTACTCCCTTATATACTGTAATAAAACTTTCCTTTGATTTTTATTGTCTTCCGAGCTGATGATTCAGTAACAATGACATTCTCAGGCTTTTATCTTATAATATATTTTTTTACTACCATGAGATTTTTTTAAAATTGAGGTTGATATTTTGGTCTGTGTGTCATTATATAATTTCTTCTGTTTGATGCTTGTCTAATTTACATGACTTTCTGTATTCTTCTTACAGGCTGAACATTTAACAGGAAGCTGTAATACATTTTACAGATACATTGATCTCCATCAGGCCATGATGAGCCCCACAGGAGTGAAGCCATATCAGTGCTCTGAATGTGGGAAACAGTTCAGTCTTAAGTCACAGCTTACATGTCACCAGAGGTGTCACACTGGAGAGAAGCCATTCACATGTTCTGAATGTGGAAAATGCTTTATTAATCATTCAAATCTTACTAGACACCAGAGGATGCACAGTGGAGTAAAGCCATACCAGTGCTCTGAGTGTGGGAAATTGTGTAGTTCTAAGTCAGAGCTCACATGTCACCAGAGGTTTCACACTGGAGAGAAGCCATTTTCCTGTCCAGAGTGTGACAAGTGCTTTACACAACGTTCTCACCTGCTTACACACCAGAAGACTCACACCGGAGAGAAGACATTTACATGCGCTGAGTGTGATAAGTGTTTTACAGTAATTTCAAGCCTGCTTAAACACCAAAGGATTCACACTGGAGAGAAGCCATATTCCTGTCCTGAGTGTGACAAGTGTTTTGCACAACGTTCTCACCTGGTCAGACACCAGAGGACTCACACCGGGGAAAAGCCATATTCCTGTCCAGAGTGTGACAAGTGCTTTACACAACGTCCTGATCTGCTTACACACCAGAGATCTCACACTGGAGAGAAGCCACATTCCTGTCCTGAGTGTGACAAGTGTTTTGCACGACGTTCTCACCTGGTCATACACCAGAGGACTCACACCGGGGAAAAGCCATATTCCTGTCCAGAGTGTGACAAGTGCTTTACACAACGTCCTGACCTGCTTACACACCAGAAGACTCACACCGGAGAGAAGCCATTTACATGCACTGAGTGCGACAAGTGCTTTACAAATAAAACAAATCTGTTCACACATCAGAGGACTCACACTGGAGAGAAACCGTTTAGATGTTTGGAATGTAACAAGTGTTTTAGTCAAAGTGCTCATCTCAAATTCCACTCCATGATCCATAGAGGAGAGAAGCCATATTCATGCCTAGAATGTGGCAAATGTTTTAAAACCAAGAAAGTATTAAATGGTCATTATAGGACTCACACTGGAGAGAAGCCGTATAAATGTGCTGAGTGTGGTGAAGGTTACGCATATAAAATACAGCTGACAAGACACCAAAGGAGTCACACCGCCATGCCTACAATGTGTCCTACAGAAGCACCAAACTTCACACCAGGAAAATTGGTTTCTAACAACAAGCAAAACAATTAGATAATATTTTGCTGGGCCTGGTAAATTATTGTGACATGTGACCAGGGAGAAGGTTATATTCAGAGCGTATGTGTTCAAAACTTATTGTTAGATATATGGTTCTAACACATATCAGAGTTCAGTTGGTTTGACTTATTGCTACAGAAACACCACAGATAAGATAATATATTGCCCATTGTCTGAGGATCTGGTGTTTGGGCTTCAGTGAGAAACCACATATACACTAAATTCCATAATGGGCTTCTATTGTAACATTAAAATTGTCCTCTTTGTCACATGTTTTTTAATATGTTCGATTAAAATATATACTTGTTTCTCTGAGAAAAATTTGTTAAGTTGCCTTTGGCTTTTGATGCTCCGACTTTCCATAAGAAATCTCCAACTTACTGCGCTCAACCTCTTCATTCTTTTTCTTCTTTCTGGAGGTTTAATTTCCCTCAAGAAGGATTCTTATTTATATATTCCGTTTTTTTACCAAGCCTTGCAGCCTAATAAAAATGGAATCCTCATCTTCTATTTGTCACATGTTGACGCTACAGCATTGACAAAATAATGCCTAAACAATTATTTATCTGGTGCACATATGTTGTTATAGAGACACATAGAAATTCATATGACTGTTCTATTTTTCATCAATGTAATTTATAGGCTGAACATGTTGTGATTTCACCTTGAAAAATCATCACTCATGATGAAACAGATCATTACACACAATGGCCTCAATTCAAAAAAGGTAGAAAAAAATTCTCATGGTAGTAAAAAAAATCAATTGTTCAAAATCAAAAATCAATGATTCAACAACAGTGACATTCTTAGGCTTTTCTCGCATGAATTGAATCTTTTGCTACCATGAGAATTTTTTTCTACCTTTATTGAATCGAGGCCATTATGTGCCATAGGGAACTCTGATAACATGCAGGAAATGGCATTGCACAGGGTTTGTTTTCATTTTCATATTTTGTATGCTGCAGTTTTTAGACTGAAAAACAATAAAGTTGAATGTGATTTTAACAGAAAGAATTTCCTTTCGATATTATTATCGATAAATAATATAATTAATATTGTCCATTTATGATACTGCCAATACTTACTTCTTAGGGTGTAGAACTAGAAATGGATATTTTCACTTTCAAGTAGTCTTGGAACATTATTGTTTTGCTGTTCCTCTTTGTGCGATGACAGAAGAACAATCATTGCATAGGCGTGGCAATGACATAATTGCAAAAACACAGAGCAATCAATGATAAAACAACACACTTTAGGTCAGCTTTAACTCTTAAAACATTATATAAAAAAGTCCAAGCTTCTGGGGTGGTTCCCCAATCTGAGAGTATCCTCTAAGTCCAAGGATTTTAGTGACCTTCTATCACAGGGATGTTCAAAACACTGTAGCAAATTCCACCACGTGTATATAACAGCAAATTGCTGATGAGAATCTCGTGCCCACCACCTCCTTCAAAATGCTTTTACCAGATAATAATAAGCTTTAGTGCCTTATTAAAAATCCTCCATGTTTTATTCCTCTCTTATTGTATAGGAAAGCCGGTTAAATATTCTGGTCCCCAGAATAAAACCATTAATTTCTTAGACCTAACTATCAAAAGGGAAGGCCTAAGTCTAGTTACATTGACTTACTTTAAGAGCACAGACCGTAATGGGTATGTTCCTTTTTCAAGCTGTCATCACCCAACATGGTTAAAGGCCATACCTAAAGGGCAATTCATGCGCCTTAGACGCAATTGCACTTCAATTAAAGATTATGATACCCAATCATGCACACTTTCCCAGAGATTTCTAGACAAAGGCTATAAAAAAGAAGAAGTTGAGGCACAAAGAAGGGAAGTAAGAAAACGGGAAAGAGATTCCCTATTAAAGACTGCCCAAAACATAACAACCAGGCAGGAATCAGAACTCCCTTTTATATCTGGATTCAGCTCCCAACATAAGGAAGTGAAAAAACTTATCACCAAACATTGGCACATATTAAAGGGAGACCCTATCTTGGGACCAGAATTACCGGATTGTCCAAAAATAATATTTCGTACAGCCCCAAATCTTAGGGATAGACTTACCAAGAGCTATTTTGACCCACCGAAAATAGTGACCGTAACGAACAATCTCTTACAGGGGTTCTATAGATGCGGCACCTGTATGGGGTGCAAAACTTGCATTCCTATAGAAAAGCCTAAAAAAACTTTTTCAGATCCTAACTGCACAAAAGAATTCACAATAAAGAAAACTATATCCTGTAACACGGCAGGAGTGGTCTATCTAATATGGTGCCCATGTGGCCTGCAATATGTAGGGAGGACCATAAGACCGCTTAAGACAAGCATACATGAACATTTGAGTAATATAAGAAAAGGTATGGAAACACATAGCCTTTCTGCACACTTTAAACAGTATCACTCCCAGGATCCAGGCCAGGCAACCTTCATGGGAATAGAGCGAATATAAATAAATTGGAGGGGTTCCCATATAGTAAGGGAATTATCACATAGGGAAAGTTTTTGGATTTACACACTGAATTCTTTCACTCCATCAGGATTGAATGTTGAATTTGATTTAAATTGTTTTTTAGGCACATCATGAGGCACACTATTATAACACATTTATGTTATTTCAGCCTCATTAAATTTATTTATTAAGCACACATTTCACATTTTAATCATGACTAAGACCACCATGTATGTTAGAATCTTTAGTTATATTTCACAATTAGGCACTTTAAGACTAAGGGGAGATTAAAATATTATTGTAATAAATCATAATGCAACACAATTAATTTACCCACACACCACATACATATTTAATAAGGGGACCTCTATCCGCTGGACACAATTTATAATATACATACCCTGGGCCATCTGGGGGTCTAATGTTCAGAGAAAGGGAAGATACCTTATAAAAGATAAACAGTATAGTAAGGAGTGGATTTAATAGCAGTTAATTATCTTACTGGTATAGGTTCTTTTTGCCCTTTCTTTCCATTTACACCTATCCTGAAAAGATATTTATAGAAAAGAATATATTAAGGACACACTGCATTTAATATTGTGAACAGAGAGGATTCTCATGAGAACCTGAGAGGTGCTATAAATACATGGAAAATATAATACAAAATAGCATAAGAAGGACAAACTAATTGGATTAGGAATTTATTTATTTTCTATCCTAAATAAAAATCAAGGGAAACGATTGGATCTCAATAGCCCTGTTGGGGATTTGGCATAGCAATAAATGAGGAGCGCTCTGTGAGGTCAAGGCAACTGGAGCTTTGCCAGTTAAATGAACTGTGCAGCATTAGGAATCTAGCAGGTCCGGCTGCGCTTGAGACAAGAGCGAGCTCAGCTGCTGTAAGTGAGGATGGAGTTAACACACATTTATTGAATAGTCTTAGGTGTACTGTGACACTGCTAGGGATTGGCTGGTGTCACAATGACAAAAACGCACACACCCCCTTACTGTCCCGCCCCGCCTCAATCAGATCTTATAAAAGACAGCGCACACCGCCGCGCCGCCAGTCTTGAGAAAGTTGGTTACCAATGAAATGCGTTGATGGCGGCGGATGGATCTTATCAGTACGCAGGCAAGCTACACTCCAGGGATACTTCACTTCCCCTCTCTCCCTTTGATACATCAATCGGAGATTGAGGGTTTGGTGAGAATCTTGCCTGGCGTCTCCTAAATACTTGATATACATTGTTTTTATGTGAGTGCATTTTTAACTTAACCAATGCACATGATTAAAACGATATTACGCTAGATTTTTCTATTTGTTTTTTCCTTTCTTTTTTTTTTTTTTTTTTTTTTTTTCCACTCAGTTTTTGTATCTCCTTCTTCATATGGAGTAGCCCATATGTCTACCGTCGTTATCATGATGGGCCAACAGCCTGATCGGAGTTACTTGCTCGTCATTGTGGATATGTTGGAGTGGCGTGGGTGTTTTTTTTTTTTTGGTTATATTATCCCCCTGTGTCCCCCCTACCACCCTTACCCCCCCCCCGCCCCCCCCCTACACCGAAGGAAAATTAGGCTATGGTCACTTTGGTAAGCTTCCAAGTCCTGTGAGGAATTGGTTTATCAGATCTCTGTATGTTGGCCAATTTGTTAGAGCCAGCTCGTTTTTAAGTTCCAGTATTATAGTTCTAAACCATAACCCGGTATCTGGTGGGTCAGTGCTAGCCCATCGTAGCGTTATAATTTTTTTTGTTACCCAAAACACCACTGACCCCAGTCGTCTTTTCTCTATAGGCCAGCTCTTGGGAAACAAGTTCAGAAGCCCCCATATGGGGGTTAGGTTTATTTTATCGTCTATCATAGTTTCCAATTTCTCTGTAGTAATCTGCCATAGAAGTTTAGAGTATTTACAGTCCCACCAGAGGTGCATTAAGGTTGCCGGTACCTGCTTGCACCACCAGCAGTTGTATGGTGGGTATCTGGCATTGTAATCCGCTGTAAAATAGAAACGTGATATGAATTTAGTGCAGAAAATTCTTAGGGCAGGGGACTGGATTAGTCTGATTGTATGATAAATGTTAGCCCAGTCGTCGTCTTCTATTCGGGTCCCAAGATTGGTCCAGCCACTGATAAGAAATTAATCAAACCAATAAATCTAAAATAATACCTATAAGTAGACCCCAAATAGAGGAGCGAGGCAGTAGGAGAAAGGCCTGGAAGAACAAAAAGATGAAGAAGAAGAAGAACAGGGGAGGAGGAATAAAAGAAGGAAAGGGACAGAAGAAGAGAAAGGGGAGAGAAGGGAGAAAAAAAAAAAATAAATAAATAAATAAAAAGGTGACGGGCAAAAATTAAGAAGAAAGGGAAAAAAAAAAAAAAAAAAAAAAAAAAACTGCATAAAATTATAAAAAAAATGACATAAATAAATAAATATCTATACACAAATAAAATATAAATACCAATCACTCACAGGAGCAAACGGGCGGGGAGGATTTAGGCAGACTCCTAAACAAGAAGGGGTTAGAGAAATGGAGGAAGATAAAGCCTCCGGTAAGCCTAAATCAGGGCGGGCATGGGAGGAGGGAAAAAGAGGGAAGAGGGGGGGGGGGAAGAAGGATAAAACAGAACAATAAAACTGCGAAAAACCAGGGTCCCTATAAAAAGAACGGCCTACAAAAATTGGCAGACCGCATCAATGACCAACAACAAAACCAAGAAAGACTTGCTTAGCGAACTGAAAATATGCACATACAATGTCAGAGGAGCCAACTCACCTTATAAAAGGAGCAAACTCACACGAGAACTACTAAGAGAAAAAATTGAGGTGTGCTTTATACAAGAAACACATTTTAAGACAGGTAAAATCCCAAGATTTGCCTTCCTAGACTTTGGAAGTGCTATATCTAGTTCAAGTGATAAGAAGAAAAGAGGAGTATTGATCCTGATCAAAAATCATTGTCCCTTTGAACAACTAACAAACTATAGGGATTCAGAAGGACGACTACTTATAAGTGTCTGTAAACTGAAAGGTCGCATCTGTACCTTAGTTTGCACTTACGCACCTAATCAGGGTCAAAAGCGTTTCTTAAACAAGGTAATAAAAAAACTAGACGCGGTTAAAAAAGGACCCATAATCTGGGGAGGGGACCACAATCTTATAAGCGATAATAAGCTGGACACGTCGGGAGGACCGCGAAAGCCATCAGAAACGCTACATAATCAAACACTGTGGCAGAATTTTAGACGACTGCAACTGGTTGACGCTTGGCGTACACTTCACGCCAACAACCGTGACTACACCTGCTACAACCGGGCACACAATGTATACTCACGCATAGACTACATCTTTATCTCCCAATCCTTACTATCAGAAGTATTATCTTGTCTTCACGGCCCCATAACGCTGTCAGACCACGCCCCAGTAATATGTTCTCTTGCATGGAACAATACATTTAGAAAACAACGAATATGGTCATTAGACCGTAAAATGTTAGACAAACCGGAGATTAAAGCACAACTAGCAACCGCAATTACAGAATATTTTAGACTTAATGATAATCAGGAAACCACAATACAATCTCTGTGGGAATGCCACAAGTGTTATATAAGAGGCATAGCCATCTCAATTGCTGCACGCCAGAAAAAACAACAAGAACAATTAATCAACGACACCTTAGGTAATATAACAAAACTGGAAAACGAGCACAAGAGCTCCTTATCAGACGATGTATATAAGAACCTGTGTATAGAAAGACAAAAATTGAACGATATTATATCATCGGAAAGAACAGAATTAATAAGGAATCAACTAAAAAAAAAATTAAATCTCGGTAAAAGTGGGAAAATCCTGGCAGACCACCTTACAGATCATAGGGCAAATAATTTTATATATAAAATCTGCAATAAGGATGGTAAGATTAAGTATCTTCCGGAAGAGATCACCCGAGAATTCATGGATTTCTATAGGGATATATATAATATCAAAGCTTCAGAGAAACTACCAGACTACGACACTTTTTTTAAAACCGTTGGTACTCATAAACTCAAGCAAGAAATATCAGAAGAAATGGATAAGCCATTCACTCTAGAAGAAGTAAACGCCGCAGTAACACAACAAAGGTCTGGTAAATCCCACGGATATGACGGCTTCCCGGCAGAATACTTTAAAGCATTCCAATCACAATTAACGCCCTATATCCTTAACTTAGCAAATGATATTGACATGCAAACGCCTCTGTCATCGACAATGAACACCGCCATAATCAGGCTAATTCAAAAAGCGGGCAAAGACCTAACCCATTGTTCAGATTACCGTCCCATTTCCCTGATTAACATTGATGTAAAAATCTTGTCCACAATCATCGCAAACCGATTTCAAACATTTGTCCAAGATATAATTTCACAATACCAAACGGGGTTTATACGAACCCGTGGGGTCCACCAGAATATCGCTACAGCAGTGGCCGTAATCAACCACATACAAAAGCACAGTATAAAAGCGGCCATCGTGGCCCTAGATGCAGAAAAAGCTTTTGACCGAGTTTCTTGGACTTTCCTCCGGAAATCTTTAATCCACATAGGAATTGGCCCAAATCTATTGGGTAAAACCATGTCACTCTATAAAAACCAAGTCGCCAGACTGAACATAAATGACATACTATCACAACCTATATCTATGTCTAATGGAACCAGACAAGGCTGCCCTTTATCGCCCGTTCTCTTCAATTTGCATCTTGAGATACTGTTCAATATCATACTCAATGATTCCTCAATTAAGGGAATACCTATCGGTGGGAATGATATAAAATACTTAGCCTACGCCGATGATATCCTTCTAACATTACAGGACCCATTATCATCACTTCCAAAAGTACTTAAAGTAATTAAGGATTTTGGCAGGTACGCAAACTTTAAATTAAATTATCAGAAATCGATTATACTGCATTTCGCTCTATCTGAGAAAGAATCCGACACATTAAAACACGCAAGTAATCTTCAGTGGGAAACCTCGCACCTGAAATACTTAGGTATAAACATACCAACATCCCTGGACCAATTATTTAATTTAAACTATATCCCTTTAGAAAAACTACTAAAAGATCAGATCATGAAATGGGAAAACTCTCAGTTAAATATTCTTGGCAGAATTGCCGCAGTCAAGATGCTTTTTTTACCACATTTTCTGTATTTACTGCAGAATATCCCAATAAGGATACCGACCACCTTTTTAAAACAGCTAAATAAACGACTCGCAACTTTTTATTGGAATAATAAGCAACATCGCATTGCATATAAAAATTTAACCAAACAACCCGATCTCGGAGGGATGGGGGCCCCGGATCTAAGCGCCTACTATAAGGCCGCCCAATTTAAAAGAGTGGATGAATGGCTAATAACCTACCAAAACACAATATGGCCAGCTATCGAGCTATACCCCATAACCCTTGAAGAAATTACATCATGTGATTACAATAGCTTAAAGGCAATAATACAAAAAAATGAGCATATGAATCCCATCGTGAATAACATATGCTCGACAATAATAACAACCCTGAAAAACAAAGTATTATTCCCATTCCCAGATATGATGCGCTCATTGACCACTAACCGAGATTTTCCCCAGGGAAGACGCAATGCACAAATATCAAAATACAAACAAATGTCCCACACAAGAATAGCACATATCTGGTCACCAGCAACCGGGTTGCTATTAAGAGAAAACCCCCATGTATTTACCTTAGTTCAATATCAAGTTGCCAGTTATATTAGGACACTGAGTCTCCCATCAACGATCTTCAAACCAACAGCAATACAGGAAATTTTTCTCAATGCAAGACAAAGACCAAACAGAATCTCATTTTATTACAATCATATAAAGAAATTAACAACAAGTATAATGACAGACTATACTAGGAAATGGGAATATGTTTTTTCCTTTCTATGTGGTTTGTCCAATCTGGGACAATTTTAAAAGCCAAAGTGGGATAAGAATATCAAATCGGCTCTGTTAATAACAAGAGAGGAATGGAATATTGAGGATCTAATAAGGCATTCAAGCACACCTCCACCTGTTAAAGCGGGGACCAGAATATTTAACCGGCTCTCCTATCCAATAAGAGAGGAATAAAACATGGAGGATTTTTAATAAGGCATTAAAGCTTATTATTATCTGGTAAAAGCATTTTGAAGGAGGTGGTGGGCACGAGATTCTCATCAGCAATTTGCTGTTATATACACGGGTGGAATTTGCTACAGTGTTTTGAACATCCCTGTGATAGAAGGTCACTAAAATCCTTGGCCTTAGAGGATACTCTCAGATTGGGGAACCACCCCAGAAGCTTAGACTTTTTTATATAATGTTTTAAGAGTTAAAGCTGACCTAAAGTGTGTTGTTTTATCATTGATTGCTCTGTGTTTTTGGAATAATAAGTGCATTTGGGATCCATAGGGGTAAAGGATTAACACACGTTGAGCAATAATAATTCAATAATTTAATAATTTTAAGAAATATCAGCACGGTTATATTTCATCTTTAAAATGACATAATTGCCACACACAACAATGACAATGAATGGAGAAGGTGAGCCTTACTTTCGCCCCCCACCCTGTACATACAGATTGCCCAACATAAAAAATCATCCTACCTGCACCTACTGCGTTTTCTGAGTCTTTAAACATCCAAGAGGGTGGCCCATGGAGTCTCAGCCTGCCTGCAGACAGAGAGTACCTACTGACTGTGCTGCTCTGCATTCTGGGATTGCTGTCCTTTTCCTGATCCAAGATCTGCTCTGTCTGTGCAAAGCTCAGCTATAACCTTCCCCAATCTGTGTGTTGTCCCCCTCGTCTATCCTAAGTATTTGAGGCTTCTGTGACAAGATGGCAGTGCCCATATCCTAGAGTGTTGAGTATTCACTGTATATAGTGTACTGTATACTCTAAATTGTATTTTCTGATTTCTTCCCATTCTTCTGCTCTCAATGCATGGCATGGCACAACACATTATTGCTAATTTGTAACTGAGAAAACCAGACAGGTGACTGGCAAAAACAATAAAAGAGTATTTCACTCGTAGCAATACATGTCTGGAAAATAGAACACACATAGAGTCTAAATTCCATAATTGTCAGCTAATGTAACACTTTCTCACATGTTGGGAATCTTTGAATTTGCTCTATTTATATTATACTTTTTATCCAAGAAAAATTTGCCTTTGGATGCTCTGAGTCTGTACTTGGCATGAGAAATCTCCAACTCACTGAGCTTGGCCTCTTCATTCCTTTCTTTCTTTCTTTAGGTTTAAATTACCTCAAGAAGGTTTTCTATTCATATTTTGTAGGAAGGAGGAGGAGATGGAGTAGGGGGAGCTTTGCTCCTGCCGCCCGAGTGCTGCTGCTGCTCAAGGACGTCGTCATGACCTGACCCGACCTGACCCTGTCTCTGGCTCGACCCTGGACAGTATGTTTTTGTGTTTCTCATGTCCAATCAGTGTAATTTAAAGGCTGAACATGTTGTGATTTTATCACATAAACATTTAAAACATTTCAGGTTTGGGTATAAAAAAGTCAGACATAAATTATATTTAGCATTACTCGAATTTGCTTTGGGCATAGTCTGGCAGACGTGCTTCGTAAATCAGGACCTAACTCTCACCTGGGACAATTATATTGTAATTATCAAAGACTTTGCTTCATAATATAAAACAATGGCAACAACATCACATGGCTGCTATGAGCTAACAAGTAAGATACAGAAAGTATAGTGTAATAAGCAATATTAATGCTGGACCATGTGGTTTAGCACCTCCTTCGTGTTGCGGCATTGATGGGGCAGACTTAGAGGAAGGGCTTAAGAGCCCTGAACTAGCATCAGGACTGCAGCAGTAAAAGCTTTGGGTAACAGATTCCTATGTCCAGGCTGATATATGTATATATTGTATATAGGCACGTGTATGCATTTATATTTGTGGTGTATTGGTATTCATTATTGAAAGCGGTGGCCAGTGTGTACCAAACACTGACGTTACATCAGGAATGTGACTACTTCCACTGCGGACATAGATAATGTAATCTGTGTATAAATCATTAAAGGTACAGAGCATAAAGAAATAAAATAATATGAGATAAAAACATGTTTTCAAAATCAAGTTTCAAAACTCCAGACGCTATACTGGGAGGCGCGCTGTAAAGACCTTTTGTATTGTAGCCCACAGGGCCAGTACTGTGAGGCGTCACTACGTAGCTACACAGAGGAGAGACAGCGAGCGCTCCCGTGTCCGGCAGCCGAGGAGACGGGGAGGAACGCGCAGCTGCACCACGGATTGACATTAAGCTGAAGGTAGCGTGTATGGGGATACAAAAGGTCTTTACAGTGCGCCTCCCTGTATAGCGTCTGCTGAATGCTGAATGCTTAAATGTGGGCAGGAGCTCTGAATTTTTGAAGATATCACGCCATGTGTTTTCATTTGTTTGCTTTCATGCTATAAACCTTTGGAGTAAAGGAGATATAAGGAGTTCTGAAAGATAAGGAGGATTTAAAAGTTACTAGTATTGCTTAAATATACCCCAATTGATGAAAGGCATGCAGAAGCTTTGACACCCTAAAGAGGACCTAAATTTATTCTGCAAGTTGTTCATTTGCATCTGGTACATGATTTAATAGATGGTGGTGGGAGTTGTCACCAATTATCATCCTTGTTGGCAATACACACAAGAGGTGGATTTGTCATAGTCAAGAGTAAAAGTGCTTTTGTGCTGAAGGAGAAAGTAATGTCCCGCGGAGTTGTGGTGTGTTTAACATACAAATAAGTAACTTGAATTAAATACAGACTGATTCAACACAGTTTGAGTACTCCAGCGAGGACTTTAAGTTTAATAATTATTTCTTATCTAATTTATATTTAATTTATACTTCACTAATTAATTTGTGTTAATCACTTGTTAAGTTGTAAGCACGGTGTTTGATGAAATTAATGGTCCTTATCATTAGTTCATTATATGCACAACTCCTTATAAATGACGTACTCCGTGAGTCAATCAAAGCATACTCAAGATATTTCAGGAAAACTCATTCCATAATATTCAATTGATCATATAAGAAAAAAAACATAAAGAAAAATAGTGCAACCCCATCTAAATGGTATTAAAAAGTTTAATGTTAAAATTGCACTTACAAAAATCCCAGTATGAATGCACAAATAGGGCACTGCAGAAATAGTCCTCTTTCCCCTAGTCCACTGTGGCCAGTAGCAGATGTGAGTACAATGGGAACTTAGAATGTGCCTGAATAAGTGCGCTTCACCTCTTTAAAATATGGTAAATGCCGCTGCCCCGCCTGACGCGTTTCACTGTTAAAACAGCTTTTTCAAAGGCTAGTGGCAGGGAACATAAAGCGGCTTTTAATACATAATAAAATTCAGAACTGAGCATAATACTTTATGTGTAGTCCTACCTTTCGTGGTGGCGTGCTGTTCCACTCACTGTCCGGCTGGTGAGACGGCACCGGAAGATAAGCAGAAACAAAGGAGACGTCATAGCCCCGCCTATCCAGCACGTGCAAACTGGGCCTGGACAGGGGAGGCATCTCTACTGCCGACGCCAGAAACAAACCCGCCCCCGTAAGCTAGTGTAACCCCGGCAACAGTCAGGAAGCTGTCACTACGCATCAGCTAATCACGCTTTACATTATACACATGTTCCCTGATTCTAGTTTTCAGGTCACGGGTGGTTCGACCCACATAGTACAGTTGGCAGGGACACCATATTAGATATACTACATGTTTGGTGTTACAAGATATAAATGTGGAAATCTCATATGTTTTGCTTGAATCACTCAAGGCAAAAGTATTTTTGGGTTTCTCAATGGCTTTACATGTCTTACATCCCATACAGGATCCACATCTGTAAAAACCTTTCATAGTATTGTTAGTTAACCCTTTCAGTGCCAAGCACGTAGTTTTTACGTGCTCGCTTCAACTCCACTTAAGTGCCAAGCACGTAGAATCTACATGCTTGACTTTCCCCCCTGCTAGTAAAAAAAATAAAAATCAAAAATACTCACCTGACCCCTCGTTGGATCCGGCCGGGTCTCGGATGGCTCCAGGAGAGCCCCCGGAATAGGCCGCCCCCCCCCCCCTGCAGAAGCAGCTGCTAACTGTAAAGAAAAAAAAAATGACATTCACTTAACTGCATGTGCGCTGGCTCCCGCTGTCCCTCCTCTTCACCTGGGGGGCCTCCGATCCCCCCCAGGACTTACCGATCTTCAGGAGAGAGCCCGGAAGGCTCTCTCCTTCTCGATGGCGGCCGCCATCTTGCCCCAAGGGGGCGGGGCTAATGACGTCATCCCGGCCCGATCTCCGGCTTCAGCGTTCTCAGCTGTCAGATGCCGGTGATCGGTGCCGGTGAAGGAGGTGGCAGGAGATCCTCTGATCTCCTGCCTCCCCCTTCTCTGGATGCCGATCACCGGCATCTGTTAGCAGAGCGGCGAGGGACAAAGGAGCTTACAATCAAAGGTAAGTACAGTAAAAAATGTTTTTTTTTTTTAATAAAATACTTTAATTAATTGTGTTGTGTCTTTTTTTTCACAGTTAACCCTTTGTGAGCAACCTTATACCAGCGCACAAGGCTCTGGGTCTGGCAAGTCACCTGCGGCTAGCGGGTGACTTGCATTTACCCCCAGCCCCCCATTACCTGCCTCCCCAATGGCCGGGGGGGCAGAAGGGCCCGGGCCACTTAGTGGCTATGTGGGCTAGTAGCTTGCAGGGCCAGGGGCCACCAACGCTGGCTCCTGCGCCCTGTTCTACAAGCCCCCATAGCTGGCCCGGGTCAGTAATGCTGGGTAGGAGGAACCCTACGTCATTTTTTTGGGGATTTTTAAGGGTTTTTAACCCTTAAAATCCCCCCCCAAAAAAATGGGGTCCCCCTCCCTGGAAGGGGGGACCCTATGTCATTTTTTTTAAATTAACCCTTTTGTGTTCTGTCATCCAGCAGCTATAAAAGGCTTCTAGCAAGTGAGCAGAAGCCAGTGATCGCAGAGGGACACAGTGCTCCAGGATGGATGGGAGGTAAGTATTAAAAAAAAAATAAATAATAAAATAATTTTAACCCCTTGTGAACTGGTAAGGGGTCCATGGCCCCTATACCAGTTCACAAGGCTGGGGGGGTGGCAAGTCACCTGCGACTAGCGGGTGACTTGCGATTAACCTCTGGCACCCCCATTACCTGCCTCCCCAAAGCCCAGGGGGGGCAGAAGAGCCCGGGCCCACGGGCTATGCGGGCTTGTAGCCTGCAGGGCCAGGGGCCACAAAAGCTGGCCCCTGCGCCCTGTTCCTACAAGCCCTGCATAGCTGGTCCCGGGCTGGTTACTTTGGGTAAGGGGGGCCCATGTCATTTTTTGGGGGATTTTTAAGGGTTTTTAATCCTTAAAAATCCCCCCCAAAAAATGCCCCCCCCATGGGAGGGGGGACCCTATGTCATTTTTTTTCTCGATTTAACCCTTTGTAGTGTGGATGGTAGTTGTATTTTATTTGTAAATGTTACAAATTACTTGTTTCAGTTAGGGGAGTCTCCTGGGCAGGAACAGGGGGCTACCGAGAAATATGTGGTACCATTCTAATCGGTAGAAATGGGGCTTTCACATGCAATATGCTTTTCCCTAATAAGATACATTTTTTATTTAAAATAAAGGAGGCAATTTTCTAAAAAAAATTGTTTTTATTTTTTTTTTTACTTAATAATAAATAAAATGAATAATAAATAAAATTTACAAACAAGACATTTCATGTTAAAGCCTAAACTTTGCTGCAAAAATATATATATTTAATTTTCCTGAAAATTCCAGGGAGCTGCCTTCCATCTCATGCATAAAAGGCAGCCGGTGCCAACACAGAACCATGAATAACTCGTTCACAGCTCCCCCTAGTTCCAAGCCAAATACAGAATCAGAAATCAGAACCGTGAATCAAAGCCAAATCCATCTCAGTTTTTCCCATCTATATTCTTGGACACACCAGAAGTGCAGCAATAGTTTAACACCAAGGGGAAGATACTCCTCTCAGGGGGGCGCGTTGGAAATGTCCATTGTTGCATGTTTGTAATTACTCACCTGTAACCTGTACTATTCTCTCAGTAATATGTAATATTTCCAAAATATCTCATACTGGTAACTAGTGTGGCCTAGAGGTAAAGGGAGTGTACTTGTGACCGGAGGGTGGCAAGTTCAAATCCCGGTCCTGACTGAAGGAACATAACTGAAATGCTCTTCAGCAAGGCACCTAACCCTGAAAATGCTCCCCGGGCAGTTATTAGGGCAGCTCAGGGCATGGGTTAAATGTGGAGTACAAATTCCTATGTGTGCACAAGCATACAATGGCCATCTATGCATTAAACATTACACATTAAGCTTATCGCATTACAATATATATTTAACTTGAGCTGACTTTTTTCCATAACTAAAATACCAAACCCGAGAAGCCTCCAAAAAAGTCACACTGAAATACTGCTTGTGCAATTTACATGACTTTCTGTATTTTTCTTACAGGTTGGTTGAACATTTATCAGGAAGCTGGAATCCATTTTACAGATAAACTGATCTCCATCAGCCCACAATGAGCCCTAAACCAGGAAAACCATATCAGTGCTCTGAATGTGGAAAATGGTTCCGGTATAAATCAGAGCTCACAAGTCACGAGAGGAGTCACACTGGAGAGAAGCCGTTCCCATGCTCGGAATGTGGCAAATGCTTTACTACTCGTTCAAAACTTCTTATACATCAGAGGATCCACACTGGAGTGAAGCCATTTTCATGTCCTGATTGTGACAAGTGCTTTACACAGCATACAAGCCTGCTTACACACCAGAGGACTCACACTGGGGAGAAGCCATATTCCTGTCCTGATTGTGACAAGTGCTTTACAGGACGTGCAAACCTGCTTACACACCAGAGGACTCACACTGGAGAGAAGCCATTTTCATGTCCTGAGTGTGACAAGTGCTTTATTCATCGTGCAAACCTGCTTACACACCAGAAGAATCACACTGGAGAAAAGACATTTTCATGTAACGAGTGTGACAAGTGCTTTACACAGCGATCATCCCTGTTTAAACATCAGAAGATTCACACTGGAGAGAAACCATATTCCTGCCCTGAGTGTAGCAAGTGCTTTACACAGCGTAGTTACTTACTTTCACACCAGAAAGTTCATACTGGAGAGAAAACATTTTCATGCCCTGATTGTGAAAAGTCCTTTAAACACCATACAAACCTTCTTAAGCATCAGATGATTCACACTGGAGAGAAGCAATTTTCATGTCCTGAGTGTGACAAGAGGTTTACACAACATACAAACATGCTTACACATCAGAGGACTCACACTGGGGAGAAGCCATTTTCATGTCCTCAGTGTGACAAGTGCTTTGCACGGAGTTCAAACCTGCTTGCACATCAGAGGACTCACCTTTTAAAAGTCTGGAAGGTGACAAGTGTTTTAGTTGAAGTGTGAATTTCCAGCGCCACGCCACGATCTATAATTATAGGGCACAAACTGGAGAGAAGCCATATCAATATCCTGACATGGTAAAGGTTATGCACATAAATTACAGCTGACAAGACACCAAAGGAGTCACCTTGCCACGAATGCAATGTGTCTCACAAAAGCTCCAAATTTCACACCAGGAAAATTAGTCACTGAAAACATAACAAGCAACATAATTTTGTTGATGAGCCTGTGATGTTATTTTTAGAGATGAGCGAACTTCTTGAAAGTTCGATTCGGGCGATTCGCCGAATGTCCCCAAGAAATTCGGGTTCGCCCGAATCGAACTTTCACGAATCGCTCATCTGAATCACTGACCGGCGTTATATTGACATGCCGGATGACCATGTTGTTGATGCCGAAGAGCCCACCCCTCATCATCAGCGGACAAGTCATCAGAGGGTGCCTGAGAGCGGCGCTGGCCTCCACGCTCCGACCATGCAGGTAAGTGTTTGCTTTTTAAAAAAATGCCGGCATGGTGGGAGCTGCGCTGCCTGCCTGCCCGCTCCCACCATGCCGGCATTTTTTTTTTGTATTTCAGCGAAAATTCGATCGGCGCGAACCAAAAAAAATTTGGGTTCGTGCCGAATCGAATTTTCCCTGAAATTTGGAGCGAATTCCGATTCGTCCGAACCAGTTCGCTCATCTCTAGTTATTTTGACCAGAGAGAGGGGAAATATTCATAGCTCATGTGTTCCAATGTAATTGTTATTTATAAGGTAGTTACATTGTGCAGCATTATCTGCATATATGTCTGTTGCCTACCCTCTGTACATGCCTAATAATTATATGGATTACACATTCAGGCACAAGCAGAGAATAGTTATCATCCAGAAAGCCAGTGAGATTGTAAAAAGAAAGATATCATACCATTTAAAAACTACATCACTGGCAATTTAAAAGTTAACCTTTCATTAGAAATATATGGCTTCTAGAATTGATTTGTTAAAATATATGGTTGAGATAAATATGTGGGTATAAGAAAAAGAATCACAGCGTTCAATTAAAAATAAAGCAGTACTTATTTACTCACCTCACTGTTGATGCTGTAGCACCATTTTTCAATGACCACTTCAAAATGTGGACACAAAGTCGTCTCCGTCGCTCTGAGCCTAGCTGCACTGGTCGCACTTACTGGGCCATTACATGTTACGAGTACTTGGACAGAAATAATTCAATGGAAATGAGGGGCAAAATTTCGAGAGCTCCTGAAGCATCTATCGCTCACATCAGGAAACAAAGAAGATGCGAATGGGACTGGCATCAGATTAGCTAGTCACTGCCCTATTTTTGAAATTGTCTGGACTGGCCTTTTAAATACATTTCCACCCTTTTGGCGGTTCTTTTTTATCACCTTTTTATTTAGAAAGAAGAGTTTCACAGATAAATGCATACAAAATGCTACAAACTTCATATAGAATATCGGCTTTGTTATTGTGAATTGTAAATACAAACATATATGTTCATGCTTACTGCCATATTGTACAGAGTTGCTCTATTTTGTCCATTTTAATGCTCTAACAGTTCAAATATATTTTAAACCTAAATAAAACATCTGAATCTCTTCGCCTCTTTCATTTTATATGGTATTGAAGATGTAACGATGTAACTAGAGATGAGCGAACTTTTGAAAAATTCGATTCGACTGATTCGCCGAATTTTCCGACAAAAATCGTTTCGACCCGAATAAATTCGCGACGAATCGCTATTAAAAACGGCTATTTCTGAGCCTCCTACAGCCTCAATAGGGTTGTAAACCATTCAGCCTTGCTGTAACACGCACAGGATGCGTGCTGGGTTAGTTAAATAATACTTTTAAGAAATATCACATGCAGATCAGAGGCATCGCTAATAGAATCGCAGAGCGGCACAATTGCAGAGAGTTGAAGTGGCATCACTATGAGGGGCAGAAGGAGCCCAAATATACACTGGAGTTGGCTTCAGGAGCCCAAAAATTGGATGAATCACACCCTGGAGTTGGCAGAAGTTGGCAGCAGCAGCAGCAGGAGCCCAAATATACACTGGAGTTGGCTTCAGGAGCCCAAAAATTGGATGAATCACACCCTGGAGTTGGCAGGAGTTGACAGCAGCAGCAGCAGGAGCCCAAATATACACTGGAGTTGGCTTCAGGAGCCCAAAAATTGGATGAATCACACCCTGGAGTTGGCAGGAGTTGACAGCAGCAGCAGCAGGAGCCCAAATATACACTGGAGTTGGCTTCAGGAGCCCAAAAATTGGATGAATCACACCCTGGAGTTGGCAGGAGTTGACAGCAGCAGCAGCAGGAGCCCAAATATACACTGGAGTTGGCTTCAGGAGCCCAAAAATTGGATGAATCACACCCTGGAGTTGGCAGAAGTTGGCAGCAGCAGCAGCAGGAGCCCAAATATACACTGGAGTTGGCTTCAGGAGCCCAAAAATTGGATGAATCACACCCTGGAGTTGGCAGAAGTTGGCAGCAGCAGCAGCAGGAGCCCAAATATACACTGGAGTTGGCTTCAGGAGCCCAAAAATTGGATGAATCACACCCTGGAGTTGGCAGGAGTTGACAGCAGCAGCAGCAGGAGCCCAAATATACACTGGAGTTGGCTTCAGGAGCCCAAAAATTGGATGAATCACACCCTGGAGTTGGCAGAAGTTGGCAGCAGCAGCAGCAGGAGCCCAAATATACACTGGAGTTAGCTTCAGGAGCCCAAAAATTGGATGAATCACACCCTGGAGTTGGCAGGAGTTGACAGTAGCAGCAGCAGGAGCCCAAATATACACTGGAGTTGGCTTCAGGAGCCCAAAAATTGGATGAATCACACCCTGGAGTTGGCAGAAGTTGGCAGCAGCAGCAGCAGGAGCCCAAATATACACTGGAGTTGGCTTCAGGAGCCCAAAAATTGGATGAATCACACCCTGGAGTTGGCAGGAGTTGACAGCAGCAGCAGCAGGAGCCCAAATATACACTGGAGTTGGCTTCAGGAGCCCAAAAATTGGATGAATCACACCCTGGAGTTGGCAGGAGTTGACAGCAGCAGCAGCAGGAGCCCAAATATACACTGGAGTTGGCTTCAGGAGCCCAAAAATTGGATGAATCACACCCTGGAGTTGGCAGAAGTTGGCAGCAGCAGCAGCAGGAGCCCAAATATACACTGGAGTTGGCTTCAGGAGCCCAAAAATTGGATGAATCACACCCTGGAGTTGGCAGGAGTTGACAGCAGCAGCAGCAGGAGCCCAAATATACACTGGAGTTGGCTTCAGGAGCCCAAAAATTGGATGAATCACACCCTGGAGTTGGCAGAAGTTGGCAGCAGCAGCAGCAGGAGCCCAAATATACACTGGAGTTGGCTTCAGGAGCCCAAAAATTGGATGAATCACACCCTGGAGTTGGCAGGAGTTGACAGCAGCAGCAGCAGGAGCCCAAATATACACTGGAGTTGGCTTCAGGAGCCCAAAAATTGGATGAATCACACCCTGGAGTTGGCAGAAGTTGGCAGCAGCAGCAGCAGGAGCCCAAATATACACTGGAGTTGGCTTCAGGAGCCCAAAAATTGGATGAATCACACCCTGGAGTTGGCAGAAGTTGGCAGCAGCAGCAGCAGGAGCCCAAATATACACTGGAGTTGGCTTCAGGAGCCCAAAAATTGGATGAATCACACCCTGGAGTTGGCAGGAGTTGACAGCAGCAGCAGCAGGAGCCCAAATATACACTGGAGTTGGCTTCAGGAGCCCAAAAATTGGATGAATCACACCCTGGAGTTGGCAGAAGTTGGCAGCAGCAGCAGCAGGAGCCCAAATATACACTGGAGTTGGCTTCAGGAGCCCAAAAATTGGATGAATCACACCCTGGAGTTGGCAGGAGTTGACAGCAGCAGCAGCAGGAGCCCAAATATACACTGGAGTTGGCTTCAGGAGCCCAAAAATTGGATGAATCACACCCTGGAGTTGGCAGAAGTTGGCAGCAGCAGCAGCAGGAGCCCAAATATACACTGGAGTTGGCTTCAGGAGCCCAAAAATTGGATGAATCACACCCTGGAGTTGGCAGGAGTTGACAGCAGCAGCAGCAGGAGCCCAAATATACACTGGAGTTGGCTTCAGGAGCCCAAAAATTGGATGAATCACACCCTGGAGTTGGCAGGAGTTGACAGCAGCAGCAGCAGGAGCCCAAATATACACTGGAGTTGGCTTCAGGAGCCCAAAAATTGGATGAATCACACCCTGGAGTTGGCAGAAGTTGGCAGCAGCAGCAGCAGGAGCCCAAATATACACTGGAGTTGGCTTCAGGAGCCCAAAAATTGGATGAATCACACCCTGGAGTTGGCAGGAGTTGACAGCAGCAGCAGCAGGAGCCCAAATATACACTGGAGTTGGCTTCAGGAGCCCAAAAATTGGATGAATCACACCCTGGAGTTGGCAGAAGTTGGCAGCAGCAGCAGCAGGAGCCCAAATATACACTGGAGTTGGCTTCAGGAGCCCAAAAATTGGATGAATCACACCCTGGAGTTGGCAGGAGTTGACAGCAGCAGCAGCAGGAGCCCAAATATACACTGGAGTTGGCTTCAGGAGCCCAAAAATTGGATGAATCACACCCTGGAGTTGGCAGAAGTTGGCAGCAGCAGCAGCAGGAGCCCAAATATACACTGGAGTTGGCTTCAGGAGCCCAAAAATTGGATGAATCACACCCTGGAGTTGGCAGAAGTTGGCAGCAGCAGCAGCAGGAGCCCAAATATACACTGGAGTTGGCTTCAGGAGCCCAAAAATTGGATGAATCACACCCTGGAGTTGGCAGAAGTTGGCAGCAGCAGCAGCAGGAGCCCAAATATACACTGGAGTTGGCTTCAGGAGCCCAAAAATTGGATGAATCACACCCTGGAGTTGGCAGGAGTTGACAGCAGCAGCAGCAGGAGCCCAAATATACACTGGAGTTGGCTTCAGGAGCCCAAAAATTGGATGAATCACACCCTGGAGTTGGCAGAAGTTGGCAGCAGCAGCAGCAGGAGCCCAAATATACACTGGAGTTGGCTTCAGGAGCCCAAAAATTGGATGAATCACACCCTGGAGTTGGCAGGAGTTGACAGCAGCAGCAGCAGGAGCCCAAATATACACTGGAGTTGGCTTCAGGAGCCCAAAAATTGGATGAATCACACCCTGGAGTTGGCAGGAGTTGACAGTAGCAGCAGCAGGAGCCCAAAAAATGGCCTAAAGACATAAATATGTTTTGCACCATTTGGAAAGTGTAAAACGTGGCACCATGCTGAATCTAGTCGCATGCATCAGGCATTGGTGGGTGGAAATCCTGGCTGATCCATCCCTGATTCATTTTGACAAAGGTGAGTCTCTCCACATTTTTAGTTGACAGACGAGTTCTCCTCGCCGTAACTATGGCCCCCGCCGCACTAAACACCCGCTCAGATGGCACGCTACTTGCCGGGCAGGACAGCTTTTCCAGGGCAAACTCTGCTAGTTGCGGCCACAAATCAAGTTTGGCTGCCCAGAAGTCCAGCGGATCCTCAAGGTGTGTTGGCATGGTCATGTCAAAGTATGACATGACCTGCTGGTTCAGGTCCTGCTCCAGGTCTTCCTGCTGCTCATGAGTAGCCTCACTATGCGGGTGTAGAAAGCTACTCATTAGCGACTGAAGACTGAGGCTGCTGCTGCTGATGGAGCTTCTGCTGCTGCTGCTGCCAACCCCCCCAGCGGCCATGGCAGTGGAAGGTGAGCGCAGAGGTCCCCTCGAGTCAGACCTGCGAGAGTATGGACCATGGCGCAGATAGGCATCGGCCAACTGCCTACGTAGAATGTCTTTGTAGTAGTTGAGTTT
This sequence comes from Gastrophryne carolinensis, assembly GCA_027917425.1. Taxonomy (NCBI): domain Eukaryota; kingdom Metazoa; phylum Chordata; class Amphibia; order Anura; family Microhylidae; genus Gastrophryne; species Gastrophryne carolinensis. Next base: position 6,987,140 of record CM051236.1, on the reverse strand, counting down.
GTCCTCCCTCTCGGTGGGTTTAAAAAATGCCCCCATTTTGTGCCGGAAGCGAGGGTCCAATAAGGTGGACAGCCAGAAGTCATCCCGCCGACAGATGGAAACAATTCTGGGGTCACTACGCAAGCACGTGAGCATGCTTCGTGCCATTTGCGCAAGTGACTCGGATGGACTACCTGTCTCCATCTCCACTGCATACTGCCACGGTGTGCCCGGGTCCTCTGTCTCTCCTTCCTCAAAAACCTCTAGCTCCTCTGGCTGCTCCTGCTCCTCCTCTCCTGTCCGCTGACTAGATAAACCAGCCATTTCGCCAAGCCTAAACTGTGTTTCGCTGGGCAACTCCTCCTCCTCCTCTTCCTCCTCCTCCTCCTCCAGTTCAGCTCCAAGGGGGTTCATGTGGCCGTAAGATGTAAACGCCATGTCTCCAGTGCCCTGACCAGCCATGGTTTCCAACATGTGCTGCAGTACATGAAGCAGTGGAATCACGTCGTTCATCCCGTAATCCTGCCGACTGACAAATAAAGTGGCTTCCTCAAAGGGCCTGAGCAAACGGCAGGTGTCACGTATGAGCTGCCACTGGTTGACATTGAAGTTACACAGGGGAGTCCCCCTATCTGCTTGGATCATCAGGAAATCCGTGATGGCTTTTCTCTGTTCATATAATCGGTCCAACATGTGAAGGGTGGAATTCCAACGGGTGGAAACATCGCAAATCAGACTATGTTGGGGGATACCATTCTGACGCTGTAGCTCAAGAAGGGTGTGTTTGGCAGTGTAGGAGTGGCTGAAGTGCATGCAAAGTTTCCGTGAAGTTGTTAGGATGTCCTGCAGATGGGGGGAACACTTCAGAAACCGCTTGACAACCAGATTGAAGACGTGAGCCATGCAGGGGGCATGGGTCAGGCTTCCTTGGCGCAGCGCAGACAAAATGTTCTTCCCATTGTCGGTAACCATGATTCCCATTTTAAGTTTTCTCGGAGTAAGCCATGTTTGGATTTCCTGATGAATACATTTAAGCAGTTCCTCCCCTGTGTGACTCCGTTCGCCAAGACAAACCATGTGAAGCACTGCGTGACACCTCCGTGCCCTGCACACATGGTAGACTGGAGGGGCACTGAGACTTGAGCCTACAGTGGAGGGTGAGGAGATGGCGGAGGATGAGGAGGCCGAGTCGCACGGTGTCACAGGCCCAATGGGCAGAGAGCGCGGAGGCCGAAGCGGCGTGACCTGTCCAAGTTGCTGCTGCAAAGGGACCACATTCACCCAGTGGGCCGTAAACGACATGTACTGCCCCTGACCGTAGTTACAGCTCCAGATGTCGGCGCTGCCATGTATTTTGCTACACACCGACAGGCTCAAGGACTGGCCCACCTTCTGTTCAACAAAAGTGTGCAGCGCTGGTACTGCCTTCTTGGCAAAGAAATGACGGCTTGGGACTCTCCACCTCGGCTCGGCACAAGCCATCAGTTCTCTGAAAGGTGCAGATTCCACCACCTGAAAAGGGAGCGACTGCAGCACCAGCAACTTGGACAGGAGCACATTCAGCTTCTGCGCCGTAGGATGAGTGGGCGCATACTGCTGTCTCTTGGACATGGCTTCGCTGATGGATTGCTGGCGGGATGCATGACTTGGAGGAGGAGGAGGAGGAGCAGGAGCGACAGAGGATGGGTATGACGCACAGCTGCCTTCGGCTGAGGTGCTGGAGCCTTGGCTGGCAGAAATTGGGAGCTCACTTGGTGAGGAAGCAGACTGGACCACCCCTTGGGAGCCTCGGTTCTCCCAGGTCGTTTTATGGTGACGCATCATATGTTGACGCAGGGCCGTGGTGCCAACATTTGGACCCTGGCCACGCTTCACCTTTTGCCTACATATCTTGCATGTGGCCATGTTACCCTCCTGCGGATGCCTCAGGAAAAACTGCCACACTGCCGAGTAGCTACTTTTCCCACCCCCTGGCCTCACTGATTCACTGCTGCTGTTGCCAACTCCAGGAACCCCTGCTCCACTACCTCCCGATAAGGTAGACTGCCGCACAGCAGGTGCTCTACCCCGGCCCCGGCCCCGGCCGGCTCCAGCCTTTGGAATTGTGCCCCCATGCTGACTGCTACCACTTTGCTGCCTCAGCTGCTGACTCCGGGGCAACCTGCACCCCTCTTCTCCTGATGATGACGATGAAGCCCCTTCATCACCCGGCTCCCAAGTGCGATCGGCTTCATCGTCATCATCATCATCATCACCGGGTTGTGGCTGTACGTCACTGATGTTCGTGGATTCGTCAACAGTGTCTGGCGCAGGAGCTGGAACGCTCGCAGCACCCACGACACTGTCCACATCACTATTTGTCTGCCTAGCTAAAGAAGCCACCTCCATTTCTTGGCTGGGCAGTAGCTGCTGACTGTCCTCTATCTGATGGTCCTCCTCACTAAAGAGTGGAGCTGAACCCAAAGCATAGGATACGTCGCTGGGGGAGGGAACGGCGTAGGCCAGAGGCAATGGGAGGACAGGGACTGCTCTCGGGGCATGCCAACTCAGGGTTGTGTCAGAGGAACCTACCGACCCTAGACTGGGGGTCTCAGACGTAAGTTGTGATGATGTTGTTGATGAGCGCGTCAACCAATCTACCACGGCAGATGCGTTACTGGTGGAGACCCGACCGCTAGCAGATACTGGCAGATTAGGTCTCTCAGCGTGACTCCTGCTGCTACTGGCCCCCAGTCTGATGCGAGCTCTGCCTGCGGAATCTTGGCCTCTGCCACTCCTCTTTTCACTTCCAGGCACTTGTCTGCCCGACATAGTCTAACTGGCGTGGTAGTAGGTGATATTTAAAAAAACCCCGGGCAGCGGTGGGTCTATATGAAACAGAATATAATGCACACCAAAAGTGAGCAGTAACACTCAGCCTCCAACAGGCCTGCTTAGTGTAAATAAGAGAGCTGCTTAGTGTAAATAAAGAGGGGTATGCTATGTTACAGAATGGGATGCCTCAACAGAAGTGCACCTGGCAGGCAGCAGTAAGCCTATGCCCAGCAAAAGTGTCTTATAATATAAATATAATAAGAGCAAATGCTTATATGGTCTTAAACAGAGGCTGCTTTAGTCACAGAATGGGATGCCCCGGGCAGGAATCGAGCTGGCAGGGTACAGTAGTGCTTTGGCCAGCAAAAGTGTCTTTATCAGGCCTAATTTCAAATATGATTAGAGCAAATGCTTATATGGTCTTAAACAGAGGCTGCTTTAGTCACAGAATGGGATGCCCCGGGCAGGAATCGAGCTGCCAGGGTACAGTAGTGCTTTGGCCAGCAAAAGTGTCTTTATCAGGCCTAATTTCAAATATGATAAGAGCAAATGCTTATATGGTCTTAAACAGAGGCTGCTTTAGTCACAGAATGGGATGCCCCGGGCAGGAATCGAGCTGCCAGGGTACAGTAGTGCTTTGGCCAGCAAAAGTGTCTTTATCAGGCCTAATTTCAAATATGATAAGAGCAAATGCTTATATGGTCTTAAACAGAGGCTGCTTTAGTCACAGAATGGGATGCCCCGGGCAGGAATCGAGCTGCCAGGGTACAGTAGTGCTTTGGCCAGCAAAAGTGTCTTTATCAGGCCTAATTTCAAATATGATTAGAGCAAATGCTTATATGGTCTTAAACAGAGGCTGCTTTAGTCACAGAATGGGATGCCCCGGGCAGGAATCGAGCTGCCAGGGTACAGTAGTGCTTTGGCCAGCAAAAGTGTCTTTATCAGGCCTAATTTCAAATATGATTAGAGCAAATGCTTATATGGTCTTAAACAGAGGCTGCTTTAGTCACAGAATGGGATGCCCCGGGCAGGAATCGAGCTGCCAGGGTACAGTAGTGCTTTGGCCAGCAAAAGTGTCTTTATCAGGCCTAATTTCAAATATGATAAGAGCAAATGCTTATATGGTCTTAAACAGAGGCTGCTTTAGTCACAGAATGGGATGCCCCGGGCAGGAATCGAGCTGCCAGGGTACAGTAGTGCTTTGGCCAGCAAAAGTGTCTTTATCAGGCCTAATTTCAAATATGATAAGAGCAAATGCTTATATGGTCTTAAACAGAGGCTGCTTTAGTCACAGAATGGGATGCCCCGGGCAGGAATCGAGCTGCCAGGGTACAGTAGTGCTTTGGCCAGCAAAAGTGTCTTTATCAGGCCTAATTTCAAATATGATTAGAGCAAATGCTTATATGGTCTTAAACAGAGGCTGCTTTAGTCACAGAATGGGATGCCCCGGGCAGGAATCGAGCTGCCAGGGTACAGTAGTGCTTTGGCCAGCAAAAGTGTCTTTATCAGGCCTAATTTCAAATATGATTAGAGCAAATGCTTATATGGTCTTAAACAGAGGCTGCTTTAGTCACAGAATGGGATGCCCCGGGCAGGAATCGAGCTGCCAGGGTACAGTAGTGCTTTGGCCAGCAAAAGTGTCTTTATCAGGCCTAATTTCAAATATGATTAGAGCAAATGCTTATATGGTCTTAAACAGAGGCTGCTTTAGTCACAGAATGGGATGCCCCGGGCAGGAATCGAGCTGCCAGGGTACAGTAGTGCTTTGGCCAGCAAAAGTGTCTTTATCAGGCCTAATTTCAAATATGATTAGAGCAAATGCTTATATGGTCTTAAACAGAGGCTGCTTTAGTCACAGAATGGGATGCCCCGGGCAGGAATCGAGCTGCCAGGGTACAGTAGTGCTTTGGCCAGCAAAAGTGTCTTTATCAGGCCTAATTTCAAATATGATTAGAGCAAATGCTTATATGGTCTTAAACAGAGGCTGCTTTAGTCACAGAATGGGATGCCCCGGGCAGGAATCGAGCTGCCAGGGTACAGTAGTGCTTTGGCCAGCAAAAGTGTCTTTATCAGGCCTAATTTCAAATATGATTAGAGCAAATGCTTATATGGTCTTAAACAGAGGCTGCTTTAGTCACAGAATGGGATGCCCCGGGCAGGAATCGAGCTGCCAGGGTACAGTAGTGCTTTGGCCAGCAAAAGTGTCTTTATCAGGCCTAATTTCAAATATGATTAGAGCAAATGCTTATATGGTCTTAAACAGAGGCTGCTTTAGTCACAGAATGGGATGCCCCGGGCAGGAATCGAGCTGCCAGGGTACAGTAGTGCTTTGGCCAGCAAAAGTGTCTTTATCAGGCCTAATTTCAAATATGATTAGAGCAAATGCTTATATGGTCTTAAACAGAGGCTGCTTTAGTCACAGAATGGGATGCCCCGGGCAGGAATCGAGCTGCCAGGGTACAGTAGTGCTTTGGCCAGCAAAAGTGTCTTTATCAGGCCTAATTTTAAATATGATTAGAGCAAATGCTTATATGGTCTTAAACAGAGGCTGCTTTAGTCACAGAATGGGATGCCCCGGGCAGGAATCGAGCTGCCAGGGTACAGTAGTGCTTTGGCCAGCAAAAGTGTCTTTATCAGGCCTAATTTCAAATATGATTAGAGCAAATGCTTATATGGTCTTAAACAGAGGCTGCTTTAGTCACAGAATGGGATGCCCCGGGTAGGAATCGAGCTGCCAGGGTACAGTAGTGCTTTGGCCAGCAAAAGTGTCTTTATCAGGCCTAATTTCAAATATGATTAGAGCAAATGCTTATATGGTCTTAAACAGAGGCTGCTTTAGTCACAGAATGGGATGCCCCGGGCAGGAATCGAGCTGCCAGGGTACAGTAGTGCTTTGGCCAGCAAAAGTGTCTTTATCAGGCCTAATTTCAAATATGATTAGAGCAAATGCTTATATGGTCTTAAACAGAGGCTGCTTTAGTCACAGAATGGGATGCCCCGGGCAGGAATCGAGCTGCCAGGGTACAGTAGTGCTTTGGCCAGCAAAAGTGTCTTTATCAGGCCTAATTTCAAATATGATTAGAGCAAATGCTTATATGGTCTTAAACAGAGGCTGCTTTAGTCACAGAATGGGATGCCCCGGGCAGGAATCGAGCTGCCAGGGTACAGTAGTGCTTTGGCCAGCAAAAGTGTCTTTATCAGGCCTAATTTCAAATATGATTAGAGCAAATGCTTATATGGTCTTAAACAGAGGCTGCTTTAGTCACAGAATGGGATGCCCCGGGCAGGAATCGAGCTGCCAGGGTACAGTAGTGCTTTGGCCAGCAAAAGTGTCTTTATCAGGCCTAATTTCAAATATGATTAGAGCAAATGCTTATATGGTCTTAAACAGAGGCTGCTTTAGTCACAGAATGGGATGCCCCGGGCAGGAATCGAGCTGCCAGGGTACAGTAGTGCTTTGGCCAGCAAAAGTGTCTTTATCAGGCCTAATTTCAAATATGATTAGAGCAAATGCTTATATGGTCTTAAACAGAGGCTGCTTTAGTCACAGAATGGGATGCCCCGGGCAGGAATCGAGCTGCCAGGGTACAGTAGTGCTTTGGCCAGCAAAAGTGTCTTTATCAGGCCTAATTTCAAATATGATTAGAGCAAATGCTTATATGGTCTTAAACAGAGGCTGCTTTAGTCACAGAATGGGATGCCCCGGGCAGGAATCGAGCTGCCAGGGTACAGTAGTGCTTTGGCCAGCAAAAGTGTCTTTATCAGGCCTAATTTCAAATATGATTAGAGCAAATGCTTATATGGTCTTAAACAGAGGCTGCTTTAGTCACAGAATGGGATGCCCCGGGCAGGAATCGAGCTGCCAGGGTACAGTAGTGCTTTGGCCAGCAAAAGTGTCTTTATCAGGCCTAATTTCAAATATGATTAGAGCAAATGCTTATATGGTCTTAAACAGAGGCTGCTTTAGTCACAGAATGGGATGCCTCACAGCAGACTTAAGATCAGTTCAGTATATATGCACAGTTAGTTACTATAAGCAGCCTGAAAACGCTAACAAAGGCTGGATGAAAAAAAAAAAATCTCCCTGTCAGCCAGCTCCGTTTTTCCTACCTTTCCCTGGCTTTCTGTCTGTCTCCTGTCTGTCTCCTGCCTGTCTCCTGCCTGTCTCCAGCCTGTCCCTGTCTGTCCCTGTCTCCAGCCTGTCTCCAGCCTGTCTAACTGCCTCAGCTACACAGCGTTCTGTCTGTCTGTCACGAATGCAATAGAGAAATGAGGAAAAGCAAGATGGCCGCCGTTAAATACCGCTGTGTGACGTCACCGGGCTTGCTGGCTGCTGATAGGCTGCATGTGACTGCCCCAGCTTGCACTGGCGCGGGATACATGTCCAGACATGTCCCGCCCGCCATCTTAGAATGCCTGTAATGTAAATGAATGGATGTTAAAGGAAAACTTCGAGTGATCGAATCGCGGGGAAATTCGGATTCGATCCGAATCGAATTTTTCCTGAAATTCGGATCGAATCCGGGTTCGTCCGGATCGATTCGCTCATCCCTAGATGTAACAAGCAGTGACATGAGAGAAGAAAAGTAAAGAGTAGAGCTACAGAAGATATAGAGTAAAGAAAAATCAATCATTTAATCAGTCACACACATTCATCTTAGAGAAACAGAGAACATTCTGGGTATAATGAGAACAGTTCCCATGAATGACGTGTTTCCCTATGTTTACCGGATCTTCCTTTAATGGATGCTGTCAGCTTCTACATATGTCCTTCACCTCAGACATCCAAGGGGTAGCAGGCCTTATCTACACTTATTTATTAATATTAATATAACACAAAATGTATTATTTGGAGGGGGGTTTAAATTGATTTTAATTTATGCTAAATGGCGCACATGATAAATAACTCCCAGTATTTGTATCCATTACATTTTGTCAGATTAATACAATTTACACGATTATACTTTCTAATAAGCCCATCTAAAAAAGCCCCAGTGATATAATGTTGGGGGCTAGTGTCACAATGGATTCCTTCTGTCCCTCAAACAACGTGTTATGTTAATGTGGTGTTATCTGGTTATTTCACTGGTTCTTTGGTTCTGTTTATCACCCAACAGTATGTTGAATTCATCAGCATTGCAGCAAAATAAACACTGGCAATTGGGAGGAGCCTTATTTGAATACAATAGACGAGACTCTCATCATTATCATAGAAATGAAGAGACACAATAACTGACACAATGGACTGAAACTGGGAAAGAAATATAATAATGTCATTGTGATACTAAACTAGAAAACATGAGTGTAAAGTATCCAACTAATAAAGATTAATATTAGATATGTATATGTATTTCACCTGGCTTGTTGAGGGATCATAGTTAATGCCCAGGGATTGTGTTAAATATAAACAAGGCCATAGCAAGGTGCAACAAGTATGTAGGGTAATGGAGGAAGGAATGGCACAGGAAAATCTCCAAAGAAGAGAGCCGGGTTTTTATTATTTATTCATCTTTACAATTACAGATGTAGCAGAGCTAACGCTCCCTATTCCTAAGTTAAGTAAACTATGCTATATTGAAAGCGTTATCTTTGTTAGCAGCCATGATTGGATTACCTGCAGCATTCGCCCCATTGTCTTCTGTTGAGATGTATGAGACAAAGCACTACCCCTCCCTTCCTCTTTCAATAATAGAAGACACTGGTGTAGAATTATGCAGTAATTCCATCATGGCTGCCCCCATGATCTAAATGAGATGGTTTGCTATTGCTGTGACTGATCCGGCATCACCTTATATTGTCTGTGCAAACATTCTCTAACATGAAGCGACCTTGGATTAGTTACATGGAATCAATCTTAATAAACAGATAATCTTCAGATAATCATTTGGATAACTGCTTCAGATGCAGATGGTCAGTGTGTTCATGACTCCTGATAGGTGACATATTAATGGATTGATATGCTGTATGGGGTTTATGTAGAGGCTTAACATTGTGATGTTGGAATCAATGGCATTAAAATGGAGGGTATTTTGCTATTTTTATTTTATTTTTTGGGGGGTCGTCTTCAGCCCACCAGTAGAACTGACTCTGTGGGCCCATCCTACAGTTACATGCAAATATTTTTATGAGCTCTGAGTTCACTGAGGGATTCTTCTGCCCCCTTGTGGACTAGTTTAAACATAGATTTAGGATTCCATCTGTACAAGAATCAAGACTCAACAATTTTCCAACAGCAAACATAGATTTATATTGCAAATATAACAGGAGTTGGGGAAATTGCAAAACAATCCTTTAATGTTTGGGTTTAATAAAGTCAGTATAGAGTGTGACCAGATGCCTTCCAAAATGAAAAGAGAGATATCTGAGGAACTGCAGCAGAAACAGAATACACTGAGGCCTGCTCATTCAGGTAGAAGATCACAGACAGGACCAGCGAACAAAAAATCCCCTACACCCCCCCATACCATAGATTTGTGATGAACATTAACAAATCAAATACTAAAATCAGTTACAGTTACTTCATTAAAGAGAGAATCAATGTACATGTTCCCTGTCTGCCACTCACAACCTATCGTAACAAACCAATTTAACGCTCAATCTCCAAAGAGCTTGGACTTGGTAAATGATAATGACTATGAACGTTTGTCAAACCTTCTATTTAATGTATTTGCAATTCCCATTGGGACCCCACATATCTGTGCTTGTAATTTGTAAAATAAATTAAAAATTTGTGTAACAGAAAAACAAATATTTTAAAATATCCTGTTCCCTCCATTTTGCAGTGTCGGGACACTTTCAAGGTTTTATTGGAAATCTCAGATGTTACATTTGTTTCATTATCAAAAGTAACTGTATGTATGTGACCAGAAATGTTTCAATAAGAAATACCTGAAAACATTATAAACACAACTTATATAGTGAGATTGTTTCATTAAGAAAAATTCCCAATTTCTAATAATCTCACAATTAGAACAGATGATATAATGACACACAGACCAACATACACTTTGTAAAGTCTCCTCTGGGACAATTATATTTTAATGATCAAAATCGTTGCTTGATAATAAAAAACAATGTGACATCACATGGCTGCTATGAGCTAACAAATGTACCAGCAAGATCCTGAAATTCTAGAATCATAAACTATATGACTGCTGGACCTTGTGGTTGGTTCATCATTACGATTGTATTGTTCTAGAAGGAACTTTACTTAACTATATTTTGGTCTGTAAGTCATTATATAATTTCTTCTTTTTATTGTGAGCAGGTGGAAAGAACCCATTTTACCACTAGCAGCCAGCACTATATAACCGGCTTGTTTAGGTGTGCTTACTAGTAAGTATCATTGTGAAAATTGTATTAACCTGATAAAATGTAATGGCTAAAAAATACTGTGTGTCATAGTTTAGTATCTTTACCACGAGGCTGTTACAGTTTTTCAATGACTGCAACATAATTCTTTCACAGTTTCAGTCTATTGTGTCATGTAATTTCTATGTTAATAATGAGAGTCTTGTCTATTATGTTTCAAATAAGGCTCCTCCCTCCCTTTGTCTCCTTGCTGCAATGTTAATGGCTCTGGCATCCTAAATATTCACCATAGAACACACACTGAAGAAGCCGTATCAAAGTCCTGAATGTGGTGAAGGTTATGCACATAAATCCCAGTTCACAAGTCAGCTAATTATTCGCATTGCTGTGCCTGCAATGTAGAATGTGTTTCATGGAAGTGCACTTCCCACCAGGAAATGTGAAAGAGATGTTTTTGCTTTTAAAGAGAAGTTATATATATTAAACTATATGAGTCTGAAATTGTATCTACTGCGGTTTCATGATCGTCCATCTTGGCTCAAATTAAATACATTGTCAATAAAGGTAAAGTTTTATGGAAGTTGCGACTGGCATCTATTGTTTATTCAATTGAAGCTTTTTAAGAATACTAACTTTTCCTAATCAGGCATAAACACCTTGCAACATTAACATTATGTCTGGCATAGAGAACATATAACATCTCCCCTGGCAAAGGAGACACAGCAACATTTGTACTTCTGAGAAATAAATGAAAGTTTTAGATGCCAAAGTTCTATAGAGGCTGCCCAAGATCATAATACTCTCTGGAGAAGCAGCCTGTCCATCACTGCCGGCCATATATCACACTAAGGTCCTGAGAAGACCTAGACACATAAAGATGGATCCCCCATCCGAACGCCGATTGGGGGTCCTCCGGCTGCAGGGGAGGGCCTGGAATAGGGTGCCCCCCCTGTTTCAGCAGCCGCCGGCATTTGCCTGCAAAAAAAAAAAATGACATTTACTCACCTCCGCTCCCGCCGGCTCCCGCCGCCTCTCCTCTTCATGGGGGGGGCTCCGATCACCCCCCCGCTCTTCCGTCTTCTGGAGGAGGGCATAACAGCCCTCCTCCCTTTACCTCCTCCGATGGCGGCCGCCATCTTGGATTCTGGCCCCGCCCCATTCGGGGGCGGGGCCGATGACGTCACCGCCGGGTGTCATCGGGGCACCCGGCAGTTCAGCCTTCAGATGCCGTTGACGGCTGGGCGGGGAAGGTGGGAGGTAGGCGATCCTCCGATCGCCTGCCTCCCCCCTTCTCTGCCCAGCCGTCACTGACAGCAGATCGCCGCGGGACACAGGAAATGAAGATCGGAGGTGAGTAAAGTAAAAAAAGTTTTTTTTTTTTAATAAAGTCATTCAAAAAAAAGTGTGTGTCTTTTTTTTTTACTTTAACCCTTTGTGAACTGGTAAGGGGTCCATGTGACCCCTTATACCAGTTCACAGGGCTCGGGGGTCTGGCAAGTCACCTGCGCAAGCGGGTGACTTGCCATTATCCCCTGGCCCCCCAAATTACCTGCCTCCCCAAAGCCCAGGGGGGGGCAGAAGAGCCGTGGCCCTAGGCTATGGCGGCTTGTAGCCGCAGGGCCAGGGGCCACTAAAGCTGGCCCCTGCGCCCTGTTCTACAAGCCCCCATAGCTGGTCACAGGCTGGTTACGCTGGGTAGGGGGGACCTCACGCCATTTTTTTTTTGGATTTTTAAGGGTTTTAACCCTTAAAAATCCCAAAAAAAATTGGGTCCCCCTCCCTTCGAGGGGGGACCCTATGTCATTTTTTTTTTAATTAACCCTTTCTTACCTGTAACCCAGTAGGTATAAAAGGCTTCCAGCAGCAGCAGGAGAGCAGAAGCCTAAGTGATCAGCGTGGGACACATGGATGGATCGGAGGTAAGTATTAAAAAAAAATATTAAAAAACATTTATTTTTTTTTAATAAAAATATTTTTAAATAAGTGTGTCTGTGTGTTTTTTTTACTTTTAACCCTTTGTGAACTGGTAAGGGGTCCATGTGACCCCTTATACCAGTTCACAGGGCTCGGGGGTCTGGCAAGTCACCTGCGCTAGTGGGTGACTTGCCATTAACCCCTGGCCCCCCAAATTACCTGCCTCCCCAAAGCCCAGGGGGGGGGCAGAAGAGCCGTGGCCCTAGGCTATGGCGGCTTATAGCCGCAGGGCCAGGGGCCACTAAAGCTGGCCCATGCGCCCTGTTCTACAAGCCCCCATAGCTGGTCACAGGCTGGTTACGCTGGGTAGGGGGGACCTCACGCCATTTTTTGGGGGGATTTTTAAGGGTTTTAACCCTTAAAAATCCAAAAAAAAAATGGGGTCCCCCTCCCTTCGAGGGGGGACCCTATGTAATTTTTTTTTTTAATTAACCCTTTCTTACCTGTAACCCAGTATGTATAAAAGGCTTCCAGCAGCAGCAGGAGAGCAGAAGTCTAAGTGATCAGCGTGGGACACATGGATGGATCGGAGGTAAGTATTAAAAAAAAATATTAAAAAACATTTTTTTTTTTTTAATAAAAATATTTTTAAATAAGTGTGTCTGTGTGTTTTCTTTTACTTTTAACCCTTTGTGAACTGGTAAGGGGTCCATGTGACCCCTATACCAGTTCACAAGGCTCGGGGGTATGGCCAGTCACCTGCGGCAAGCGGGTGACTTGCCATTAACCCCTGGCCCCCCAAATTACCTGCCTCCCCAAAGCCCAGGGGGGGGCAGAAGAGCCGTGGCCCTAGGCTATGACGGCTTGTAGCCGCAGGGCCAGGGGCCACTAAAGCTTGCCCCTGCGCCCTGTTCTACAAGCCCCCAAAGCTGGTCACAGGCTGGTTACACTGGGTAGGGGGGACCTCACACCATTTTTTGGGGGATTTTTAAGGGTTTTAACCCTTAAAAATCCCAAAAAAATGGGGTCCCCCTCCCTTCGTCATTTTTTTTTTAATTAACCCTTTGTTACCTGTAGCCCAGTAGGTATGAAAGGCCTCCAGCAGCAGCAGGAGAGCAGAAGCCTAAGTGATCAGCGTGGGACACAGGGATGGATGGGAGGTAAGTATTAAAAAAAATATTAAAAAACATTTATTTATTTTTTTAAATAAAGATATTTTTAAAAAGTGTGTCTGTGTGTTTTTTTTTTTACTTTTAACCCTTTGTGAACTGGTAAGGGGTCCATGTGACCCCTATACCAGTTCACAGGGCTCGGGGGTCTGGCAAGTCACCTGTGGCTAGTGGGTGACTCGCCATTAACCCAGAGACCCCCCATTACCTGCCTCCCAAAAAAACCTTAAAATTCCCCCAAGAAATGGTGGACCCCCCCCCCCCGTGAAGGGGGACCCCACACCATTTTTTTTTATTTAACCCTTTATTATGTGGATAGTAGTTGTATTTTATTTGTAAATGTTATAAAGTGCTCTTTTCAGTTTATGGGATCACTTGGACAGGAACGGGGGGCTACCGATACATATGTGGTATCATTGTAATCGGGAGAAATGGGGCTTTCACATGCAATATGGTTTTCTTTAATAAAATAAATGTTTTTGTTTAAAATAAAGGAGACAATTTAAAAAATATATTTTTTTTTATTTTTTAATTTTTTTTAAAAATATTTAAAAAAGTAGAAAAAATACAAACAAGACATTTCATGTTAAAGCCTAAACTCTGCCACAAGAAGAAAATATGCCATTTTCTTGGAAATTCCTGCAAAAATCACAGTTAAACATCACGCAAAATGGTGAAAAATATCCTGTCAGGAGAGGGTGACAAAATCTTAAGTAGACTGGCAGTCAAAAGGTTACAGGTACCTATGCATGTTGGGTATTGTTCTGCTCGGGGGACCTTGCGCTTTCAGATTTAGCTTGTTTTTTCTTATTTGCATATTGATATTTTAAGAAAAGGTGTTTTTTATTCTGCTTTTTTATAAATTTTTTTGTAAAACCCTGTGCAACCTAAGAATTCTTCAAGATATTACTTCCAGAAAGATGAGCCCACTACAACAAGCTGGGTACGCTTAGAAAGCTTAACATGTGTACTTTCAGGGAATATATGGTTTATGGGGGATATTCCAAATGTAAAGGGTTGTTTTGGTAGAAAAAGCACAAGGTGCGCACTTTGTCTGCAGAGCTGAATATCTGAAGTAAAACTACCGCTATGCGCATGCTTTACTTTGGGGTGTTTGGCAACTCTTTCCTTGACAGAACCTATGCATGTTGGGTATCGTTCTGTTCAGGGGATGTTGCTTTTTCAGATTTTCTGTTTTTTTCTGGTTTGCATATAGGTTTTTTTAGGAAAATGTGGTTTTGATTCTGCTTTTTTATTCATTTTTAGGGAAACCCTGTGCAACCAAAAAATACATTGAGGGATTACTTCCAGAAAACTGCACCCATGTCAACAAGCCTGGTAGGCCTAGAAAGCTTGAGGTGTGTACTTCTAGGGAATATATAGTTTGTGGGGGATATTTCAAATGTAACGGGTTGTTTTTCTTGAAAAACTGCAAGGTGCGCATATTGCGTAGCATAGTTGTATTTTATCTGAAAATCCCCTAAAGCGTTGTTTCAATTTGGGGGAGTCTCCTGGGCAGGAAAGGGTGTCTACCTATACATATGTGGTACCGCTGTAACCGGGAGAAATTGGGGTTTCACACGCAATAAGATTTTATTGACAAACTTACATTTTTTATTACAAAAAAACACTACAAATTGTAAAAAATAGTTTTTCTTTTATTTTTTTGCACAATTTTCACCCAAAAATATTGAGAATACACTTAGAAAATGACAAACAAGACATTTCATGTTAAAGCCCAGGCTCCGCTGAAAAAAACAATATATCACTTTCCTGGGAAATCCCTGGAAATCCCTTCAAAAATCACAGTTGAACATGGGGAGCACAAAACAGGGCAAAATAATCTGGCAACAAAGGGTGACAAAATCTCAAGGTAGGCTGGCGGTTAAAGGGTTAAGTGATCTTCCTCACCTCAGCAATGGTCATAGCGGCAGTGTTCTGTATGTGCAGGACACAATCCTCTCTTCTTGGTGTACAGACGTGTTGTACGTTGCCAATAGCAAATGTTTGCAGTTAGTGATAAACGCTTCCATAAAACACACCTTTACTAACATAGGAAAAAATAAATAACATTTTATAAAAATATACACTTTAAAAAATTACATCAAAATCTGACCCTTTATTTTAGTAACCACACTGTCCAGAGGTAACATTGCTTATGATACCTGCCTTCCTGTATCTTGCTTGTACAGCTGTTATCTCATATCAGTCATGTGATGTTACATTGCTTTATCTTATGACATGTTTAGGATAATTTTCTAATACATTTATACTTGTCCCAAGACATTGCTTAGTTGGGGTGTCTGGGGTGGAGATACTGCACATTATAATAATGGTATTAGTGGGAACTCTTTAATATGATTTAATATGATTCTCTGTAAGAGATTAAATAAATTCAGCTAAGTCCCTCCGTGTCAGTGAATGTTTGTAGAGACATTATAATGAGAGGCCGGGGGTCAGTCATAGGAATCACATAAAGTGACCATAAAATTATACAAAGACGATGCTATTTCCTATTACTATGATTAGATATGTAACAGTAATGTTGATGTTTGCATCATTTTTTTCATTTGAACCAATAAGAATATTATTGGTTCAGTTTGGTTCAATCAGAGTCTAATGTGAATCATATTTTATGGAAACTGACCGGGTTGTCCAGGGACCAGGAACAAGCTGAAATATAATATAGTTCCATAGCTCAATACTATTGTGTTTGGTCTAGCAAAGAATCTGATCATTGCAATATAATTGTTCCAGAAGGGACTTTGCAAACTATATATTGGTCTGTGTGTCATTATATAATTTCTTCTGTTTGATGTGAGGTGGTGGAAAGAACCATTTGGACAGCAGTCCCAGCGATTTATTACTTGAGCATTTTTTATGTTTCATAACTAGTAAATATAATTGGGGAAAAATGCTCCAATCTAACAAAATGTAATGGATACAAATACTGTGTGTCCAAGTTTAGGATATTTTACTATGAACCTGTGACTGCACCTAATTTCTTTCCCAGTTTTAGTCTATTGTGTCATGTGATTTCTATGATAATGATGAGAGTCTCATCTATTGGGTTACATATAAGGCTCCTCCCTCCCTTGTGTCTCCTTGCTGCAATGCTAATGAAACAGATTCATTAGAATTGCAGCAAGGAGACACAAGGCAGGGAGGAGCCTTATATCGAATGAATCTGAATAAACAAAGGTATATTAATGTAGTGTTTCTGGGGAGTTTCACTGGGCTTTGTTTATCCCCCAGAAATACTACATTAACATACCTTTGTTTATTCAGAATCATATCATTCAGCCAATCCAAAGCCGCCTCATGTTAGAGAATGTTTGTACAGACAATATAAGGTGAGGCCGGCTCAGTCACAGCAATAGCAGACGGGTCAGGAGAGCGGCGAGGGGATCCCCATACTGCCCTATACCAGGTAGATATGACTTCTGTTACTATTAGGTCATATGTGATGGTTATTATCATGTCTGGGTAAATGATTTGGCTGTGTCTGGTGATATTGTGCTCCATAGTATAAACATAACATTGTATTGTGTGTCAGACAGATGTGGGATTAGGTGGAGTTTATAATCCTTCATGTATTAGTGTTTTTATGTGCTGATTGTGTTTATAGGTCCTACAACATGAGACTTGGAATACTTTTGGGTGACATGTTGCAGGACATAATAATATAATATTAATAAGCTGCTGGGTAACTAATTTATGAGGGAATACAGTAAATTGGCCAATCCAAAGAGGTCTATGCACAGGTGATTTCTAAAAAAGACATTATATTACTTTATATGTAAGTGACCCTAATCTTGATACCAAGATTCCCACATTTAGCTCATTTAGTACGGTATCACTATGTAGCAAGAATTTCACAGCTGTATTTTGCATAAAAGAAAGACCTAGTTGGGTTGACATAGAAGAATCTAATTTAGTTACAGACGCTAAAGATCTAATTCTGAGCACGCCCACTAAAGATAGGCTGCAGATTAGGAACCCATTTATTAATTTTAATATGTGAGCTGTGCGGATTGGCAGGTCATCATATAGCCATAGCCTAAGAGAATAAAAATAATAAGAAACAATTTCCATGGTAGTTCACTTTATGAGCCTGAGAATTTCACTGTTAATGAATCAGCAGCTAGTAAGACAATGACAGTCAGACAGTGGAATGTTTATACTCCTAAGAAAAGTAGAGAATTGTTTACTCCCTTTTATACTGTAATAAAACTTTCCTTTGACTTTCATTGTCTTCCTAGCTGATGATTCAGTAACAATGGGATTCTCAGGCTTTTTTCATATAAAATGTTTCTTTAACACCATGAGATTTTTTCAAAATTGAGGTTAATATTTTGGTCTGCATGTCATTATATAATTTCTTCTATTTGATGCTTGTGTAATTTACATGACTTTCTGTATTCTTCTTACAGGCTAAAAATTTAACAGGAAGCTGTAATACATTTTACATATAAATTGATCTCCATCAGGCCATGATGAGTCCTACAGAAGTGAAGCCATCAGTCTCCAAGTGTGGAAAATGGTTTGAATTGAATTCAGAGCTCACATGTCACCAGAGTCACACTGAAGAGAAAACATTCCTATGCGCTGAATGTGGAAAATGCTTTATTAATCATTCAAAACTTACTAGACACCAGAGGATGCACAGTGGAGTAAAGCCATACCAGTGCTCTGAGTGTGGAAAATTGTGTAGTTCTAAGTCAGAGCTCACATGTCACCAGAGGACTCACACTGGAGAGAAGCCATTTTCATGTGCTGAGTGTGATAAGTGCTTTACAGTAATTTCAAGCCTGCTTATACACCAAAGCACTCACACTGGAGAGAAGCCATATTCCTGTCCTGAGTGTGACAAGTGCTTTATACAACGTTCGGACCTGCTTACACACCAGAAGACTCACACCGGAGATAAGCCATTTACATGCACTGAGTGCAACAAGTGCTTTACAAATAAATCAAACCTGGTCACACACCAGAGGACACACACTGGAGAGAAACCGTTTAGATGTTTGGAATATAACAAGTGTTTTAGTCGAAATGCTCATCTCAAATTCCACTCCATGATCCATACAGGAGAGAAGCCATATTCATGCCTAGAATGTGGCAAAGGGTTTAGAACCAAGAAAGTATTAAATGATCATTATAGTACACACACTGGAGAAAAACCATAATCCTGCCCTGATTGTGACAAGTAGAGATGAGCGAACTTTTGAAAAGTTCGATTCGGGCGATTCGCCGAATTTCACAAAGAAATTCGGGTTCGGCCGAATCGAACTTTTACGAAGTTCCCCATCAAAAATGCCGGCATGGTGGGAGCGGGCCGGCCGGTTCCGCTGTCAGCGGGCCGGCGAAGCCGGCCCGCTGACAGCGGAGCCGACCGGCAGGCCAGTAAAGCCGGCCGGCGGGCCGGTAAAGCCGGCCGGCGGGCCGGTAAAGCCGGCCGGCCCGCTCCCACCATGCCGGCATTTAAAAAACAAAACAAAAAAAAAAAGCATTTTCGCCGGCATGGTGGGAGCGGGCCGGCCGGTTCCGCGCTGACAGCGGAACCGGCCGGCCCGCTCCGCTGTCAGCGGAACCGGCCGGCCCGCTCCCACCATGCCGGCATTTAAAAAAAAAGCAAACACTTACCTGCAGGTCCGGAGCGTGGAGGCCGGCGCCGCTCTCAGCTGTCATCTGAGGGCGCGTCATCAGAGGCGCACTAGTATGTCACATTCATCAGCATTGCAGCATAATAACAGGAGAATAAAAGGAAGGATTCTCATTGGAAACATAATAGACGAGACTCTCATCATTAACATAAAAATGATGTGACGCAATAACTGACACAATGGACTGAAACTGGGAAAGGAATAAGGAGCAGCCCTTGTAAGTGAGTCACAGCTTCAGGTTCTAAGATTCTAAACTAAACACATCCTATTATTGGATCCATTATATTTTTACTGTAATAGAATCATCTGATTTTTTAAATGAAACATTATAACGTTACATGTCACTAGAGATGAGCGAACTTTTGAAAAATTCGATTCGACTGATTCGCCGAATTTTCCGACAAAAATCGTTTCGACCCGAATAAATTCGCGACGAATCGCTATTAAAAACGGCTATTACTGAGCCTCCTAGAGCCTCAATAGGGTTGTAAACCATTCTGCCTTGCTGTAACACGCACAGGATGCGTGCTGGGTTAGTTAAATAATACTTTGAAGAAATATCACATGCAGATCAGAGGCATCGCTAATAGAATCGCAGAGCGGCACAATTGAATTCAAGAGAGTTGAAGTGGCATCACTATGAGGGGCAGGAGCCCAAACATTGCTTTAAAGAGACACTGGAGTTGGCAGCAGCAGGAGCCCAAAAATTGGATGAATCACACCCTGGAGTTGGCAGCAGCAGCAGGAGCCCAAACATTACTTTAAAGAGACCCTGGGGTTGGCTTCAGGAGCCCAAAAATTGGATGAATCACACCCTGGAGTTGGCAGCAGCAGCAGCAGGAGCCCAAACATTACTTCAAAGAGACCCTGGGGTTGGCTTCAGGAGCCCAAAAATTGGATGATTCACACCCTGGAGTTGGCAGCAGCAGCAGCAGGAGCCCAAACATTACTTCAAAGAGACCCTGGGGTTGGCTTCAGGAGCCCAAAAATTGGACGAATCACACCCTGGAGTTGGCAGCAGCAGCAGCCCAAACATTACTTTAAAGAGACCCTGGGGTTGGCTTCAGGAGCCCAAAAATTGGATGAATCACACCCTGGAGTTGGCAGCAGCAGCAGCAGGAGCCCAAACATTACTTCAAAGAGACCCTGGGGTTGGCTTCAGGAGCCCAAAAATTGGATGATTCACACCCTGGAGTTGGCAGCAGCAGCAGCAGGAGCCCAAACATTACTTCAAAGAGACCCTGGGGTTGGCTTCAGGAGCCCAAAAATTGGATGAATCACACCCTGGAGTTGGCAGGAGTTGACAGCAGCAGCAGCAGGAGCCCAAACATTACTTTAAAGAGACCCTGGGGTTGGCTTCAGGAGCCAAAAATTGAATGAATCACACCCTGGAATTGGCAGAAGTTGGCAGCAGCAGCAGGAGCCCAAACATTACTTAAAAGAGACACTGGGGTTGGCTTCAGGAGCCCAAAAATTGGATGAATCACACCCTGGAGTTGGCAGGAGTTGACAGCAGCAGCAGGAGCCCAAATATTACTTTAAAGAGACCCTGGGGTTGGCTTCAGGAGCCCAAAAATTGGATGAATCACACCCTGGAGTTGGCAGGAGTTGGCAGCAGCAGCAACAGGAGCCCAAATATTACTTTAAAGAGACCCTGGGGTTGGCTTCAGGAGCCCAAAAATTGGATGAATCACACCCTGGAGTTGGCAGCAGCAGCAGCAGGAGCCCAAATATTACTTTAAAGAGACACTGGGGTTGGCTTCAGGAGCCCAAAAATTGGATGAATCACACCCTGGAGTTGGCAGAAGTTGGCAGCAGCAGCAGCAGGAGCCCAAATATTACTTTAAAGAGACCCTGGGGTTGGCCTCAGGAGCCCAAAAATTGGATGAATCACACCCTGGAGTTGGCAGCAGCAGGAGCCCAAATATTACTTTAAAGAGACCCTGGGGTTGGCTTCAGGAGCCCAAAAATTGGATGAATCACACCCTGGAGTTGGCAGCAGCAGCAGGAGACCAAATATTACTTTAAAGAGACCCTGGGGTTGGCCTCAGGAGCCCAAAAATTGGATGAATCACACCCTGGAGTTGGCAGGAGTTGACAGCAGCAGGAGGCCAAATATTACTTTAAAGAGACCCTGGGGTTGGCTTCAGGAGCCCAAAAATTGGATGAATCACACCCTGGAGTTGGCAGGAGTTGGCAGCAGCAGCAACAGGAGCCCAAATATTACTTTAAAGAGACCCTGGGGTTGGCTTCAGGAGCCCAAATATTGGATGAATCACACCCTGGAGTTGGCAGCAGCAGCAGCAGGAGCCCAAATATTACTTTAAAGAGACCCTGGGGTTGGCCTCAGGAGCCCAAAAATTGGATGAATCACACCCTGGAGTTGGCAGAAGTTGGCAGCAGCAGCAGCAGCAGGAGCCCAAATATTACTTTAAAGAGACCCTGGGGTTGGCCTCAGGAGCCCAAAAATTGGATGAATCACACCCTGGAGTTGGCAGGAGTTGACAGCAGCAGGAGCCCAAATATTACTTTAAAGAGACCCTGGGGTTGGCTTCAGGAGCCCAAAAATTGGATGAATCACACCCTGGAGTTGGCAGGAGTTGGCAGCAGCAGCAACAGGAGCCCAAATATTACTTTAAAGAGACCCTGGGGTTGGCTTCAGGAGCCCAAAAATTGGATGAATCACACCCTGGAGTTGGCAGCAGCAGGAGCCCAAATATTACTTTAAAGAGACACTGGGGTTGGCTTCAGGAGCCCAAAAATTGGATGAATCACACCCTGGAGTTGGCAGAAGTTGGCAGCAGCAGCAGCAGGAGCCCAAATATTACTTTAAAGAGACCCTGGGGTTGGCCTCAGGAGCCCAAAAATTGGATGAATCACACCCTGGAGTTGCAAGCAGCAGCAGGAGCCCAAACATTACTTTAAACAGACCCTGGGGTTGGCTTCAGGAGCCCAAAAATTGGATGAATCACACCCTGGAGTTGGCAGCAGCAGCAGCAGGAGCCCAAACATTACTTTAAAGAGACACTGGAGTTGGCTTCAGGAGCCCAAAAATTGGATGAATCACACCCTGGAGTTGGCAGAAGTTGGCAGTAGCAGCAGCAGGAGCCCAAATATTACTTTAAAGAGACCCTGGGGTTGGCTTCAGGAGCCCAAAAATTGGATGAATCACACCTTGGAGTTGGCAGGAGTTGACAGCAGCAGCAGCAGGAGCCCAAATATTACTTTAAAGAGACCCTGGGGTTGGCTTCAGGAGCCCAAAAATTAGATGAATCACACCCTGGAGTTGGCAGGAGTTGGCAGCAGCAGCAACAGGAGCCCAAATATTACTTTAAAGAGACCCTGGGGTTGGCTTCAGGAGCCCAAAAATTGGATGAATCACACCCTGGAGTTGGCAGCAGCAGGAGCCCAAATATTACTTTAAAGAGACACTGGGGTTGGCTTCAGGAGCCCAAAAATTGGATGAATCACACCCTGGAGTTGGCAGAAGTTGGCAGCAGCAGCAGCAGGAGCCCAAATATTACTTTAAAGAGACCCTGGGGTTGGCCTCAGGAGCCCAAAAATTGGATGAATCACACCCTGGAGTTGCAAGCAGCAGCAGGAGCCCAAACATTACTTTAAACAGATCCTGGGGTTGGCTTCAGGAGCCCAAAAATTGGATGAATCACACCCTGGAGTTGCCAGGGAGCAAACCAGAGAGCATGCACAGCAAAAGTGTCTTTATCAGGCCTGATTTCTATGAGAATAAGTGCAAATGGTTATTATGGTATTAAATAGAGGCGGTGTAGTCACATAATGGGATGCCACAAAAACCAGAGAGCATGCACAGCAAAAGTGTCTTTATCAGGCCTAATTTCTATGAGAATAAGTGCAAATGGTTATTATGGTATTAAATAGAGGCTGGTGTAGTCACAGAATGGGATGCCACAAAAACCAGAGAGCATGCACAGCAAAAGTGTCTTTATCAGGCCTGATTTCTATGAGAATAAGTGCAAATGGTTATTATGGTATTAAAT
Source organism: Gastrophryne carolinensis (assembly GCA_027917425.1). Classification (NCBI taxonomy): domain Eukaryota; kingdom Metazoa; phylum Chordata; class Amphibia; order Anura; family Microhylidae; genus Gastrophryne; species Gastrophryne carolinensis. Next base: position 6,964,271 of record CM051236.1, on the reverse strand, counting down.
AGAGGCGGTGTAGTCACAGAATGGGATGCCACAAAAACCAGAGAGCATGCACAGCAAAAGTGTCTTTATCAGGCCTAATTTCTATGAGAATAAGTGCAAATGGTTATTATGCTATTAAATAGAGGCTGGTGTAGTCACAGAATGGGATGCCACAAAAACCAGAGAGCATGCACAGCAAAAGTGTCTTTATCAGGCCTAATTTCTATGAGAATAAGTGCAAATGGTTATTATGGTATTAAATAGAGGCGGTGTAGTCACAGAATGGGATGCCACAAAAACCAGAGAGCATGCACAGCAAAAGTGTCTTTATCAGGCCTAATTTCTATGATAATAAGTGCAAATGGTTATTATGGTATTAAATAGAGGCTGGTGTAGTCACAGAATGGGATGCCACAAAAACCAGAGAGCATGCACAGCAAAAGTGTCTTTATCAGGCCTAATTTCTATGAGAATAAGTGCAAATGGTTATTATGGTATTAAATAGAGGCTGGTGTAGTCACAGAATGGGATGCCACAAAAACCAGAGAGCATGCACAGCAAAAGTGTCTTTATCAGGCCTGATTTCTATGAGAATAAGTGCAAATGGTTATTATGGTATTAAATAGAGGCGGTGTAGTCACAGAATGGGATGCCACAAAAACCAGAGAGCATGCACAGCAAAAGTGTCTTTATCAGGCCTAATTTCTATGAGAATAAGTGCAAATGGTTATTATGGTATTAAATAGAGGCTGGTGTAGTCACAGAATGGGATGCCACAAAAACCAGAGAGCATGCACAGCAAAAGTGTCTTTATCAGGCCTGATTTCTATGAGAATAAGTGCAAATGGTTATTATGGTATTAAATAGAGGCTGGTGTAGTCACAGAATGGGATGCCACAAAAACCAGAGAGCATGCACAGCAAAAGTGTCTTTATCAGGCCTAATTTCTATGAGAATAAGTGCAAATGGTTATTATGCTATTAAATAGAGGCTGGTGTAGTCACAGAATGGGATGCCACAAAAACCAGAGAGCATGCACAGCAAAAATGTCTTTATCAGGCCTGATTTCTATGAGAATAAGTGCAAATGGTTATTATGGTATTAAATAGAGGCGGTGTAGTCACAGAATGGGATGCCACAAAAACCAGAGAGTATGCACAGCAAAAGTGTCTTTATCAGGCCTAATTTCTATGAGAATAAGTGCAAATGGTTATATGGTCTTAAACAGAGGCTGCTGTAGTCACAGAATGGGATGCCTCACAGCAGACTTAAGATCAGTTCAGTATATATGCACAGTTAGTTAGTATAAGCAGCCTGAAAACGCTAACAAAGCCTGTCAGGCTGGATGAAAAAAAAAAAAAAAAACTGACAGCCTCCGATTTTCCCTTCCTTTCCCTGTTTTTCGCTGACTTTCTGTCTGTCTCCTGTCTGTCTCCTGCCTGTCTCCAGCCTGTCCTGTTTGTCCCTGCCTGTCTAACTGTCTAACTGTCTCTCCCTCAGCTACACAGCGTTCTGTCTCTCACGAATGCAATAGAGAAATGAGGCAGGAAAGCAAGATGGCCGGCCTTAAATACCGCTGTGACGTCACCGGGCTTGCTGGCTGCTGATAGGCTGCATGTGACTGTCCCAGCTTGCACTGGCGCGGGGTTGATGTCTGGACATGTCCCGTCCGCCATCTTAGAATGCCTGTAATGTAAATGAATGGATGTTAAAGGAAAACTTCGAGCGATCGAATCGCGGGGAAATTCGGATTCGATCCGAATCGAATTTTTCCTGAAATTCGGATCGAATCCGGGTTCGTCCGGATCGATTCGCTCATCCCTACATGTCACACTTACAACACTAATTAGCTTTAAAATGAAAACATTTTTCAGAAGTTAGAAAACACGGCTGGGTTTCTGGGTGATCACAAACATGTGGCTGAAAGTCTCCCAAGTCTCTCTCTGTCTATCTAAGACAATTTGAACATTCGATATATGAAGATATTTTTAGATTGATTCTTCTTATAATGAAAATAAATAGAACTGATAATAATATGTGAATAATGCCTCATACCCAATCACAGAGCAATCTCCTTGGTATGGGGCAGTAGAGGAGGCCTCCTTCTCTTATACTGTCTGTGATCTTCTACCTGGCTGAGCAGGCCTCACTATATTGTCTCTATTAGGGCTCCTCAGATTTGTCTCATTTTGGAAGCTGTCTGATCACATGCTTTGGATAATATGGGGAGGGATATATTTCTGACTACCCTGTGTTTCCTTTTTTCTGTCCTAGAGATGGACACACTTTGTAAATGTATCTGCTTATACACTTTGCTATTGATGGGTGTCTTGGTATAATACTGTATGTAAGTTTTTTGTTTGGAAAATGTAATACAGCTTTATAAGCACATTTTGCAAATGAAGTAGGATGTGTCTTTTTATATAAATCATGGTTATGATGAGGGTTAAGGAATCATCTCAGCTACTAGCACCTTCATCCTTATATCTCTTGCCTTTGGTCATATTTCTGTTTTTCAAGAGATGCGCTCACTGAGCAATCTGTTCATTACCTGCCTGATTTGGCTGCCACAGGAGGGAGGGGGCTAAACATTCTGCACAGGCAGCTTTTTGTCACAGGAGAGAATGGGAATTTGCCCTGAAGCCAGCGGCCAGACGTTCTTAGTTACAGGAGGGGATAAACACTCCACTGTCATACTGAGTGTGTCAATAGAGTGAGAAACAAACAGCAGCCTGAGTGACAGCTGCAGGAGAGACACCCGCCCGGCAGCAGGGGATTTGTTACACAGTAAAGACCAGCTAAGGACGGTATGATATAGAAATGCTGCAGAGTGCAGCTTAGAAATCAGACCACCCACAGGACAGCAGGAGGCATGGTTAACATAGGCAGCATCCATGGTGTTTTTGAGGCTTGAAGGCATCTTTCGCTGCCTAGCCACTAGCTGGAGGATAAGGCACACAGCAAGGCAGACGCAATAATCACTGGAAATGCACTCTGTTTGATCAGGGGACTTCCATAAGGCAGAGCATGTTGCCCAGCCCAGCTCTGTGCCACACCCCATACAAGACTGAACACAATCTTGTGTTAAATCTTTAATGATTTAAGAAATGACCCCTTTCAGAATTTATCTGGATTAAATAATAAAGTATAATTCGGGATCTTGGTTTTCATGAATAAGTGAGTTTTAGTCAAGCTTTACCTTAAAGAAAATAATATTAAAAAAAAATAAAGGAAATAGTGCAAAACTGAAGAACGCTAAGAAATGTTGCTCCCCAGAATGTCAGAGGGCAAGAATGTTTGGAGTGTGGGGGAACAGAGTGTGATGGGGTTCTCACAATGAAAACCTCAGCCACAGAGCAAAACCTCATGGAATGACATTATTGACATACTGGAGCAGTGGCACTCGAGGCAAACTGGGAAGCAAAATAAAACTTAAAAGGAAAGAGAGTTGTATGCAGACTTAAGCCAGATAAGCATATAGAAGACTTGAATCCCTTGCCTCGTAAACAGATGACATAGACGTTGATCTGCTGGATGTGGGATTTATCGCCTGCACATCTTACAAAGCCACATTGAAACCAGAGGATTTGTTCAAGATCTCAGGCCCATAAATAGGGGTCTAGTGATACCAATTGCCCCAATAGGGCCTGATGTGCCATTTCTTCTCACATCCATTCCTCATGACACGGGCTGGTATAGCAACAATGATTTAGGAAACTTTTTTCCGCATGCCAGTGGACAGGGAGACACAACCCACCTTTCGGTTCAGGTCACGTTTGCCCCAGGGCTATTTGTATTGGTTAATAGTTAATGCAATGGTTCTTCGAGCCACTCCTTAAGGCCTAGAAACCCGGCCGTGATTCCATACTACTGCGGACAACCTTCTCCTCTGCAGTTTTGATTGGGAGGCCACCCTTGGGGACAAGGGGGATCTTTTGATATTTTTTTTGAAAGTGGTCATAAAGTGTCTAAAGAAAATTTGTAGTTGTGTCATGGAAAAAGTTGAGTATCTGGGTTTTGTTTTCCTTGGTATTATTGGTTACTGCTGCCAATGGATTCTAGATTGTTCATAATATGGCATTTTGAGAGCTCAGGTACATGTTGATAAACCTGACACCCTGAAATGGTTATATGTAATGTCCAATGCTTTTGGTGACAGTCTCGGAATTGGGTTTTCCCGATTATGGCAAGATGTTTCACTCATTTGCCAGGGGCAACTGTAAGACCATGACAGGTGTCCTAGCTCAAGAGCAGAGTGGCAGGCTATGCCCTGTTGTTTTTTGCCTCGAAGGTGGTTCCTAGGTATGTACAGGGCATGCCTGCGTGTCTCAGAGCCCTTGCCTTGTGTGGTAGTGTGTGGTTAGTGATGGAAATGGCTGCACCCTTTACTTTGGAGCATGCAAGCGCATGCATGGTTGGACCGGGAAAAGGTGATTTTACAGGGCAATTTGTGCGGCTCTCCATGGCACATGCAAGATCCCAGGTTTGGTTCAGCCTTAAGTAGCCTTTTAAATAAAGTACAGGCTTGTTCATAAAATTTGTTATGAATGGCCGGGTGATGCAAATGCCAAAAATGTATTTTTTTCCCTCCACTCTGACCATGTATCTCCACTATCTTTCATCATTTAGGGCTAATATTATGCACATCTGATTAGAGATATGTTTTGGTTTCTTCATTGTGGATTTACATTTCTTTTCGTGCATTCATAGTCTTATAGATTCTATGTTTCTTAATATTCCTCCTACCTAAATGTGAGATGGAGTTATACCTCCTCCTTCAACCCCCCCTACATCCCTCTCCCCCTCCCTCCCTCATGGATATCATTAATAGTCAAATTTAGGGACAATGTCATTTTGTTAAGTATTGACCTAACAGTTTGGCATACTTAGCACATGTAGTCAGTGTTGTTTCATTTTTAATTTGCGTTATTAGGGTTCTACTCCATCATCTTTTATCTGTAAGTTTGGGGCTGGCCCATCCCAAAATGATTATCTTCTTTGTTGCCCATATGTAATGAGCCCAGTCATCAGGTTACTCGGCAAGAGATTCAGCATGTCTGGATGTATCTTCCCTCCAATAGGTCCCCTAGAATCTCTGTGGTGGCGTGTCATAGCACTAGTTTATACACATTTCCACCATAGATAAATTATTGTTGCTTGTGCCTATTTACACCACCAGCAGGTGTAGGTTAGGAATCTAGCATTGTGATCTAATGTGTAGTAGTAGCTTGAGATATATTTAACACAGAACATTTTAAGAGGTGGTGATTGGAAAATCTCGATGGGTTAAAAATGCTTTGCCAATCAGCGTCTTCCAACTTTATTTTTAATTCACTGTCCAATTTTCTAGTGAATTCCAATGTTATTTGAAGTTATAATTTCCTTAGCTGATCATAGTAATGAGAGATTGTGTTAGGTCTGGCTCGTGTGTTCAAGAAAATATTCTGAAGGGCTGTTGGTTTAAATGCTTCTGAATGAAGGAGTAAAGTTTTAATATAACTTCTGTCTGGTGGTAGATTAGTGTGAATTTCTGCAAATGTCAAGGTGTTATAAATCCCCAGATTCCTCTAACCTTGTCCCAAAACACAGCATAAAAAACACAACATAGCAGGTGTCAAAACTTTTTAATGCAACTGTAAGTAGAGTGTAACTAACAAATCACTGGGGACAACATTGAATATTTCCAACCTCGCTGATCATAATTATGTAATAGGCTGACATTTCAAGTCAAGTATCAAAATAGCTTCTTTTGTTTTTTCTATTTTTTCAATCCAAAACATCTCTCGGTAACAATTTCTCCTGCAGTTCGGAAGTTATAACTTCATGTGAAACATTCTACATGACAGTGTGTGGATCCTTTGGGGTTTTGTCAGCTGTGTTCTATACGTGTAACCTTGACCACACTCAGGACATTGATATGGCTTCTCTCCAGTGTGTGTCCTACGATGAATATTTCTTTCCTTTAAAACATTTGCAACATTTTATGCATGGATACAGTATGACTTATTATTATATATTTTGTTTATTAATAAGAATTGTGTACGCTTAAATTTCAGGGGAGGCAAAAGAGTGATGCTCCATCATACAGCTACAACTGTGATTAGCTTCATTATTTTTCTGATGCTAAGTATTATAAATTGACAAAAATATTATTATTATTATTATTTTATTTTTATAAATAGTTAAAGGACAAACTCGTTTTTAAAAATCACATTCATCTTTATTGTTTTCAGACTAAATACAGCAGCATACAAAATATTAAATTCAAAACAAACATAGTTTATTGTAATTTCCTGTATGTTATCAGGAGTTCTTATGGCACATACTGACCTTGATTCCTTGAGAGTTGAAAAATATCTCATGGTAGTAAAGAATTCAATTCATGAGAAAAAAGCCAGATAATTTTACTGTTAGTGAATCACCAGATAGGAAGATAATGAAAGTCAGTAGCATGTTTTACGTAAAAAAAAAGTAAAGAGAAGGGATAAGGGAAACCCCTTGCCAATGTTTTTCGTGATTTAACCCTTTATAGTGTGGATTGTAGTTGTATTTTATTTTTACATGTTATAAAGTGTTTTTTCAGTTTGGGGGGTCTTCTGAACAGTAACGAGGGCTTCACATGCAATATGGTTTTCTTTTTTTTAAAAAAAAAGGTTTTATTTGAAAAAAAGGAGACAATTTTCTAAAAAATATTTTTTTTATTTTGTTTTGTTTAATTTACTCAAAAATATTAAAAAAAACTGTAAAAAAAATTACAAACAAGACATTTCATGTTAAAGCCTAAACTCTGCCGCAAAAATAAAATATATTATTTTCCTGGAAATTCCTGCAAAAATCACAGTTAAACATAGCGCAAAATGGTGGAAAATGACCCGTCAAGAGAGGGTGACAAAACCTCAAGTAGGTTGGCAGTTAAAAGGGTTAATAGTACCTATGCATGTTGGGTATCGTTCTGCTTGGGGGACCTTGCGCTTTCAGATTCAGCTTGTCTTTTCTTGTTTGCATTTTGATATTTTAGGAAAACTCCTTTTTTATTCTGCTTTATTATACTTTTTTTTAAGGAAACCCTGTGCAACCAAAGAATTCTTTGAGGGGGGAGGGGGATTACTTTCAGAAAGATGGGCCCACTACAATATGCTGCGTACGCTTAGAAAGCTTATCATGTTTACTTTCAGGGAATATATGGTTCGTGGGGGATATTCCAAATGTAAAGGGTTGTTTTGGTAGAAAAAGCGCAAGGTGCGCACTTTGTCTGCAGAGCTGAAATTTTCAAGCAAAATTACCATTGTGCACATGCTTTACTTTTTGGTGTTTGGCAACTCTTCTTTTGACAGTAGCTATGCATGTTGGGTATTGTTCTGTTCGGTGGATGTTTGCTTTTTCAGATTAACTTGTTTTTTCTTGTTTGCATATAGCTTTTTTAGGAAAATGTGGCTTTGATACTGCTTTTTTAATGCGTTTTTAGGGAAGCTCTGTGTAACCAAAGAATCCATTGAGGGAGAACTTCCAGAAAACTGTGGCAACATCAACAAGCCTGGTATGCCTAGAAAGCTTGAAGTGTGTATTTCCAGAGAATATATAGTTTGTGGGGGTATTTCAAATTGTTGTTTTTATTAAAAAACTGCAAGGTGCACATAGCGCTTAGCATAGCTGTATTTGATCTAAAAATCTCTTGTGTTGTGCTGTTTCAGTTTGGGGGGGGGGGGTCTCCTGGGAAGGAAAGGGTGTCTACCAATACATATGTCGTACCATTGTAACCGGGAGAAATTGGGATTTCACACGCAATAAGATTTTATTGACAAACTTAATTTTTTTTTTACAAAAAAAAAAATACAAATTTAAATTTTTTTTTTTTTTTTTTTTTTTTCACATATTTCACTCCAAAATATTAACAATACACTTGACAAATGACAAACAAGACATTTTATGTTAAAACCCAGACTCTGCTAAAAAAAAAAACAATATATAATTTTCCTGGGAAATCCCTGGAAATCCCTTTAAAAATCACAGTTGAACATGTGTAGCTCAAAATAGTGAAAAATGGTCTGGCAAGAAAACGTAACAAAAACTCTAGGTAGGCTGACATTTAAAGGGTTAAACAGGGATGATTGCTGTGTAAAGCACTTGTCACAATCAGGACAGGAAAATGGCTTCACTCCAATGTGGATCCTCTAATATATAAGAAGTTCTGAACGAGTAGTAAAGCATTTGCCACATTCAGAGCATGAAAATGGCTTCTCTCCAGTGTGACTCCTCTGGTGACTTGTGAGCTCTGATTTATAACGGAACCATTTTGCACACTCAGAGCACTGATAGGGTTTTCTGGTTTAGGGCTCATTGTGGGCTGATGGAGATCAGTTTATCTGTAAAATGGATTCCAGCTTCCTGATAAATGTTCAACCTGTCAGAAAAATACAGAAATTCATGTAAATTACGCAAGCAGTATTTCAGTGTGAGTTTTTTGGTCGACAAAGTCTACAAAGTTTTGAATGAAAATGTAAAGCATTTGCATCTATCAGTGCATAATAATGGAAATGGAAAGTTATGGAAAAAAGTCAGCTCAAGTTAAATATATATCGTAATGCGATAAGCTAAATGTTTAATGTTTAATGCATAGATGGCCATTGTATGCTTGAGCACACATAGGAATTTGTCCTCTGCATTTAACCCATGCCCAGAGCTGTGGGCTGCCCTAAATTACTGCCTGGGGAGAAGTTGCAGGTTTAGGTGCCTTACTCAAGAGCATTTCAGTCATGTTGCTTTAGTCAGTACCGAGATTTGAACCTGCCACTTACCTCTAGGCCACAAGCGCACACTAGTTACCAGTATGAGATGTTTTGGAAATATTACATTTACAGGTCTGATAGCATAGTACAGGTTACCGGTGAGTAATTACAAACATGCAACAATAGACATTTCCAATATCCCCCTGGTAGGAGTGTCTTCCTCTTGGTGTTAAACTATTGCTGCACCTCTGGTGTGTCCAAGAATTTAGTTTCAGGATGGTTCAAGGATAGTTAAGGAGATGGGAAAAACTGAGAGGGAGTTGGCTTTCATTCACAGTTCTCATTTTTGATTCTGTATTTGGCTTGGGGCTAGGGGGAGCTGTGACCCAGTTATTTATGGTTCTGTGTTGGCACCAGCTGCCTGAAGAGATTTTTCTTTCATTCATGTGGTGGAAGGAAGCTCCATGCCATGAGTGACCCCATGAGTGACCTCATGCATGGAGCTTCCTTCCACCACATGCATGAAAGAAAAATCTCTTTAGGCAGCCGGCGCAAGCTAGCTTCACAGGTAGTATGGGTAGTTGTAATTCTCTACCCAGTCCTGCTCTCAGAAAGCTGTGCAAGCTCGCACCCAAAAGGGGCGACTTCAAAGAAAATCCATGTTTCATCTCACACCCCTCTGGCCTGAAACAAAGCCACAGTGTCCCACATGAAATAACAACTGTACAAGCAAGATACAGGAAGGTGGGTATCCTAAGCAATATCACCTCTGGCGCTGTCTGCCCCACTCAGCAATGGAAAAAATTACAATGACTGGCATTCGTAATAAATCAGGCTCCCCAATTCTCATACAACATAATATAGCTTGCGAAGACATTTCTATAGGACCCAAGTAAAAACCCTTGACTCTTGGAGTAAAGCAAACAATCTTATACTGAATACTCATAAAACAGTTGAACTTATAATTGACTTTAGGCGATCCCACCAATCACACCATCCCATTTTGATTGGTGAGGAGACTGTCAAGATTGTAACAAGTGCTAAATTTCTTGGTACTCAAATCACACAGGATCTGAAGTGGAGCAAGCAAGCGTCTGCTATCTTAAAGAAGGCCCAACAGCACTTATTCTTCCTCAGACAGTTGATAAAGTACGGTTTGTCCAAAAAGATCTTGAAGGCACCTACAATGGTGCCACCGGATCAATCCTGACCAGTTCATGTACAGTCTGGTACGGAGGGGCCTCAGCCTAAGACAAGCAGAGGCTGAAGAGAATAACCAGGATTGCTGAGAGGTTAATTGGATCTCCCCTACCTTCTCTGGATGATCAATACATGAGTAGAATCTCCTCAAGGGCTAAGAAGATATTTGGAGACGTGACTCACCCAGGTTATCCCTTCTTCAGGCTCCTACCATCTGGCCGCAGATTCATGGCACATTCTACCAAAACTTCCACACACAAAAACACTTTTTTTCCTCTGGCCGTTATGGCTCTGAATAATCCCAGTGTGTGAGTGGCACCTAACCACATTCTGCTCTGCATTACTGACAACTATTTCAATCACTATAGATTACCTGAACTGTATTGTTATTCTTGTTATACTTTGTTACGTACGTAATTGTTATAGCTCTCATGGTGTATCTCCTTGCCAAAAAAGTATTCCTTGTTTGTACCCTGTACTTACTTGGCGGTTCAATAAAGTATTGAAGTATTGAAGTATTGAAGTAATGACTAAATTGTTACTCAGCAGCTTATTAATTCCATCTATTAATTCCTCCAATATATCACAAATTATGACTATTCTCCTCTTGGAATTATATAAAATCCATTCAGCACATAAAATACACTAATATATAGAAGATTGTATAGATAATATTGTCAGCTCCATTAAATTACACATCTATCTGACACACAATAACATGCTATGTTTATACTATGGAGCACAATATCACCAGACACAGCCAAATCATTTACCCAACATGATAATAACCCTCACATATAACCTAATAGTAACAGAAGTCATATCTACCTGGTATAGGGCAGTATGGGGATCCCCTCGCCGCTCTCCTGACCCGTCTGCTATTGCTGTGACTGAGCCGGCCTCACCTTATATTGTCTGTACAAACATTCTCTAACATGAGGCGGCTTTGGATTGGCTGGTAGGAATGAATCTTAATAAGTAAAGGTATGTTAATGTCGTGTTACTGGGGAGTTTCACTGGGCTTTGTTCTTCATCCAACTTATCTGTTTCTCACCCAGCAGTATGACAGATTCATTAGCATTGCAGCAAGGAGACAAAAGGGAGGGAGGAGCCTTATTGGAAACACAATAGACAAGACTCTCACCATTAACATAGAAATTACATGACACCATAACTGACACAATAGACTGAAACTGGGAAAGAAATAAGATGTTGTCATTGCAAAAGTGTAACAGCTTCATGGTAAAAGATTCTAAACTATGAAACACAGAGTTTTTATCTGTTACATTTTGTCAAATTGTTAATATTTCCACAATTAATAACTATTACTTCATAGTAATGAGACCTAAAGACGCTCCAATGATATAGTGCTGGGTGCTAGTGTGGAAAGGTGTTTCTTCCCACCTCCTCACATCAAATAGAAGGAATTATATACTGACACACAGGCTAAAATATCAACCTCAATTCAATAAGTATTGAAAACAATTTCACGGTAGTAAAAAAAAACTTCAAAACAATCACTTTATAAGAAAAAAGCCTGAAAAGTCAATGACACTTTTTACTACAGTGTAAAGGGAGTAAAAAATCTCTACTTTTCTTAGGAGTTTAAAAGTATCACTGACTGTCATTGTCTTACGAGCTGGTGATTCTGTAACAGTGACATTCTCAGGCTTTTTGCTCACAATGTGAATTTTTACTACCATTAGATTTTTTTCGCCTCTTATTTAATTGAGTCCATAGTTTGCAAAGTCTCTTCCAGAACAATTGTAATGATTAAAGGGTTTGCTCACCAACAACTAAAATGCAGCCTAAACACAACGTAAAGTTTGTCCCCTTAGTCCCCAGCAGTGATTTCTTGTAATTGTAATGATAAAACTGCGACCAGCGACAGAAAAATAAAGTCTTTAAAGTTATGAACGAGTAGTAAAGCATTTGGCACTATCAGAGTGTGAGAATAGCTTTTCTCTTTTTGGAATTTCAGTTAAGGCAAAAAGTCTGCTCAAGTTAAATATATATTGTAATGTGATAAGCGCACATTCAAGATGAGACATTTTGGAAATAGTGCATTTACAGATCTGAGAGCAGAGTACAGGTTACAGGTGAGTAATTACAAACATGCAACAATAGACATTTCCAAGTTCCCCCGAGGAAAGGAGTATCTTCCCCTCTGGTGTTAAACCATTTCTGCACTTCTGGTGTGTCCAAGAATATAGTTTCAGGATGTTTCAGAACTGGTGACCTCCATATTTCTGGTTCAAGGATAGTTATGGAGATGGGACAAATTGAGAGGGATTTGGCTTTGATTTCTGATTCTGTATTTGGCTTGGGGCTAATGGGATCTGTGACCCAGTTATTCATGGTTCTGTGTTGGCACTGGCTGCTTTTCCTTTGATGCGTGTGATGGAAGGCAGCTCCCTGCAGGGGGTCACTCATGGCTGGGACACTGCGACTTTATTTCATGTCAGGGTTGTCAGATGGAACATGGATTTTTTTTGAAGCCCCCCCCCATGGGTGTGAGGCCTGCACAGCTTTCTGAGACCAGGACTGGGTTGAGAATAACAAATAACCCGCATTATCTATGAAGCTAGCTTGTTGAGAAGGGACATTTGCTATGGGAATAGAATGAGTGGGACACTGAGAAATCAGGGATAACATATAATATTTCTCGTGCTCACAAATATTCTTAAACTACTGTATTTTCCGGTGTATAAGACGACTGGGTGCATAAGACGACCACCAACATTTCCACTCAAAATATAGAGTTTGTTATATACTCGCAGTATAAGACTACTCCCTCTTCCGCACACCGAATAAAACGTAAAAGAACATCAGATTACACGGCAGCCGCATCCCTGCTCGCCTTTAGTTTGGGATGTGCCTACGCTGGCTATTCAGAATCCATCCCAGCTAAAGGCATAGTAGGGATGCAGCTGCAGGGTAATGTGGCTCTGGGAATAGGGCCAATAGGGAGGGTTTTACAGTGGGGCATCCCGAATTGGAATGCCCCAGTGGGTTTGTTCCCTACTCCAGGGCATGCCAAATTGGGTTTCCTCTACTGTGTGAAACCCCCCAACTGGCCCTTTTCCCAGAGCCCAAACCACATTACACTCCAGCCACATCCCTACTATGCCTTTAGATGGAAGCATTCTGAATAACCAACACTGAATAGGCCCCAACTAAAGGCGAGCAGGAATGTGGCGGCAGTGTAATATGGTGAGGAGTCAGGGAAAAAAGGCCAAACAAGGGATTAAGACATTTTGCTGCTCCTGATGCAGGGAACAAAACCCAGTAGGGCATTCCAAGTTGGGGTTCCCCCTGTGTAAACTTCCCCAATGACCCAGTTTCCCAGAGTCCACACCACATCACACTGTGGCCACATCCCTGCTCACCTATAGCTGGGGGACATGCCTGGGTTGTTTAGAATGTGTCTCATATAATAGCATAGTGTGTAATGTGTGGGGTCTGGGAAAGGGGCCAGTTGGGGGTTTTACACTGGGGGATGCCCCACAGAAACTTTTTTTAAATAAATCTTAAATTAATCACACCTCAGATCAGATGCTGAAGAGTCCCCTTCAAAGTGGGGAGCAGCCAGGGCGATGTCAGGAGTGCATGCCAGGAGCCAGCCCTCTGCCTGCCCACACAGTGCCTGAGAGCAGGAAAGCTGATCTGCTCGGTGCTCACCCTGCTGGCCTGCTCAGTCTCTCCCTGCTCTGATCAACTAGTGCTGCCTGAGCAAGAGCATCGCTCTGCAGGAGGAGGAGGAGGACGATCGTGCTGCCCAGCTTGGTGAAGGTAAGTACAATTATATATATGTGACCCCGGTGCAACCGGCATATAAGACGACCCCCCCACTTGGAGGCATGTTTTACAGGGGGAAAAAGTCATCTTATACGCCGGCAAATACGGTAAATGAATGAAAATACATCTACTCAGCACTGGGGGTCATTCTAATTATTTGGTGAACCAAGCTTAACTTAACTAAAATTCCATCTCAGTCAGCTTATCTACTAACAAGTGCAAAACATATTTGTTAAAGTTTTTCCCCAAATGTCACCTGTACATGTGATGAGGCATTTTTACAGGTAAGGGAAGGGGTATTTGTTTGAGAGTTTGGAAAATACAAGTTTGTGAGTTTGTTGGGAAAATGGCAAATTCTTCTTTAACATTCCCCATATTGTGCGGTTGTTTCTGAACTTTCAAGAAAAAACTATCCTCATCTAGTTTGAAAAATTAGAAACTTCACCTGTAGACATGCCCCATGAAAATACGAAAAACAATAATTTTATTGCATTTTTTTTGTTTTGCATGTTAAAGTAAAAAACACACTCAGGGCCCGCGTGGCCAAGTGAATGGACGTCTGACACCTCAGCTCCGCAGCGTCAGGAGGCCCAGAGCATATTTAAAAGCAGTAGTGGCACCCATGCTACCAGCGATACGTCGGGTAAGCGGGGAGAACACCCCGGGCAGCTGACAGGCGGCAATGCACGCCACGTCTCATAAGAAGAAAGGCGACAGAGAGGGCCGTAACCTGGCGGCTGCGGAAGGCAAGATGGCGGCTGCAGAGACGCCAGGGAGAGCGTGCGCAGCATGGGCATCTAAGAGGGGAGACCCTGATGAACCCGAGCGGCGCGGGGCAGGCAGAGTGGATGAGTGCTCCGTAGACTCGGTGGACAGCTGGGCTCGTTCCCCATCTTCCCCAGCACATAACTCACAACCAGCTGCGCAAGCCCCATCCATCCACGCTGACATCCTATCCCAGCTCAGAGCAATAGTGAGAGAGGAGGTGACAAAGGTGACATCCAAGCACACAGATACCTTCTTATGTGAGATCAGAGATTTGGGAGGCAGAATGGATGCCCTCGAATCAAGAATGGATGATGTCACAACGGTTCTGGATACCCAAGACTCCCTCCTGACACATTTGCAGGAAGAAATCACTCTCTTAAAGGGGCTGAATGAAGAGCTGGAGAACTGCAACAGGAGATCCAATCTCAGCTTCCGAGGCCACCCAGGAAACATTGGAAGATGTGTCTGGCACTATTACGGCCATCCTCCAAGAACTTGTCCTAGATATTCCTGTGGAAAGGCTTGAATTGGATAGGGCGCACCGAGTTCTTACTAAAAGACCCACTGAAGGCCCTCCTCGTGATATTATCGTGAGATTCCATTACTTCCAGACAAAGGAAGCGGTTTTAAAAGCCTCCAGGGAGAAAGCGCCCCTCTTGTTTCAATCCCACAATTATTCAATATTTGCAGACCTTTCGCAGACCACTGTCCTCAAGCGCAGGTCATTTAAACCGTATCTTCAGGCTCTCCAGGAGAGGGGGATCCATTACAGATGGGGATTTCCCTTTAAACTTTCCTTTGCCTATCAGGGCAGGCAGTTTCAAATATCAACCCTCACTGAGCTCTCGGACAGATTTAAGGCTTTAGATATCAAAGTCTCGGAAGGGGATCCACTGGCCTCGTCGCTCCCGTCCACGCCTCATACCCACGAAGCCCGGCCAGAGGGGTAATATGCAGGTCACTCCATCTCCTAAACCTCAAAGGCAACCACAAAAATCTCAGCCTATGAAGCGCCTCCTCGCCCAGATGTTTCATCCGGTCCAAAAGACCCGAATTTTTCATCATCTCGGTTTACCTGTTCAGGATCTCCCTGCGGTGATCGGCATCCCCCACAAGGCGTCCCACTTCAATTTGTGACGCCCAGGCTGCCCCACAGTGAAGCGGCCGTTCCTTCACTAGAGATTTGAACCTGCCACTTACCTCTAGGCCACAAGCGCACACTAGTTACCAGTATGAGATGTTTTGGAAATATTACATTTACAGGTCTGATAGCATAGTACAGGTTACCGGTGAGTAATTACAAACATGCAACAATAGACATTTCCAATATCCCCCTGGTAGGAGTGTCTTCCTCTTGGTGTTAAACTATTGCTGCACCTCTGGTGTGTCCAAGAATTTAGTTTCAGGATGGTTCAAGGATAGTTAAGGAGATGGGAAAAACTGAGAGGGAGTTGGCTTTCATTCACAGTTCTCATTTTTGATTCTGTATTTGGCTTGGGGCTAGGGGGAGCTGTGACCCAGTTATTTATGGTTCTGTGTTGGCACCAGCTGCCTGAAGAGATTTTTCTTTCATTCATGTGGTGGAAGGAAGCTCCATGCCATGAGTGACCCCATGAGTGACCTCATGCATGGAGCTTCCTTCCACCACATGCATGAAAGAAAAATCTCTTTAGGCAGCCGGCGCAAGCTAGCTTCACAGGTAGTATGGGTAGTTGTAATTCTCTACCCAGTCCTGCTCTCAGAAAGCTGTGCAAGCTCGCACCCAAAAGGGGCGACTTCAAAGAAAATCCATGTTTCATCTCACACCCCTCTGGCCTGAAACAAAGCCACAGTGTCCCACATGAAATAACAACTGTACAAGCAAGATACAGGAAGGTGGGTATCCTAAGCAATATCACCTCTGGCGCTGTCTGCCCCACTCAGCAATGGAAAAAATTACAATGACTGGCATTCGTAATAAATCAGGCTCCCCAATTCTCATACAACATAATATAGCTTGCGAAGACATTTCTATAGGACCCAAGTAAAAACCCTTGACTCTTGGAGTAAAGCAAACAATCTTATACTGAATACTCATAAAACAGTTGAACTTATAATTGACTTTAGGCGATCCCACCAATCACACCATCCCATTTTGATTGGTGAGGAGACTGTCAAGATTGTAACAAGTGCTAAATTTCTTGGTACTCAAATCACACAGGATCTGAAGTGGAGCAAGCAAGCGTCTGCTATCTTAAAGAAGGCCCAACAGCACTTATTCTTCCTCAGACAGTTGATAAAGTACGGTTTGTCCAAAAAGATCTTGAAGGCACCTACAATGGTGCCACCGGATCAATCCTGACCAGTTCATGTACAGTCTGGTACGGAGGGGCCTCAGCCTAAGACAAGCAGAGGCTGAAGAGAATAACCAGGATTGCTGAGAGGTTAATTGGATCTCCCCTACCTTCTCTGGATGATCAATACATGAGTAGAATCTCCTCAAGGGCTAAGAAGATATTTGGAGATGTGACTCACCCAGGTTATCCCTTCTTCAGGCTCCTACCATCTGGCCGCAGATTCATGGCACATTCTACCAAAACTTCCACACACAAAAACACTTTTTTTCCTCTGGCCGTTATGGCTCTGAATAATCCCAGTGTGTGAGTGGCACCTAACCACATTCTGCTCTGCATTACTGACAACTATTTCAATCACTATAGATTACCTGAACTGTATTGTTATTCTTGTTATACTTTGTTACGTACGTAATTGTTATAGCTCTCATGGTGTATCTCCTTGCCAAAAAAGTATTCCTTGTTTGTACCCTGTACTTACTTGGCGGTTCAATAAAGTATTGAAGTATTGAAGTATTGAAGTAATGACTAAATTGTTACTCAGCAGCTTATTAATTCCATCTATTAATTCCTCCAATATATCACAAATTATGACTATTCTCCTCTTGGAATTATATAAAATCCATTCAGCACATAAAATACACTAATATATAGAAGATTGTATAGATAATATTGTCAGCTCCATTAAATTACACATCTATCTGACACACAATAACATGCTATGTTTATACTATGGAGCACAATATCACCAGACACAGCCAAATCATTTACCCAACATGATAATAACCCTCACATATAACCTAATAGTAACAGAAGTCATATCTACCTGGTATAGGGCAGTATGGGGATCCCCTCGCCGCTCTCCTGACCCGTCTGCTATTGCTGTGACTGAGCCGGCCTCACCTTATATTGTCTGTACAAACATTCTCTAACATGAGGCGGCTTTGGATTGGCTGGTAGGAATGAATCTTAATAAGTAAAGGTATGTTAATGTCGTGTTACTGGGGAGTTTCACTGGGCTTTGTTCTTCATCCAACTTATCTGTTTCTCACCCAGCAGTATGACAGATTCATTAGCATTGCAGCAAGGAGACAAAAGGGAGGGAGGAGCCTTATTGGAAACACAATAGACAAGACTCTCACCATTAACATAGAAATTACATGACACCATAACTGACACAATAGACTGAAACTGGGAAAGAAATAAGATGTTGTCATTGCAAAAGTGTAACAGCTTCATGGTAAAAGATTCTAAACTATGAAACACAGAGTTTTTATCTGTTACATTTTGTCAAATTGTTAATATTTCCACAATTAATAACTATTACTTCATAGTAATGAGACCTAAAGACGCTCCAATGATATAGTGCTGGGTGCTAGTGTGGAAAGGTGTTTCTTCCCACCTCCTCACATCAAATAGAAGGAATTATATACTGACACACAGGCTAAAATATCAACCTCAATTCAATAAGTATTGAAAACAATTTCACGGTAGTAAAAAAAAACTTCAAAACAATCACTTTATAAGAAAAAAGCCTGAAAAGTCAATGACACTTTTTACTACAGTGTAAAGGGAGTAAAAAATCTCTACTTTTCTTAGGAGTTTAAAAGTATCACTGACTGTCATTGTCTTACGAGCTGGTGATTCTGTAACAGTGACATTCTCAGGCTTTTTGCTCACAATGTGAATTTTTACTACCATTAGATTTTTTTCGCCTCTTATTTAATTGAGTCCATAGTTTGCAAAGTCTCTTCCAGAACAATTGTAATGATTAAAGGGTTTGCTCACCAACAACTAAAATGCAGCCTAAACACAACGTAAAGTTTGTCCCCTTAGTCCCCAGCAGTGATTTCTTGTAATTGTAATGATAAAACTGCGACCAGCGACAGAAAAATAAAGTCTTTAAAGTTATGAACGAGTAGTAAAGCATTTGGCACTATCAGAGTGTGAGAATAGCTTTTCTCTTTTTGGAATTTCAGTTAAGGCAAAAAGTCTGCTCAAGTTAAATATATATTGTAATGTGATAAGCGCACATTCAAGATGAGACATTTTGGAAATAGTGCATTTACAGATCTGAGAGCAGAGTACAGGTTACAGGTGAGTAATTACAAACATGCAACAATAGACATTTCCAAGTTCCCCCGAGGAAAGGAGTATCTTCCCCTCTGGTGTTAAACCATTTCTGCACTTCTGGTGTGTCCAAGAATATAGTTTCAGGATGTTTCAGAACTGGTGACCTCCATATTTCTGGTTCAAGGATAGTTATGGAGATGGGACAAATTGAGAGGGATTTGGCTTTGATTTCTGATTCTGTATTTGGCTTGGGGCTAATGGGATCTGTGACCCAGTTATTCATGGTTCTGTGTTGGCACTGGCTGCTTTTCCTTTGATGCGTGTGATGGAAGGCAGCTCCCTGCAGGGGGTCACTCATGGCTGGGACACTGCGACTTTATTTCATGTCAGGGTTGTCAGATGGAACATGGATTTTTTTTGAAGCCCCCCCCCATGGGTGTGAGGCCTGCACAGCTTTCTGAGACCAGGACTGGGTTGAGAATAACAAATAACCCGCATTATCTATGAAGCTAGCTTGTTGAGAAGGGACATTTGCTATGGGAATAGAATGAGTGGGACACTGAGAAATCAGGGATAACATATAATATTTCTCGTGCTCACAAATATTCTTAAACTACTGTATTTTCCGGTGTATAAGACGACTGGGTGCATAAGACGACCACCAACATTTCCACTCAAAATATAGAGTTTGTTATATACTCGCAGTATAAGACTACTCCCTCTTCCGCACACCGAATAAAACGTAAAAGAACATCAGATTACACGGCAGCCGCATCCCTGCTCGCCTTTAGTTTGGGATGTGCCTACGCTGGCTATTCAGAATCCATCCCAGCTAAAGGCATAGTAGGGATGCAGCTGCAGGGTAATGTGGCTCTGGGAATAGGGCCAATAGGGAGGGTTTTACAGTGGGGCATCCCGAATTGGAATGCCCCAGTGGGTTTGTTCCCTACTCCAGGGCATGCCAAATTGGGTTTCCTCTACTGTGTGAAACCCCCCAACTGGCCCTTTTCCCAGAGCCCAAACCACATTACACTCCAGCCACATCCCTACTATGCCTTTAGATGGAAGCATTCTGAATAACCAACACTGAATAGGCCCCAACTAAAGGCGAGCAGGAATGTGGCGGCAGTGTAATATGGTGAGGAGTCAGGGAAAAAAGGCCAAACAAGGGATTAAGACATTTTGCTGCTCCTGATGCAGGGAACAAAACCCAGTAGGGCATTCCAAGTTGGGGTTCCCCCTGTGTAAACTTCCCCAATGACCCAGTTTCCCAGAGTCCACACCACATCACACTGTGGCCACATCCCTGCTCACCTATAGCTGGGGGACATGCCTGGGTTGTTTAGAATGTGTCTCATATAATAGCATAGTGTGTAATGTGTGGGGTCTGGGAAAGGGGCCAGTTGGGGGTTTTACACTGGGGGATGCCCCACAGAAACTTTTTTTAAATAAATCTTAAATTAATCACACCTCAGATCAGATGCTGAAGAGTCCCCTTCAAAGTGGGGAGCAGCCAGGGCGATGTCAGGAGTGCATGCCAGGAGCCAGCCCTCTGCCTGCCCACACAGTGCCTGAGAGCAGGAAAGCTGATCTGCTCGGTGCTCACCCTGCTGGCCTGCTCAGTCTCTCCCTGCTCTGATCAACTAGTGCTGCCTGAGCAAGAGCATCGCTCTGCAGGAGGAGGAGGAGGACGATCGTGCTGCCCAGCTTGGTGAAGGTAAGTACAATTATATATATGTGACCCCGGTGCAACCGGCATATAAGACGACCCCCCCACTTGGAGGCATGTTTTACAGGGGGAAAAAGTCATCTTATACGCCGGCAAATACGGTAAATGAATGAAAATACATCTACTCAGCACTGGGGGTCATTCTAATTATTTGGTGAACCAAGCTTAACTTAACTAAAATTCCATCTCAGTCAGCTTATCTACTAACAAGTGCAAAACATATTTGTTAAAGTTTTTCCCCAAATGTCACCTGTACATGTGATGAGGCATTTTTACAGGTAAGGGAAGGGGTATTTGTTTGAGAGTTTGGAAAATACAAGTTTGTGAGTTTGTTGGGAAAATGGCAAATTCTTCTTTAACATTCCCCATATTGTGCGGTTGTTTCTGAACTTTCAAGAAAAAACTATCCTCATCTAGTTTGAAAAATTAGAAACTTCACCTGTAGACATGCCCCATGAAAATACGAAAAACAATAATTTTATTGCATTTTTTTTGTTTTGCATGTTAAAGTAAAAAACACACTCAGGGCCCGCGTGGCCAAGTGAATGGACGTCTGACACCTCAGCTCCGCAGCGTCAGGAGGCCCAGAGCATATTTAAAAGCAGTAGTGGCACCCATGCTACCAGCGATACGTCGGGTAAGCGGGGAGAACACCCCGGGCAGCTGACAGGCGGCAATGCACGCCACGTCTCATAAGAAGAAAGGCGACAGAGAGGGCCGTAACCTGGCGGCTGCGGAAGGCAAGATGGCGGCTGCAGAGACGCCAGGGAGAGCGTGCGCAGCATGGGCATCTAAGAGGGGAGACCCTGATGAACCCGAGCGGCGCGGGGCAGGCAGAGTGGATGAGTGCTCCGTAGACTCGGTGGACAGCTGGGCTCGTTCCCCATCTTCCCCAGCACATAACTCACAACCAGCTGCGCAAGCCCCATCCATCCACGCTGACATCCTATCCCAGCTCAGAGCAATAGTGAGAGAGGAGGTGACAAAGGTGACATCCAAGCACACAGATACCTTCTTATGTGAGATCAGAGATTTGGGAGGCAGAATGGATGCCCTCGAATCAAGAATGGATGATGTCACAACGGTTCTGGATACCCAAGACTCCCTCCTGACACATTTGCAGGAAGAAATCACTCTCTTAAAGGGGCTGAATGAAGAGCTGGAGAACTGCAACAGGAGATCCAATCTCAGCTTCCGAGGCCACCCAGGAAACATTGGAAGATGTGTCTGGCACTATTACGGCCATCCTCCAAGAACTTGTCCTAGATATTCCTGTGGAAAGGCTTGAATTGGATAGGGCGCACCGAGTTCTTACTAAAAGACCCACTGAAGGCCCTCCTCGTGATATTATCGTGAGATTCCATTACTTCCAGACAAAGGAAGCGGTTTTAAAAGCCTCCAGGGAGAAAGCGCCCCTCTTGTTTCAATCCCACAATTATTCAATATTTGCAGACCTTTCGCAGACCACTGTCCTCAAGCGCAGGTCATTTAAACCGTATCTTCAGGCTCTCCAGGAGAGGGGGATCCATTACAGATGGGGATTTCCCTTTAAACTTTCCTTTGCCTATCAGGGCAGGCAGTTTCAAATATCAACCCTCACTGAGCTCTCGGACAGATTTAAGGCTTTAGATATCAAAGTCTCGGAAGGGGATCCACTGGCCTCGTCGCTCCCGTCCACGCCTCATACCCACGAAGCCCGGCCAGAGGGGTAATATGCAGGTCACTCCATCTCCTAAACCTCAAAGGCAACCACAAAAATCTCAGCCTATGAAGCGCCTCCTCGCCCAGATGTTTCATCCGGTCCAAAAGACCCGAATTTTTCATCATCTCGGTTTACCTGTTCAGGATCTCCCTGCGGTGATCGGCATCCCCCACAAGGCGTCCCACTTCAATTTGTGACGCCCAGGCTGCCCCACAGTGAAGCGGCCGTTCCTTCACTAGATGGAGGTTGCTGACGTCTCTGACGGACTGATCTTCAGGGAATCATATCCCCGTTTTTTGATCTGTACGCTTGGTTGCACTGGTGGATACTGTTCAGGGACGTGAGTGGTGTCTATGGCTCCTTGCTCATTTAATGCCATGTGTTTTCCTGATCCATGGGTTTTTCCTCCTAGTGCCTGCTTATATTTACTATGTTATGGCTGCCCTCATAGTTTATTTTTATGTCAGTTGATGCTTGTTTAATATCGCTTGACAACTTGACTCTTCAGTTGTATATTTGGATTTAGTTTAAATGGTCCGCTACCTTATTAAGATTTTCTAGTGCGGCCTCCCGCCGCGGTAATCGCACCTCACAGTTTCCAGTTAGGGGAATTTTTTTTTTCTTTCCCCGGATTTCCTCGAAAGTTCTCACAAGTTGTCTTGTGACTTAATGTTGTTTAGAAAGTTTTACAGTGTTCTATTGTTGTCAATCCCTTGTCTTTCCCCACCTCCTGCCCTATACCCTTCCCCATGTCCTGACTTTTATCCTCCTCCAGGGATCTTTGGCTTATTAGTAAGGTTCTGGCCTAAGTCACAGTATACTCTTGTGATGGATCATGTCTCCTAATATAGTATCAGTAAATGTACAGGGCTTGAATTCACCCAATAAAAGGTCCCGAGCGTTTAAATTCTTTGACTCTGACGTGGTTTGCCTGCAGGAGACCCACTTCGCTCCAAAATCCTTTCCGAAGCAACTTAACTATAAATTTTCACAATTCTATCAAGCTATCAGTGAGCGCAAACAGAGGGGGTTACTTATAGCATTTAGGAATGGAGTCCTGTTCACCTGTAACAAACAAATTGCTGATCCAGCGAGTAGGTACCTACTTCTTCAGGGCACCCTGTAGGACTCTGAGCTTACCTTTCTGACCTATTATGACCCAATGCCAAACAAATTCCTTTCTTGACCAATATGCGTTCCATGTTAAAAGATCATAAAAAGGAATAGATTTTATGTAAAATGTCATGGATAAACATTTTTTCCTAGTTTAGGATCTTTTACCATAAAGCTGTTACACGTATGACAGCATCTTATTTCTTATTTCAGTCTATTATGCCAGTTATGGTGTCATGTGATTTCTATGTTAATAATGAGAGTCTCATCTATTGTGTTTCCAATAGGGCTCCTCCCTACCTTTGTCTCCCAGCTGCAATGCTAATGATCTGTCATCCTGCTGGGTGAGAAACAGAACATTTGGGTCATGAACAAAGCCCAGTGAAACTTCCCAGTAACACGACATTAACATACCTTTACTTATTAAGATTCATTTCATTCAGCCAATCCAAAGCCGCCTCATGTTAGAGAATGTTTGTACAGACAATATAAGGTGAGGCCGGGTCAGTCACAGCAATAGCAGACGGGTCAGGAGAGCGGCGAGGGGATCCCCATACTGCCCTATACCAGGTAGATATGACTTCTGTTACTATTAGGTTATATGTGATGGTTATTATCATGTCTGGGTAAATGATTTGGCTGTGTCTGGTGATATTGTTGTGCTACATAGTATGAACATAACATTTTATTTTGTGTCAAGCAGATGTGGAATAAGATGGGACTGACCATTTTTTCTATACAATCTTTTATATATTAGTGTATTTCGTGTGCTGAATGGATTTTATAGAATTCCAAGAGGAGACTTGTCATCATTTTTGATATATTGAAGGAAAGAATAGATGGAATTAATACGCTGCTGGGTAACTATTTCATCATTACAGTAATTTAGTTACTCTAAAGGGGTCTATGCACTTGTGAATATTTATAAATTATAATATAAAGAATGACATGCTCAGTTAATAATACCCATCAGATATCTATAGTACTAAGGAATGTCTATACTGCATTAAAAGTACTAAGAGAAGTATTGTATTATCCATCTGATGATTGATGCAGTAGGAGTAAGTGGTGATGACACCAACCCTGATGGGTAGCCACTAAAATTTCCAGATAAAACACATGTTACATTTTAGAGGGAACAGTAAATAGGTGTATTGTACCTAAAAGGAATCTATGTTGATCGGCACATTTATTACTCAGCGCAGTCCACAGATTCTTACTGAAGGAAAAACATACTTTACATTAAGATATAATATAGTTTTATATCTTAATTAGATTGTGTTATGTATATAGAAAGATGGCGGTATGGACCTAAGGTTGCATGCTTATTATATGGTAGGTCATCCTCTTCTCTACTTTTCTTAGCAGGTAAAAATGTTCCATTGACTTTCATTGTTTCCCTAGTGGGTGATTCAGTAACAGTGACATTGTCAGGCTTTTTACTCTTAAATTGAATCTTTAATACCATGAGCATTTTTTCAATTCTTATTGAATCACAGTTGATATTATCGTCTGTGTGTCATTATAAAATTCCTTCTATTTGATGTGACGGGTGGGAAGTTATTGAATTGAGTCCATAGTTTGCAAAGTCTCTTCTAGGACAGTTATATTGTAATGATCAAAGGCATTGCTGCATAAGATAAGACAATGTAACATCACATGACTGATATGCGATAACAGCTGTACAAGCAAGATACAGGAAGGCAGGTATCCTGAGCAATATTACCTCTGGACATTGTGATTAGGGACCATTCATGACGCTAGAAAATGGAAACTAAATGAAAATGCAAAAGGAAAACATTAGGAAGATAGACAATGATCAGGGTATATCACAGTATCAAACAGTCCCAGGTAACTGCTATACAATGACCCACTAATCCTCACAGTTTTTATCCATTACATTTTGTCAAATTGTTAATATTTTCACAATTATTATTTAGTTATTACTTATTAGACTAAATTATGTATATCCATAGTGACAACAATTACATTCACTATGTGGCTACTTATATACAATATATACATAGATAAGGTTGGTCGCAGCCAAAGCTGTTAGTGCTTCTGTCCTGATGCACATTTTGAGGCTCTTGAGTCCTTCCTCTAAGTCTTCCTGACCACGTCCAGGCTGCAACACGAAGGCGCTTATCCACAAGGTCCAGCATTAATATTACTTATGATCCCAGCCTTTCTGTATAGTATAGGTGTTAACTCATAGTTCCATGTGATGTCACATTGTTTTTTACTTATATAACAAAGAATCTGATCATTACAATATAATTGCCCCATTAGAGACTTTGCAAATTATATTTTGGTGTCAAATTATATTTTGGTGTCATTATATAATTTATATAAAGAAATAACAGTTTGCTTAATGAAACTGTCTCACTTTACATGTCGTGCTCATAATGCTTCCAGAAAAAAATTACATCAGTTAAAAACTTGTCCTGCTTTCTGGTCAGAAACACACAATCACATTGGGAGGATCATTTATAAAAAATGGTGCGAGACGCTCGCCAGCACCCGCATCGCAACGTCAGCTTCAGCCTGCCGGCTCTATCATCTGTAGAGTTCTCGGCTGGGCTGTGTTCACAACGCACAGCTTGTATATGTCTTTATACTATATATATATGCTCTACTGACCCCTAGCTCTGCCCGATAGCATTGCAAGTACTATGAAATATCTAGCGCTCTCATGGGGTGTTAAAAACTGTATTCCAGGCAAACAACGTCTGTTGTAATCCCTCTTTTTTGTTTTAAGGGTGGTTTTTTTAATGGGAATTGCATTGGGGACGCTATGAATATCTCCCATCTCTCTGGTCAAAATAACGTCTCAGGCTCATCAACACAATCCCCTCGATTCAAAGAGCAAAAGTTAATTGATTTCGTATCGAGAATCGTAAGTTTGGGTGGGTGTTAGTCATTTTTTCCTGTTTTTTTGGCCATTTCCGACTCGCACGAGCCTACGTACGAATGCGTATATGCTCTTACGATCAGCGGAAGTTAGTTCCTAAATTTTAGGATCAAAACGTAAAACTTAGGATCAAATCCTAAAACTTACGATCAAAACGTAAAACTTAGGTTAATTGGATGTGTTTAGGTGTGATTCAGAGAAACCTCTAAACGCGTTTTAAAAGAAAGCCACAGCCGACACCTTTTAGCAGCCGGATTGCTGTTCGTGAACAGGTTTTTTGGCTATGTGGAGGAGTCTGCGCGTCTTGAGCTCCAATGAACTGCATGTATCAGCATGGCCGAGGCCATAAATTGTATGGCAATGCATACCTGATTCATGTATGCCTTCTAAAAGCATTTTAATGTGGACCTTAATTAGTCCTTTGCATGTAAACCTTTATTTTGCAATATATTTGCGTTAATTAAAGAAACTTATGTTATTTATTTTAAAATTGAGGTACTAGAATAATATTTTTAGATTGCATTTATTGGTGTAGTTGTTTACCTTTGCTTTGTTTAATTATTTAAGCACATCTTTGGTCAGATGCATCACACTTACTGAGGAGAGGAGAGCGGGATAAAGTGCAGGATGTGGGTTACTGCTGTATTTTGCACAGACACAGCAGAGCTGGGGGCATGGAAAGGTCAGAAATCAAAGAATCCAGAGCAACACAGTCACAAGGCCCTTTCTGTTTGCAGGCTGCCCGATAATACCTGAGCCGCCATCTTGGCTGTTTCTAGGCTCATAACATGCAGAAGTTGCTGGGTGTTTTTTAATATTTGTGAGCAATCTGTATGTAGAGGGTGTGGGTAACCACACTAAAAATGTAAAGTTGTACCATTTGAAGCATAAATATTAAAATTAAATCCACAAGTAAAAAATGCAAGTTAACTAAAAATTAAACAAAGTAAGATTTACTTATGCAAATGCATTCATTAATGGTTGGTTACTAAAAAATGAATGAAATAAAGAAAAATAAAAGACCAAATATTTAGAATGCACTTTAATGAGGTAAGTTTGTAGTGCGGAGCCGCAAGATCAGAAGGATTTACGTCCAGACAAAAAAGGAAAAAGGGCAAAACCAATGTTGCAACCTGAGAAATGAAACGGAAAATTCAGGATGGAAACTGACATAGGTCTGATTCCCGAACTGCCATACGAACGGACGTATATTTTAGGATAGAAACGTATTTGCTTATTGAATCACTCGCAAGTTCATACGAACGCACGAGCGGACGGGAAAAATAGGATGATCGTGACCCAAATCCAAGCTGTTACATGTTTCTTTGAATCAACCCACATATGTAGCTTGTTCTCAGTGACCAATTTTCCTAGTGTGAGGTTTGGAGCTTTTGTAAGAAACATTGCATTCGTGGTGAGGTAACACCTTTGATGTCTTGTCAGCTGTGATTTATGTGCATAACCTTCACCACGTTGTTTTTTTCCAAACTCTCAAACAAATACCCCTTCCCTTACCTGTAAAAATGACCCATCACACGTACATGGGACTTTGGGGAAAAACTGTAACAAATATCATTTTTGCAATTGTTAGCTTGTTAAAGTATATAAGCTCACTGACATGGAAGTTTTAGTCAAGTTAAGCTTGGTTCACCAAATTAGAATGACCTCCACTGCTGAGTAGATGTATTTTCATGCATTTAGTTTAATAATAAATGTGGGGACAATCATGAGAAATATTATATGTTGTTCCTGATTTCTCAGTTTCCTGCTCATTCCATTCCCATAGCAAATATCCCTTCCCAACAAGCTAGCTTCATAGGTAGCACAGATAGATGACAATTCTCACCCCAGTTCTACTTTCAAAAAGCTATGTAGGCCTCGCACCATGGTGGGGTGCAACTTCAGAGAAAATCCATGTTGCCTCTCACACACCTGACCTGAGATGATGCCACAGTGTCCCGGCCATAAGCCACCCTATGCAGGGATCTGCCTTCCTTTACATGCACGGAAGGGAAGTCTCTTCAGGCAGCCAGTCATGACATAGTACCAGGAATAACTTGGCCACATTTACCCCCAGCCCGTAGTCAAATACAGAATCAGAAATCAGAATTGTGAATCAAAGCCAAACCCACCTATCATTGTCCCATCCCAATAACTACTCTTCAAACAAAAATCTGGAGGTCTCCAGTTCCAAACTATCCTAAGATCATATCCTTGTACCCACCAGATGTGCATCATAAGGCCCAATAGTTTAACACCTAGGGGCAAATACTCATCCCAGGGGGGCATTGGGAATGTCCACTGTTTTATGTTTGTAATTACTCACCTGTAACCTGTACTCTGCTCTCAGACCTGTAAAGGTAATACTTGTAACTCATGTGCGCTTATTGCATTACAATATATACTTAATCTGAGCTGACCTATTGTCATAACTAAGATACTAAAATTCTCATGCTCTGAGAATGAAAACAAAGTCACACTGAAATACTGCTTGTGTAATTTACATGACTTTCTGTATTTTTCTTACAGGTTGAACTTTAATCAGGAAGCTGGAATCCATTTTACAAATAAACTGATCTCCATTAGCCCACGATGAGCCCCACAGCAGTGAAACCATATCAGTGCTCTGAGTGTGGAAAATGGTTTCATAGTAAATCAAAGCTCACACGTCACGAGAGGAGTCACACTGGAGAGAAGCCGTTCCCATGCTCTGAATGTGGCAAATGTTTTGCTCATCGTTCAAATCTTCTTAGACACCAGAGGAGTCACACTGGAGTGAAGCCACATCAGTGCTCTGAGTGTGGAAAATTGTATAGTTGTAAGTCAGAGCTCAAAAGTCATCAGAGGATTCACACTGGAGAGAAGACATTTTCATGCCCTGAGTGTGACAAGTGTTTTACACAGAGTTCACACCTGCTTAAACATCAGAGGATTCACACTGGAGAGAAGCCATATTCCTGTCCTGATTGTGACAAGTGCTTTACACAACGTGAAACCCTGCTTAAACATCAGCGAATTCACACTGGAGAGAAGCCATTTTCATGCACTGAATGTGAAAAGTCCTTTACTGATAGTTCAATCCTGAATAACCACAAGATGACTCACACCGGAGAGAAACCATTTTCATGCCCTGAGTGTGACAAGTGTTTTACACAGCGTACACACCTGCTTACACATCAGAGGACTCACACTGGAGAGAAGCCTTTTTCATGCACTGAATGTGAGAAATGTTTTACACAGAGTTCACACCTGCTTAAACATCAGAGGACTCACACTGGAGAGAAGCCATATTCCTGCTCTGATTGTGACAAGTGCTTCACACAGCGTGAAACCCTGCTTAAACATCAGCGAATTCACACTGGAGAGAAGCCATTTGCATGCCCTGAATGTGGAAAGTCCTTTACTGATAGTTCAAACCTGATTAAGCACAAGAGGACTCACACTGGAGAGAAGCCATTTTGATGCCCCGATTGTGCTTAAACATCAGATAATTTACACTGCAGGGAGGCCATTTCATGTCCTGAGTGTGACAAGTGATTTACACAATGTACATCCCTGCTTAACCATCAGAGAACACTGAAGATAAAGCTTTTTGATATCTGGAATGTTACAAGTGTTTTAGTCGAAGAGTGAATTTCGATCACTCCGTGATCCAAACTGATAGGCCACACACTGGAGGGAATCCATATCAATATCCTGAATTTGGTGAAGGTTATTCACATCACAGCTGACAAGACACCAAAGTAGTCACATTGCCACAAATGCAATGTGTCTTATAAAAGCACCAAACTTCACACCAGGAAAATTAATCACTGAGAACAAGCAAAATAATTTTGTTGCTGACCTGTGACGTTATTTTTAACCGATTAGCTACTCGCTGCCTTATTACTGCCATTGCCTGGACTGTCTCTTTAAAGACATTTCACCAAACATCCTACTGGCTCCTTTTTTATCGCCTTTTTATTTAGAAAGAAGAGTTTTACAGACAAGTGCATACAAAATGCTACATAATTCATATAGTATATCGACTTTGCTATTGTGAATTGTAAATACAAATATATTATATTGTACTGTTGAGAGTTCCTTTAATTTGTCAATTTAATGCAGAGTGTCGTATGTAACTAAAGCCCCCTGTAAATATGTATATCTAGCAAATGTTTAAACCCCATTGATGTATATAATATGTGTTTCTAGCAATTGTACAAGCTCTATGGAGAACCCCCCTTCCAAAAAGTATTCCTTGTATGTATTCTGTACCTACTTGGCGACCAATAAAGTATTTGTAGTATTTGTACAAGTTCTCAAATATATAAACCTAAATAACACTATAACATCCTATATAACACTAACATCTGACTCTATTCGCCTCTTTCATTTTTCTGCTATTGTTAGGAAACAGGTAACAAGCAATGAGATGAGAGAAGAAGGTAAAGAGTTGAGCTACAGAAGATATAGAGTAAAGCAAAAAAGGGAAGGCGGTGGCTCCTCCATATGATGAATCAATCAGACACACATTCATCTTAGAGATCCCAGAATATTCTGCGGATAATGAGAACAATGAATAACGTATTTCCCAATGTTTACAGGATCTTTTTTTAATGGACACTGTCAGCTCCTACGTATGGCTTTCACCTTGGAAACCCATAGGAGGGGTTAAAGGCTTTGGCTGCATTTACGGGGGTTGCATGCAGGGCCGTATAGTGTGGTGGAGGTCCCCGGGCACAAAATCTGGTGGAGACCCCAGATGCAGTATTTTTTTCCTTTAAAATAATAGATTAGCCAAGTAACTAATTGGTGGTTGCCTGCCACCTGCCTACTTACTGGAGTGTCAGATCGAGTCCCTTGTGCCACCCTTGTGTCGATGCGTGCTGCTCGGGAACTCTTGCTTTGCCATTCTGGGCAGGGGGGGTGTAGACAGCTTTCAAGAATACTTAATGTTCCTAATCTGATATAAATAACATTGCAAGACATAACAAAGAGAACATATGACCCATCTCACCTGGTAAAGGAGGCACAGCAACATTTGTACTTTCTGAGAAATCAATAAAAAATCCCTAAGCCTTCAATAGAGGCAATACATGTACATAACTAATACAAATCTTTATTAGTTGGATATTTTACACTTCTGTGCACTAGTTTAGTATCTTATAACATGAAGCAGTTACACATTTGCAATGACTTCATGAAATATCTTTCCCAGTTTCAGTCCACTCTGTCCCTTCATTGCTATGATAATGATGAGTCTAGTCTTTTCTATTCCATATAAGGATTCTCTATTTTGTCTCTTCTTAATATATTGCAATGCTGATGAACTCTGCATGCTGATGGGTGATAAACAGAAGCAAAAGACAGGTTAAATAACTTGGTAACGCCACATTATATGATATTATATTATACACAAAATATAATAATTGTTGATGACTTTGGGTAAGCCAAGCCCAAAAAGAAGGAACATTTGGGTCAAACTATTTTGCCCTTTTTATAAAAAGAATATGATTAATACTTTTCCTTAAAAAAGACCCCCCCCCACACTCGAGGAGCCAGGTATAGGAGCCTCGGTATGCAAGTCTATTGACAAACCAGGGCAAATGCTTTACAATTGTATATAGATGGGACAAATTAAAAGGGTCCTGAGATATCCCTGGCTAAGCAAACAAATGTCATTGAAAAGCATTAAAGGTTTCAAGATAACATTGTTTACTTACCTTAGGAAAATGGACAGTTAGCTCTGCTTCATCTGTACTTGTAAATATGAATTTAATAGGAGACATTTCAGAAAGTCGAATGAATAAGAGATCTACAAAATGTTCCCATTGTCACCTTATGACAAGTTTATAGTGTTGTGTTAACTTATTAAGCACTTCAGCATTTGTCCCAAGTGGAGTCAACCCAGGCAGACATGGCCCAAAGTGAATTAGAAGAGTGATTAATAATAAAGATGCTTGGTACTGCTCCCCCCCATTCCATTTAAGGCATTCAAAAGCTTTCTGGGACTATTAGGGTTTATAGGTGTTCTTTATTTTCAACTAGATTTGATAATATCACTTCATATCTGCAGTTATAGGAAGTTTCATGGTGTGAGGGGCTCACTGAATATTTTGTATTGGCAGAAATGCTTCCGTTAAGATGTATCAGCTGCCAAACATATTAGAATAGTTTAGATCTGAGATGCTCATTCAATATATTGATATATATATATATATATATATATATATATATTATAATCCTAATAGTCTAGGACTTTCTTATACTGTGGTATATACTGATCATTTTTGTATCCCCG
The DNA here is from genome assembly GCA_027917425.1 of Gastrophryne carolinensis. Lineage (NCBI taxonomy): Eukaryota > Metazoa > Chordata > Amphibia > Anura > Microhylidae > Gastrophryne > Gastrophryne carolinensis. The sequence goes on along the minus strand of CM051236.1, from coordinate 6,931,656 downwards.
TAAGATTTTATTTAACTGTTGCATTTTCTTTTCCTTTCACTTTTTGGCTTAGTAACAGGTGCTTAGCCACAAGGTCCAGAGGTTATATTGCTTATGATACCTGTCTTCCTGTATATTGGTTGTACATCTGATAGCTTATATCAGTCATGTGATGGTACATTGTTGTATCTTATGAAACTAATAATTTGATAATCACAACATAATTATCCTAGAATGGACTTTGCAAATTATTTTTGGTCTGAGTGTCATTATATATTTTCTACTATTTGATGTGAGGGGTGGAAAGAGCCCATTTTTTTACACCAGCCCCCAACACTATATCACTTGAGCTTTTTAGGTGTGATTACTAATAAGAGTTATTGTAAAAATGTTAAAACTCTTGACAAAATGTAATGGATAAAACTACTGCGTGTCCTAGTTTAAGGATTTTTACCATGAACCTGTTTTTTGCAATGACAGCATCTTATTTCTTCCCCAGTTTCAGTCTATTGTGTCAGTTACGGTGTCATGTAATTTCTATGTTAATGATGAGAGTCTTGTCTATTGTGTTACAAATAAGGCTCCTCCCTCTCTTTGTCTCATTGCTGCAATGCTAATGGATCTGACATAATGCTCGGGGATGAACAAACAGTTGGGTGATAAACAAAACCCAGATAAAACTCCCCAGTAACACGACATTAACATACCTTTGTTTATAAATATTCATTCCATTTAGCCAATCCAAAGCCGCCTCATGTTAGAGAATGTTTGTACAGACAATATAAGGTGAGGCCGGCTCAGTCACAGCAATAGCAGACGGGTCAGGAGAGCGGCGAGGGGATCCCCATACTGCCCTATACCAGGTATATATGACTTCTGTTACTATTAGGTTATATGTGATGGTTATTATCATGTCTGGGTGAATTACTTGTCTGTGTCTGGTGATATTGTGCTCCATAGTATAAACATAACATTTTATTCAGTCAGACAGTTGTGGGATTAGGTGGGGTTTCTTATTTTATCTTTATAATCTTTTATGTACAGTTTTAGTGGTTTTGATGTGCTGAATAGTTTTTATATGCCCTACAGAGAGAGACGTGGAATACTTTTAGGTGATATGTTGCAGAGAATAATAATTGAATATTAATAAGCTGCTGGGTAACCTTTTATTGAGGGAATGCACTAAATTGGCTAATGCAAATAAGTCTATGCACATTTGCATATTTCTAATATTATATTTCTAAGACTATAAAGTATGGCATGTTCTGTCTGTAATATATATCAGATATATATGTTGCTTAGGAATGCCGATACTGCATGATATCGGGTTTGTAGTGTCAGATCATTGGCTTTGTTCTATTGCAGTGGTCAAGAGCAGGTCATAGAATGTTCCAATGTTGGACAGGCGGGTTCTTTCACGCAGGCGCCACATTTTTGGTGCTGTTTGCCTCGCCTTCCTGAGAACATTTGATTTGATCACAACTTTGTGGAGTTGCTAAATGTATCTTTACAATCTTTTACTTATTAATGTGTTTCATGTGTTTTTTTATCTTTGATAAATCCATCCCCCATCTTATCAATTGGTCAGTAGTATTGCCTGAAATCCTGGAATAAATAACAATGATTGTACGTGATGGGAACAGTCTTTAGTAGCATATTTTTGGGTGATATGGTGCAGTGAAGAACCAAACCCCACATTTTTATCTAGCATCCCCTGATTTGCTCCTTTATGAAGATTACATTTTGCCAATTCTCACTGCTCCTGCCTCACTCTAATCCCAGATAATGGCGCCTGTTTCCTCTGTGAAGCTCTGCCTCCTCCATTCATTGTCACTGTTGTGTGTGGCAATGACGTCATTGCAATTCCTATGCAATGACTAACCACCTGTCATATTACAGAGAGGGTCGGCAAAAGAAAAGTGTTCCAGGGTGCTGTTTGCACTATGTGCCTGAAAACATGAGATGCAATGATGATATTAGGAGAATTTTACAAGATATTTATGCTTGTCCCAAGCATAAATAGTAATACTATCTGAGAAGGTTTTGGTCCAAATTGGTTGTGGATTGTTTTCTTCAGGCATAATCTAAAAAATCTTTTTAGCTACACCTCTTGAGAAGTAGAGAATTTAGTTATACAAATGATTTCTGATTTTTGGAGAGGCTGAGCTTGAAGAGAAAATCTAAGTTTGTCTCAATTAGCACACATTGAAGTAAAAAAAACAAAAAACATATTTAAAAATCAAAATCTGATGCTCATAAATGGAAAGGGAAAGTGCAAGTTATTTTTAGTGGGGTAAACATTTTATTTTAGAAATTACAATATAAAAACAGCCTATGGAAAATCCAAACATATAAAAATGAGCCTCTTTAATTTTATAGGCTGTTGTTGTTAAATAAAATATCTACCCCATACAAAATGCTCTGTCTCTCCAAGCTCAACCTCTCTAAAAATACCAAATCATATGGATAACCCACACTGACCTCAATTCTGAAAATGTTCCTTAAAATAACTCACAGAAATGAAATCAGGGCAATTTCAAGATTTATTTCAGAATAAGACACGAGACAAAATAAGGTGTGATTCAAAGAAAATCTTTATCTTTCAGTCACCTGCCATATGCATCACTTATCAGAGTGTAGAACCATCAAACACTCACCAACCATCAATTGCATTATAAACTACAAAAATACTGACTTCTTTGATTTGTGTACTACTTGTGTGATTAACAAGACTTTCTGTGTTCTTCTTACAGGCTGAAAATTTAGCCTGAGCTGGAATCCATTGTACAGATAAGTTGATCTCCATCAGTCCATAATGAGCCCCACAGGAGTGAAGCCATATCAGTGCTCTGAATGTGGGAAACAGTTCAGTCTTAAGTCACAGCTTACATGTCACCAGAGGTGTCACACTGGAGAGAAGCCATTCCCATGCTCTGAATGCGGCAAATGCTTTAGACTGCATGAGCAGCTGCTTGTCCACCTAAGGATTCACACTGGAGAGAAGCCATTTTCATGCCCTGAATGTGGCAAATGCTTTAGAGAGCATAAAAAACTGCTTACCCATCGAAGGACTCACACTGGAGAGAAGCCATTTTCATGTCCTGAATGTGGAAAGTCCTTTACAGATATTTCAAACCTAAATAAGCACAAAATGACTCACACAGGAGAGAAGCCATTTCCATGCCCTGAGTGTGACAAACGCTTTACACAACGTGAAACCCTGCTTAGACACCAAAGGACTCACACAGGAGAGAAGCCATTTTCATGCCCTGAGTGTGATGAGTGCTTTACACGACGTGCAACCATGCTTACACACAAGATGATTCACACTGGAGAGAAGCCATTTCCATGTCCTGAGTGTGGCAAGTACTTTGCACGTCATTCAAACCTGCTTAGACACCAAAGGACTCACACTGGAGAGAAGCCATTTCCATGCCCTGAGTGTGGCAAGTACTTTGCACGTCATTCAAACCTGCTTAGACACCAAAGGACTCACACTGGAGAGAAGCCATTTCTATGCCCTGAGTGTGACAAGTGCTTTACAGATCATTCAAACCTGCTTACCCACCAGAGGACTCACACTGGAGAGAAGCCGTATCAATGTCCTGAATGTGGTCAAAGTTACATGCAAAAATCACAGTTGAAAAGACACCAAAAGATTCACACTGCCGCGCCTGCAATGTAGAATGTAACAAACTTCACACCCGCAGAATCTCTTACTGAGAGATTTGTCAGAGGTGTATAGTGAAAGTTATCTTTAAAAAATATAAAGATGGAAAGAACCGCTGGGCAGGAACATTTAGAAACTAAGTTAATGTAATCATGCTCTATTGACCTTAATTGTTTATCACTACAAAACAATCGATTGTGGGGAGGTGATCAGACCACTCTGGATGATGAATTGAAATGTAACATCTATTCCTTTAGATCAACATCTTCCATTTTATAACACTTGGTCCCTGTGGATTCATTATATCCAAACTGATTATCAATCCCTGATTAACAAAAGACAATGTTACCCAGTGCCCTGTGATCCAGTGTGAGAGCAATTTGAGCTTCAGAGAGAAACCACATAGACACTAAATTCCATAATTATCTGCTATTGTAACATTGCAATTTTCCTCTTTGTCACATGTTGGAAATCTTTAATTTTGCTCTATTCATATACTTTTTATCCGAGAAACAATTGCTCACCGGGCTCAGCCTCTTCATTATTTCTTTCTTTCTGAAGTTTTATATGACCTCCAGGAGATTTCCTATTTATACATTCCACTTCTTTAGTCAAGCCTTGTAGCCTAATAAAAATCTCATTCTCATCCTATATTTGCCACATAACGATACTACAGTGCGGACAGTATGTTATTTTATTTCTCACATCCAATCAGTGTTATTTATAGGCTGAACATGTTGTGATTTTACCTTGAAAAAGCATTTCACTCGTAGCAATACATGTCTGGAAAATAGAACCTGCACATTATGTGCCATAGGAACTCTGATAATATGCAGGAAATGGCATTACACTGTGTTTGTTTTCATTCTCATATTTTGTATGCTGCAGTTTTTAGATTTAAAACAATAAAGTTGATTGTGATTTTAACAAAAATAATTTCCTTTTGATATTATTATTATTGATAAATAATACAATAAATAATGTTAATTTATGATACATAGCAATTAGCCTAACATTGTTGTAGCTGTATGATGGTGCATCCCGTTGTGCCCTCTCCTGCAATTCAAGCTTATAAAATTCTTATTACTATATACAATATATAATTAATAATACATGTTGATGATATTTGGTTTCGGGTAATTTTCACAAAAGACATGAATACTGAGTAAAGCTCGGCCAGACCCGAATAGAAGGAACATTTGGGTTATACTATTTGGCCCTTTTTATCAAAAATAATATGGTTGATTTTTTCCATCAGAAAATACACCCCCCCCCTTGTTAATAGTCCAGGGTTAAACCAGGGAAATGGATATTTTCACTTTCAAGTAGTCCTGGAACATTATTGTTTTGCTGTTCCTCTTTGTGCGATGACAGAAGAACAAGCATTGCATAGGTGTGGCAATGATATTGACAACAGACAAGACACCAAAGAATTCACACTGCCATGTCTGCAATGTAAACTGTGTTTTACAAAGTGCCAAACTTTACACCAGGAAAATTGCTTACTGAGAAAAAACAAAACAACTTTGGAGTTGTAGTGTAGTTGTAGGTCAGAGCTTATCTGTCACCAGAGAATTTACACCAGAAAGAAGCCATTCCCATGCTCTGAATGTGGAAAAAGCTTTAATCAACACTCAAACCTGCTTACCCACCAAAGGGCTCACACTGGAGAGAAGCCATTTTCATGTCCTGAATGTGGAAATTCCTTTACGCTTATTTCAAACCTGAGAAAGCACAGGCTGACTCACACTGGAGAGAAGCCATTTCCATGCCCTGAGTGTGACAAGCGCTTTACACATCATTCAATCCTACTTTCACACCAAAGGACTCACACTGGAGAGAAGCCGTATCAATGTCCTGAATGTGGTGAAAGTTACATGTTTAGATCACAGCTGATAAGATACCAAAAGAGTCACACTGCCGTGCCTGCAATGTAGAATGTACCAAACTTCATTCTCTGAGAATCTCTTACTGAGAGATTTGTCAAAGGTGTATAGTGAAAGTTATCTAAAAAAAATAAAGATGAGAAAAACCGCTGGGCAGGAACATTTAGAAACTGAGTTAATCTAGGGACATTTTTTGTTTATCACTACAAGACAATGGATTGTGGGGAGGTGATAAGACCAGTCTGGATTTTTGAGAAGTAATGATAAATTGAAATGTAACATCTATTCTTTTAGATCAACATCTTCCATTGTGTAAACACTTGGTCCCTGTGGATTCATTATATACAAACTGATTATCAATCCCTGATTAACAAAATACAATATTGCCCAGCGCCCGATGATCCAGTGTGAGAGCAATTTGGGCTTCAGAGAGAAACCACATAGATGCTAAATTTAATAACTGTCTGCTATTGTAACGTTGCAATTGTCCTCTTTGTCTCATGTTGGAAATCTTTAATTTTGCTCTATTCATATACATTTTATCCAAGAAAAATTTGCTCACGAGGTTCAGCCTCTTCATTATTTCTTTCTTTCTGAAGGTTTAAATGACCTCCAGGAGGTTTCCTATTTATACATTCCCTTTCTTCAGTCAAGCCTTGCAGCCTAATAAAAATCTCATTCTCATCCTATATTTGTCACGTAATGATACTACAGAGCGGACAGTATTTTTTTTTTTTTATTTCTCGTGTCCAATCAGTGTCATTTATAGGCTGAACATGTTGTATTTTACCTTGAAAAAGCATTTTACTCATAGCAATACATAGAACCCGCACATTATGTGCCATAGGAACTCTGATAACATGCAGGAAATGGCATTGCACTGTGATTGTTTTCATTTTCATATTTTACATGCTGCAGTTTTCAGACTTAAAACAAAGTTGAATATTATTTTAACAAAAAAACGTTTTTCTGTTGTTGTTATTATTATTTATATCAGTGCTCTGAATGTGGGAAAGAGTGCAGTTTTAGGTCAGAGCTTATCTGTCATCAGAGAATTCACACTGGAGAGACGCCATTCCCATGCTGTCCATTTAATATAAGAACATAAAGGGGGCTAACACAGTTATATCTGTATGATAGCGTATCCATCGGGGCTCCCCCTGAAATTTAAGCATATAAAATATATACGTATATCTTGTGAAATTCTATGTATACAATACATAATACAAATTGGTGATTAGCTTTGGGCCAGTGTTGCATTACACCTAAATATTTGGTTCAGGTCAGACCTAAAAAATCTCAACATTTGGGTCAAACAAATTGGCCCTTTTAAAAAATATTTATATTTTTCCCATATGGAAGAAACATTGAAGTTCCCTTCCCCCGCCCACCCAAGCCACTTGTGAAAGTATACAAATTACAAAGGTCATGGGTCTATATTTCGGTAGCAATCGGGCCCCTTCATCAGGACAAACTGTAAACAACAAAAAGGAGCAGTTCTAAGAGCAGATACAAAGGCCTACTGGTCAATAAGAACATTCAAATTTCTTCTGTAGGGACCCAATCGGATCTCTCGCCAAGCGGAGGAACTGTCGTTCTCATCAGCATGTTCTGCGCTGTCCCCTCATTGGGGAAAGCTGAGAGGTGCGTCGCTCGGCTGAGAAAATCTACCGGGCAACATGTGACAGATTGCTGAGAGGCACCCGGGTGTCGCAAAGCTAGTGATCTTCCACCGCACCCCTAGTGATGGTTTGTTTGTGTCCCAAAAGCAGAACAAGATTATTAACTAATGAAAATATTTTCAATGTAAAAGTCTGGAAACATTATCAGCAAGACATGTAAAGGGAGACTATGAGCAAAGTGAGAATATTTAATGAAACAATTTCCTATTTCTTTTCATAATCAGAGAGAAGAAATTATATGATGACGCATATATCAAAATATTGGTGCCAAGGGGCCTGATTTATTTATCAAACATTTCTGCCAGGCTTTGTCACATTGGTGGAAATTAGAGTGCTGCAAAATATAATTTCTATATCTATATAAAATATGAATATATTTCTACACTGGCGCATGTTGCTGCACTGCATAAAACACACGAGCTCAAACATTAGTGGTGCAGCAACACGCTGAAAACATTATAAATTGTATTTAGAACTACTCAAATTTGCTTTGGGCCTAGTCTGGCAGACGTGCTTCATAAATCAGGACCTAAGTCTCCTCTGGGACAATTATATATTATAAATACATTTTCAATATGGACATACATAATTTAAACTGTGGACTGTGAGGATTATTTGGTCACCCTATAGAAATAGCCCAGGACATTTGATACTGTGGTATATCCTGATGATCTTTGTATCTCCTTAGATGTCGCCATTATTGTTGCAATTTTTGCATTTTATTTTGCTTTTATTTTTTGGCTTCATGAGCGACTGCTTAACCACATGGTCTGCAGGAAATATAGCTTATGATCCTAGTATTTATATATGTTGCTTGTACAGGTGTTAGCTCATAGCAGTCATGTGATGGGATATTGTATTATCTTATGGTGCAATCACTTTGATCATTACAATTGTTGTTATAATTGTCCTAGAAGGGACTCTGCAAACTATATTTTGGTCTTTATGTAATTATATAATTTCTTCTGCTTGAAGTTGGTGAGTCCATGAGCCATACAGGAGAGAAGCCATATCCATGCCTGGAATGTGGCAAAGGCTTTAGAAGTAAGACTGTATTAAATGCTCATCATAGGACACACACTGGAGAGAAGCCGTATCAATGTCCTGAATGTGGGGAATGTTATGGGCATAAAACACAGCTGACAAGACACCAAAGGAGTCACACTGAAATGTCTGCAATGTAAACTGTGTTTTACAAAAGCGCCAAGGAGAATTGCTTACTGAGTATAAATAAAACAATTTTATTAAAAATTTCCTGAGCCTGTGATATAATTGTGAAAAGGGGAAATATTCAGAGCTTAAGTGAATATCATGAAGGAATGATGTGTAGACAATATTACAATTAGTAAGATTTGAATACAGTGTAATAGCTGCCAGTTTCCAGCCCATTCAACCTGTCACGTTAAACTGACAGACCCTTAGAACAAGACCCTTAGAAAGAGACCACGAAATGACCCATGCCCCCAAAATGTGCAAACATTTATAGAGCAGTGGGGGCTGTGAGCAATGGGTAAACAATTCATTGAAGCAAATTCATAAACAGACTGCAAAGGCCAGAAACTATGTGCTAGGCAACTCTAAATAAACAAATTGATCTAAGTGTCTAAAATCTAGGGATCAATCAGTAAAAACCCATTTGCATACAGACTTGTTAGCAAGAGACAACTTGCATATATAATAGATTTACAAAAAAGTCTCAGATTAAGTAGTCAGTCGTCAGATTAATCATACCTGTGTGGTGAGAAGATAAATAAAGATGATGGTTAGTTAATGTCTGGTAAACTGACAGACATTTAGAATGAGACCCTTAAAGTAGAGACTCCCGGATAGTCCTGTCCTCGTGAGCCACCAGCAGCTCGTGTTTTGTAGACCACCACATATTGGGCTCTATAGCTCTGCTGTTGCACAGGTTTCTCCTCCTGTGAATCTGTGTGGAGATCCACAAAACCTGGCCTGTTGGAGTCTCACGAGGACAGTGTTGGGAAAAACAGATAGAGGGTCATCAGATAGCTTCCAAAATTAAAAGACATATAACCAGGGGTGGGCTGACCATAGGGAGATCCGGGACAATGTCCAGTGGGCCGCACTACTTTGGGACCTGTTGGGCTGCAGCTTTTAACACCCACATTCAATCTCCGCCCCATTAGTTTCCCTCTCAGTCCCCTTTACCAGGCCCCACTGTACCCACAAGCAATAGAATCCCATCCCCCATGCATTAAACCTGGCCTCATGGTTGGGGGGGGCTCGGCAGGGCCAGCAGGGCCAGCTGGTAAAATCCAGGGCTGATTTTTTGCCCCAGTTACTCACTGCATATAGCTGAGGAGCTGCAACGGAAACAGTATACACTGAGGCATGTTCATTCGGGTAGAAGATGACAAACAGGAGCAGGAAAAGAGGTTATTCCTACCCCGTACCAGGGAGATATGCCACCAAGCACAGCTGCTAGCAGCTCAATGCACTCAATGCAGGGAACCGTTATCTACTGGACCAGATGGGCGTCTACACTACCCCCCACCCAGAATGGCAAAGCAGGAGTTCCCATGCAGCCTGCACCTTAAAAAAGGGTGGCACAAGGGACTCGATCTGACGTTCCAGTAAGTGGGCGGGTGCCAGACAACCACCAATCAGTTACTTGGCTGGAAAAAATGCTGTTTCTGGGGTCACCACCAGATTTTGACCAAGGGCCTCTGCCACACTTAATCCGGCCCTTTATGCAATCCCCATAGGTGTAGATAAGGCCTGACACCCCTTGGATGTCCAAGGTGAAGGACATACGTAGGATCTGACAACATCCATTAAAGGAAGATCCGGTAAACATAGGGAAACACGTAATTCATGGGAACTGTTCTCATTATACCCAGAATGTTCTCTGTTTCTCTAAGATGAATTTGTGTCTGACTGATTCATCATATGGAGGAGCCACCACCTTCCCTTTTTGCTTTACTCTATATCTTCTGTAGCTCTACTCTTTACTTTTCTTCTCTCATGTCAATGCTTGTTACATTGTTACATCTTCAATACCAGAAAAAATGAAAGAGGCGAATAGAGTCAGATGTTTTATTTAGGTTAAAATATATTTGAACTGTTAGAGCATTAAAATGGACAAAATAGAGTAACTCTGTACAGTATGGCATGAACATATATGTTTGTATTTACAATTCACAATAACAAAGCCAATATACTGTATGAATTTTGTACCATTTTGCTGCATTTGCCTGTGAAACTCTTCTTCCTAATTAAAAATGTGATAAAAAAAGAAAAGCCAAAAGAGTTTTTGGTAAAAATTCTTTAAAGGGACAGTCCAGACAATTGCAATAATAAGGCAATGACTAGCTAATCTGATACCGGTCCCATTTGCATCTCCTTCAAGTTCAAGTGAGCTGTAGAAGCTTCAGGAGGTCTCTGAATTTTGCCCCTCCTTTCCATTGAATTATTCATGTCCTAGTGCGTGTAGCATGATATGGCCCAGTAGGTGCGACCAGCACAGCCAGGCTCACTCAGGCTGGGAGCTCAGAGGGACAGAGATGGGTTTGTGACCACATTTTGAAGTGGTCATTGCAAAATGGTGCTACAGCATCAACAGTGTGGTGGGAAGATATTTTTTAAATCCCTTTTTACAATCTCACTGGCTTTCTGGGTGATAACTATTGTCTGCTTGTGCCTAAATGTGTAATCCATATCATTATTAGGCATGTGCAGAGGGTAGGCAACAGACATATATGCAGATAATGCGGCACAATGTAACTACCTTATAAATAACAATTACATTGGAACACATGAGCTCTGAATATTTCCCATCTCTCAATTATGTTACTTGTTCTCAGTGACCAATTTTCCTGGTGTAAAATTTGGTGCTTTTGCAAGACACATTGCATTTGTGGTGAGGTGACTACTTTGGGGTCTTGTCAGCTGTGATTTATGTGCATAACCTTCACCATGTCACATCATTGATATGGCTTCTCTCCAGTGTGTGCAAAAGTCTTAAAGGAGCCACAGCACTCAACCCTGTTAGCTTGCAGACCAGCCCACAATCTGTCTCTAAACTTGGTTAAAAACAGAGGCTTGGTCACACACATCTGCAGAAGTATGCTTAAGCTGCACCACCAGCGCCAAAGTGCCTCTGTGGGGTGCAGTCCTAACTCTAATCTCTGAGAGCCCATTTGGGACATACAGTGCAATAGATAAATTGGGAGCAGGCTTACCTGAGGTTGCCCTAAACCTCAAGTGCAAGCCATGGGGTGGAAGGGTCAAAGACCTTGCAATACAGCCTAGACCCCACAACCCATGTGCTTGCACAAATTCAATATAAAATGGTCTGAGCGGCTGCCACCCCCCCTTTGTTTCTTTTGAATTTGTGCAAGCACATGGTGTATGGGGTCTAGGCTGTATTGCAAGGTCTTTGACCCTTCCACCCCATGGCTTGCACTTGAGGTTTAGGGCAACCTCAGGTAAGCCTGCTCCCAATTTATCTATTGCACTGTATGTCCCAAATGGGATCTCAGAGGTTAGAGTTAGGACAGAGGCACCTTGGCGCTTGGTGGTGCAGCTTAAGCATACTTCTGCAGATGTGTGTGACCGAGCCCTCTGTTTTTAACGAAGTTTAGAGACAGATTGTAGGCTGGTCTGCAAGCGAACAGGGTTGAGTGCTGTGGCTCCTTTAAGACTTTTGTATCCTAATTGCCCTGCTAACGTGCACCTCTCAGGTTAGTTTTAAAATGGTCTGAGCGGCTGCCACCCCTCCTTTGTTTCTCTCCAGTGTGTGCCCTATAATTATGGATCATGGCGTGATGTTGGAAATTCACACATCAACTAAAACAATTGTCACCTTCCAGACTTTTAAATGGTTACTCTCCAGTGTGAGTCCTCTGATGTTTAAGCAGGTTTCAATGCTTTATAAAGCACTTGTCACACTCAGGACATTAAAATGACTTCTCCCCATTGTGAGTCCTCCGATGTGTAAGCAGGTGTGCAAGTTGTGTAAAGCATTTGTCACACTCAGGACATGAAAATGGCTTCTCCCCAGTGTGAGTCCTCAGATGTGTAAGCATGTTTGAATGGTGTGTAAAGCACTTGTCACACTCAGGGCATGAAAATGGCTTCTCTCCAGTATGAATTCTCTGGTGCGCAAGTAGGTTACTGCGTGTTGTAAAGCACTTGTCACACTCAGGGCATGAAAATAGCTTCTCTCCAGTATGAATTTTCTGGTGTGCAAGTAGGTTACTATATTTTGTAAAGCACTTGTCACACTCAGGACATGAATATATCTTCTCTCCAATGTGAATATTCTGGTGTCTAAGCAGGGCTGCACGTCGTGTAAAGCACTTGTCACACTCAGGACATGAAAATGGCTTCTCTCCAGTATGAATTTTCTGGTGTGCAAGTAGGTTACTAAGTTGTGTAAAGCACTTGTCACACTCAGGACAGGAATATGGCTTCTCCCCAGTGTGAATTTTCTGATGTGCAAGTAGGTAACTACGTTGTGTAAAGCACTTGTCACACTCAGTGCATGAAAATGGCTTCTCTCCAGTGTGAATCATCTGATGACTTTTGAGCTCTGACTTACATCTGTACAATTTACCACACTCAGAGCACTGATATGGTTTTCCTGGTTTAGGGCTCATTGTGGGCTGATGGAGATCAGTTTATCTGTAAAATGGATTCCAGCTTCCTGATAAATGTTCAACCTGTAAGAAAAAATACAGAGTCATGTAAATTACACAAGAAAGTATTTCAGTGTGACTTTTTTGGAGTCTACAACGTTTTGAATGAGAAGTAATGCATATGCCACTATCAGAGCATGAGATAGCTTCTCATTTTAGTTTTAGGTATTTCCCTCAGTCAGGACTGGGATTCGAACTTGCCACCCTCCGGTCACAACCAGTGTTAGCAGTATGATATATTTTGGAACTATTACATTTACTATTACATTTACAGGTCTGAGAGCATAGCTACAGGTGAGTAATTACAAACACGCAACAATGGACATTCCCAGCGGCCCCCTGGGAGGAGTATCATCCTCTTGGTGTTAAACTATTGCTGCACTTCTGGTGTGTCCAAGAATATAGTTTCAGGATGGTTCAAGGATAGTTATGGGGATAGGAAAAACTGAGATGGATTTGGCTTTAATTCACGGTTCTGATTCTGCATTTGGCTTGGGGCTGGGGGAGCTGTGACCCAGTTAATTATGATTCTGTGTTGGCACCGGCTGCTTGAAGAGATTTTCCTTTCATGCATGTGAAGGAAGGCAGCTCCCTGCAGGGGGTCACTCATGGCTGGGACACTGTGGCTTTATTTCAGGCCAGGGGTGTAAGAAGCAACATGGATTTTGCACCCCCCTCCCCGTGGGTGTGAGGCCTTCACAACTTTCTGAGAGCAGGACTGGGTTGAGAATTACAACTGACCGCGCAATCCAGCTTGTTGAGAAGGGACATTTGCTATGGGAATGGAATGAGCTGGAGAAATCAGGAATAACAGATAATATTTGTAATGATTGTCCGCACAATTATTATTAAACTAAACGAATGAAAATACATCTACTCAGCACTGGGGGTCATTCTAATTATTTGGTGAACCAAGCTTAACTTTACTAAAACTTCCATCTCAGTGAGCTTATCTACTTTAACACACTAACAAGTGCAAAACATATTTGTTACAGTTTTTCCCCAAATGTCACCTGTACATGTGATGGGGCATTTTTACAGGTAAGGGAAGGGGTATTTGTTCGGAAAATACAAGTTTGTGAGTTTGTTGGAAAAATGGTGAATTCTTCTTGAACATTCCTCATATTGACTTTAAAAAAAAACTATCCTCATCTCATTTGAAAAATTACAATTGGAATGAAACACCGCGCTGCCCACAAAATAAAAATAACAGTAAATATGCTACAACGTGCAAAAACTTCTTATTCCAAAAAAAGTCCAAATATATGATAATGAATAAGCACAGAGCAAAGTTCTTATAAGCGAATCTTCATCAATCAAAGGTGTACTGAAAGGGTCCCAAAAGGCATGCACACTTCCACACGTGCCCTCCACCTCTTATATATACTCTTACCAAATTGAAGTAAAAAATCAAGCCTCTAATTCCATCATATTCTCCTCCACGATTTGTGAAACGACGGTTATCAAAATCCTCCCCTTGGGATTCCCATTTAATTAATCTGACGTCAAAATAATATGTTCTCTAATTAAAGAGAAGTCTGATGTGCTCATTCAGACAATATCCCATGGAAGAGAAAGGAAAAAAGAATTTATTCATTCCCCACTGGGCTGCAACTCTGTTCAGGACTTGGATATGGGTGCTGCCATCTTGACTCAGAAGCATCAAAATTTGAAAAATTAGACACTTCACCTGTAGAAATGCCCCATTGCAAGTTCTGGCGATTTGTTATGAAAACATAAAAAACAATATTTGTATTGCATTTTTTGCGTGTTAAAGTAAAAAACACACTCAGAGTTAGGGATGGCGTATCAAATAATTAGTGTGGCCCCCATAAGGTCCATACCACACTTTTCTGTAAAAAAAACACACATTCTCATTGAGATATGAAACTATATTATATCTCTATGTAAAATATGTTTATCCTTCAGTAAGAATCTGTGGACTGCACTGAGTAATAAATGTGCCGATCAACAGAGATTCCATTTAGGTACAATACACCTATTTACTGTTCCCTCTAAAGTGTAACATGTGTTTTATCTAGAAATTTTAGTGGCTACCCATCAGGGTTGGTGTCATCACCACTTACTCCTACGGCATCAATCATCAGATGGATAATACAATACTTCTCTTAGTACTTTTCATGCAGTATAGACATTCCTTAGTACTATAGATATCTGATGGGTATTATTGACTGAGCGTGTCATACTTTATATTACCATTTATAAATATTCACATGTGCATAGACATATTTAAATTAACTAATGTACTGTAATGACTTAATAGTTACCCAGCAGCTTATTAATTCCATCTATTCTTTCCTTCAACATACCACAAATTATGACAAATCTCCTCTTGGAATTATATAAAATCAATTCAGCACATAAAAGACACTAATATATAAAAGATTGTATAGATAATATGGTCAGCCCCAAATAATCCCACATCTTTATGACACACAATAACATGTTATGTTACACTATGTAGCACAATATCACCAGACACAGCCAAATCACTTACCCAGACATGATAATAACCATCACATATAACCTAATAGTAACAGAAGTCATATCTACCTGGTATAGGGCAGTATGAGGATCCCCTCGTCGCTCTCCTGACCCGTCTGCTATTGCTGTGACTGAGCCGTACTCACCTTATATTGTCTGTACAAACATTCTGTAACATGAGGCGGATTTTGATTGGCTGAATCATAATAAGTAAAGGTATGTTAATGTTGTCTTACTGAGGAGTTTCACTGGGCTTTGTTTCTCACACAGCAGTATGACAGATTCATTAGCATTGCAGCAAGGAGACAAAAGGGAGGGAGGAGCCTTATATGAAACACAATAGACGAGACTCTCATCATTAACAAAGAAATTACATGACACCATAATGAACACAATAGACTGAAACTGGGAAATAAATAAGTTGCAGTCATTGATTGCAAAAAAAAACAGCTTTATAGTAAAAGATCCTAAACTAGGACACATACAATTTTCATCTGTTAAATTTTGTCGAGTTGTTAATATTTTCACAATTATTATTTAATTATTACTTAATAGTGATGAGACCTAAAAAAGCTCAAGTGATATAGTGCTGGGTGCTAGTGTTGAAAGGAGTTTCTTCCCACCCACTCATATCAAATAGAAGAAATTTTACACAGGCCAAAATATCAACCTCGATTCAATAAGAATAGAAATAATTCTCATGGTAGTAAAAAATCACTTTATTAAAAAAGGCAGATAAGTTAATGGCACTTTTTACTACATTGCAAAAGGGAGTAAAACGTTCTCTACTTTCTTAGCAGGTAAAAAAATGCCATTGACTGTCATTGTTTCCCTAGCGGGTGATTCACTAACAGTGACATTGTCAGGCATTTTGCTCATAAAGTTTATTTTTACTAACATGAGATTTTTTTACAATTCTTATTAAATCAAGGCTGAACTTTGGTCTGCGTGTCATTATATAATTCCTTCTATTTTATGTGACTGGTTGGGAAGTTATTGAATTGAGTCCATAGTTTTCAAAGTCTTTTCTAGGACAGTTTTATTGTAATGATCAACGTCTTTGCTTCATAAGACAATGTAACATCACATGACTAATATGAGATAACAGCTGTACAAGCAAGATACAGGAAGGCAGGTATCCTGAGCAATATCACCTCTAGACATTGTGGTTAGTCTTCTGTTCATAAAGCCAGAAAATGAAAGCAAAAGCAAATGCAAAAATTGCTACATTCAAGGAAAAAGTTAGGAAGATAGACAATGATCAGGGTATATCATAGTACCAAACAGCACCAGGTAACTGCTATATGATGACCCACTAATCCTCACAGTTCACTGAATAAATTATATATATCCGTAGTGACAATAATCACATTCACTATGTGGCTACTTATATACTATATATACATAGATAAGGATGGTATAGGTATGGAGATGGGACAAACTGAGCTGGATTTGGCTTTGATTCCCAGTTCTGGTTTCTGATTCTTTAACTCAAAAGGGTCAGACTCTCTCTCCTATTGTGTCCCAATCTCATAGTGTTTTCATTGTAATCTCTTGCATTGGGTCATTCATTGTCTGTGTACTATATGTTTTACCCCGTCTCTAATTACTACATAGTAAAGCTCTACAGACATAGAATAGGGCATTAAATATAATTAAATAAATAATAATAATCTGTTTCTGCTCTTTGGGGATTTTCCTGTCCCATCCCTTCTTCCATTCCCCTACATACTTGTTGCACCTTGGTATGGCCTTGTTTATATTTATCAAAATCCCTGGGCATTAACTATGATCCCTCAACAAGCCAGGTGAAATACATATACATAGCTAATACAAATCTTTATTAGTTGGATACTTTACACTCATGTTTTCTAGTTTAGTATCACAATGACTTCAATATATTTTTTTCCCAGTTTCAGTCCATTGTGTCAGTTATTGTGTCTCTTCATTTCTATGATAATGATGAGAGTCTCGTCTATTGTATTCAAATAAGGCTCCTCCCTATTGCCAGTGTTTATTTTGCTGCATTGCTGATGAATTCAACATACTGTTTTTAGGTGGGCTTACTAGTAAGTATAATCGTGTAAATTGTATTAATCTGACAAAATGTAATGGATACAAATACTGGGCCTTATTTATGATGTGCGCCATTTAGAATCTTTCTTGTGGTTTCAGCGCCAGTTACAGAGCTTCAACATTTTTGTCTTATCTGGTGCTGCATTGTGGTCTACATTGGTGCTAGCAGTCGCTTTGCAGAACACTAACTAATAGCTTTGATAGTTGCACCAGGTATTGGCCGGCATATGTCAGTGCTTGTTGGACCCAGCAGCTTATTATCCCAGTGCCAGCGAGCGTCACTTTGTTCCTCCGTTATTCCGGCACTCCCCAGTATATTTATGATTTTTTTCCTCCTCGACATTTTTGGCGCTGCATTTTTCCGCTGCGGTTTCATCATTACAATTAGAGGAAATCACTGCCTGGGACAGAGAGGACAACATTTTCATTGCGTTTAGGCTGCTAATTACTCATAGTTAAGCAAAAGAAGCATTTGAAAATTAATTTAACCCCCCCCCCCAAAAAAAAATAGTTTTTTTGACATCTAGGTCCTGCATTTCCATTGCTGACAAGTCCCAATAGAAGTTCTGTACAAATGAATGTGTGTAATATTAATTATACGCATTAAACACAATCCAGTTCTGCCAATTGTGCCCTATGGGATCTTGACCTACAGAGGCAGGTAACATTTGGCGCTGCTTCAACCAAAATGCCTGGCACTGCTACCTTTCTGAGGCACGGAAAGGGGCCTCTGCTGTGTCTGATACATTACAAGTGGATAAGTATAAATAAAGGACTGTGTGTTGTGTGTATCATCTTTGGACACTGTGATAAAAGAGTCATTCTGTTTGAGATTAGCGATTCTAGGAAGGCAGAGCCAGTCTGTGTGTGCTCACCAGTGTCTGTGGGATTGTCTGGCCTGGCTGACATCAGTGTTGTTTGCCTGATCATTGCATTTTGTGATGGATGACCGTAATGTGTAGGACACAACTAGTGTGGATTTTTTGGGAGACCATTTGTGGGCTGTGCAGCATCTCCCCTCTTGGCTTGGCCAAACGTAGGAAACATTCTTTCAGCAGCCTGATGGTTTATTCTGCAAGCTAATTGGTTTTGTGGCGAGCTACCTTGAGGTCCACTTGTGTTTCTATAAGATCGTGTATGTTTGTTATTTTCATTGAGTGGTTGCATTTTTGTGTGACAGATGTGTGGGTTGTATTTGTGAGTGTATTGGCAATGGAAAGATGTGAGGAGGAAGCTTTTGGCCTGATGTTTGCTGTGTGGCTGTGATGTGTTGCCAGTGCTGAGGTATCATAGGAGGTTTTGGAAGCCAGGGTGGTGAGATTATAGGCTAATAGATGTTTTAGTATCCACCTGTCTGAGTGGATTTTGAGTGATGAGCAAATCTGCAGCAGGTTTTAGCTGAATCATGCTGCGCTTTTGTCCATGTGTGACCACATCTGACACGGAATTGACCCCACCGCTGGCTACAGCCAGGCTTTACCTGGCATTGTGTGCCTCCTTGAATATCTTAGAGCGGGGCATTTTTCAGGCCACCGCTGTTCTCTGCAAAGGCATCAGCCATGTGACCATGAGGTAAGTGCTTGTATGACCACATCTAACCAAATCATGGTACTTTTCAGGCCACTGCTGTTCTCTGCAAAGGCATCAGCCAGGTGACCATGAGGTAAGTGCTTCTATGACCACATCTGACCACATTCTTGTATGACCACCTCTGACACAGAATTGACCCCACCACTGGCTGCAGCCAGGCTTTACCTGGCATTGTGTGCCTCCTTGAATATCTTGGCATGGGGCACTTTTCAGGCCACTGGGATGTGGTCAGATGTGGTCATACAAGCACTTAGCTCATGGTCACCTGGCTGATGCCTTTGCAGAGAGCAAAGGCATCAGCCAGGTGACCATGAGCTAAGTGCTTGTATGACCACATCTAACCACATCCTTGTATGACCACATCTGACACAGAATTTGACCCCACCACTGGCTGCAGCCAGGCTTTACCTGGCATTGTGTGCCTCCTTGAATATCTTGGCATGGAGCACTTTTCAGGCCACTGCTGTTCTCTGCAAAGGCATCAGCCAGGTGACCATAAGGTAAGTGCTTGTATGACCACATCTGACCACATCCTGGCACTTTTCAGGCCACTGCTGTTCTCTGCAAAGGCATCAGCCAGGGGACCACTTCTGCTATTTTGCTTCTGCTATTTTGCTTTGTGTAAGAAACTTATCACAACTTCTCCTCGCTCTCTTTTGCCCATTTTTCTCTTTCTCTTTGCTTCCTCCGTAAGCTTCTCCCCTTTTTTCCTTTGTGTAAGAAACATTTAAAAACTCTGAGCACATTTGACAGATTTGAGTATGCAATCATAGACATTGTTTTTATTGTATTTGCTATATTTTTATGATATTGAGGTCAAACAGCCCAAGTTGTACTATTTGTCTTTCTCAAAACATTATGTATGTGAATTGCAACATGCATCTATGTGAGATTAATAACTTTAACACACAAAAAGTGCAGTAACAAAGTTTTCCCAAAAAGTCACCCGTGCCCATGTTGGGTCATTTTGCAGGTGAGATGTATAATGTTTCCAGTAAGGTAAAGATATTTTTGGGAAATTTTAGAAACATTCCTCAGAATATATATTCTTACCTCATTGTAAATATTATTTACCTTACCTGTACAAATGCCCTGTACAAATGTCACAAGTGCAGGTGATATGTTATGGAAAGATTAGAACACATTTGTGTTTGTATTTTTTGTGTAAAGTAAAAAATCTCATCCAGAGGTAAATCTGCCTTACCAAATATTTATCATGACCCCCATTAGGCCCACCCCCATCTGTTGACAGAACACAATCTTATTGAGTTATGACTGACCCCCGGCCTCACATCATAGTTTCTTTACAAACATCCACTAACATGGAGTAACTTAGGGCCTGTTTGCACTATGTGCCTAAGAACATGAGATGCAATGATGACATTAGGACAATTTTACAAGATGTTTATGATAAGTTCCAAGGCATTGCTTAGTTAAGGTGTTTTAAATATCTCACATTATATTAATAATAGAAAAGTTTATGATGAATTTCTGTAAGAGATTAAATCAAACCATCTAAGTCACCCCATGTTAGTGGAGGTTTGTAGAGACACTATAATCTAAAAGTAATATTGTATATAATCTAATGAATGCCTATACTGCATGATGCCGGGGGTTGTAGTGTCAGATATATGGTTTTGTTCCAGTGCAGAGCAATTCATAGAAATTGCCAATTTTTTAAAAGTGTTGTTCCAGACAGGGAAGGCAAATGTCACATTTTTAGTGCTGTCTGCTTGAGAAAATGGGATTCACTCACAACTTTAGGAGAATTTCACAAGATATTTATGCTCGTCCCAATGCATGGACGAGTTGAGGTATTTTAAATGGAGATAGAGATAAAGGTAGAAGAAGAAGAGGTAGAAGGTAAAGAAAAAAGGGGGCAAAGACATGGCTGAGAAATAGGAATACATTTAAAAGATTCCAGGAATTGCTGGGTATGAGCCCATCTCCATCTCCATCCCTATCTAGATGAGCTGCCTGAATTACTAGTAATACTATCTGAGAAGGCTTAGGTCCAAATTGGTTGTGGATTGTTTTTTTCAGGCACAATCTAAAAATCAATTTAGCTACTTCTGCACCTCTTGAAAAGTAGAGAATTGAGTTATCCAAATTATTTCGGATTTTTGGAAAGGCTGAGCTTGAAGAGTAAATCTGAGTTTGTCTCAATTAGCACACATCTGAGTATCATTTAGCACACATTGAAGTAAAACAAAAAAAACATCTTTCTCCGGTAAAAACTCAAAATCTGATGCTCATAAAAGGAAAGGGAAAGTGCAAATGATCTAGTGGGGTAAACATTTTATTTTAGAAATTACAATATAAAAACAGTGTATGGAAAATCCAAACATATAAAAATAAGCCTATTTAATTGTATAGGCTGTTGTTGTTAAATAAAATATCTACCCCATGAATGCTCTGTGTCTCCAAGCTCAACCTCTCTAAAAATACCAGATCATATGGATAACCCACACTGACCTCAATTCTGAAAACCTTCCTTAAAATTACTCACAGAAATGAAATTTGGGCAATTTCAAGCTTTATTTCAGAATAAGACACAAGACAAAATAAGGTGTGATTCAAAGAAAATATTTATCTTTTAGTCACCTGCCATATGCATCACTTATCACAGTGTAGAACCATTAAACAATCACCAACCATCTATTGCAGTATAAAGCTACAAAAATATTGACTTCTTTGATTTGTGTACTACTTGTGTAGTTAACATAACTTCCTGTGTTCTTCTTACAGGCTGAAAATTTAGCCGGAGCTGGAATCCATTATACAGATAAATCGATCTATCAAAGCCATATCAGTGCTCTGAGTGCTGGAAAGAGTGTAGTTGTAGGTCAGAGCTTATCTGTCACCAGAGAATTTACACCGGAGAGAAGCCATTCCCATGCTCTGAATGTGGAAAAAGCTTTAATCAACACTCAAACCTGCTTACCCACCAAAGGGCTCACACTGGAGAGAAGCCATTTCCATGTCCTGAGTGTGACAAGCGCTTTACACAACGTGAAACCCTGCTTAGACACCAAAGGACTCACACTGGAGAGAAGCCATTTCGATGCCCTGAGTGTGACAAGCACTTTGCACATCATTCAATTCTGCTTTCACACCAAAGGACTCAC
Organism: Gastrophryne carolinensis; assembly: GCA_027917425.1. Classification (NCBI taxonomy): domain Eukaryota; kingdom Metazoa; phylum Chordata; class Amphibia; order Anura; family Microhylidae; genus Gastrophryne; species Gastrophryne carolinensis. The sequence goes on along the minus strand of CM051236.1, from coordinate 6,909,480 downwards.
ACTGGAGAGACGCCGTATCAATGTCCTGAATGTGGTGGAAGTTACATGTTTAGATCACAGCTGACAAGACACCAAAAGATTCACACTGCCGTGTCTGCAATGAGAGATCTGTCAAAGGTGTATAGTGAAAGTTATCTTTTACAAAAATTAAGATGAGAAGAACTGCTGGGCAGGTACGTTTAGAAACTGAGTTAATTTATTGACCTTTTTTGTTTTTCACTACAAGACAATGGATTGTGGGGAGGTGATAAGACCAGTCTGGATTTTTGAGAAGTAATGATTAATTGAAATGTACCATCTATTCTTTTAGATCAACATCTTCCATTTTATAACACTTGGTCCCTGTAGATTCATTATATACAAACTGATTATCAATCCCTGATTAACAAAAGACAATATTGCACAGCGCCCGATGATCCAGTGTGAGAGCAATTTGGGCTTCAAAGAGAAACCACATAGATGCTAAATTTAATAACTGTCTGCTATTGTAACATTGCAATTGTCCTCTTTGTCACATGTTGGAAATGTTTAATTTTGCTCTATTCATATACTTTTTATCCGAGAAAAATTTGCTCACGAGGTTCAGCCTCTTTATTATTTCTTTCTTTCTGAAGGTTTAAATGACCTCCAGGAGGTTTCCTATTTATACATTCCCTTTCTTCAATCAAGCCTTGCAGCGTAATAAAAATCTCATTCTCATCCTATATTTGCCACATAATGATACTACAAAGCGGACAGTATTTTTTTTTATTTCTCACATCCAATCAGTGTAATTTATAGGCTGAACATGTTGTATTTTACCTTGAAAAATCATTTTACTCGTAGAAATACATGTCTGGAAAATAGAAATGGCATTGCACAGTGACAACGTACACTTAGTTTTTACACCTAAAAGAAAGAAGTAATTTTATCTGTGTACTGGGAGGATTATTCGATCATTCTATAGAAATAGCTCAGGACTTTTGATACTGTGGTATATCCTGATAATCTTTGTATCTCTGCAGATGTCCCCATTATTGTTGCAATTTTTGCATTTCCTTCTGCTTAACCACAAGGTCCAGATGTAATATAGCTTATGATCCTAGTATTTCTTTGTCTTGCTTGTACAATTATTATCTCATAGCAGTCATGTGATGGGATATCCCTTTCAGTGCCAAGCAAGTAGATTCCGTGCTTGCTTCCACTCCACTGACCCCTCGTTTGATCCGGCTGGGTCTCCTCTTTAATTTGGTGCCCTCCGATCCCCCGTGGGGGGTCGGATGGCTCCAGGAGAGCCCCCGGAATAGCCCCCCCCGTTTGGCAGCAGCAGCTGAACCTGAAAGGGCTCTCCCCTCCTCTCCCGACGGGCGCCGGCATCTTGCTGTTAAGCCCCGCCCCTTTGGGATGTCACTCCCGGGCATCTTGCTGCCTCTCCTCGGCTCAGCTGTCAGATGCCCTGGTGATCGCTTGGCAGAGCAGTGGAGGGGCAGGGGATGCTCTGATCCCCTGCCCCCCCTCCTCTGGCCAGCGATCACCAGGGCATCTGACAGCTGATGAACACAGGAGCTGACAATCGGGTGAGGTGAGTAAAGTTTTTTTTTTTTTTTTAATAAATAAAAATTTGGTGTCTGTCTTTTTTTTTTTACTGTTAACCCTTTGTGAACTGGTAAGGGGTCCATGAGACCCCTGTACCAGTTCACAAGGCTGGGGTCTGGCAAGCCACCTGCAATTAGCGGGTGACTTGCCATTAACCCCCGCACCCCCAATCCCAAAAATTGGATGAATCACACCCTGGAGTTGCAAGCAGCAGCAGGAGCCCAAATATTACTTTAGAGTAGATTAGCTTAGAGTAAATACAGAGGCTAATGGTATGTTACAGAATGGGATGGCCCCACAGCAGACTTGAGATCAGTATATATGCACACAGCAACAGTGTCTAAGCAGGCTCATACAGGCCAAATTACTTTAAATAAGTTTGCAGCTTAGAGTAAATACAGAGGCTAATGGTATGTTACAGAATGGGATGGCCCCACAGCAGACTTGAGATCAGTATATATGCACAGCAACAGTGTCTAAGCAGGCTCATACAGGCCAAATTACTTTAAATAAGTGTGCAGCTTAGAGTAAATACAGAGGCTAATGAGATCTTACAAAATGGTAATGTTCCCACAGCAGACTTGAGATCAGTTCAGTATATATGCACAGTAAAAGTGTATAAGCAGCCTGAAAACGCTAACAAAGCCAGTCAGCCAGCCAGTAACACTCAGGCTGGATGAAAAAAACAAAAAATCTCCCTATGACTGCCTCCGATTTTTCCTAACTTTCCCTGCTTCTCGCTGACTTCCTGCCTGTCTCCTGCCTGTCTCCTGCCTGTCCCTGTCTGTCCCTGCCTGTCTAACTGTCTCTCCCTGACTACAGCAGTGTCCTGTCTCTCACGAATGCAATAGAGAAAAGAGGAAAAGCAAGATGTCCGCCGCCTTAAATTGCGCTGTGACGTCACCGGGCTTGCTGGCTGCTGATAGGCTGCATGTGACTGCCCCAGCATGCACTGGAGCAGGGTAGATGTTTGGACATGCCCCGTCCACCATCTGAGAATGCCTATAATGTAAATGAATGGATGTTAAAGAAAAACTTCAAGCGATCAAAGCACAGGGAAATTCGGATTCGATCCGAATCTAATTTTTCATGAAATTCGGATCGAATCCGGGTTCGTCCGGATCGATTCGCTCATCCCTACTTATCACTTAATTCCATAAATAATTCTCAATTAATACCTGTATGCCTCCAGATGCATGACATGGTTACTTAGGTAATTTCTTATGAGATAGATATATTTCTATTCAATGACATTCTTTTAGTTACCGAAGAGGATATTGGAAGGACCCCGTCGTCTAATGCTCTGGCCCTTTTAGAAAAATACCAGATAAATATAGTTTTTTTACTAGTTGATTTAGCCTCATTTAATGAGAGTTACACCTCTTATAATTATATATCTTTCCCATTGTAGAACATATGTACCTTATTTGGGCATGAATTCTTGTTATTCTGGAATAATAGCGCTGTGTCGCACTTATTTGGGCTTTAGGTTCCTGTTGCCCTGGAATAATGGCGCTTCGTCACACCCTATGATGCCCTGGAATAATGGCGCTTCGTCACACCCTTTGATAGGGTCTTTATACAGCAAGGCCTAGAATATTATATAAGAGGTCATCTCCACTCCCATTACTCCGTGCTTATTAATATCAATCAATGTGAAGGTACTGTACCTTTAATGTCTGAATGTCCGCACTCAGGCGTGTTTAGATGATGAACTTTAAAGTCTCCTTTCTAATGCCCGCCGATATGTACCTCCCGCTATATCTCTTTTTCAGACCTCTCAGAGGTGCGACCGCCAGGCTCGTGTCCAGGGGTGAGGAACTGCCATATTGCCGGCCCATTATATGCGTTCCACGCTCGGAGCGCGCCGTCCGCCCGGGTACTCACGGCCGGATATGACGTGCCGCGCTCCGGACTGAATGACGCAGCCACCACTCATTCGCTCTGTCTAGCAGAGCGTGGCGCGTCATAGGTTAGTCCGCGCATCGGCTCCATTTTCCTGGAGCCCTTCTGTGCGGACATAAAACAGCATCACTGCCCATTACTTTGTATTATTGGATGTTTATTTATTGGACTGAATACCATTGAATGAATGTAAATATCTCTATCTATGTATGTTCTCCTAGCAGAATGTTACATTTATTAAATTATGATAGGACCGCTGTGTAATTAATCCTTTCATGTTCCTAATCTTGCATCAAAGATATCGCCATTTCCTTAACGCCCATCCTCACACACTTAAGGTAGCAATTGTTTCCTAGTCTGATGGACTTTATTTTACAAGTGTATGCTATTAAATTGTGTTGATATAATGTTAGGTGGGTTCTTATATTGGCTTATCCACGTGATGCTCATCTAGGATTTTAAAGGAACTATACTGAAGGATCTGCATGAACCTAACTATATAGCCTTATCTATATATAAAGATATATAATTGTAAGAGGTGTAACTCTCATTAAATGAGGCTAAATCAACTAGTAAAAAAACTATATTTATCTGGCCAGAGCATTAGACGATGGGGTCCTTCCAATATCCTCTTCGGTAACTAAAAGAATGTAATTGAATAGAAATATATCTATCTCTTAAGAAATTACTTAAGTAACCATGTCATGCATCTGGAGGCATACAGGTATTAATTGAGATTTATTTATGGAATTAAGTGATAAGCATTGATAAAATGATACAAATGACACTAATATTATGTATTTTGATGCTTTATTTTCCTCTTAAAAAGGGCATTGAAGAAGCCAACTATAAGTGGCGAAACATGTCTGCCCTGCCTTTGTAGGCGAATGAATTGATTTTATAGAAGCAGTTTTCACTACCTGGAATATTTTGCTATTGGCACCTGCACAGCTACTTGGCACAAGAAAAATATGCACTTTCAAAAATTCAGTTGAATATAGACTTTCCCTTTTCTTAATGGTGTAGATAATTTCTTAATTTAATGAAATGTAACTGATTATAATATGTGATTGTTTCTATCACACTCACAAAGTTTCTCTGATCCTGTCTGTGATCTTCTACCTCAGTGTTCCCCAACCTTCTCCTCCTGAGCCACCAACAGGTCAGGTTTTGTGGATCTCCACACGGACACTCGGGTGAATTAATCAGAGCTCAGACAGAGGTACAGAAACATGATCTGTTGGTGACTGATGAGGAGAGGGTTGGGGAACACTGTTCTACCTGAATGAGCAGGCCTCAGTATATATGTTTCTGCTGCAGCTCCTCCAATATAAAAGGGGTAAACAATTCTCTAATTTTCTTAGGAGCATAAAAGTTTCACTGACTGTCATTGTCTCACTAACTGGTGATTCATTAACAGTGACTTTTTCAGGTTCATAAAGTTACTCCCTGATGCTTAGTGACATTTCATTGATGATTAGTGACATTTCATTGATGATTAGTGACAGTTTAGTGATGATTAGTGACAGTTTAGTGATGATTAGTGACAGTTTAGTGATGATTAGTGACATTACAGTGATGATTAGTGACAGTTCAGTGATGATTAGTGACAGTTCAGTGATGATTAGTGACAGTTTAGTGATGATTAGTGACATTACAGTGATGATTAGTGACATTACAGTGATGATTAGTGACAGTTCAGTGATGATTAGTGACAGTTCAGTGATGATTAGTGACAGTTTAGTGATGATTAGTGACTGTTCAGTTCTGATGTTTAAGCACAATCAGGACAGGAATATGGATTTTCTCAAGAGTGAGTCCTCTGATGTGTAAGCAGGTGTGAACTCTGTGTAAAACACTTGCCACACTCAGGACAGGAAAATGGCTTCTCTCCAGTGTGAAACCTCTGGTGACATGTGAGCTCTGACTTAGAACTACACAATTTTCCACACTCAGAGCACTGGTATGGCTTTACTCCACTGTGCATCCTCTGGTGTCTAGTAAGTTGTGAATGATTAGTAAAGCATTTTCCACATTCAGCGCATGGGAATGTTTTCTCTTCAGCGTGACTCTGGTGACATGTGAGCTCTGAATTAAATTGAAACCATTTTCCACACTCAGAGACTGATGGCTTCACTTCTGTAGGACTCATCATGGCCTGATGGAGATCAATTTATATGTAAAATGTATTAGAGCTTCCTGTTAAATGTCCAGCCTTTAAGAAGAATAGAGAAAGTCATGTAAATTACACAAGCATCAAATAGAAGAAATTATATAATGACACGCAGACCAAAATATCAACCTCAATTCTAAAAAAATCTCATGGTAGTAAAAAAACATTTTATATGAAAAAAGCCTGAGAATTCCATTGTTACTGAATCATCAGCTAGGAAGACAATGAAAGTCAAAGGAAAGTTTTATTACAGTATAAAAGGGAGTAAACTATTCTCTACTTTTTTTAGGAGTATAAACATTCCACCAACTGCCATTGTCTTACTAGCTGCTGATTCATTAACAGTGACATTCTCAGGCTCATAAGGTGAACTACCATGGAAATTGTTTCTTATTATTTTTATTCTCTTAGGCTATGGCTATATGATGACCTGCCAATTCTCACAGATCACATATTACATTATATTAAATTAATAAATGGTTCCTAATCTGCAGCCTAAATTTAGTGGTCGTGCTCAGAATTAGATCTGTAGCATCTGTAACTAAATTAGATTCTTCTATGTCAACCCAACTAGGTCTTTGTTTCAAGCAAAATACAGCTGTGAAATTCTTGCTACATAGTGATACCGTACTTAATGAGCTAAATGTGGGAATCTTGGTATCAAGATTAGAGTCACTTACATATAAAGTAATATAATGTCTTTTTTAGAAATCACCTGTGCATAGACCTCTTTGGATTTGCCAATGTACTGTATTCCCTCATAAATTAGTTACCCAGCAGCTTATTAATATTATATTATTATGTCCTGCAACATATCACCCAAAAGTATTCCAAGTCTCATGTTGTAGGACCTATAAACACAATCAGCACATAAAAACAATAATACATGAAGGATTATAAACTCCACCTAATCCCACATCTGTCTGAGACACAATACAATGTTATATTTATACTATGGAGCACAATATCACCAGACACAGCCAAATCATTTACCCAGACATGATAATAACCATCACATATAACCAAATAGTAACAGAAGCCATATCTACCTGGTATAGGGCAGTATGGGGATCCCCTCGCCGCTCTCCTGACCCGTCTGCTATTGCTGTGACTGAGCCGGCCTCACCTTATATTGTCTGTACAAACATTCTGTAACATGAGGCGGCTTTGGATTGGCTGAATGGAAATAATATTTATAAACAAAGGTATGTTAATGTCGTCTTACTGGGAAGTTTCACTCGGCTTTGTTTATCCCCCAGCAGTATGACAGATTCATTAGCATTGCAGCAAGGAGACAAAGGGGAGGGAGAAGCCTTATCTGAAACACAATAGACAAGACTCTCATCATTATCATAGAAATCACATGACACAATAGACTGAAACTGGGAAAGAAATTAGGTGCAGTCACAGGTTCATAGTAAAATATCCTAAACTTGGACACACAGTATTTGTATCCATTACATTTTGTTAGATTAGAGCATTTTTCCACAATTATACTTACTAGTTATGAAACCTAAAAAAAGAACAAGTGATAAATCGCTGGGACTAGTGTCCAAATGGTACTTCCCACCACCTCACATCAAACAGAAGAAATTATATAATGACACACAGACCAATATATAGTTTGCAAAGTCCCTCCTGGAACAATTATATTGCAATGATCAGATTCTTTGCTAGACCAAACACAATAGTATTGAGCTATGGAACTATATTATATTTCAGCTTGTTCCTGGTCCCTGGACAACCCGGTCAGTTTCCATAAAATATGATTCACATTAGACTCTGATTGAACCAAACTGAACCAATGATATTCTTATTGGTTCAAACATAAAAAGAATGCAAACATCAACATTACTGTTACATATCTAATCATAGTAATAGGAAATAGCATCGTCTTTGTATAGTTTTATGGTCACTTTATGTGATTCCTATGACTGACTGACCCCCGGCCTCACATTCTAATGTCTCTACAAACATTCACTTCTCTCTTCCCTCCAGGGCTGGTGTGCCTCCAGCAAGCCAATGGTTCATTCCACAATGCACCTGGCCCTTTGGTGAGCTGCATTGTAGCACACATCAGCCGTCCTCTGTGGGTTACGGACCAATGTCATCAGTCATTTCTTTTGGCCTCTGCTCACAACCCTGGCCTTGGCAATTTATTGCCGGGTTGACCATATCCCCAATGTAAATTATTGTTCTGGCTTATAGCTTGCACCTTTACTTACCTAGAAGCCAACCCAATGCCACTTCTTGATTCAAATATCATGGACAGGGCTTTTATTGTTGCAATTTTTGCAATTGCTTTTGCTTCCATTTTTTTGGCTTCATGAATGGAAGCCTAACCACAATGTCCAGAGGTAATATTGCTCAGGATACCTGCCTTCCTGTATCTTGCCTGTACAGCTGTTATCTCATATCAGTCATGTGATGTTACATTGTCTTATCTTATGAAGCAAAGACTTTGATCATTACAATATAACTGACCTAGAAGAGACTTTGCAAACTATGAACTCAATTCAATAACTTCCCACCCAGTCACATCAAATAGAAGGAATTATATAATGACACGCAGACCATATTTCAGCCTTGATTTAATAAGAATTGTAAAAAAATCTCATGTTAGTAAAAATTCACTTTATGAACAAAATGCCTGACAATGTCACTGTTAGTGAATCACCCGCTAGGGAAACAATGACAGTCAATGGCATGTTTTTTACCTGCTTAGAAAAGTAGAGAACTTTTTACTCCCTTTTGCAATGTAATAAAAAGTGCCATTAACTTCTCTGGCTTTTTTAATAGAGTGATTTTTTACTACCATGAGAATTGTTTCTATTCTTATTGAATCGAGGTTGATATTTTGGCCTGTGTAAAATTTCTTCTATTTGATGTGAGGGGGTGGGAAGAAACTCCTTTCAACACTAGCACCCAGCACTATATCACTTGAGCTTTTTTAGGTCTCATCACTATTAAGTAATAATTAAATAATAATTGTGAAAATATTAACAATGCAACAAAATTTAACAGATACGTCCTAGTGCGTCCTAGTTTAGGATCTTTTACTATAAAGCTGTTACACTTTTGCAATCAGTGACTGCAACTTATTTATTTCCCAGTTTCAGTCTATTGTGTTCATTATGGTGTCATGTAATTTCTATGTTAATGATGAGAGTCTCGTCTATTGTGTTTCAAAAAAAGATTCTCCCTCCCTTTTGTCTCCTTGCTGCAATGCTAATGAATCTGTCATACTGCTGGGGGATAAATAAAGCCCAGTGAAACTCCCCAGTAACCAAACACACAAGTAAGGAGTCCCACACTCCCTAATCCATCCTCTATGTAAATGGCACCACTCAAAATGTGAGTTTAAATATATATTTATTTATTGCTCAAAGGATATTATGTACATATATACACACATTAAAATGTTAATTAAAATACATATATACACAACACCCCTTACACAAGGGGGGACAAAAGGGGAGGAACGGAGGAGGGGGGGAAGAAAGGAGGGGCGGCACTATATAGACCTCCCAGGTGTTATATGCTTGAGGCCGCAAATAAGATAATACTACACAAATCTACTACTGCTCTTGATCCCTAATATACCCGTCTGTCAGTGCCTAAAAGTATATATAAATCAAATACCCAATATCACTTACTATCAAATTATTCTAAGGTGCAAACAATCTATCTATAAAGTGCTGCGTGCAATGGGCAAAACCATAACATGAATCTTCTTATAAGGACAGCCGCGGGATGAAAAAGGCAGACACATATATAACAAACATTAACTCACATCAGAACCGAGGCCAGACAGCATGCCCCCTCCTCTCATACGCCGACGCGGTGCGTGACATCACACGTCACTTCTCCAGGGCGAGTTCAACATAAAATATATTTTAATCAACATTTTAATGTGTGTTTATATATGTGCAAAATATCCTTTGAGCAATAAAGAAATAAATATTTAAACTCATATTTTGAGTGATGCCATTTACATAGAGGATGGATTAGGGAGTGTGGGACTCCTTACTTGTGTGTTTGGTTTGGTAGTGCACTAGTGTGCCTCCATCCTCTGAGTGTGCACACCTTGGTAGCAATTCAGCTGGTGCGGTCTCTTTCTTTCTTTTGCATTAGAAACTCCCCAGTAACACGACATTAACATCCCTTTACTTTTTAAGATTCATTCCATTCAGCCAATCCAAAGCCGCCTCATGTTAGAGAATGTTTGTACAGACAATAAAAGGTGAGGCCGGCTCAGTCACAGCAATAGCAGACGGGTCAGGAGAGCGGCGAGGGGATCCCCATTCTGCCCTATAGTATTAGTTGGGGCTTACTATTTTATCTATACAATCTTTTATGTATTAGTGTATTTTATGTGCTGAATGGATTTTATAAAATCCCAAGAAGAGACTTGTCATAATATTGGGTGATAAATTGAAGCAAATAAGAGATGGAATGAATAAGCTGCTGAGTAACTATTTAGTCATTGCGGTACATTAGTTAATTTAAATAGGTTTATGCACATGTGAATATTTATAAATGATAATATAAAGTATGACATGCTCAGACAATAATATGCATCAGATATCTATAGTACTAAGGAATGTCTATACTGCATGAAAAGTACTAAGAAAAGTATTGTATTATCCATCTGATGATTGATGCAGTAGGAGTAAGTGGTGATGACACCAACCCTGATGGGTAGCCACTAAAATATCCAGATAAAACACATGTTACACGTTAGAGGGAACAGTAAATAGGTGTATTGTACCTAAAAGGAATCTCTGTTGATCGGCACATTTATTACTCAGCGCAGTCCACAGATTCTTACTGAAGGAAAAACATATTTCACATTGAGCTATAATATAGTTTCATATCTCAATACGAATGTGTTGCTACAGAAAAGGGGGGAATGGACCTAGTTATTTGGTAAGCCATCCCTAACTCTTTAACACGCAACAAAATGAAATTCAAAATATTGTTTTTCATGTTCTTTATAACAAATCACCAGCACTTGCAATGGGGCATTTCTACAGGTGAAGTGCAACATTTTTCCAAAGGGATGAGGATAGTTTTTTTTTTTTTTTAAATTTGGAAACAACAGCATAATATGGGGAATGTTCAAGGAGAATTCACCATTTTTCCAACCAACACGAGAGGCTGTTATTTTTTTATGAACCCTCAAACAAATACCCCTTCCCTTACCTGTAAAAATGCCTTATCACATGTACAGGTGATGTTTGGGGAAAAACAAATTTCATTTTTTGCACTCGTTAGCATGTTAAAGTAGATACGCTCACTGAGATGGAAGCTTTAGTCAAGTTAAACTTGGTTCACCAAATAATTAGAACGACCCGCAGTGCTGAGTAGATGTATTTTCATTCATTTAGTTTAATAAAAATTGTGGGGACAATCATGAGAAATATTATATGTTGTTCCTGATTTCTCAGTCTCCCGCTCATTCCATTCCCATAGCAAATATCCCTTCCCAACAAGCTAGCTCCATAGGTAGCGTGGGGAGTAGTATTTCTCAACCCAGTCCTGCCCACATGGAGGGGGCGACTCCAAAGAAAATCCATGTTGCATTTCCCACCCCTGGCCTGAAACAAAGCCACAGTGTCCCAGCCATGAGTGACCCCCGGCAGGGAGCTGCCTTCCATCACATGCATGAAAGGAAAATCTCTTCAAGCAGCCGGTGCCAACACAGAACCATGAATAACTGGGTCACAGCTCCCCCTAGCCCCAAGCCAAATACAGAATCAGAAATCAGAACCGTGAATCAAAGCCAAATCCATCTCAATTTGTCCCATCTCCATAACTATCCTTGAACCATCCTGAAACTATATTCTTGGACACACCAGAAGTGCAGCAATAGTTTAACACCAAGAGGAAGATACTCCTCCCAGAGGGGCATTGGAAATGTCCATTGTTGCATGTTTGTAATTACTCACCTGTAACCTGTACTCTGCTCTCAGACCTGTAAATTTAATATTTACAAAATATCTCATACGGGTAACTAGTGTGCGCTTGTGGCCTGGAGGTAAGGGGAGTGTACTTGTGACCGGAGGGTGGCAGGTTCAAATCCTGCAACTGCAACTGCAACTTCTCCCCGGGCAGTAATTTAGGGCAGCCCACTGCTACTGGGCATGGGTTAAATGCGGAGGACAAATTCCTATGTGTGCGCAAGCATACAATGGCCATCTATGCATTAAATATTTATATATATTTAACTTGAGCTGACTTTTTTCCATAACATTCCATTTCCATTATCATGCACTGATAGAGGCAAATTCTTTACTTCTCATTCAAAACTTTGTAGACTCCAAAAAAGTCACACTGAAATACTGCTTGTGTAATTTACATGACTTTCTCTATTTTTCTTACAGGTTGAACATTTATCAGGAAGCTGAAATCCATTTTACAGATAAACTGATCTCCATCAGCTCACAATGAGCCCTAAACCAGGAAAACCATATCAGTGCTCTGAGTGTGGAAAATGGTTCCGTTATAAATCAGAGCTCACAAGTCACCAGAGGAGTCACACTGGAGAGAAGCCGTTCCCATGCTCTGAATGTGGCAAATGCTTTACTACTCGTTCAGAACTTCTTATATATCACAGGATCCACACTGGAGTGAAGTAATTTTCATGTCCTGATTGTGACAAGTGCTTTACACAGCATACAAGCCTGCTTAGACATCAGAGGACTCACACTGGAGAGAAGCCATATTCCTGTCCTGATTGTGACAAGTGCTTTACACAACGTAGTAACCTACTCTCACACCAGAAAATTCACACTGGAGAGAAACATTTTCATGTCCTAAGTGTGACAAGTGCTTTACACGGCATTCAAACCTGCTTGCACATCAGAGGATTCACCTTTTTTAAGGTATGGAAGGTGACAAGTGTTTTAGTCGAAGTGTGAATTTCCAGCTCCACTCCATGATTCATAATTATAGGGCACACACTGGAGAGAAGCCATATCAATGTTGTGACGTGGTGAAGGTCATGCACATAAATCACAGCTGACAAGACACCAAAGTAGTCACCTCGCCACAAATGCAATATGTCTTATACCAGAAAATTCAAACCCCAGAAACCTCAATGTTCTTGGGTTTTTATATTCCACTTCCTGTTTACACAAGAAACCCAAGCTCACTGTTATTAAATACATATTGGGTGAAAATTAACTGGGGGGTTCATTCAGTGATTATAGTCCATAGGAAATAAAACCATAATCAAATGTAACAAGAAAAAAGGAAAGAGTAGAGGTGAGTATATAATAAAATACTGCGCATCTACTTAGCTAAGAATAACCAAGTAATATGTACTCAAAGCTCTCCAAATATTTAACTTACATTTTTTAATTTTTAAAAGGCTACAAATTGTGCAAATACATTTTTTTCCACATAGTTCACCCAATAATATTGAAAAATTACAAACAGAACATTCTATGTAAAATCCTAAACTGCTGAAAAAAACCAATATATAATTTTTTTCTGGGAAATCCCTGGACATTCCTGGACATGTATAGCACAAAATGTTGAAAAATGGCTTGGCAACAGAGGGTGACAATGTCGCTAGGTAGGTTGGCAGTTAAATTGATTTGAGTTTGACATTTTTCATTAAAATAAACTGCATAATACTTCACCTTACGGGATATTCCAGGGTTGTCATTGCCAATAGCAACCCTGATCTTGACACTATATCTAGTATTGTATTCACTGTGCTGCAGTTATCTTTTATTTATTATTGCAATCATTTTTATGTAGCAATTATTTCAGAGTTCTTACCAGCCTCTGCTTGTCCATAACAATTCCAAGCGTGTCACTGATTTGGGCGTATCATTTTCAATTTTGCTTATTGTGTAATACTTGTATATGCTTATATGTGCTCTTTAGGATAAGCATTCCTCCTTTGTACAGTCTATGCCTGGTATGTTAGCTCACATATTCTGATTGTTTGGTCACGCTGTACATTGCAATGGCCCGTGTAGGTACTTCCCCTTCCCTTCACCTTTATCACTTGCATACATGTCCATTTCTTACCTCCCCTATTCTTTACTGATCACCAGTGTGGGTCCTCTGGTGTCTAAGCAGGTGTGCACCTGTGGTAAAGCACTTGCTACACTCAGGGCAGGAAAATGGCTTCTCCCCAGTGTGAACCCTCTGGTGTATAAGAAGGCTTCCAGGTGTGTAAGCAAGTCTCTGCGAATTGTAAAACATTTGCCACATTCAGAACATGGAAATGGCTTTTCTCCAGTGTGAATCCTTTGGTGTAGTAGCAGGTGTGAACTCCGTGTAAAGCTTTTGCCACATTCCGTACACGGGAATGGCCTCTCTCCAGTGTGAACCCGCTGGTGTGTAAGCAACTGTAGACTACTTGTAAAGCATTTGCCGCATTCAGCACATGAGAATGGCTTCTCTCCAGTGTGACTCCTCTGGTGTATCCGCAGGTGTTGAGACTGTGTATAGCACTTGTCACATTCAGAGCATGGGAATGGCTTCTCTCCAGTGTGAACTCTCTGGTGACATGTGAGGTTTGACTTCCGACTGAAACATTTCCCACACTCAGAGCACTGATATGGCTTCACTCCTTTGGGGCTCATCATGGGCTGTTGGAAAACAACTGATCTGTAATTAATTTTGCTTTTCTGTTAAATGATCAACCTGCAAAGTAAAAACAATACATTGTGTTAATAACAGAAGCAGTGGGCAAAACAAGAACAAAAGCAGTGCTTACAAGATGGCGCCTAAAATTACAAGATGGTGCCTGAAATGGCTGCCTGGCGAGGAGCTCCGTCCAACTGAGCTCTGGTTACTACTCCTTCCCCACTTCTGTCCTCTCCTTTACACCCAACTACAGGGCAACTGCTAGCTGATCACCCCTGATCATCAGAATACCACAAATAACAAGCAGAGTGGTGATCCGAGAAGCATCAGGGTCAGTTCAACCACACGGAGTAGATGCCATCAGGCACCCCACTACCGTCTGGATGCATCGTGATCAAGGAATACGAGGAGGATATAGCTCTAGTTTCATCAGTAAGTCTCTGGTTGCCGGCGGCAGTGCAAAGTCAACTGACATACCTCGCTCCAGTGGTGAGTTCAGTGCGTCTGTTGGCATCAGGCTACGACCATGTCAGCAGCCAGACCTCTGCAGCCGCTCCAGTGGTAAGCCCCTGGTGGCCAGTGGCGGTATGTGACCTTGACAGCCTGGGGAGTGGTTGTTTCTGCAACAGCAGCAGTTTGTCAGCAGTCATCCAATCCCCCCAATGATGATTGGTTAGGACACACACAGCGCAGCAATGGGGAGCACTTAACTTAACTGTCATTATGTGACAGTTTGGTTGTGACTGAATTATTTAGCATAGCTGCACATTGATTTATACAGTAGGGCAATGTTTTTGGAAATAGTAACCCCCAGGTATATTAAGCTACTTCGCACCCATTGCAAACCTACTATCTTTTTAAATTTCCATTATTCATGTGACTGTAAATTTATCAGGAGACTTACGGATTTCTGTGGCTAAAAACATATACAAATCTATATCTAAAAGAATATTGACATGCAAATACTGTACAGCAGAACAAATATACAACTATAACTCATTCTAAATAGTATAATAGCTCGCACATATAACTTCACAATTATAGAATAAACAACTACCTTGCATGGGAGAATATGGGGATCCTTAAGAAGTTCTCTTGAATCTGTGATTCATTAGAGTGACTGACCCTGGCCTCACTTTATATTGCCTATACAAACACTCCTCCCAGATGGCACAAAACAGATAATTAAACACTTCATCAACTGCAATAGCTCCCACATCATTTACCTGATAACATGCCCGTGCCAGAATTTTTATGTTGACAAAACAAACAGGAAGCTCAAGAACAGAGTGTGTGAACACATCAGAGATATAAAAAATAAAAACACTACGACACCCATAGGCAGACACTTCTCTCTAAGGCACGCATCAAACCCAAGAGATATCAGATTCCAAGTACTGGACAGATTACATGAAAACCAAAGAGGAGGAGACATACAGAGGCGCACACTTCAGACAGAGACAAGATGGATCACAAACTCAAGGCAACCAGACCACCAGGACTCAACAAAACATGATAGCAATAAAAATTCCACACACTTTCTCTCCCCCTCCCATTCTTATCAGCCCACCATTAATTGTTATAATCCCCCTGATTCTTATCTCACAGTATACGATTTTACGGCTTAGATATTTTTCATGTGTGTCAGCGTAAAAATAATTGTCACTCCTTTGTAGTTTTTTGCATAAATGTTTGTCACAGTTACAGATCTGTATTTTGCCTGAAGAAGAAGCTTGAACAACTTTGAAAGCTTGCATTTTCAATATTATTGAGTTAGCCAATAAATGGTATTACCTTAACCTTGGGTACCACTAGGTATTGGCCGGCCTATGTCAGCACCTGTTGGACCTGGCTTCTGATTATCCCAGTGCCAGTGAGTGTCACTTCTTACCACCATTTTTCCAGCACTCACCAGCATATTTATTCATTTTTGAAAGTTTTGACGCTGTATTTTTCTGTCGC
The DNA here is from genome assembly GCA_027917425.1 of Gastrophryne carolinensis. Lineage (NCBI taxonomy): Eukaryota > Metazoa > Chordata > Amphibia > Anura > Microhylidae > Gastrophryne > Gastrophryne carolinensis. The sequence goes on along the minus strand of CM051236.1, from coordinate 6,893,255 downwards.
TGGTGGCAGTTTTATCATTACAATTACAAGAAATCACTGCTGGGGACTAAGGGGACAAACTTTACATTGCGTTTAGGCTGCATTTTAGTTGTTGGTGTCCAAATTACACATCGTTAAGCAAAATAAGCCATTTAAAATCAAGTTTAACCCCCCGAAAAAAAACATTTTGTGACATCTAATAATATAATATATTAATTATATATATATATATATATATATATATATATATATATATATATATATATATTATTAATAATAAGCATTAAACACTTCAATCCAGTTCTGCCCATTGTGCCCTATGGGATCTTGATCTACAGTGGCAGGTAACAAATGACGCTGCTTCAACCACAACAACCCGCACTGCTACCTTGCTGAAGCATGGAAAGGGGCCTCTGCTGCATCTCATGCATTACAAGGGGATCAATATAAATGAAGGCTTGTGTGTTGTGTGTATCATCTTTGGACACTGTGGTAAAGGCTGTAGCATCATTATATTTGAGAATATTGATTCTAGGCCAGCAGAGCCAGTCTGTGTGTGTTCACCAGTGTCTCTGGGCTTGTCTGGCCTGGCTGACATCTGTGTTGTTTCTGTGATCTCTGTGTATTGGCAATGGAACAGGTGTGAGGAGGAAGCTTTTGGCCTGATGTTTACTGTGTGGCTGGGATGTGCTGCCAGCACTGAGGTATCACAGGAGTATTTGGAAGCCAGGGTGGTGAGATTACAGGTGCAGAGATGTTTTAGTACCCGCCTGTCTGTGTGGGAGTGATGAGAAAATCTGCAGTAGGTTTCAGCTGAAATGTGCTGCGCTTTTGTAATTGTATGCCGAAATCCGACAAATCCGACACAATATTGACTCCCCCACTGGCAGCAGGCTATACCTGGCATAGTGCACCTATGTGCCTCTTGGAAACCTTGGAGCGGGGCACTTTTCAGATCACTGCTGCCCTCCACAGCGGCATCAGCCAGGTGACCATGAAGCAAGTGACCTAAGAAGTGACCTAAGAAGTGAGAGAAATGATACTAAAATAAAAAAATGTAATCAGACCTTAAGCGCTGAAGCAAACCATGCCAATCATAAAAGCAAAGTACAAGATTATCGCTAGCTCAAACTTTTTTAACATAATTTGGTTCTAGACAGGAAGAGCCATTTTTGGCGGATGCCCATATTGTGTAGGACACAGCTAGTGTGGATTTATTTTTTGGAGACCATTTGTGGGCTGTGCAGCATCTCCCCTCTTGGATGGGTATACTTAGCTTTTCAGCATCAAGCTTCAGTCACACACAAACACAATTGCTGTGTGGAATGATGTGTAAAGAACATTTTAATTTCAGAACTATTTTCATTTAAAAAGAAAGTGTTAATAAACATTATAAAAAGAATTGTGATGTGTAATAAAGCTGTGTGAGTAATATGGGTGAAAAAGAACGCTGCTGCAGATTGGTTAGGAAAAAAGAACAGCATGGATACACGCTGCTTCTACAGCGCCCTCCACACATCACATTTATCAATGCTGGACAGGATACTACAGCGTCACTTGTCCAGTGCCAAAGCTAGGTTAGCGGCAGACACTCTTTTGCGCCATAGTCTTGATGCTAGTCTTAAATCAGCCTCTTAATCTGTGAACTGTGAGCATTAGTGGGTCATCATATAGCAGTTACATAGCATTGTTTGATACTGTGATATACCCTGATAATTTTCTATCTTCCTAACTTTTTCCTTGAATGTAGCAATTTTTGCACTTTCTTGTCAGTAATGGAAATGCAGGACCTAGATGTTACAAAAACTAGTTTTTGGGGGGGGGTTAAAATTAATTTTCAAAGGCTTCTTTTGCTTAACTATGAGTAGTTAGCAGCCTAAACGCAATGTAAATGTTGTCCTCTTTGTCCCCAGCAGTGATTTCCTCTAATTGTAATGATGAAACAGCAGCGGAAAAATGCAGCGACAAAAATTTCGAGGAGGAAAAAAGTCATAAATATACTGGGGAGTGCCGGAATAACGGAGGTACAAAGTGACGCTCGCTGGCACTGGGATAATCAGCTGCTGGATCCAACAAGCACTGACATATGCCGGCCAATACCTGGTGCAACTATCAAAGCTAATAAGTTAGAATTCTGCAAAGTGACTGCTAGCACCAATGTAGACCACAATGCAGCACCAGATAAGACAAAAATGTTGAAGCTCTGTAACTGGCGCTGAAACCACAAGAAAGAATCTAAATGGCGCACATCATAAATAAGGCCCAGCATTTGTATCCATTACATTTTGTCAGATTAATACAATTTACACGATTATACTTACTAGTAAGCCCACCTAAAAAGCCCCAGTGATATAATGCTGGGGGCAAGTGTCTCAATGGATTCATTCTGCCCCTCAAACAACGTGTTATGTTAATGTGGTGTTATCTGGTTATTTCACTGGTTCTTTGGTTCTTTTTATAACCCAACAGTATGTTGAATTCATCAGCAATGCAGCAAAATAAACACTGGCAATAGGGAGGAGCCTTATTTGAATACAATAGACGAGACTCTCATCATTATCATAGAAATGAAGAGACACAATAACTGACACAATGGACTGAAACTGGGAACAAAATATAATGATCTCATTGTGATACTTAACTAGAAAACACAAGTGTAAAGTATGTATGATTTGTATGAGATATGTATATGTATTTCACCTGGCTTGTTGAGGGATCATAGTTAATGCCCAGGGATTGTGTCCATACCAAGGTGCAACAAGTATGTAGGGGAATGGAAGAAGGAATGGGACAGGAAAATCCCCAAAGAGCAGAGACCGATTTTTTTATTATTTATTTAATTATATTTAATGCCCTCTTCTACGTCTGTAGAGCTTTACTATGTAGTAATTAGAGACAGGGTAAAACATATAGTACACAGACAATGAATGAACCAATGCCAGAAATTACAATGAAAACACTATGAGATTGGGACACAATAGGAAAGAGTCTGACCCCTTTGAGTTACAGAATCAGAAACCAGAACCGTGAATCAAAGCCAAATCCAGCTCAGTTTGTCCCATCTCCATAACTATACCAACCTTATCTATGTATTATATAGTATATAAGTAGCCACATAGTGAATGTGATTATTGTCACTATGGATATACATAATTTATTCAGTGAACTGTGAGGATTAGTGGGTCATCATATAGCAGTTACCTGGTGATGTTTGATACCATGATATACCCTGATCATTGTCTGTCTTCCTAACTTTTTCCTTGAATGTAGCAATTTTTGCATTTGCTTTTGCTTCCATTTTCTGTCTTTATAAACAGAAGACTAACCACAATGTCCAGAGGTGATATTGCTCAGGATACCTGCCTTCCTGTATCTTGCTTGTACAGCTGTTATCTCATATCAGTCATGTGATGTTACATTGTCTTATCTTATGAAGCAAAGACTTTGATCATTACAATATAACTGTCCTAGAAAAGACTTTGAAAACTATGGACTCAATTCAATAACTTCCCACCCAGTCACATCAAATAGAAGGAATTATATAATGACACGCAGACCAAATTTCAGTCTTGATTTAATAAGAATTGTAAAAAAATCTCATGTTAGTAAAAGTTCACTTTATGAGCAAATTGCCTGACAATGTCACTGTTAGTGAATCACCCGCTAGGGAAACAATGACAGTCAATGGCATTTTTTTACCTGCTAAGAAAAGTAGAGAACGTTTTACTCCACTTTGCAATGTAGTAAAAAGTGCCATTAACTTATCTGGCTTTTTTTAATAAAGTGATTTTTTACTACCATGACAATTGTTTCTATTCTTATTGAATCGAGGTTGATATTTTGGCCTGTGTAAAATTTCTTCTATTTGATGTGAGGGGGTGGGAAGAAACTCCTTTCCACACTAGCACCCAGCACTATATCACTTGAGCTTTTTTAGGTCTCATTACTATTAAGTAATAATTAAATAATAATTGTGAAAATATTAACAACTCGACAAAATTTACCAGATGAAAATTGTGCGCATCCTAGTTTAGGATCTTTTACTATAAAGCTGTTACACTTCTGCAATCAATGACTGCAACTTATTTATTTCCCAGTTTCAGTCTATTGTGTTCATTATGGTGTCATGCAATTTCTTTGTTAATGATGAGAGTCTCATCTATTGTGTTTCAAATAAAGATTCTCCCTCCCTTTTGTCTCCTTGCTGCAATGCTAATGAATCTGTCATACTGCTGGGTGAGAAACAAAGCCCAGTGAAACTCCCCAGACGACATTAACATACCTTTACTTATTAAGATTCATTCCATTCAGCCAATCCAAAGCCGCCTCATGTTAGAGAATGTTTGTACAGACAATATAAGGTGAGGCCGGCTCAGTCACAGCAATAGCAGACGGGTCAGGAGAGCGGCGAGGGGATCCCCATACTGCCCTATACCAGGTAGATATGACTTCTGTTACTATTAGGTTATATGTGATGGTTATTATCATGTCTGGGTGAATGATTTGGCTGTGTCTGGTGATATTGTGCTCCATAGTATAAACATGACATGTTATTGTGTGTCATAAAGATGTGGGATTATTTGGGGCTGACATAGTTACATAGTTACATAGTTAATACGGTTGAAAAAAGACATATGTCCATCAAGTTCAACCAAGGGTGTTGGGGTCGGGGAAGTTATTTTTTATTTCATAGGGGAAGCTATTTATTTTATTTTTTTTTATTGATAACCACTAGTAGTAACTGTTAATGTTATTTTCTTCAAAATAAGCATCTGATCCTTTTTTGAAGCTGTCAGCGGTTGATGCTGTAACAAGCTTCTGTGGGAGGCTATTCCATAGATTTATAGTTCTTATGGTAAAAAACGATTGTCGCCTCCGGAGACTAAATTTCTTTTTTTCCAATCGAAGGCAGTGCCCTCCTTGTCCTTAGAGAGGATTTTTTGTGAAATAGTGTTCCCCCATATTTTTTGTATGGTCCATTTATATATTTATATAAGTTAATCATGTCCCCCCGCAATCGCCTCCTCTCAAGACTAAACAGATTTAATTCTCATAATCTTTCCTCATAACTAAGATCTTTCATTCCCTTTATTAGTTTGGTGGCTCCTCTGCTCCCTTTCCAGAGTCAGGGCGTCCTTTCTATGATTAGGTGCCCAGAACTGGACGGCATATTCCAGGTGAGGGCGCACCAGTGCCTTGTAAAGAGGCAAAATTACTCTATCCTATGATTCCAGGCCTCTTTTAATGCACGATAGTATCTTGGTGGCCTTGGAAGCAGCTGCTTGGCATTGCATGCTGTTATTTAGTCTTTGATCTACCAGTACCCCCAGATCCTTCTCAACAAGTGACTCTCCCAGTTTTACTCCCCCGAGGATATATGTGGCCTTCAGGTTATTAGACCCCAAGTGCAGGACTTTACATTTTTCCACATTGAACTTCATTTGCCAAGTGGATGCCCAGACACTCAATGTGTCATTATTTTATATTATGAAGCAAAGTCTTTGATAATTACAATATAATTGTCCCAGGTGAGAGTTAGGTCCTGATTTATGAAGCACGTCTGCCAGACTATGCCGAAAGCAAATTCGAGTAATGCTAAATATAATTTATGTCTGACTTTTTTATACCCAAACATGAATTGTTTTAAATGTTTATGTGATAAAATCACAACATGTTCAGCCTATAAATTACACTGATTGGACATGAGAAACACAAAAAACATACTGTCCAGGGTTGAGCCAGAGACAGAGTCAGGTCAGGTCGGGTCAGGTCATGACGACGTCCTTGAGCAGCAGCAGCACTCGGGCGGCAGGAGCAAAGCTCCTCCTACTCCATCTCCTCCTCCTTCCTACAAAAGGTGAATAGGAAACCTCCTTGAGGTAATTTAAACTTAAAGAAAGAAAGAAAGGAATGAAGAGGCCAAGCTCGGTGAGTTGGAGATTTCTCATGCCAAGTACAGACTCAGTGCATCCAAAGGCAAGTTTTTCTTGGATAAAAAGTATAATATAAATAGAGCAAATTCAAAGATTCCCAACATGTGAGAAAGTGTTACACTAGCTGACAATTATGGAATTTAGACTCTATGTGTGTTCTATTTTCCAGACATGTATTGCTATGAGTGAAATACTCTTTTATTGTTTTTGCCAGTCACCTGTCTGGTTTTCTCAGTTACAAATTAGCAATAATGTGTTGTGCCATGTCATGCATTGAGAGTAGAACAATGGGAAGAAATCAGAAAATACAATTTAGAGTATACAGTACACCACATACAGTGTATACTGAACACTCTAGGATACGGGCGCTGCCATCTTGTCACAGAAGCCTCGAATACTGAGGAGAGACGAGGGGGACAACACACAGGGGGCAGGTTATAGCTGTGCTTTGCACAGACAGAGCAGATCTTGGACCAGGAAAAGGACAGCAATCCCAGAATGCAGAGCAGCACAGTCAGTAGGTGCAGGCAGGCTGAGACTCCATGGGCCACCCTCTTGGATGTTTAAAGGCTCAGAAAACGTAGTAGGTGCAGGTAGGATGATTTTTTTTATGTTGGGCAATCTGTATGTACAGGGTGGGGGGGGCGAAAGTGAGGCTCCACCCCCTCCATTCATTGTCATTGTTGTGTGTGGCAATTATGTCATTGCCACGCCTATGCAATGACTGTTCTTCTGTCATCGCACAAAGAAGAACAGCAAAACAATAGTGTTCCAGGACTACTTGAAAGTGAAAATATCCATTTCTAGCTCTACACCCTAAGAAGGAAGTATCGGCAGTATCATAAATGGACAATATTAATTATATTATTTATCAATAATAATAATATTGAAAGGAAATTCTTTCTGTTAAAATCACATTCAACTTTATTGTTTTTCAGTCTAAAAACTGCAGCATACAAAATATGAAAATGTAAACAAACCCTGTGCAATGCCATTTCCTGCATGTTATCAGAGTCCCTATGGCACATAATGGCCTCGATTCAATAAAGGTAGAAAATAATTCTCATGGTAGTAAAAGATTCAATTCATGAGAAAAAAGCCTGAGAATGTCACTGTTACTGAATCACTAGATAAAAAGACAATGAATATCAATGGCACTTTTTTACTCTTAAGAAAATTAGAGAAGTGTTTACTCCTTTCTACACTGTAGTAAATGCTGCCATTGACTTTCATTGTCTTTTTCTAGTGATTCAGTAACAGTGATATTCTCAGGCTTTTTTCTCATGAATTGATTTTTTTACTACCATGAGAATTTTTTTCTACCTTTATTGAATCGAGGCCATTGTGTGTAATGATCTGTTTCATCATGAGTGATGATTTTTCAAGGTGAAATCACAACATGTTCAGCCTATAAATTACATTGATGAAAAATAGAACAGTCATATGACTTTCTATGTGTCTCTATAACAACATATGTGCACAGGATAAATAATTATTAGGCATCATATTGTCAATGCTGTAGCATCAACATGTGACAAATAGAAGATGAGGATTCCATTTTTATTAGGCTGCAAGGCTTCATTAAAAAAGCGGAATATATAAATAAGAATCCTTCTTGAGGGAAATTAAACCTCCAGAAAGAAGGAAAAGAATGAAGAGGCCGAGCCCGGTAAGTTGGAGATTTCTTATGGAAAGTTGGAGCATCAAAAGCCAAAGGCAATTTAACAAATTCTTCTCAGAGAAAAAAGTATATTTTCAATAGAACATATTAAAAAACATGTGACAAAGAGGACAATTTTAATGTTACAATAGAAGCCCATTATGGAATTTAGTGTATATGTGGTTTCTCACTGAAGCCCAAAAAGCCCAAACACCAGATCCTCAGACAATGGGCAATATATTATCTTCTCTGTGGTGTTTCTGTAGAAATAAGTCAAACCAACTGAACTCTGATATGTATAAGTACCATATAACTAACAATAAGATTAGAGCACATCAATTCTGAATATAATCCTTCCCCCTGGTCACAATAATTTACCAGGCCCAGCAAAATATTATCTAATTGTTTTGCTTGTTGTTAGAAACCAATTTTCCTGGTGTGAAGTTTGGTGCTTCTGTAGGGCACATTGTAGGCACGGCGGTGTGACTCCTTTGGTGTCTTGTCAGCTGTATTTTATATGCGTAACCTTCACCACACTCAGCACATCGATACGGCTTCTCTCCAGTGTGTGTCCTATAATGACCATTTAATACTTTCTTGGTTCTAAAACCTTTGCCACATTCTAGGCATGAATATGGCTTCTCTCCTGTATGGATCATGGAGTGGAATTTGAGATGAGCAATTCGACTAAAACACTTGTTACATTCCAAACATCGAAATGGATTTTCCCCAGTGTGAGTCCTCTGGTGTCTGACCAGGTGAGAACGTTGTGCAAAACACTTGTCACACTCAGGACAGGAAAATGGCTTCTCTCCAGTGTGAGTCCTCTGGTGACACGTGAGCTCTGACTTAGAACTACACAATTTTCCACACTCAGAGCACTGATATGGCTTTACTCCACTGTGCATCCTCTGGTGTCTAGTAAGTTTTGAATGATTAATAAAGCATTTTCCACATTCAGCGCATGGGAATGTTTTCTCCTCAGTGTGACTCTGGTGACATGTGAGCTCTGAATTAAATTGAAACCATTTTCCACACTCGGAGACTGATGGCTTCACTTCTGTAGGACTCATCACGGCCTGATGGAGATCAATTTATCTGTAAAATGTATTACAGCTTCCTGTTAAATTTTCAGCCTGTAAGAAGAATACAGAAAGTCATGTAAATTAAACAAGCATCAAACAGAAGAAATTATATAATGACACACAGAACAAAATATCAACCTCAATTCTAAAAAAATCTCATGGTAGTAAAAAAACATATTATGAGATAAAAGCCTGAGAATTCCATTGTTACTGAATCATCAGCTCTGAAGACAATGAAAATCAAAGGAAAGTTTTATTACAGTATAAAAAAAGAACTAAACAATTCTCTATTTTTCTTAAGAGTATAAAAGTTCCACTGACTGTCATTGTCTCTCTAGCTGGTGATTCATTAACAGTGACATTCTCAGGTTCATAAAGTGAATGTTTTACTACCATGGGAATTGTTTCTTATTATTTTCATTCTCTTAAACTATGGCTATATGATGACCCGTCCGTTCACATATTAAAATATAGTAAATTAATAAATGGTTCCTAATCTGCAGCCTATCTTTAGTGGACGTGCTCAGAATTACGTCTGTAGCATCTGTAACTAAATTAGATTTTTCTATGGCAACCCACCTACGTCTTTCTTTCATACAAAATAGAGCTGTGAAATTCTTGCTACAGTTATACTGCACTAAATGAGCTAAATGTGGGAATTTTTGGTTTCAAGATTTAGGATCACTTACATCTAAAGTAATATAATATCTTTTTTAGAAATCACATGTGCATAGACCTCTTTAGATCGGCCAATTTACTGTATTATCTCATAAAAAGGTTACCCAACGGCTAATTAATAGTATATTATTATGTCCTGCAACATATCACCCAAAAGTATTCCAAGTCTCATGTTGTAGGACCTATAAACACAATCAGCACATAAAAACAATAATACATGAAGGATTATAAACTCCACCTAATCCCACATCCGGATGACACACAATAAAATGTTATGTTTATACTATGCAGCACAATATCACCAGACATAGCCAAATCATTTACCCAGACATGATAATAACCATCACATATAACCTAATAGTAACAGAAGTCATATCTACCTGGTATAGGGCAGTATGGGGATCCCCTCGCCGCTCTCCTGACCCGTCTGCTATTGCTGTGACTGAGCCGGCCTCACCTTATATTGTCTGTACAAACATTCTCTAACATGAGGCGGCTTTGGATTGGCTGAATGGAATGAATCTTAATAAACAAAGGTATGTTAATGTCGTCTTACTGGGGAGTTTCACTGGGCTTTGTTTATCCCCCAGCAGTATGACAGATTTATTAGCATTGCAGCAAAAGGGAGGGAGGAGCCTTATCTGAAACACAATAGGTTAGACTCTCATCATTATCATAGAAATCACATGATGCCGTAACTGACACAATAGACTGAAACTGGGAAGAAATTAGGTGCAGTCACATGTTCATAGTAAAATATCCTAAACTTGAACACACAGCATTTGTATCCATTACATTTTGTTAGATTGGAGCATTTTTTCACAATATACATGTTATTAATAGTGATGAGCGAGTAGTATTCGACCGAGCCGGTATTAGATCGAATACTACGCTGTTCGTCATACTCGATTTCGATCGAGTACAGCGGCGATGGCGCACTCACAATTCGTTTCCCCTCCCACCTTCCCTGGCGCGTTTTTTACACCAATCACCATGCAGGGGGGGTGGGACAGGTCCTGGGAGGACGCTGGCATCGCGAAAACGGCGTCTACACGCATTGGCTGGAAAAACCATGTGACCTCGAATATACAAAACTCAGCACTTCCTCTTCGTCAGCATTAGCAGCTTGAACTTAGTGAGGGACAGACGCTCACAGCAGGGAAAGACAGGCTGTCGCTGGCAGGGCCCCAGAAGCTCGGAATATCGCTTTTACCACCATCTATACCAGCTACCAGAAGACAAGACAGTCCTTAAGAGCCCTTATTAGGGCTGCTACGCTGAACAGTATATAGCTCATTTTCTATTTAGTCAGGCAGGGCCCCAGAAGCTCAGAATATACCTTTTACCACCAGCTACCAGAAGACAAGACAGTCCTTAATAGCCCTTATTAGGGCTGCTACGCTGAACAGTATATAGCTCATTTTCTATTTAGTCAGGCAGGGCCCCAGAAGCTCAGAATATACCTTTTACCACCATATATACCAGCTACCAGAAGACAAGACAGTCCTTAATCCCTTATTAGTGCTGCTATGTTGAACAGTATATAGCTCATTTTCTATTTAGTCAGGCAGGGCCCCAGAAGCTCAGAATATACCTTTTACCACCATATATACCAGCTACCAGAAGACAAGACAGTCCTTAATCCCTTATTAGTGCTGCTATGTTGAACAGTATATAGCTCATTTTCTATTTAGTCAGGCAGGGCCCCAGAAGCTCAGAATATACCTTTTACCACCATATATACCAGCTACCAGAAGACAAGACAGTCCTTAATCCCTTATTAGTGCTGCTATGTTGAACAGTATATAGCTCATTTTCTATTTAGTCAGGCAGGGCCCCAGAAGCTCAGAATATACCTTTTACCACCATATATACCAGCTACCAGAAGACAAGACAGTCCTTAATAGCCCTTATTAGGGCTGCTACGCTGAACAGTATATAGCTCATTTTCTATTTAGTCAGGCAGGGCCCCAGAAGCTCAGAATATACCTTTTACCACCATATATACCAGCTACCAGAAGACAAGACAGTCCTTAAGAGCCCTTATTAGGGCTGCTACGCTGAACAGTATATAGCTCATTTTCTATTTAGTCAGGCAGGGCCCCAGAAGCTCAGAATATACCTTTTACCACCATATATACCAGCTACCAGAAGACAAGACAGTCCTTAATAGCCCTTATTAGGGCTGCTACGCTGAACAGTATATAGCTCATTTTCTATTTAGTCAGGCAGGGCCCCAGAAGCTCAGAATATACCTTTTACCACCATATATACCAGCTACCAGAAGACAAGACAGTCCTTAATCCCTTATTAGTGCTGCTATGTTGAACAGTATATAGCTCATTTTCTATTTAGTCAGGCAGGGCCCCAGAAGCTCAGAATATACCTTTTACCACCATATATACCAGCTACCAGAAGACAAGACAGTCCTTAATAGCCCTTATTAGGGCTGCTACGCTGAACAGTATATAGCTCATTTTCTATTTAGTCAGGCAGGGCCCCAGAAGCTCAGAATATACCTTTTACCACCATATATACCAGCTACCAGAAGACAAGACAGTCCTTAATCCCTTATTAGTGCTGCTATGTTGAACAGTATATAGCTCATTTTCTATTTAGTCAGGCAGGGCCCCAGAAGCTCAGAATATACCTTTTACCACCATATATACCAGCTACCAGAAGACAAGACAGTCCTTAAGAGCCCTTATTAGGGCTGCTACGCTGAACAGTATATAGCTCATTTTCTATTTAGTCAGGCAGGGCCCCAGAAGCTCAGAATATACCTTTTACCACCATATATACCAGCTACCAGAAGACAAGACAGTCCTTAAGAGCCCTTATTAGGGCTGCTACGCTGAACAGTATATAGCTCATTTTCTATTTAGTGAGGCAGGGCCCCAGAAGCTCAGAATATACCTTTTACCACCATATATACCAGCTACCAGAAGACAAGACAGTCCTTAATCCCTTATTAGTGCTGCTATGTTGAACAGTATATATCTCATATCCTATGTAGTCAGGCAGGGCCCCAGAAGCTCAGAATATCGCATTTACCACCATATATACCAGCTACCAGAAGACAAGAGAGTCATTGAGAGCCCTTATTAGGGCTGCTATGTTTTAAAAATTGTGTGGAGGCCCAAGAGCTGAGACCTTTTAAAAATTGTGTGGAGGCCCAAGAGCTGAGACCTTTTAAAAATTGTGTGGAGGCCCAAGAGCTGAGACCTCTCAAACATTGTGTGGAGGCCCAAGAGCTGAGACCTCTTAAAAATTGTGTGGAGGCCCAAGAGCTGAGACCTTTTAAAAATTGTGTGGAGGCCCAAGAGCTGAGACCTCTCAAACATTGTGTGGAGGCCCAAGAGCTGAGACCTTTTAAAAATTGTGTGGAGGCCCAAGAGCTGAGACCTTTTAAAAATTGTGTGGAGGCCCAAGAGCTGAGACCTTTTAAAAATTGTGTGGAGGCCCAAGAGCTGAGACCTCTCAAACATTGTGTGGAGGCCCAAGAGCTGAGACCTTTTAAAAATTGTGTGGAGGCCCAAGAGCTGAGACCTTTTAAAAATTGTGTGGAGGCCCAAGAGCTGAGACCTCTTAAAAATTGTGTGGAGGCCCAAGAGCTGAGACCTCTTAAAAATTGTGTGGAGGCCCAAGAGCTGAGACCTTTTAAAAATTGTGTGGAGGCCCAAGAGTTGAGACCTCTTAAAAATTGATTGTATTAAGCCTAAGAGGTGAGCCATAATTTTTTTCATTAATACAGCAATTCTACGGCGGTTAAGGAGGAGGAGGAGGAGGAGGAGGAGGAAATGGCACTTCATACAGATGGCACTTCACTCTTGGCTGCTTTCCACTGTTGTACAAGCAAAGTCCGGGTCAATCCACTTGCTGTTCATTTTGATTAGCGTCAGCCTGTCGGCACTGTCGGTTGACAGGCGGCTGCGCTTATCGGTTATAATGCCCCCGGCTGCGCTGAACACACCCTTTCTGATAGCACGCTGGCGGCAGGGCAGGCAAGCACCTCCAAGGTGTACAGGGACAGTTCCAGCCACGTGTCCAACTTGGAGACCCAGTAAGTGTAGGTCGCCGAGGGATCGGGGAGGACAGGGGTGTGGTCTGCCAGGTAGTCCCGCAACATCCGCCGATACTTGTCCCTCCTGCTGATAGCGGGCCCCGCAGTGATGGAAGTTGCACGAGGGGGTGACATGAACGTGTCCCACACCTTGGAGAGTGTTCCCCTGGTGGCTGTGGGCCTGATCGATGTTGTCAGACTCTGGGAGACACTCTCCTCTCTGCCGCCAGCGATGCTGGGTGGGAAAATCTGCATCATGTTCTGCAAGAGTTCCCTCTGGTATTCCAGTAATCGATTCGTCCTCTCCTCTACCGGAATAAAAGAGGAGAAGTTATCTTTATACCGGGGGTCCAGGAGTGCGAAGACCCAGTATAGTTTGTTCTCCAATATCCGGACAACACGTATGTCCCGGGAAAAGCAGCCCAGCATGAAGTCAGCCATGTATGCCAGACTCTGAGTAGGCATGACCTCACTGCCCCCACCAGAAGGATCATTTTCCATTTCCTCCTCTTCCTCCTCCTCTCCGCCCCATCCGCGCTGAACCAATGGGACGCACACAGCCTGACTGCTACCCTCGCCGCCAGCATCCTCTTCCACAGCCCCCTCCACGTTGTCCTCCTCCTCCTCATCCTCCTCCTGCAACTGCCACCGAGCAGCAGACAAAAGTGTGGTCTGACTGTCTACCTGCGTTGCGTCTCCTCCTACCCCCATCTCCTCTGTGTGCAATGCGTTCTCCCTTATTGCGATGAGCGATTCTTTAAGGACGCCTAGGAGCGGGATGGTTACGCTCACTATAGCGTCCTCGCTGCTGACCTTCTTAGTGGACTCCTCAAAGATACGCAATACATCGCATATGTCTGCCATCCATGGCCACTCGTGGTTGGCAAACTGAGGGAGCTGAGTTGGAGGCACGCGTGGATGCATCATCTGGTACTCCATCAATGCTTTCTGCTGCTCACACACCCTGGCCAACATGCAATAGGTGGAATTCCAGCGAGTGGGCAGGTCGCACAACAGCCGATGTTGAGGCAAATGGAGGCGTTGCTGGATTTTTTTTTAAGCTAGCAGCAGCTACAGTTGACTTCCGAAAGTGAGCGCACAAGCGCCGCACTTTGACCAGTAGCTCTGCCAGGTTGGGGTAAGTCTTTAGAAACTTTTGTACTACCAAATTAAAAACGTGGGCCAGGCATGGTACGTGATTGATTTCTGCAAGCTCCAGAGCCGCCACCAGGTTACGGCCGTTATCGCACACGACCATGCCTGGTCCTAGCTGCAGCGGCGACAGCCACATCTCTGTCTGCTGCAATATGGCGTGCCTCACCTCTGCGGCGCTGTGCTTCCTGTCGCCCAAGCTGATGAGCTTAAGCACCGCCTGCTGACGTCTCCCCGTGCCAGTGCTGCAACGCTTCCAGCTAGGGGCTGAGGGCGATGTTAAGGCAGAGGAGGAGGAGGAGGAGGAGGAGGAGGAGGAGGAGGAGGAGGAGGAGGATGAGGAGGAGGAGGATGAGGAGGAGGATGAGGAGGAGGATGAGGAGGAGGATGAGGAGGAGGATGAGGAGGAGGATGAGGAGGATGAGGAGGATGAGGAGGAGGAGGAGGAGGAGGAGAAGGAGGGGGGTCTATCAGAACCTGTGCTGGCAATCTTGGGCGGGGGTGGTATGTAGGCCGTCCCTGTTTGCGACCCCGTCCCCGCTTCCACAACATTCACCCAGTGTGCCGTCAAAGAGATGTAGCGTCCTTGGCCGCAAGCGCTTGTCCACGAGTCGGTGGTCAAGTGGACCTTTGCGCTGACTGCGTACCTCAGGGTCCGCCTGATGTTACGCGACACGTGCTGGTGCAGGGCGGGGACGCCACACCGGGAAAAATAGTGGCGGCTAGGGACGGAATAGCGAGGTGCGGCAGCCGCCATCAGGTCGCGGAAGGCCTGCGTCTCCACAAGCCTAAACGGCAACATCTCCAGGGCCAGCAGTTTGGAGATGAGGCAGGTTAAGGCTTGGGCTTGGGGGTGACTGGAGGCGTACTTCCGCCTGCGGTTGAACGCCTGCGAGATGGACAGTTGATGGGACGAGGAGATGGAAGGTGCAGACGAAGATGCGGGGGAAGGTGGGGCTGAAGGAGAAGGCCCCAAAGTAGCCGAGGCAGAGGCAGATGTGGAGGTGTCCTGGCTGGAGGTCTGGACCGCAGTGGCAGCACACAACAAAGGGGAAGAGGCAGTGGCAGCAAGACGGGGCGCAGGTTGTATTGCGTTTGCTCTCTCCCACTCAGCCCAGTGCTTGAATTCCAAGTGACGGCGCATGCCTGAGGTGGTCAGATTGCTCTTCTCAGAGCCCCTACTCAGTTTTGAGTGGCAGATTGCGCAAACCGCGCTCAGTTTGTCATCCGCGCAAACGTTAAAAAATCTCCACACCACAGAAGTACGAGGCCTCGATGGGGGAGCTTCGCGCGACTGCCTGCTGCCGGGAAGAGCTTCGGCCCTGCTGGCTGTGGCCTGCCTTCTCTGTCTGGACTGTCCTCTGCCTCTGGACTGTCCTCTGCTTTTTGCTGCCTTATTCGGTGATGCGCAGACCGCATCTCCACTGCTTTCCCCGCTGGACATCACCCCTGTCCAAGTGGGGTCGGTCATTTCGTCGTCCACCACCTCCTCTTCCACTTCCTCTCTCTGCTCCTCCTCCTGCCCACTGGACATTCCAACAGCCTCCCTTGATGGCAACTGCATCTCATCATCATCATCGCTCATGATAGCAGATGCTGGTTCCGGGTCCACATCACTAGCAGATGGCGGATACTCAAGTGTTTGGGCATCACTACAAACAAATTCCTCTGCTAGCTCCTGGGATTCTTGCAGCACATCTGGAAAAGGACCCGAAAAGAGGTCCTGGGAGGGGTCAAGGTTGGGCTGACTCTGTTGGCCAGGTTTGGAGGAAGGAGGGTCAGAGTGAGACTGTGTGGATGACTGGGTGGTGGACAAGTGACTGGAAGCGTTATCGGCCATCCATTGCACCACCTGTTCACGCTGCTCAGGCCTTAACAGAGGTGTACCCCGCCCCCCGCATAACTGTCCCATAAAGGCAGGGAAGCTGGATGAGCGTAATGCTGGCTGCCCCTCACCAGCACGCATTGTATCCCCACTGGCTTCAACGCGGTTTGTGCCCCCACCAGCATTTCCGCGCCCCCGTCCTCGTCCACGTCCCTTTGCGCTAGCCCTCCGCATTTCAGACGTTTTACTTTTTTGGCCACGCGTTATGCCAAATATAAAAATATTTTTAAGAAGAACACCTGGCTATACAGCCGTATACTGCCAGAAGGTGAAATGGTGCCTATACGCACCGTGTATAAAACAGTGTTTTGTTGGCACAGAGGACACAAAACAGTAGTGCCAAATATAAATATATTTTTAAGAACACCTGGCTATACAGCCGTATACTGCCAGAAGGTGAAATGGTGCCTA
This sequence comes from Gastrophryne carolinensis, assembly GCA_027917425.1. Lineage (NCBI taxonomy): Eukaryota > Metazoa > Chordata > Amphibia > Anura > Microhylidae > Gastrophryne > Gastrophryne carolinensis. Next base: position 6,876,409 of record CM051236.1, on the reverse strand, counting down.
TATACGCACCGGGTATATAACAAGGTTTTGTTGGTAAAGAGGACACAAAACAGTAGTGCCAAATATAAAAAATATTTTTAAGAAAAACACCTGGCTATACAGCCGTATACTGCCAGAAGGTGAAATGGTGCCTATACGCACCGTGTATAAAACAGTGTTTTGTTGGCACAGAGGACACAAAACAGTAGTGCAAAATATAGTTTTGTATATAGGTGCTAATACACCACTGAAGTCTTTCTGTCCCTATTCCAGCATCAGCAGCTACCCCTCACTAAAGCAGCCGTTTTGAGCAGAGTGTATATAGTTTTGTATATAGGTGGTAATACACCACTGAAGTCTTTCTGTCCCTATTCCAGCAGCAGCAGCTACCCCTCACTAAAGCAGCCGTAGCTGCAGCACTAATAAGTGCTCAGCTCTTGGGCCTCCACACAATGTTTGAGAGGTCTCAGCTCTTGGGCCTCCACACAATGTTTGAGAGGTCTCAGCTCTAGGGCCTCCACACAATTTTTAAAAGGTCTCAGCTCTTGGGCCTCCACACAATGTTTGAGAGGTCTCAGCTCTTGGGCCTCCACACAATTTTTAAAAGGTCTCAGCTCTTGGGCCTCCACACAATTTTTAAAAGGTCTCAGCTCTTGGGCCTCCACACAATTTTTAAAAGGTCTCAGCTCTTGGGCCTCCACACAATGTTTGAGAGGTCTCAGCTCTTGGGCCTCCACACAATTTTTAAAAGGTCTCAGCTCGTGGGACTCCACACAATGTTTGAGAGGTCTCAGCTCTTGGGCCTCCACACAATTTTTAAAAGGTCTCAGCTCTTGGGCCTCCACACAATGTTTGAGAGGTCTCAGCTCTAGGGCCTCCACACAATTTTTAAAAGGTCTCAGCTCTTGGGCCTCCACACAATGTTTGAGAGGTCTCAGCTCTTGGGCCTCCACACAATTTTTAAAAGGTCTCAGCTCTTGGGCCTCCACACAATTTTTAAAAGGTCTCAGCTCTTGGGCCTCCACACAATTTTTAAAAGGTCTCAGCTCTTGGGCCTCCACACAATGTTTGAGAGGTCTCAGCTCTTGGGCCTCCACACAATTTTTAAAAGGTCTCAGCTCTTGGGCCTCCACACAATGTTTAAGAGGTCTCAGCTCTTGGGCCTCCACACAATTTTTAAAAGGTCTCAGCTCTTGGGCCTCCACACAATGTTTGAGAGGTCTCAGCTCTTGGGCCTCCACACAATTTTTAAAAGGTCTCAGCTCTTGGGCCTCCACACAATTTTTAAAAGGTCTCAGCTCTTGGGCCTCCACACAATTTTTAAAAGGTCTCAGCTCTTGGGCCTCCACACAATTTTTAAAAGGTCTCAGCTCTTGGGCCTCCACACAATGTTTGAGAGGTGTCAGCTCTTGGGCCTCCACACAATTTTTAAAAGGTCTCAGCTCTTGGGCCTCCACACAATTTTTAAAAGGTCTCAGCTCTTGGGCCTCCACACAATTTTTAAAAGGTCTCAGCTCTTGGGCCTCCACACAATTTTTAAAAGGTCTCAGCTCTTGGGCCTCCACACAATGTTTGAGAGGTCTCAGCTCTTGGGCCTCCACACAATTTTTAAAAGGTCTCAGCTCTTGGGCCTCCACACAATGTTTGAGAGGTCTCAGCTCTTGGGCCTCCACACAATTTTTAAAAGGTCTCAGCTCTTGGGCCTCCACACAATTTTTAAAAGGTCTCAGCTCTTGGGCCTCCACACAATTTTTAAGAGGTCTCAGCTCTAAGCTTCCCTTACTGCTGGGGTGACACACTGTAACAAACCTCCTCCTGTAAGCTTCCCTGACTGCTGGGGTGACACACTGTAACAAACCTCCTCCTGTAAGCTTCCCTTACTGCTGGGGTGACACACTGTAACAAACCTCCTCCTGTAAGCTTCCCTTACTGCTGGGGTGACACACTGTAACAAACCTCCTCCTGTAAGCTTCCCTGACTGCTGGGGTGACACACTGTAACAAACCTCCTCCTGTAAGCTTCCCTGACTGCAGGGGTGACACACTGTAACAAACCTCCTCCTGTAAGCTTCCCTTACTGCTGGGGTGCCACACTGTAACAAACCTCCTCCTGTAAGCTTCCCTGACTGCTGGGGTGACACAATGTAACAAACCTCCTCCTGTAAGCTTCCCTGACTGCTGGGGTGACACACTGTAACAAACCTCCTCCTGTAAGCTTCCCCTACTGCTGGGGTAACACACTGTAACAAACCTCCTCCTTTAAGCTTCCCTTACTGCTGGGGTGACACAATGACACAAGAGGACATGTCTGACCACATCTCACACACACACACACACACACACACACACACACAATGACAATTAGGGGTGGGGTCTATTTATTTTCCCCCTTGCCTATGCCATCTGTGGTTGTCATTAGGCAACGTGATTTTAAGGGGTGCAGAATTTTGTTCTTCTTTTTTGTACAGTTTGGCTTGGGGTCCATGGCAATGTAGAGGAAAGAAGGTTTCCTTGTCTTGTCTCACTTTACGTAGAAGTAATATTGTGTTTGGAGTGTATTGTTGAGAGGCTGTGATAGTGGCGTAATAGTGCGACTTGGGCGCGTTATATGCACCCAGACATGCTTCCCCTGCTGTCCCAGTTGCATTCCAGCAGTGTTGGCATCATTTTCTGATGTTTCAGGGTGGACTTGGTGACCTCCAAGTGGTCGAATTGAGATTTCCAAGTGTCGAGCATTTTTTTCCCATAGACTATAATGGGATTCGATATTCGGTCGAGTAGTCGAGTAACGCGGTCTATTCGAATCAAAATTCGAAATTTCGAATATTTCACTACTCGCTCATCTCTAGTTATTAAACCTATAAATTCTCCAGTGATAAAGTGCTGGGACTGGTGTCAAAATGGTTCTTCCCAACACCTCACATCAAACAGAAGAAATTATATAATGACACGCAGACCAATATATAGTTGCAAAGTCCCTTCTGGAACAATTATATTGCAATGATCAGATTCTTTTCTAGACCAAACACAATAGTATTGAGCTATGGAACTATATTATATTTCAGCTTGTTCCTGGTCCCTGGACAACCCGGTCAGTTTCCATAAAATATGATTCACATTAGACTCTGATTGAACCAAACTGAACCAATGATATTCTTATTGGTTCAAACATAAAATGAATGCAAACATCAGCATTACTGTTACATATCTAATCATAGTAATAGGAAATAGCATCTTCTTTGTATAGTTTTATGGTCACTTTATGTGATTCCTATGACTGACTGACCCCCGGCCTCACATTATAATGTCTCTACAAACATTCACTGACACGGAGAGACTTAGCTGAATTTATTTAATCTCTTACAGAGAATCATATTAAAGAGTTCCCACTAATACCATTATTATAATGTGCAGTATCTCCACCCCAGACACCCCAACTAAGCAATGTCTTGGGACAAGCATAAATGTATTGGAAAATTATCCTAAACATGTCATAAGATAAAGCAATGTAACATCACATGACTGATATGAGATAACAGCTGTACAAGCAAGATACAGGAAGGCAGGTATCATAAGCAATGTTACCTCAGGACATTGTGGTCACTAAAATAAAGGGTCTACTTTTGATGTAATTTTTTAAAGTGTATATTTTTATAAAATGTTATTTATTTTTTCCTTTGTTAATAAAGGTGAGTTTTATGGAAGCGTTTATCACTAACTGCAAGCATTTGCTATTGGCAACGTACAACACGTCTGTACACCAAGAAGAGAGGATTGTGTCCTGCACATACAGAGCACTGCCGCTATGACCATTGCTGAGGTGAGGAAGATCACTTAACCTTACACAGGCCGAGCAGCAGTGTTCTCTGTGTACAGGGTCACTTCTTTCTTTTTGGTGTACAAACTTGGTGTACGTTTCCAATAGCAACAGAATACAGATACTGACATATTACTGATTTACTACCATAAGAAATAAATACTACATCAGCCCATTACATTGAATACATCATTTTGGCACAAAAATATACACTTTCAAAAATTCAATGGAAAGTGAACTTACTATTTAAGCATACATTCATTTATAAAGCTAAAAAAATGAAAGCAGAACATGTGACAATAAAGGCAAAAGTTACAGAGATACACAAAAGATTCTAGACTATTGTTATATGATGACCCGCCAATCCTCACAGCTCACAGATTAAATGATGTATGTCTAAAGAGGAAATAGTCACCATCAGGATGTAAAGTCAGCTATAGGTACACAGCGTGAACTATGACAACTGTTTTCAGTAATGCACACCAATACACCATATATATATATATAGAGAGAGAGATGTCATTCTTATGTACAATCTATTCATATATAACCTTGGATACAGGAATATATCACCCTAAGCTGATAGTGTTTCTGTCCTGACGCGTGTTTCGGGGTTCTTGAGCCCTTCCTCTTCCTGGCCTCATCCGCACCGCAAAATTAACTTGTTGCACTAGGTATTGGCCGGCCTATGTCAGTGCCTGTTGGACCCGGCAGCTGATTATCCCAGGGCCAGTGAGCGTCACTTTGTACCACCATTATTCCAGCACTCCCCGGCATATTTATTCATTTTTTCCTCCTTGAAATCGTTGACGCTGTATTTTCCAGCGCTGGTCAAGGTTTCATCATTACAGTTACAAGAAATCACTGATGGGGACAACGATTACAAACTTTACATTGCATTTAGGCTGCATTTTAGTTGTTGGTGTCCAAATTACACTTCGTTAAGAAAAATAAGCCATTGAAAATCAAGTTTAACCCCCCCCCCCCACAAAGAATACATTTTGTGACATCTAGATCCTGCGTTTTCATTACTGACAGGTGCCAATGCAAGTTCTGTACAAATGAATGTGTGTAATATTAATTATAAGCATTAAACTCTTCAATCCAGTTCTGCCCATTGTTCCCTATGGGATCTTGACCTACAGCGGCAGGTAACAACTGACGCTGCTTCAACCACAACGCCTGGCACTGCTACCTTGCTGAAGCATGGGAAGGGGAGTCTGCTGTGAATGATACTTTGCAAGTGGATAAGTATAAATAAAGTGTTGTGTGTTGTGTGTATCATCTTTGGATGCGGCAGCAAAGGCTGTAGCATCATTCTGTTTAAAAATATTGATTCTAGGCAGGCAGAGCCAATCTGTGTGTGTTCACCAGTGTCTCTGGGCTTGTCTGGCCTGACTGACATCTGTGTTGCTTCTGTGATCTCTGTGTATTGGCAATGGAACTGGTGTGAGGAGGAAGCTTTTGGCCTGATGTTTGCTGTGTGGCTACGGTGTGCTGCCAGCACTGAGATATCACAGGAGTATTTGGAAGCCAGGGTGGTGAGATTACAGGCCCAGAGATGTTTTAGTACCTAAACACCTGTCTGTGTGGCAGTGATGAGCAAATCCGCAGCAGGTTTCAGCTGAATTGTGCTGTGCTTTTGTCGTTGTATGCCCAAATCCGACACAAAATTGACCCCACCACTGGCAGCAGGCTATACCTCGCATAGTGCACCTGTGTACCTCCCTGGAAATCTTGGAGTGGGCACTTTTCAGACCACTGCTGCCCTCCTCATCGGCATCAGCCAGGTGACCATGAAGCAAGTGACCTAAGAAGTTAACCTAAGAAGTAAGAGAAATAATACTAAAACAAAAACATTCAATCAGACCTTAAGAGCTGGAGCAAACCCTGCCAATCATAAAAGCAAAATACAAGATTATCACAAGCTCAAGCAAACTTTTTGAAAACAATTGATTCTAGACAGGAAGATCCAATTTGGTGGATGCCCATATTGTGTAGGACACAGCTAGTGTGGATTTATTTGACTCTTGGCTGGGTAAACTTAACTTTTCAGAATCAAGCTTCAGTCACACACAAACACAATTGCTGTGTGGAATGATGTGTAAAGACCATTTGACTTTCCGAACTTAATTTTCATTAAAAAAAACTGTTAATAAATGTGTAATTAATCTGTGTGGGTGAAAAAGAACGCTGCTGCAGATTGGTTAGGAAACAAGAACAGTATTGATCAGGTGCTGCATTGATTCAGGGAGAGCGCTTCTACAGCGCCCCCCCACACATCACATTTATCAATGCTGGACAGGATACTAAAGCGTCACTTGTCCAGTGCCAAAGCTAGATTATAGCGCCAGACACCCGTCTGCGCCATAGTCATGACGCTAGTTCTAAATCAACCTTTTAATCTGTGAACTGTGAGCATTAGTGGGTCATCATATAGCAGTTACATAGCATTGTTTGATACTGTGATATTCCCTGATCATTTTCTATTTTCCTAACTTTTTCCTTGATTGTAGCAATTTTTACATTTTCTCCTGCTTCCTTTTTTTGTCTTCATCATCGGGTGCCTAACCACAATGTCCAGAGGTGATATTGCTCAGGATACCTGCCTTCCTGTATCTTGCTTGTACAGCTGTTATGTCATATCAGTCATGTCATGTTACATTATCTTATCCTATGAAGCAAAGATTTTGATCATTACAATATAATTGTCCTAGAAGAGACTTTGCAAACTATTGACTCAATTCAATAAGAGGCGAAAAAAAATCTCATGGTAGTAAAAATTCACCTTGTGAGCAAAAAGCCTGAGAATGTCACTGTTACAGAATCACCAGCTCGTAAGACAATGACAGTCAGTGATACTTTTATACTCCTAAGAAAAGTAGAGATTTTGTTACTCCCTTTACAAAAGGGACATTTTAAATTACATTGACATGAATGTAATTGAGTTTTCAGGCTTTTTTGTATAAAGTTTTTTTTACTACCGTGAAAATGTTTTCAATACTTATTGAACTGAGGTTGAAATTTTAGCCTGTGTGTCAGTATATAATTCCTTCTATTTGATGTGAGGGGGTGGGAAGAAACTCCTTTCCACACTAGCACCCAGCACTATATCACTTGAGCATCTTTAGGTCTCATTACTATGAAGTAATAATTAAATAATAATCGTGGAGATATTAACAATTTGACAAAATGTAACAGATAAAAATTCTGTGTTTCATAGTTTAGTATCTTATAACATGAAGCTGTTACACTTTTGCAATGACAGCATCTTATTTCTTCCCCAGTTTCAGTATATTGTGTCAGTTATGGTGTCATGTAATTTCTATGATAATGATGAGAGTCTCATCTATAGTTTTTCAAATAAGACTCCTCCCTCTGTTTTGTCTCCTTGCTGCAATGCTAATGAATCTGTCATACTGCTGGGTGAGAAACAAAGCCCACATAAAACTCCCCAGTAAGACAATATTAACATACATTTACTTCATTCATTCTTTTTAGCCAAATTCATTCATTTTAGCCAAATGAATACGCTGCTGGGTAAGTTATTATTGAGGGATTACAGATTTTTTTTACCCAAAGAGGTCAATGCACATGTGAATATTATTAAAATATAATTTATATAGAATACTCTCCATCCTGTGGTGTGCCCATCAGACCACAGATTGAAAAGCCTCCTGGACCAAACCATAACCAAAGGTTGGAGACGACCCCCTTTGCAAGGTTGCATGTAATGGTTTCTTCTTGTTTTGGATAAATGTTACTGCTAGGATTATTATTATTATTATGTTACAAGTGTTTTAGTTGAAGAGTGAATTTGGACCACTCCGTGATCCATACTGATAGGCCACACACTGGAGAGAATCCATATCAATATCCTGAATGTGGTGATGGTTATACGCATCACAGCTGACAAGACACCAAAGTAATCACATTGCCACAAATGCAATGTGTCTTATAAAAGCACCAAACTTCACACCAGGAAAATTAATCACTGAGAACAAGCAAAATAATTTTGTTGCTGACCTGTGACGTTATTTTTAACAGATTAGCTACTCGCTGCCTTATTATTGCCATTGCCTGGACTGTCTCTTTAAAGACATTTCACCAAACATCCTACTGGCTCCTTTTTTATCGCCTTTTTATTTAGAAAGAAGAGTTTCACAAACAATTGCATACAAAATGCTACATAATTCATATAGTATATCAACTTTGCTATTGTGAATTGTAAATACAAATATATTGTATTGTATTGTTGAGAGTTCCTTTGATTTGTCAATCTAATGCACTACAAGTTCACAAATATATAAACCTAAATAAAACAATCTCGTTAACAAATACATTCTAGAAACCACATATTTGCAAAGAAAAGTTAACCTTTTAATTTCCAGTGATGAAGTGAAGTTTTTAAATGGTATGATATCTGACTTTTTACAATCTCACTGGCTTTCTGGATGATAACTATTGTCTGGTTGTGCTTTAATGTGTAATCCATATAATTATTAGACATGTGCAGAAGGTAGGCAACAGACATATATGCAGATAATGTGGCACAATGTAACTACCTTATAAATAACAATTACATTGAAACACATGAGCTCTGAATATTTCCCATCTCTCTGGTCAAAAGTCTCAGGCTCATCAACAAAATATGTAACTTGTTATCAGTGACCGATTTTCCTGGTGTGAAACTTGTTGCTTTTGTAAGAAACATTGCATACGCGGTGAGGTGACTGCTTTGGTGTCTTGTCAGCTGTGATTTATGTGCATACCTTTCATCACGTTACGACATTGATATGCCTTCTCTCCAGTGTGTGCCCTTATATTATGGATTATAGTGTGGCGCCGGAAATTCACACTTCAACTAAAACACTTGTCACCTTCCAGAAATTTAAAATGTTTTTTTCAAGTGTGAGTCCTCCGATGTGTAAGCAGGGTTGAACGCCATGTAAAGCACTTGTCACACTCAGAACATGAAAATGGCTTCTCCCCAGTGTCAGTCCTCTGATGTGTAAGCAGCCTTGTATGCTGTGTAAAACACTTGCCACATTCAGAGCATGGAAACGGCTCCTCTCCAGTGTGACTCCTCTGGTGACTTGTGAGCTCTGATTTATAACGGAACCATTGTCCACACTCAGAGCACTGATATGGTTTTCCTGGTTTAGTGCTCATTGTGGGCTGATGGAGATCAGTTTATCTGTAAAATGGATTCCAGCTTCCTGATAAATGTTCAACCTGTCAGAAAAATGTGAATCATATTTTATGGAAATTGACCGGGTTGTCCAGGGACCAGGAACAAGCTGAAATATAATATAGTTCCATAGCTCAATACTATTGTGTTTGGTCTAGCAAAGAATCTGATCATTGCAATATAATTGTTCCAGAAGGGACTGTTTGTTGTGAGGTGGGAAGAACCATTTTGACACTAGTCCCAGCACTTGAGCTTTTTTAGGTTTGATACCTAGTAAGTATAATTGTGAAAAAATGCTCCAATCTAACAAAATGTAATGGATACAAATACTGTGTGTCCAAGTTTAGGATATTTTACTATGAACCTGTGACTGCACCTAATTTCTTTCCCAGTTTCAGTCTATTGTGTCAGTTACGGTGTCATGTGATTTCTATGTTAATGATGAGAGTCTCGTCTATTGTGTTACAAATAAGGCTCCTCCCTCCCTTTGTCTCCTTGCTGCAATGCTAATGAATCTGAACACAAACATGCAACCACTCAAGCAAAATAACAAACAAACAATGCAGCTCACCACAAAACCAATTAGCTTGCTGAATAAACCATCAGGCTGCTGAAAGAATGCTTCCTAAGTTTGGGCCAGCCAAGAGGGGAGATGCTGCACAGCCCAAAATAGTCTTCAAAAAAATCTAAACTAGCTGTGTCCTACACAATATGGGAATCCGTCACAAAATGCAGAGATCAGGGAAACAACACTGATGTCAGCCAGGCCAGACAATCCCACAGACACTGGTGAACACACACAGATTGGCTCTGCCGGCCTAGAATCACTATTCTCAAACAGAATGACGCTACAGCCTTTACCACAGTGTCCAAAGACGATACACACAACACACAAGCCATTAATAGGGATAAGCGAATCGATCCGGACGAACCTGGATTCGATCCGAATTTCATGAAAAATTCGATTCGGATCGAATCCGAATTTCCCAGCGATTCGATCGATCGAAGTTTTCCTGAAATTTAAAAAAAAGGCCGGCCTGGTGGGAGCCGAGGAGGCCGGCTACACTGTCAGCTGTGCAAACCAGCTTCCGCCTCACGCTGACAGTGCAGCCGCCCTCCCCGGCTCCCACCATAACGGCATGTAGCACACACTTACCTACATGCCGGTATGGTGGGAGCGGGGGAAGCTGGCCGCACTGTCAGCGGGCGGCAGAAGCCGGGTTGCACAGCTGACAGTGTGGCCGGCTTCCCCGCTCTCACCATGCCGGCATGTACACACTATAAAAACACTAGAAAATAAACTAAAATACCTGGAGCATAAAATAAATAGATAAACATTTAAAGAATGAATGAACAGTTAAAAATGTATTCACATATATAAAAAATCAAACATTGAAAGAATGAATGAGCATTGTAAAGGGTTTCAAGATGGTGCCAGGAGGCTGTGCTGTTGCACAGAGCTCCAGTCCTCAGGCTTGTTTGTTACAATGTATTTACCTGGGAAAAGGCAGTATGTATATGTAACAGATTATTATACAAATGTCACAAGGTATTGTAATTAAGTGTTCAGCTGTGCATCCGACTCTTCTGCAGAGATTCTGCGCATATAAAAGTATTGTGTTTGTACTCTATTTTGGATCCTGCTTGTGTGTGGAAAAAGGGGAATCATGTTTATAAATTCCGTATATAAATAGAAGTGTTATATTTGTGTGAGGGAACTTAGATTTAAATATATATATATATATAAATATATATATATATATTTTTTTTTTTTAAATATAAAAATATATAGTTACAAGCATAGGATAAATATAAATATAATATAAATATTATTTATTATAATTAGAAAGATATATAGATTAATTAGATATATAGATAGATTAATTAGATATATATATATATATATATATATAAATATATATATATATATATATATATATATATATATATATAGATAGTACAAGTTGGTTTTGAGGATAAAGCGCAATTGGATAATATGAGCGGCTCCTACAGCAGGAAAACCTGTGATTCCCAGGAAAAATTGTAGTGTGTTAATCAATTTCAATTTAGGTGTAGCCCTAGAAGGAAAAAGATTGGTGTAGGAGCGCTGTGGATACACAAAGGTTGGTTGAATCATTACATGTGATAGAATGTATTATCACAGATTAAAAGTAGTAGGATGATAACTTATCATGGAAAAAAAAATAAAGAAGTACCAATATGATATACTGAACATACTGAATATAGTGGAACATCTTAAATAATTGTAGATAATATAAATTAATAGTGGATAGTATAAATTAATGATTAAATAATAAATTATTGATTGATCTAATAAATAAACAATCATTTTATTAAAATTTTGGTAGGGGGGCAATTCATTAGAAAGTTAGATACTATAAATTAGTGTATATTAACCCTTTAAGTGCCAGCCTACCTGGAGTTTTTGTCACACTCTGTTGCCAGACCATTTTGCACTATTTTGCGCTCCCCATGTTCAAATGTGATTTTTGAAGGGATTTCCAGGGATTTCCCAGGAAAATGATATATTGTTTTTTTCAGCAGAGTCTGGGCTTTAACATGAAATGTCTTGTTTGTCATTTTTTAGGTGTATTCTCAATATTTTTGGTTAAATATGTGCAAAAAAAAAAAAAAAAAAAAATTTTTACATATTGTAGTTTTTTTTGTAATAAAAAATGTAAGTTTGTCAATGAAATCTTATTGCGGGGGAAATCCCAATTTCTCCCGGTTACAGCGGTACCACATATGTATAGGTAGACACCCTTTCCTGCCCAGGAGACTCCCCCAAACTGAAACAACGCTTTAGGGGATTTTCAGATAAAATACAACTGTGCTACGCAATATGCGCACCTTGCAGTTTTTCCAGAAAAACAACCCTTTACATTTGAAATACCCCCAACAAACTATATATTCTCTGGAAGTACACACCTCAGGCTTTCTAGGCGTACCAGGCTTGTTGATGTGGCCATAGTTTTCTGGAAGTAATCCCTCAATGGATTCTTTGGTTGCAAAGAGTTTCCCTAAAAAAAGGATAAAAAAGCAGAATCAAAGCCACATTTTCCTAAAAAAACTATATACAAACAAGAAAAAACAAGTTTAATCTGGAAACGCAACATCCCCCGAACAGAACAATACCCAACATGCATAGGTTCTGTCAAGGGAAGAGTTGCCAAACACCCCAAAGTAAAGGATGTGCGTAACGGTAATTTTACTTGAAAATTTCAGCTCTGCAGACAAAGTGCGCACCTTGCGATTTTTCAACCAAAACAACCCTTGACATTTGGAATATCCCCCATAAACCATATATTCCCTGAAAGTACACACGTTAAGCTTTCTAAGGGTACCCAGCTTGTTGTAGTGGGCTCATCTTTCTGGAAGTAATCCCTCAAAGAATTCTTTGTTTGCGCAGGGTTTCCTTAAAAAATTTATAAAAAAGCTGAATAAAAAACACCTTTTCCTAAAATATAAATATGCAAACCAGAAAAAACAAGCTAAGTCTGAAAGCGCAAGGTCCCCCGAACAGAACAATACCCAACATGCATAGGTACTATTAACCCTTTTAATTGCCAGCCTACTTGAGATTTTGTCACCCTCTGTTGACAGGCCATTTTTCCCCATTTTGCGTCATGTTTTGCGCCATTTTTGCTGGAACTTTCAGGAAAATTATATATATATTTTTTTGCAGCAGAGTTTAGGCTTTAACATGAAATGTCTTGTTTGTAAATTTTTTTTTTTTTTTTACAATATTATTAAGTAAAAATAATAAATAAATAAATAAAAAATGTTTTAAGAAAATTGACTCCTTTATTTTAAATAAAAAATGTATTTTATTAAGGAAAATCATATTGCATGTGAAAGCCCCATTTCTACCGATTAGAACGGTACCACATATTTATCGGTAGCCCCCCCATTCTTGCCCAGGAGACCCCCCTAACTGAAACAAGTATTTTATAACATTCACAAAAAAAATACAACTACCATCCACACTACAAAGGGTTAAATCGAGAAAAAAAATGACATAGGGTCCCCCCTCCCAGGGGGGGACCCCATTTTTTTTTTGATTTTTAAGGGTTAAAAACCCTTAAAAATCAAAAAAAAAATTGACGTGGGGTCCCCCTTACCCACAGTAACCAGCCCGGGACCAGCTATGGGGGCTTGTAGGCACAGAGTGGGGGGGCCAGCTTTTGTGGCCCCCCCCACCCTGCAGCCTACGAGCCCACATAGCCCATGTGGGCCCGGGCTCTTCTGCCCCCCCTGGCCTTTGGGGAGGCAGGTAATGGGGGTGCCAGGGGTTAATGGCAAGCCACCCGCTAGCGCAGGTGGCTTGCCATCTCCCCAGCCTTGTGAACTGGTATAGGGGTCATGGACCCCTTACCAGTTCACAAGGGGTTAATAGTAAAAAATCACACAGACACAGAGAAAAAAAAAACTTTATTTTTCTTTTTTTTACACTGTACTCACCTCCGATCCGACGTCCCTCGCCGCTGTCTGTCCCGCGCCGCTGTCACTGACAGATGCCGGTGGTGATCGGCGCAGGGCGGGTGACAGGTGAGGGGGCTCCGATCGGAGCCTCCTCACCTGACATCCGCCCTGCTCCGATCACCACCGGCATCTGACAGATGCCGGAGCTCGGAGGGGGTATAGGAGGAGCGGGATGACGTCATCCCGCTCCTCCCACAATGGGCGGAGCTAAGCGGCGGCGGCCATTGCCGCCATTACAAGAGGTGAGGACCCGGAAGAGGGTCCTCACCTGAAGACTGCGCAGCCCAGGGGGGGGATCGGACCCCCCCCTGGTGAAGAGGAGACCCGGACAGAAGGCTCGGGCGCGGAGGTGAGTAAATGACAGTTTGTTTTTTTTTTTTTTTTACAGCGCCGATGTCAGCGCTGGAAACGGGGGGGGGGCGGCTGGTTTCGGGCCCCCCCTGAAGACGGAGGACGACGGGGGGGGCGATCGGATGCCCCCCGCAGGAAGAGGGGACCCCAAGCTTCACGGGGATACCGGAGGTAAGTGTTTTTTTTTTCTATCTTTTTAACTGTTTGTGGGAAATGCCAGGCACGTAGTTTCTGCGTGCTTGGCACTTAACGGTAGGAGAGGCAACCACGTAGAAACTACGTGCTTGGCATTTAAAGGGTTAATAGTGGGTACTGTAAGTTCATAATTAAATAATTAGTTATTGGTTGATCAAATAAAAAAAAAATAGAAAATGATTAAATCATTAGTAGAGGGACAATTCATTAAATAATTAGATGGAGGGATGTAAATTGAAACTGGATAGACGTGAATAGATAGAATGGATATATAAACTAAGGATATGATAAAAATATGATAAGAGTATAAATATATATATATATATATATATATAGGTCATGGTGGATGAGGAATAAATTACTAGAGGATTAGTAAGAAGTAATTGATAAAAAACGATTTGATGGATATATAAAGTAATGATATTATAAAAATATGATAAGAGTATAAATATATAGATCATGGTTGATGAGGAATAAATTATTAGAGGATTAGTAAAAAGTAATTGATACAAAATGATTTGATATGATATGAAAATGATAAAAAGGTGGTGACATTAAGGATGTAAGGGTGTAAAAATGTAAAAGTTAATTAATTATGATTGAATAGTAATGTTAATGTTAATGGAAATAGTGTAGTCGAACATTGCGGTAAAGGAGTAAATTAATAAGTTTGATGAGTAGGGGGAAAGTCCAGACAAATATTTTCTAAGGAACAGATCAATATTGAAGGGGAACCAATCTAGTTAGTTGTTTTCTAAAAAGCAATTAAAATCCAAATCTATATTTTGTCCATGTGGTGAGAGTGTGTTTAATTCAAAAATCCAGAACGTTTTTTGAATAAAATCCTATTAATAGGTTATCATTGTCTCATTATTTTATCTATTATTATTTTTTTACCTATAAATAATCAATTTACCTATAAATAACTTATTTTATATCCACTGTTCACACATTCTTACATAATTTTCACTTATTTTATTCAAATTACCTCCACAGCCATATAAAGTCCATATTTTAATAATATATAATATATATATATATATATATATATATATATATATATATATATATATATATATTATATTTTACTAATAATTCCATAGACTAATAAGAATATAAATTAATCCAGACATCTCTTTCATGTCCCACTCACAAATTACCACATACATTTTACTTGGATCATGATATTATATTATTCTCCTAATATTATTAATAGTGATGATAAAATAATAATGATATTAATATTAGTGTTGTTATTATTATTATTATTATTTTTTTTTCATTATATACATCCTCTAGTGCATAAACAATCTTTTCTAAACAATTTCTTTGATCACTTTCTCATTTTTTATCCAACTTCTATTCAATTTTTAATCATATCAATTTTATTCACTTTCATTAATTTATTCATTCTTATCAGTTCCATTCATCCAGATCTAATTCATCCAGTTATTTAATAATGTATTTATTTATTGAATTATTTAAACACTTAATCATTATAACCAATTTGTTAATTGCGTCAACTATTTTTTTCCCAATTATCTATTATGATAATCATTTATTTATTATATAATCATAATTATGATAATCATTTATTTATTTGAATCAATAGTACAATTAACTGTCACAATTCACAGTCCTCTATTTAAACAATTGATTATTTTATTCAATTCATTTTTGATTAACCATATAATTATAACTATAATACCACCAAAGAAGACCCCGCCTTCACCTTGAAAGCGTCGGTGAACTGAAATACTCAAGTACAGCAGAAAAAAAGCCGGTAACCGGCTTTTCACTAGATAAGAGTATAAATATATAGATCATGGTTGATGAGGAATAAATTATTAGAGGATTAGTAAAAAGTAATTGATACAAAATGATTTGATATGATATGAAAATGATAAAAAGGTGGTGACATTAAGGATGTAAGGGTTAATTAATTATGATTGAATAGTAATGTTAATGTTAATGGAAATAGTGTAGTCGAACATTGCGGTAAAGGAGTAAATTTATAAGTTTGATGAGTAGGGGGAAAGTCCAGACAAATATTTTCTAAGGAACAGATCAATATTGAAGGGGAACCAATCTAGTTAGTTGTTTTCTAAAAAGCAATTAAAATCCAAATCTATATTTTGTCCATGTGGTGAGAGTGTGTTTAATTCAAAAATTCAAAAATATATATATATGAGTATAAAATCGGTATTCAATAGTAATAACTAGTAATACAATTATATAAAAATTAATATAAACAGTGGTCAGTAGATGGAGTTATATTAAATTGATATGAAAGAGATATATGTGTATATAATTGTACCGGTGATATCATTGATGGTAATGCTCATAGAAAGGTAGCAATAAATTGATGAGTCTAGAGGTAATAGTTTAAATTCACTTTATATACATTACCTCCCGCCCCGCCCACTTTCTTTCCAAACTGTCATTATCTCCCGCCCCGCCCACTTTCTTTCCAAACTGTCATTACCTCCCTGCCCGCTGTAACTCCTCCCTCCCGCTCACTTTCTTTCCAAGCTGTCATTCCTCCCGCTCACTTTCTTTCCAAGCTGTCATTACCTCCCCGCCCGCTGTAACTCCTCCCTCCCGCCCCGCCCACTTTCTTTCCAAGCTGTCATTCCTCCCGCCCGCCCACTTTCTTTCCAAGCTGTCATTACCTCCCCGCCCGCTGTCAGTACCTCCCTCTCGCCCCGCCCACTTTCTTTCCAAGCTGTCATTCCTCCCTCCCACCCCGCCCACTTTCTTTCCAAGCTGTCATTACCTCCTCGCCCGCTGTAACTCCTCCCTCCCGCCTCGCCCACTTTCTTTCCAAGCTGTCATTCCTCCCGCCCCGCCCACTTTCTTTCCAAGCTGTCATTCCTCCCACCCCGCCCACTTTTTTTCCAAGCTGTCATTTCCTCCCCGCCCGCTGTCAGTACCTCCCTCTCGCCCCGCCCACTTTCTTTCCAAGCTGTCATTCCTCCCTCCCTCCCACCCCGCCCACTTTCTTTCCAAGCTGTCATTCCTCCCTCCCGCCCCGCCCACTTTCTTTCCAAACTGTCATTATCTCCCGCCCCGCCCACTTTCTTTCCAAACTGTCATTACCTCCCTGCCCGCTGTAACTCCTCCCTCCCGCTCACTTTCTTTCCAAGCTGTCATTACCTCCCCGCCCGCTGTAACTCCTCCCTCCCGCCCCGCCCACTTTCTTTCCAAGCTGTCATTCCTCCCGCCCCGCCCACTTTCTTTCCAAGCTGTCATTACCTCCCCGCCCGCTGTCAGTACCTCCCTCTCGCCCCGCCCACTTTCTTTCCAAGCTGTCATTCCTCCCTCCCACCCCGCCCACTTTCTTTCCAAGCTGTCATTACCTCCTCGCCCGCTGTAACTCCTCCCTCCCGCCTCGCCCACTTTCTTTCCAAGCTGTCATTCCTCCTGCCCCGCCCACTTTCTTTCCAAGCTGTCATTCCTCCCGCCCCGCCCACTTTCTTTCCAAGCTGTCATTACCTCCCCGCCCGCTGTCAGTACCTCCCTCTCGCCCCGCCCACTTTCTTTCCAAGCTGTCATTCCTCCCTCCCACCCCGCCCACTTTCTTTCCAAGCTGTCATTACCTCCTCGCCCGCTGTAACTCCTCCCTCCCGCCTCGCCCACTTTCTTTCCAAGCTGTCATTCCTCCTGCCTCGCCCACTTTCTTTCCAAGCTGTCATTCCTCCCGCCCCGCCCACTTTCTTTCCAAGCTGTCATTACCTCCCCGCCCGCTGTCAGTACCTCCCTCTCGCCCCGCCCACTTTCTTTCCAAGCTGTCATTCCTCCCTCCCACCCTGCCCACTTTCTTTCCAAGCTGTCATTCCTCCCTCCCGCCCCGCCCACTTTCTTTCCAAACTGTCATTATCTCCCGCCCCGCCCACTTTCTTTCCAAACTGTCATTACCTCCCTGCCCGCTGTAACTCCTCCCTCCCGCTCACTTTCTTTCCAAGCTGTCATTACATCCCCGCCCGCTGTAACTCCTCCCTCCCGCCCCGCCCACTTTCTTTCCAAGCTGTCATTCCTCCCTCCCACCCCGCCCACTTTCTTTCCAAGCTGTCATTACCTCCTCGCCCGCTGTAACTCCTCCCTCCCGCCTCGCCCACTTTCTTTCCAAGCTGTCATTCCTCCCGCCCCGCCCACTTTCTTTCCAAGCTGTCATTCCTCCCTCCCGCCCACTTTCTTTCCAAGCTGTCATTCCTCCCGCCCCGCCCACTTTCTTTCCAATCTGTCATTACCTCCCCGCCCGCTGTCAGTACCTCCCTCTCGTCCCGCCCACTTTCTTTCCAAGCTGTCATTACCTCCTCGCCCGCTATAACTCCTCCCTCCCGCCTCGCCCACTTTCTTTCCAAGCTGTCATTCCTCCCGCCCCGCCCACTTTCTTTCCAAGCTGTCATTCTTCCCGCCCCGCCCACTTTCTTTCCAAGCTGTCATTACCTCCCCGCCCGCTGTCAGTACCTCCCTCTCGCCCCGCCCACTTTCTTTCCAAGCTGTCATTCCTCCCTCCCACCCCGCCCACTTTCTTTCCAATCTGTCATTACCTCCCCGCCCGCTGTTAGTACCTCCCTCTCGCCCCGCCCACTTTCTTTCCAAGCTGTCATTCCTCCCTCCCACCCTGCCCACTTTCTTTCCAAACTGCCATTACCTCCCTGCCCGCTGTAACTCCTCCCTCCCGCCCACTTTCTTTCCAAGCTGTCATTCCTCCCTCTCGCCCCGCCCACTTTCTTTCCAAGCTGTCATTCCTCCCTCCCACCCCCTTTCTTTCCAAGCTGTCATTACCTCCCCGCCCGCTTTCAGTACCTCCCTCCCGCCCCGCCCACTTTCTTTCCAAGCTGTCATTCCTCCCTCCCACCCCGCCCACTTTCTTTCCAAGCTGTCATTACCTCCCCGCCGGCTGTCATTCCTCCCTCCTGCCCCGCCCGCTTTCTTTCCAAGCTGTTATTACCTCCCTCCCGCCCGCCCAACTTTGCGGCTGGGCTTTTTTTTTTCAAATGACAGAAAATCGGGGGGGGGGCTTTCCTGGGGCCATCCGAGCCCCTAGGGGGGATCGGATGGCACCAAATGAAAGAGGATACCCGGCCAATTCGATAGAGGGGTCAGGTGAGTATTTTTGTACAGTTATTTTTTTACTAGCAGCGGGGAAATCAAGGGTGGTTAATAGCGATTCGCCGCGAATAAATTCGGATCGAAGCGATTTTTGTCAGAAAATTCGGCGAATCAGCCGAATCGAATTTTTCAAAACTTCGCTCATCTCTAGTGGTCCCCATTGAAGCTGCAAGCTCCTCAATTTTGCCAACCAGCCTATGAGCAGCAGCTGACAGTTGCTGCAGGCGCTCGTATTCCTCCATGCAATCCGCCTCCATCACACTGCAACTCACAGAACGACAGCAAACTTTCACCTGGAAATACACCCCGTAAGTTTAGCAGAAACACCCTTGTTTTATTGGCCGAGTTCGAATCAACAATCAAGGCTTGGAATCATGCGCAAGCCCATACCAATAACGTAACATTCCCGAGAAAGCAAACTACGCGAAAAACACAATCATCGAATATGCTTATTCGCGTTAATGTAAACGCACATATGCATGAAAGAAGACACGAAAATCCTGTTAATGGTTGCAAAAACTTACAAAAAATACAGAAACACATGTGAAAGTGAAGCAAAAGGAGGCTGTGAATCAAGGCCATACTCTGCAATGCATTTTGATGTGTCCTTCACCGGTAACAAAAATGTGGTATTTGCTAGTGAACAAATTGCTCTTGACAGCGGGTGAACTGCAGCAACACAATTTGCAGTAACAAAACCCAAAATGGTGCTGAAAACCCACTTAAGAGCTTATGGCAGCGTGGAATTTGTCTCAGAATGAATGTGCTGTGTCTCTAGTGAATCTGGGGTGTTTTTGAAGCCTCCAAAAATAGTGAAAAAAATCAATCAATGAAAACCATTTCATGAGTTGTTTCTCCAATACTAGTTATCTATCTGACCTTTATGCTCGACGCATTAGTGACAGATGTAAAAATCACATAGAAAGCCATTCTGGCTAAAAATAACATTGATTCCTATCAGGTTTACCACTAAAAGATGGCGCACTGAGAAGCTGTTCGTTGGCATTCACCCGGCTAAATGAACAGACTTTAACACAGCAAACACAGCCTTGGCCTGGCGAATTGGCCATTTTTGCATAGGAAATTTACGCAAACTGCACAGCGTTTTGTAATTGACCCCCAAAGTATGAACATCAAAACAAACATTGTGCAATGCCATTCCCTGCATGATATCAGAGTTTTTATGGCACATGTCCTGTGGTTTCTACTTTCCAGACATGTTTCGTCACAAGTGAGATGTTTTTCATGGGAAAATCATTTTTAGCCTATAAAATACAGTAATTAGATATATTAGAGTATAAAAATTCATATATTATGAACATTTCTATGATAAAACACATGCAATTAATGATTATTTGGCATTGTATTGTTGTAGCATTGCGGAAAATACAGGATGAGAATTTTATTTTTATTAGGCTGCAAGGCTTGATTTTAAAAAGTGAATGTATGGATAAGAAACATCCTTGAGGAAAATTAAATCTCTAGAAAGGCCAGGTGAGTTGGAGATTCCTCATGCTGAGTACAGACTCGGAGCATCCAAAGCCAAAGACAGCTTAGCAAATTGTTCTCAGAGAAAAAGTACATTATAAATAGTGTTTATTCAGAAAATCTCAAAATGTGACACAGAAGACAAAAGCAATGATACAGCCCATCATGGAATTTAATGTTTTTGTGGTCACTCCCTGAAGCCCCAAAATCTAGGACACTGGATCACCGGGCACTGGACAATACTGTCTTATCTGTGGTGTTTCTGTAGCAGTCAGTTAAACCAACTGAACTGTATTTTTTCTTGCAGACATTTTTGCCAGTCGCTTGACTGCTTCTCTCAGCTATGCAATTTGGTGCTTTTGTAAGATGCATTACATTCGTGGCGGGGTGACTACTTTGGTGTCTTGTCAGCTGTGATTTATGTGCATAACCTTCACCACATTACGACATTGATATGGCTTCTCTCCAGTGTGTGCCATATAATTATGGATCATGGCATGGCACAGGAAATCCACACTTCGAGACTTTTAAAAGGTTATTCTCCAGTGTGAGTCATCCGATGTGGAAGCAGGTTTGAACGCCATGTAAAGCACCTGTCACACTCAGGGACATGAAAATGGCTTCTCCCCAGTGTGAGTCCTTTGATGTTTAAGCATGTTTGAATGGTAAGCAAAGCACTTGTCACACTCAGGACATGAAAATGGCTTCTCTCCAGTGTGAGTCTTCTGGTGTGTAAGCAGGTGTGTATGGTGTGTACTGTGTAAAGCACTTGTCACACTCAGGGACATGAAAATGGCTTCTCTCCAGTGTGAATTCTCTGATGTGTAAGCAGGGTTGCATAATGTGTAAAGCACTTGTGACACTCAGGGCATGAAAATGGCTTTTCTCCAGTGTGAATTCTCTGATGTGTAAGCAGGGTTGCATAATGTGTAAAGCACTTGTGACACTCATGACATGAAAATGGCTTCTCTCCAGTGTGAATTCTCTGATGTGTAAGCAGGGTTGCATAATGTGTAAAGCACGTGTGACACTCAGGACATGAAAATGGCTTTTCTCCAGTGTGAATCCTCTGGTGTGTAAGCAGGGTTACATGTTGTGTAAAGCACTTGCCACAATCAGGGCAGGAATATGGCTTCTCCCCAGTGTGAGTCCTCTGATGTGTAAGCAGGTATGTATGCAGTGTAAAGCTCTTGTCACACTCAGGACATGAAAATGGCTTCTCTCCAGTGTGAATCCTCTGATGTTTAAGCAGGTTTGAATGGTGTGTAAAGCACTTGTCACACTCAGGGCATGAAAATGGCTTCTCTCCAGTATGAATTTTCTGGTGTGCAAGTAGGTTACTACGTTGTGTAAAGCACTTGTCACACTCAGGACAGGAATATGGCTTCTCTCCAGTATGAATTTTCTGGTGTGCAAGTAGGTAACTACGTTGTGTAAAGCACTTGTCACACTCAGTGCATGAAAATGGCTTCTCTCCAGTGTGACTCCTCTGGTGACTTGTGAGCCTTGATTTATAACGGAACGATTTTTCACACTCAGAGCACTGATATGGTTTTCCTGGTTTATGGCTCATTGTGGGCTGATGGAGATCAGTTTATCTGTAAAATGGATTCCAGCTTCCTGATAAATGTTCAACCTGTAAGAAAAAATACAGAAAGTCATGTAAATTACACAAGCAGTATTTCAGTGTGACTTTTTTGGAGTCTACAACGTTTTGAATGAGAAGTAATGCATATGCCACTATCAGAGCATGAGATAGCTTTTCATTTTAGTTTTAGGTATTTTAGTTGTGGAAAAAAGTCAGTTCAAGTTAAATATATTGTAATGCGATAAGCTTCATGTTTAATGCATAGATGGCCATTGTATGCTTATGCACACATAGGTATTTGTCCTCCGCATTTAACCCATGCCCGGAGAAGTGGGCTGTCCAAATTAATGCCCGGGGAGCAGTTGCGGGGTTAGGGGCCTTGCTGAAGAGCACTTCAGTCATGTTCCCTCAGTCAGGACTGGGATTCGAACCTGCCACCCTCCGGTCACAAGTACACTCCCCTTACCTCTAGGCCACAAATGCACACTAGTTACATTTACAGGTTTGAGAGCATAGTTACAGGTGAGTAATTACAAACACGCCACAATGGACATTCCCAGCGGCCCCCTGGGAGGAGTATCTTCCTCTTGGTGTCAAACTATTGCTGCACTTCTGGTGTGTCCAAGAATATAGTTTCAGGATGGTTCAAGGATAGTTATGGAGATGGGAAAAACTGAGATGGATTTGGCTTTAATTCACGGTTCTGATTCTTCTGATTCTGTATTTGGCTTGGGGCTAGGGGGATCTGTGACCCAGTTAATTATGATTCTGTGTTGGTACCGGCTGCTTGAACAGATTTTCCTTTCATGCATGTGATGGAAGGCAGCTCCCTGCCGGGGGTCACTCATGGCTGGGACACTGTGGCTTTATTTCAGGCCAGGGGTGTAAGAAGCAACATGGATTTTTTTTAAGTGCCCCCCCCCTCCGGGTGTGAGGCCTGCACAACTTTCTGAGAGCAGGACTGGGTTGAGAATTACAACTGCCCGCGCTACCTATGGATCCAGCTTGTTGAGAAGGGACATTTGCTATGGGAATGGAATGAACTGGAGAAATCAGGAATAACATATAATATTTGTCCTGATTGTCCCTATAATTATTATTAAACTAAACAAATGAAAATACATCTACTCAGCACTTTGGGTCATTCTAATTATTTGGTGAACCAAGCTTAACTTAACTAAAACTTCCAGCTTATCTACTTTAACACACTAACAAGAGCAAAACATATTTATTACAGTTTTTCCCAAACATCACCTGTACATGTGATGGGGCATTTTTACAGGTAAGGGAAGGGGTATTTGTTCGGAAAATACAAGTTTGTGAGTTTGTTGGAAAAATGGTGAATTCTTCTTGAACATTCCTCATATTGTCTTTCAAAAAATAACTATCCTCATCTCATTTGAAAAATTAGACACTTCACCTGTAGAAATGCCCCATTGCAAGTGCTGGTGATTTGTTATGAATACATAAAAAACAATATTTTTATTGCATTTTTTTGCGTGTTAAAGTAAAAAACACACTCAGAGTTAGGGATGGCGTATCAAATAATTAGTAATAATAAGGTCCATACCCCCCTTTTCTGTAGACACAACACATTCTTATTGAGATATGAAACTATATTATATCTCAATGTAAAATATGTTTATACTTCAGTAAGAATCTGTGGACTGCGCTGAGTAATAAATGTGCCGATCAACAGAGATTCCTTTTAGGTACAATACACCTATTTACTGTTCCCTCTAAAGTGTAACATGTGTTTTATCTGGAAATTTTAGTGGCTACCCATCAGGGTTGGTGTCATCACCACTTACTCCTACTGCATCAATCATCAGATGAATAATACAATACTACTCTTAGTACTTTTCATGCAGTATAGACATTCCTTAGTACTATAGATATCTGATGGGTATTATTGACTGAGCGTGTCATACTTTATATTATCATTTATAAATATTCACATGTGCATAGACATATTTAAATTAACTAATGTACTGTAATGACTTAATAGTTACCCAGCAGCTTATTAATTCCATCTATTCTTTCCTTCAATATATCACTAATTGTGACAAGTGTCCTCTTGGAATTATATAAAATCAAATCAGCGCATAAAAGACACTAATATATAAAAGATTGTATAGATAAAATGGTCAGCCCCAAATAATCCCACATCTTTATGGCACACAATAACATCTTATGTTACACTATGTAGCACAATATCACCAGACACAGCCAAATCACTTACCCAGACATGATAATAACCATCACATATAACCTAATAGTAACAGAAGTCATATCTACCTGGTATAGGGCAGTATGGGGATCCCCTCGCCGCTCTCCTGACCCGCCTGCTATTGCTGTGACTGAGCCGGCCTCACCTTATATTGTCTGTACAAACATTCTCTAACATGAGGCGGCTTTGGATTGGCTGAATGGAATGAATCTTAATAAGTAAAGATATGTTAATGTCGTCTTACTGGGGAGTTTCACTGGGCTTTGTTTCTCACCCAGCAGTATGACAGATTCATTAGCATTGCAGCAAGGAGACAAAAGGGAGGGAGAATCTTTATTTGAAACACAATAGACGAGACTCTCATCATTAACAAAGAAATTGCATGACACCATAATGAACACAATAGACTGAAACTGGAAAAGAAATAAGTTGCAGTCATTGATTGCAAAAGTGTAACAGCTTTATAGTAAAAGATCCTAAACTAGGACACGCACAATTTTCATCTGTTACATTTTGTCGAGTTGTTAATATTTTCACAATTATTATTTAATTATTACTTAATAGTGATGAGACCTAAAAAAGCTCAAGTGATATAGTGCTGGGTGCTAGTGTGGAAAGGTGTTTCTTCCCACCCCCTCATATCAAATAGAAGAAATGTTACACAGGCCAAAATATCAACCTCGATTCAATAAGAATAGAAACAATTCTCATGGTAGTAAAAAATCACTTTATTAAAAAAGGCAGAGAAGTTAATGGCACTTTTTACTACATTGCAAAGTGGAGTAAAACGTTCTCTACTTTCTTAGCAGGTAGCAAGTTAGCAAGTTCTGTACAAATGAATGTGTGTAATATTAATTATCTGCATTAAACACAATCCAGTTCTGCCAATTGTGCCCTATGGGATCTTGACCTACAGTGGCAGGTAACATTTGGCACTGCTACCTTTCTGAAGCACGGAAAGGGGCCTCTGCTGTGTCTGATACTTTACAAGTGGATAAGTATAAATAAAGGGCTGTGTGTTGTGTGTATAATCTTTGGACACTGTGATAAAAGCTGTGGAGTCATTCTGTTTGAGAATAGTGATTCTAGGCCGGCAGAGTCAGTCTGTGTGTGCTCACCACTGTCTGTGGGATTGTCTGGCTGACATCAGTGTTGTTTCAGTAAGCTCTTGGATTTTTTTTATGGATGACCATTATGTGTAGGACACAACTAGTGTGGATTTTTCAGAGTCCATTTGTGGGCTGTGCAGCATCTCCCCTCTTGGCTTGGCCAAACTTAGGAAACATTCTATCAGCAGACTGGTGGTTTACTCTGCAAGCTAATTGGTTTTGTGGTGAGCTGCATTGAGGTGCACTTGTATTTGGTTTGTATTTGTGAGTGTATTGGTAATGGAGAGGTGTGAGGAGGAAGCTTGTGGCCTGATGTTTGCTGTGTGGGTCCAATGTGCTGCCAGCGCTGAGGTTTCACAGGAGGTTTTGGAAGCCAGGGTGGTGAGATTATAGGCAAAGAGATGTTTTAGTACCTGCCTGTCTGTGTTGGTTTTGAGTGATGAGCAAATCCGCAGCAGGTTTTAGCTGAATAATGCTGCTCTTTTGTCCTTGTATAACCACATCCCACACAGAATTGACCCCACCGCTGGCTGCAGCCAGGCTATACCTGGCATTGTGTGCCTCCTTGAATATCTTGGCATGGGGAACTGTTCAGGCCCCTGCTGTTCTCCGCAGTGGCATCAGCCAGGGGACCATGAGGTAAGTGGCCTAAGCAGAGACTTAATGCAAAACATAAACAGAGGATATGTGGCTAACATTCAGGAGCTGAAGCAAACCATGGCAAATATAAAAGCAAAATACAAGATTAAGGTCATCCGCAGCTCAAGCAAACTGAACATAAAAGAGATTGAAATTACTAAACACACAGGAAAATATAATAAATGTTTTATATATTACATATATTAACACATAACACTTTTGTCTCCCTTACAGGCAGCATAAGAACAAGGAAACGCAATTGCTGTGTGGAATGATGTGTAAAGAACATCTTTTGACTTAAAAATATATATTGTTAATAAACACTCTAAAATCAAATGTGATGTGTAATTAAGCTGTTTGGTTAATGTGGGCGAAAAAGAACGCTGCTGCAGATTGGTTAGGAAAGAAGAACAGCATTGGTACGCTCAGGCACTGCATTGATTCAGGGGGACTGCTTCTACAGCGCCCTCCACACATCGCATTTTTCAATACTGGATAGGATACTACAGCATCACTTGTCCAGTGCCAAAGTTAGGTTATAGCGCCAGACACCTGGTTGCAGCGCCCACTTGTGGATGCTCAAAGCGCTGCTACATAGACACAGAGGCCCTTATTTAACAAGGGATAGCGCCAGGTAGCGACTGGTGAGGGAACGGTAATGACGGTCACCGCCACGAGAACGCCGGCTCCCCACCACAATCACTCATTTATCAAGCCGATCCTGCTTAGCGACTGAGATAGCGCCATATAGCGACTCATTCATCATTATTCCAGCCTCACCCCACAGCGCCAGCGAGCAACCTTGAACAGTGACAGGTATGACCTCTCGCTACATGGCGCTCTCCAATGCATTTCAATGGAACAATCTGTAAATATTCATAAATAATTGTCATTAATTTTTTTTTTTTTTTTTTAAATGTCAAAAATTCTGTGACCACTTCTGCAATGTTAGATATTTTTTTTAAGGTAAAAAAAAAAAAAAAAAAAAAAATTTGTGCAGAATTGATATTACAGGTCTGATATTAATGTATTCATATTACAAAATGTTTTAAAAAACTTGTTTTTTTTTGTTTCCAAAAATAGGGTTGTTTGGGGGTTAAAAAACTACTTTTAACTCATCGCCGCCAGCGCTCTGGGGTTTAAACAAGCATTTCACAGCGCGAGAATTTTTTGAGCGTGATTTGTTAATGAATATGTTGGGAGCCGCTATGGCCATTCGCTATCATGCGCTCCCATAAAGCGCGGAACCTGTCAAGTAGTGACTCGTCACCTTGTATTCAACATTACCGCACACCGACTGTCAACAACCGAACAACGGCCAAGCACAGCGACTACTAGCGGGCGCTGTGAAAATACTGCTACAGTCGCTCATCTGTCGCTACCTGGCGCTATTAATGAATTGGCCTCAGAGTCTTGACGCTAGTCCTAAATCAGCCTCTAAATCTGTGAACTGTGAGCATTAGTGGCTCATCATATAGCAGTTACATAGCATTGTTTGATATTGTGATATACCCTGATCATTTTCTATCTTCCTAACTTTTTTCTTTATTGTTGCAATTTTTGCATTTGATTTTGCTTCCATTATTTGGCTTCATCATCGGGTGACTGACCACAATGTCCAGAGTTAATATTGCTCAGGATACCTGCCTTCCTGTATCTTGCTTGTAAAGCTGTTATCTCATATCAGTCATGTGATGTTACATTGTCTTATCTTATGAAGCAAAGACTTTGATCATTACAATATAATTGTCCTAGAAGAGACTTTGCAAACTTTATTTTGGTCTGCGTGTCATTATATAATTTCTTCTCTTTGATAGCGCCCAGCACTATATCACTTGCGCTTTTGTGTGATTACTATTAAGTAATAATAAAATAATAATTGTGGAAATATTAACAATTTGACAAAATGTAATGGATAAACATTTTTTCCTAGTTTAGGATCTTTTACCATGAAGCTGTTACACGTTTGCAATGACAGCATCTTATTTCTTATTTCAGTCTATTGTGTCAGTTATGGTGTCATGTGATTTCTATGTTAATGATGAGAGTCTCATCTATTGTGTTTCCAACAAGGCTCCTCCCTCCCTTTGTCTCCCGGCTGCAATGCTAATGAATCTGACATACTGCTGGGTGAGAAACAGAACATTTGGGTCATGAACAAAGCCCAGTGTAACTCCGCACTAAGACGACATTAACATACCTTTACTTATTATTAATATTACTTGTGATCCCAGCCTTTCTGTATTGTACAGTTATTGGCTCATAGCAGTCATATGATGTCACGTTGTTTTTTCTTATAAAGCAAAGAATCTGATCATTACAATATAATTGCCCCAGTAGAGACTTTGCAAACAATGGGGGTTATTTAAGAAAGGATAGCGCCAGTTAGCGCCCCGTAACGGCAGGCAGCGTCTGGTGAAAGACGGGCGCTGTACGCAAAACCACATTTAAGAAAGTGAATCTGGTGAGCGCCTCTAACAGCGCCATGTAGCGTCACGTCTATTATTACAGGCGGCTCAGTGTATAGCGCTTACGCTCTAGGCTAAGCAGCGCCATGTAGTACCTGTCACTCAGTGTCGATTTCCCATACATTACAATGGGCTTTCATTAGTTGTGTATAAACAGCGTGTTTTTCTTTTCCTCCAATCAGTGTGTGACCTTTTATACATTTTTTGGGACTTTTTATATTTTTATGCAGAATTGTCATTACAGTTCTGGCACTAAAGTGTTAATGTCACAGTCTTATAACAATGTCAGTCCTGGGTTTTTGCTTTGTTACTGCTGTATATGTGTTCAAAAACAGACTTTAATCACACAGTGCCTGGCGCTCTATAGTACAGTACCCAGCTTTAGAGCCCCGACACTGTGTGTGTGTAGCTTTTTGTTAAATATTGTGTGGAGCGCTGAGTGCCGGATGCACTGAGCTGGCGCTACCTCTCACTCCCTGTAGCGCTATACTGTTGTTAGAGCTCCCGACACACATCATATTCATCAATGCTGGCCAGGTTACTACGGCGACTGCAACGCTAGGTTGCAGCACCCGATAACCGCTTACAGCGTCTACTAGTGGTTGCTCTAAGCGCCGCTATACAGACGCTCATCTGCCGATACCTGGCGCTAGTAGTGAATCAGCCTCTAAATTTTGGTGTTCATGTCATTATATAATTTCTATAAAGAAATAGGAGTTTTGCTTAATGAAACCGTCTCACTTTCCATGTCGTGATTATAATGCTTCCAGAAAACATTTACATGAGTTAAAAAATCTTGTCCTGCTTTCTGGTCACAAACATACTATCTGAGGGTCATTTAATAAAAAGTGGTGCGGGCGGCACTTAAGCGCCTTGTCCGAGACACTGGGCACCGCAACGCCAACTTCAGCCTGCCAGCGCTATCATTTGTAGTGTTCCCGGCCAGGCTGTGTTCCCAGCGCGTGGCTTGTATATGCCTATGCTATACTGGCACCTAGCTCCAGCCGAGAGAACTGCAAGTGCTAAAAATTGATTAGAGAAATATCTAGCACTCACAGGGGGCGCTAAGAAAAGCTGTATTCCAGGCACACAGCGTCTGTTATAATCTGTCTGTTTTAAGGGTCAGAGAAGTTTTTTTTTTTTTCTTAATGGGAATTACATTGGGGACACTTGAAAGAAATGACAAAGCCCAAATCACAAGTTTGCTGCGCAAAACAAAAGCGCAACAAATGCATCCAAAAAAACGAACCCAAACCGTCCAGAGTGAGCGCCTAGTCTTATTTGGCGCTGTAGGGAACTCAGAGCTGGGACTTATCCCATCGCCGGCACTGATGATAGATGGGACACTATCCGACACTGATGATAGATGGGACACTATCTGGCACTATCGAAAAACAAATGTAGCACCTGAGATTTCCACTAAAACCTTGAAAGTCTCCCAACACTATATATTTTTTTTTCAATGAAATGCAATTGATTATAATATTTGATTAGTTTAATCAAAGTTATATATCTATTTCCCTATTATGGGGTGGCAGGGATATAGCTGGGGGAGGTGCACATGCCCCTGGTGTAGTAAGTCAGAGGTCACAAATTTGGGGGCCTGAGAACAGGTGGGGGCACTATTTCAAATCTTTGCCCTGGGTGCCAGAAAGCCCAGCTTCGCCTCTGGGGGGTTAAATCAGACTCCACAACACTCAAAATTCCCAAAATTACCCTTAAAACCCACACCTTCCGACAAGCATATACCATGGTTTAAGCAGTTCCAATGGGCACACGCCACCTGAACAGCTCAGTACCTGCTACTTGTGACCTATTCCCTTGGCTTCTACCCCTTCCTTTAGACTGTAAGCTCAAATGGGTCAGACTCTCTCTCCTATTGTGTCCCAATCTCATAGTGATTTTGTTGTAATTTGAATGGGGGGATGATAAAGCATGGGGGTGGTGTTCCTTTGCTTGTAGGTACAATGGGGCTGTGTACAGAGGGCTGAGAGGGGGACTAAGGGGCAGAAATTTTATGTGGGTGTTAAAAGCAGCAGCCCAACTGGCCCCAAAGTAGTCGGTATGCGGCCACTACCTAGTGCAACAATCAAAGCTAAATTAAAGTTAGCATTCTTCACTGCGACTGCTAGAACCAATGTAGACCACAGGGTCTTGCCAAACAGCAATGAGCTGCAAGGTGATAAGCAGAGGGGTCTAGTAACGTAACACGAGTCTTGCAGGGACACAGCATTTGGCGGGAATGATAAACAGCTCCACAGTTTTTAGTTTTAAATCTAATCTGTGTTTTTACTTAATTGTTACATTGAGCACATTAAATATCCTTTGGCATCACATATCATCCTCTATTAATTACACCCCTGATAGAGAATAGATAAAGAAATATTGGGCTGACAAGGGAGACAGAGGGTGATGCAGGCAAAGCATTTGGGGAGCATGAAAAGCATCTCCGCTCCTTGATGATGACCATTAAAATATTTGTTGTATTGAAGCCCAGGAATAATTTTGAAGGCTTATAACCACAACCAATGGAATGTGCTGTGACATCAAGGATATCCCTCTATGCATTATACCTCCTCAGCAGACACAAGCCCACAAATATATCATATATATGCAATGGCATAGAAAATGGCAACCCCAGCTCATTCACATTCATGTAAGACACATACACCCAAACTGTGTCCCGGTGGCCCTTGGAGCCATCTGATGTAGCACCTGACCTGAACTGGGCTGTAAAGGTAGTTAAATGGGGCACAGTAATGATGGGAGAGTGAAATAGGAAGGGGTACATTGGAAAATAGTGGTGGCAGCTGTGGCAGAATGCAATGACATTAATTGATCCGGTAAACATTGGGAAACATGTGATTCATAGGGAACTGTTCTCATTATACCCAGAATATTATCAGATTCTCTAAGATAAATGTGTGTCTGACTGATTCGTCATATGGGGGAGCCACCTCCTTCCATTTTTGCTTTACTCTATATCTTCTGTAGTTCTGCTCTTTACTTTTATTCTGGCATCTCAATGCGTGTTACCTATTTCCTAACAATACTAGGAAAACTGAAAAGGCGAATAGAGTCAAATGTTAGTGTTTTATTTAGGTTTATATATTTTTGAACTGATAGAGCATTAAAATAGAAAAAAATAGAGTAAATCTCTACAATATAGCAGAAAGCATGAAAACATATATTTGTATTTACAATTCACAATACCAAAGCTGATATACTTTATGAATTGTGTACTATTATGCAATTGTCTGAGAAAATCTTCTTCCTAAATAAAATGGTGATAAAAAAAAGAAAATCCAAAAGGGTGTCCAGTCCCGGCAATAATAAGGCAGCGAGTAGCTAATCTGATGCCGGTCACATTCGCGCCTTCTTCATTTCCTGAAGTGAGCGATAGATGGTTTAGGAAGTCTCTAAACTTTGCCCCTCCTTTCCTTTCATTTATTTTTTCCCCAGTGCTCGTAGCATGATATGGCCCAGTAAGTGTGATCACCGCAGCCAGGTTCACTCAGTAATGATTCACTGAGTGAACGTGATTGGACGTGATAACTACAAAAATGTTCTGTCCACACTGTAGCATCATCATGTGGCAAATATAAGATGAGGGTGAGATTTTAAATTAGACTGCAAGTCTTGATTGAAGAAGTGAAAGGTAGAAATTGGAAACCTCTTGGAGGATAAAAAGAATAATATATAATATATTCAAATTCAAAGATTTCCAACATGTGACAAAGAGATGGCAATGATATAATAGCAGATAATTATGGAATTTAGCGTCTATGTGGTTTCTCCCTGAAGCCCAAATTGCTCGCACACTGGAAAACTCGACGCCGGGAAATATTGTCTTTTGTTAATCAAAGGTTGATAATCAGTTTGTATATAATGAATCAATGGAGACCAAGTGTTATAAAATGGAAGATGTTGATGTAATAGATTAGATGTTACATTTCAGTCGCCATTGTTCTGTGTAGGTCAATTACTTCTGAAAAATTCAGACACGGATTAAGACCCCTTCCCTGAAATTGTCTTGTAGTGATAAACAAAAACGGTCAATAGGGCATGATTAGCTTAACTCAGTACCTGACCAGCAGTTCCTCCCATGTTTATTTTTTATATATATATTTAAAGTAACTTTCACTAAACAACATAGACAAAATTCTCAGTAAGAGATTCTCCTTTCATTCTACATTGCAGGCACGACAGGGTGAGTCTTTTGGTGTCTTGTCAGCTGCGGCATAAACATGTAACTTTCACCGCATTCAGGACATTGATACGGCTTCTCTCCAGTGTGAGTCCTCTGGTGTCTAAGCAGATATTCACGTTGTGTAAAGCATTTGTCACACTCAGGACAGGAATATGGCTTCTCTCCAGTGTGAGTCCTTTGGTGTATAAGCAGGCTTGAAATTACTGTAAAACACTTATCACACTCAGCGCATGAAAATGGCTTCTCTCCAGTGTGAGCCCTCTGGTGTTTAAGCAGGTCAGAACATTGTGTAAAGCACTTGTCACACTCTGGACAGGAAAATGGCTTCTCTCCAGTGTGAAACCTCTGGTGACATGTGAGCTCTGACTTAGAACTACACAATTTTCCACACTCAGAGCACTGGTATGGCTTTACTCCACTGTGCATCCTCTGATGTCTAGTAAGTTTTGAATGATTAATAAAGCATTTTCCACATTCAGCGCAGGGGAATGTTTTCTCTTCAGTGTGACTCTGGTGACATGTGAGCTCTGAATTAAATTGAAGCCATTTTCCACACTCGGAGACTGATGGCTTCACTTCTGTAGGACTCATCATGGCCTGATGGAGATCAATTTATATGTAAAATGTAGCTTCCTGTAACAATTTCAGCCTGTAAGAAGAATACAGAAAGGCATGTAAATTACACAAGCATCAAATAGAAGAGATTATATAATCACAGGCAGAGCAAAATATCAACCTCAATTTTAAAAAAATGTCATGGTGGTAAAAAACATTTTATATGAAAAAAGCCTGAGAATTCCATTGTTACTGAATCATCAGCTCCGAAGACAATGAAAGTCGAAGGAAAGTTTTATTACAGTATAAAAGGGAGTAAACAATTCGCTACTTTTTTTAGGAGTATAAACATTCCAACAACTGTCATTGTCTTACTAGCTGCTGATTCATTAACAGTGAAATTCTCAGGCTCATAAAGTGAACTACCATGGAAATTGTTTCTTATTATTTTTATTCTCTTAGACTATGGCTATATGATGACCTGCCAATCCGCACAGCTCACATATTAAAATTAATAAATGGTTCCTAATCTGCAGCCTATCTTTAGTGGACGTGCTCAGAATTAGGTCTGTAGCATCTGTAACTAAATTAGATTCTTCTATGTCAACCCAACTTGGTCTTTGTTTCAAGCAAAATACAGCTGTGAAATTCTTGCTACACAGTGATACCGTAATAAATGAGCTAAATGTGGGAATCTTGGTATCAAGATATAGAGTCACTTACATATAAAGTAATATAATGTCTTTTTTAGAAATCACCTGTGCATAGACCTCTTTGGATTGGCCAATTTACTGTATTTCCTCATAAATTAGTTACCCAGCAGCTTATTAATATTATATTATTATGTCCTGCAACATGTCACCCAAAAGTATTCCAAGTCTCATGTTGTAGGACCTATAAACACAATCAGCACATAAAAACAATAATACATTAAGGATTATAAACTCCACCTAATCCCACATCTGACTGACACACAATACAATGTTATATTTATACTATGGAGCACAATATCACCAGACACAGCCAAATCATTTACCCAGACATGATAATAACCATCACATATAACCTAATAGTAACAGAAGTCATATCTACCTGGTATAGGGCAGTATGGGGATCCCCTCGCCGCTCTCCTGACCCGTCTGCTATTGCTGTGACTGAGCCGGCCTCACCTTATATTGTCTGTACAAACATTCTCTAACATGAGGCGGCTTTGGATTGGCTAAATGGAATGAATCTTAATAAACAAAGGTATGTTAATGTCGTCTTACTGGGGAGTTTCACTGGGCTTTGTTTATCCCCCAGCAGTATGACAGATTCATTAGCATTGCAGCAAAAGGGAGGGAGGAGCCTTATCTGAAACACAATAGACGAGACTCTCATCATTATCATAGAAATCACATGACACAATAGACTGAAACTGGGAAAGAAATTAGGTGCAGTCGCAGGTTCATAGTAAAATATCCTAAACTTGGACACACAGTATTTGTATCCATTACATTTTGTTAGATTGGAGCATTTTTTCACAATTATATTTACTAGTCATGAAACCTAAAAAAAGCTCAAGTGATAAATCGCTGGGACTAGTGTCAAAATGGTTCTTCCTACCACCTCACATCAAACAGAAGAAATTATATAATGACACACAGACCAATATATAGTTTGCAAAGTCCCTTCTGAAACAATTATATTGCAATGATCAGATTCTTTGCTAGACCAAACACAATAGTATTGAGTTATGGAACTATGGGCCTTATTTATCACGGGCTAGCGCCAGGTAGTGTCTGACGAGCGCCAGGTCCCGCCAGCTAACGGCGGCTACCGACTCAAGTACGCCTGGCGTCGGCCACAATGACGCATTTATCAAGCTAAATGAGGCTAGCGCCGGCGAGAGCGTCAGCTAGCGCGGGATTCATCATGTAGCCGACTGCAACGAACAGCGCCGCTACTAATCCCATCACAGCGCCAGGTATGACCTGTCGCTCCCTGGCGCTTTCCAATGCATTTCAATGGAGCAATCTTTAAATATTCATAATTAATTGAGTTTATGTTTTTTTGTTTTTTTTAACTGTCAAAAATTCTGTGACCACTACGGCAATGTTAGATTTTTTTTTTAAGCAAAAAAAAACAAATATGTGCAGAATTGAGATTACAGGTCTGATATTAATGTATTCATATTACAAAATGTTTAGAAAAACTTGTATAATTTTTACTTTTAAAAAAAATGGTCGTTTGGGGGTTAAAAACTACTTTACACACATTTTTGAGCGTGATTTGTTAATGAATCTGCAGCAAGCTGTTCGCTCTGGCCATTCGCTGTTCGCTGTCAGGCGCACCCATACAACGCAGACCCCTAACCCCGTATTCAACATTACCGACCGACTGAGTCGCTGTCAACAAGCAAACCCCGTCCAAGCACAGCGAATACTGGCTGGCGCTGGGAAAATCACGCTACTGGCGCTCATCTGTCGCTACCTGGCGCTATTAATGAATCGGCCTCCCCATTTTATTTCAGCTTGTTCCTGGTCCCTGGACAACCCGGTCAATTACCATAAAATATGATTCACATTAGACTCTGATTGAACCAAACTGAACCAATGATATTCTTATTGGTTCAAACATAAAATGAATGCAAACATCAACATTACTGTTACATATCTAATGATAGTAATAGGAAATAGCATCTTCTTTGTATAGTTTTATGGTCACTTTATGTGATTCCTATGACTGACTGACCCCCGGCCTCACATTATAATGTCTCTACAAACATTCACTGACACGGAGGGACTTAGCTGAATTTATTTAGAAACATAGAAACATAGAAGGTTGACGGCAGAAGGAGACCATACGGTCCATCTAGTCTGCCCTTATGTGTATACTGTATGTTCTCTTTATCTTAGGATAGATGTGTGCTTATCCCAGGCATGTTTAAATTCAGTGACTGTTGATTTTTCAACCACCTCTGCTGGAAGTTTGTTCCAAGCATCATATTTAATCTCTTACAGAGAATCATATTAAAGAGTTCCCACTAATACCATTATTATAATGTGCAGTATCTCCACCCCAGACACCACAACTAAGCAATGTCTTGGGACAAGTATAAATGTATCGGAAAATTATCCTAAACATGTCATAAGATAAAGCAATGTAACATCACATGACTGATATGAGATAACAGCTGTACAAGCAAGATACAGGAAGGCGGGTATCATAAGCAATGTTACCTCTGGACATTGTCGTTACTAAAATAAAGGGTCAAATTTTGATGTAATTTTTAAAAGTGTATATTTTATTATATTTTTTATATATTTTATATATATTTTATTATAAGTGTATTATTTAAAAATGTTAATTATTTATTTTTTCCTATGTTAGTAAAGGTGAGTTTTATGGAAGCGTTTATCACTAACTGCAAACATTTGCTATTGGCAACGTACAACACGTCTGTACACCAAGAAGAGAGGATTGTGTCCTGCACATACAGAACACTGCCGCTATGACCATTGCTGAGGTGAGGAAGATCACTTAACCTTACACAGGCCCAGCAGCAGTGTTCTCTGAGTACAGGGTCACTTCTTTCTTTTTGGTGTACAAACTTGGTGTACGTTGCCAATAGCAACAGATTACAGATACTTACATATTACTGATTTACTAACATAAGAAAAAAAACCACATCAGCTCAGTATATACGTCATTTCTGCACAAAAATGATTTTTGCCATTGCTGAGTGGTGCAGACAGCGCCCAGGCAGCAGCACTGCAAAGTGGTAAATGGCGCTGACAGCATTGGGTGCTGCCCAGGTGGTGCTGATAACTTGTGCTGTTGCATTGATTATTATTGGCGCTCAAGTACAGATATCCCTCATTTCCACTGTGTGAAATATTTAAAACTACAAACCAAAATCATTACAATTGCAAACAATGAATATTGTGCAAATTAATGTAAAAAATGCCGAGCTTGTCTAGTGATTTTTTCTTATGTTAGCTAATGTGTGTTTTATAGAAGCAGTTTTCACTACCTGGAATCTTTTGCTATTGGCACCTGCACAGATGTTTGGCACAAGATAAATAAACACATTCAAAAATTCAGTTGAACGTGGACTTTCCCTTTACCTAATGGTGTAGATAATTTCTCCATTTAATGAAATGTAACTGATTATAATATGTGATTGTTTCTATTAAACTCACAAAGTTTCTCTGATCCTGTCTGTGATCTTCTATCTCGTTGTTCCCCAACCTTCTCCTCCTGAGCCACCAACAGGTCAGGTTTTGTGGATCTCCACACGGACACTCGGGGGAATAAATCAGAGCTCAGACAGAGGTACAGAAACATGATCTGTTGGTGACTGATGAGGAGAGGGTTGGGGGACACTGTTCTACCTGAATGAGCAGGCCTCAGTATATATGTTTCTGCTGCAGCTCCTCCATTATATCTCTTTTCATTTTAATCCTAGATTTTGTGTGGGATCCATCTTTATGTGTCTAGGTCTTCTCAGAACCTTAGTGTGATATATGGCCGGCAGTGATGGACAGGCTGCTTCTCCAGAGAGTTTTATGATCTTGAGCAGCCCCTATAGAACTTTGGCATCTAAAACTTTCATTTATTTCTCAAGTACAAATGTTGCTGTGTCTCCTTTGCCAGGGGAGATGTTATATGTTCTCTATGCCAGACATAATGTTAATGTTGCAAGGTGTTTATGCCTGATTAGGAAAAGTTAGTATTCTTAAAAAGCTTCAATTGAATAAACAATAGATGCCAGTCGCAACTTCCATAAAACTTTACCTTTATTGACAATGTATTTAATTTGAGCCAAGATGGACGATCATGAAACCGCAGTAGATACAATTTCAGACTCATATTGTTTAATATATATAACTTCTCTTTAAAAGCAAAAACATCTCTTTCACATTTCCTGGTGGGAAGTGCACTTCCATGAAACACATTCTACATTGCAGACACAGCAATGCGAATAATTTGCTGACTTGTGAACTGGGATTTATGTGCATAACCTTCACCACATTCAGGACTTTGATACGGCTTCTTCAGTGTGTGTTCTATGGTGAATATTTAGAATGCCAGAGCCATTAACATTGCAGCAAGGAGACAAAGGGAGGGAGGAGCCTTATTTAAAACATAATAGACAAGACTCTTATTATTAACATAGAAATTACATGACACAATAGACTGAAACTGTGAAAGAATTATGTTGCAGTCATTGAAAAACTGTAACAGCCTCGTGGTAAAAGATACTAAACTATGACACACAGTATTTTTTAGCCATTACATTTTATCAGGTTAATACAATGTTCACAATGATACTTACTAGTAAGCACACCTAAACAAGCCGGTTATATAGTGCTGGCTGCTAGTGGTAAAATGGGTTCTTTCCACCTGCTCACAATAAAAAGAAGAAATTATATAATGACTTACAGACCAAAATATAGTTAAGTAAAGTCCCTTCTAGAACAATACAATCGTAATGATGAACCAACCACAAGGTCCAACAGTCATATAGTTTATGATTCTAGAATTTCAGGGTCTTGCTGGTACATTTGTTAGCTCATAGCAGCCATGTGATGTCACATTGTTTTTTATTATCAAGCAACGATTTTGATCATTAAAATATAATTGTCCCAGAGGAGACTTTGCAAAGTGTATGTTGGTCTGTGTGTCATTATATCATCTGTTCTAATTGCCAGATTATTAGAAATTGGGATTTTTTCTTAATGAAACAATCTCACTATACAAGTTGTGTTTATAATGTTTTCAGGTATTTCTTATTGAAACATTTCTGGTCACATACATACAGTTACTTTTGATAATGAAACAAATGTAACATCTGAGATTTCCAATAAAACCTTGAAAGTGTCCCGACACTGCAAAATGGAGGGAACAGGATATTTTAAAATATTTTTTTTTCTGTTACAAAATTTTGGAATTTATTTTACAAATTACAAGTACAGATATGTGGGATCCCAATGGGAATTGCAAATACATTAAATAGAAGGTTTAACAAACATTCATAGTCATTATCATTTACCAAGTCCAAAGTCTTTGGAGATTGAGCGTTAAATTGGTTTGTTACGATATGTTGTGAGTGGCAGACAGGGAACATTTACATTGATTCTCTCTTTAATGAAGTAACTGTAACTGATTTTAGTATTTGATTTATTAATGTTCATCACAAATCTATGGTATGGGGGGGTGTAGGGGATTTTGTGTTCTCTGGTCCTGTCTGTGATCTTCTACCTGAATGAGCAGGCCTCAGTGTATTCTGTTTCTGCTGCAGTTCCTCAGATATCTCTCTTTTCATTTTGGAAGGCATCTGGTCACTCTATACTGACTTTATTACACCCAAATATGAAATGATTTGAATGTTTTGCAATTTCCCCAACTCCTGTTATATTTGCAATAAAACTCTATGTTTGCTGTTGGAAAATAGTAATTGTTGGGTCTTTATTCTTGTACAGATGGAATCCTAAATCTATGTTTAAACTAGTCCACAAGGGGGCAGAAGAATCCCTCAGTGAACTCAGAGCTCTTAAAAATATTTGCATGTAACTGTAGGATGGGCCCACAGAGTCAGTTCTACTGGTGGGCTGAAGACGACCCCCCCAAAAATAAAATAAATATAGCAAAATACCCTCCATTTTAATGCCATTGATTCAAACATCACAATGTTAAGCCTCTACATAAAGCCCATATAGCATATCAATCCATTAATATGTCACCTATCAGGAGTCTAACCTATTCGCCAGGCCAAGGCTGTGTTTGCTGTGTTAAAGTCTGTTCATTTAGCCGGGTGAATGCCAACAGAACAGCTTCTCAGTGCGCCAGCGTTTAGTGGTAAACCTGATAGGAATGAATGCTATTTTTAGCCAGAATGGCTTTCTATGTGATTTTTTTCATCTGTCACTAATACGTTGAGCATAAAGGTCAGATAGATAACTAGTATTGGAGAAACAACTCATAAAATGGTTTTTACTATTTTTGGAGGCTTCAAAAACACCCCAGATTCTCTAGAGACAGAACACATCCATTCTGAGACAAATTCCACACTGTCATAAGCTGTTAAGTGGATTTTCAGCACCATTTTGGGTTTTGTTACAGCGAATTGTGTCGCTGCAGTTCACCCTCTGCCAAGAGCAATTTGTTCACTAGTAAATACCACATATTTTTTGACCAGTGAAGGACGCAGCAAAATGCATTGCAGAGTCTGTGTTCACTGGTGTTTTCTGCTCTGATGCTCTGATCCCCTGCCCCCCCTCCTCTGGCCAGCAATCACCAAGGCATTTGACAGCTGATCGACACAGGAGCTGACAATCGGGTGAGGTAAGTAAAGTAAAAAAAAACTTGACATTTTGTGTGTGTGTGTGTGTTTTTTTATGTTAAACCTTTGTGAACTGGTAAGGGGTCCATGAGACCCCTTATACCAGTTCACAAGGCTGGGGTCTGGCAAGCCACCTGCAACTAGCGGGTGGCTTGCCATTAACCCCCGCACCCCCAATTACCTGCCTCCCCAAAGCCCAGGGGAGGCAGAAGAGCCCGGGCCCACACAGGGTATGTGGGCTCGTAGGCTGCAGGGTGGGGGGCCACAAAAGCTGGCCCCCCACTCTGTGCCTACAAGCCTTCATAGCTGGTCCCGGGCTGGTTATGACTGGTAAGGGGGACCCTACGTCATTTTTTTTTTAATTTTAAGGGTTAGGGTTAGCCTAACCCTAACCCTTAAAATAAAAAAAAAATGGGTTCCCCCCCGGAGGGGGGACCTCACGTCATTTTTATTTAATTTTTAAGGGTTAGGGTTAGCTTAACCCTAACCCTTAAAATTAAAAAAAAAAAAATGGGTTCCCCTCTACGTAATTGTTTTTATTTTTAAGGGTTAGGGTTAGCCTAACCCTAACCCTTAAAATTAAAAAAAAAAGAAAATGACATAGGGCGGGGTCCCCGTTTTTTGGGGGGAATTTTTATTTTTGTATATTTTTTTATTTTTAAGGGTTAGGGTTAGCCTAACCCTAACCCTTAAAATTCCCCCAAAAAAGGGGGGACCCTATGTAATTTTTGGGGGGATTTTTGAGGGTTAGCCTAACCCTAAACCCTTAAAATTACCCCCCAAAATGCCCCCCCCCGGAAGGGGGGACCCCATGTCATTTTTTTTTAATTAACCCCTTATGTTTATAGTGTGGATAGTAGTTGTATTTTATTTGTAATGTAATAATGTAATAAATAAATTTAAGTGCTCTTTTCAGTTTGGGGGGTCTCCAGGGCAAGAATGGGGGGGCTACCGATACATATGTGGTACCGTTGTAATCGGGAGAAATGGGGCTATCACATGCAATATGGTTTTCATTAAAAAAAAGGTTTTATTTAAAATAAAGGAGACAAGTGTTTAAAAATATATATATATATATATTTTTTTTGTTTTTTTAAGCAGAAATATTCAAAAAACAGTAGAAAAATTACAAACAAGACATTTCATGTTAAAGCCTAAACTCTGCTGCAAAAAAATGTATATGTAATGTATAAAATTTTTCTGGAAATTCCAGCAAAAATCACGGTTAATCATGCCGCAAAATGGGGAAACATGACCTGTCAACAGAGGGTGACAAAACTTCAAGTAGGCTGACAATTAAAAGGGTTAATAGTAACTATGCATGTTGGGTATTGTTCTGCTCGGGGGACCTTGCGCTTTCAGATTTAGCTTATTTTTTCTTGTTTGCATATTGATATTTTAGGAAAACATGGTTTTTATTCTGCTTTTTTATAATTGTTTTTAGGGAAACCCTGTGCAACCTAAGAATTCTTCAATGGATTACTTCCAGAAAGATGAGCCCACTACAACAAGATCAGTACTCTTAGAAAGCTTAACATGTGTACTTTCAGGGAATATATGGTTTGTGGGGATATTCTTAATTTAAAGGGTTGTTTTGGTTGAAAAATCGCAAGGTGCGCACTTTGCAGAGCTGAAATTTTTAAGTAAAATTACCGTTATGCGCACGCTTTACTTTGGGGTGTTTGGCAACTCTTCCCTTGACAGTACCTATGCATGTTGGGTATTGTTCTGTTCAGGGGATGTTGCTTTTTCAGATTTTATATGTTTTTTTCTGTTTGCATATAGTTTTTTTTAGGAAAATGTGGCTTTGATTCTTCTTTTTTATTCTTTTTTAGGGAAACTCTGTGCAACCAAAGAATTGATTGAGGGATTACTTCCAGAAAATTGCGCCCATGTCAACAAACCTGTCATGCCTAGAAAGCCTGAGGTGTATACTTCCAGAGAATATATAGTTTTTGGGGGGTATTTCAAATTTAACCCTTTCG
The DNA here is from genome assembly GCA_027917425.1 of Gastrophryne carolinensis. Lineage (NCBI taxonomy): Eukaryota > Metazoa > Chordata > Amphibia > Anura > Microhylidae > Gastrophryne > Gastrophryne carolinensis. The sequence goes on along the minus strand of CM051236.1, from coordinate 6,833,657 downwards.
CTGCCAGCCTACCTGCAGCATTTGCCACTCCCTGTGATGTTTCACCATTTTGCGCTACACATATTCAACTGTCATTTTTGAAGGGATTTCCAGGGATTTCCCAGGAAAATTATATATTGTTTTTTTCAACAGAGTCTGGGCTTTAACATGAAATGTCTTGTTTGTATTTTTTAGGTGTATTCTCAATTTTTTTGGGTGAAATGTGTGAAAAAAAACAAAAAAAAAACATTTTTTTACAATTTGTAGAGTTTTTTTGTAATAAAAAATGTAAGTTTGTCAATAAAATCTTATTGCGTGAGAAACCCCAATTTCTCCCGGTTACAGCGATACCACATATGTATAGGTAGACACCCTTTCCTGCCCAGAAGCCTTTTATAGCTGCTGGATGACAAATGGTTAATTAAAAAAAAAAATGACATAGGGTCCCCCTTCCCGGGGAGGGGGACCCCATTTTTTTTTGGATTTTGAAGGGTTAAAAACCCTTCAAAATCCAAAAAAAAAAATGACGTGGGGTCCCCCTTACCCAAAGTAACCAGCCCGGGACCAGCTATGGGGGCTTGTAGGCACAGAGTGGGGGGGCCAGCTTTGGTGGCCCCCCCACCCTGCAGCCTACGAGCCCACATAGCCTATGTGGGCCCGGGCTCTTCTGCCCCCCCCTGGCCTTTGGGGAGGCAGGTAATGGGGGTGCGGGGGTTAATGGCAAGCCACCCGCTAGGGCAGGTGACTTGCCACCCCCCCAGCCTTGTGAACTGGTATAAGGGGTCTCATGGACCCCTTACCAGCTCACAAAGGGTTAATGTGAAAAAAAAACACCACACAATAATAAAAAGTATTTTATTAGAAAAAAAAAAATTTTTTTTTACTGTACTTACCTTCGATTGCAAGCTCTTGTCCCTCGCCGCTCAGCTGACAGATGCCGGTGATCGGCATCCAGAGAAGGAGAAGGCAGGAGATCAGAGGATCTCCTGTCACCTCCTTCCCCTGTGCCGATCACCGGCATCTGAGAAGCTGAGAAGGCTGAAGCCTGAGATCGGGGCCGGGATGACTTCATAAGCCCCGCCCCCAAGGGGGCGGGGCTTAGAGGCATGATGGCGGCCGCCATCGTGCAGAAGAGAGGAGAGAGCCTCCCAGGCTCTCTCCTGAAGATCGGTAAGTCCTGGGGGGGGATCGGAGGCCCCCCAGGTGAAGAGGAGGGACAGCGGGAGCCAGCGCACACACAGGTAAGTGAATGTCATTTTTATTTTTTTTTTTTTTTACAGTTAGAAGCTGCTGCTGCAGAAGCGGGGGGGGGGGCGGCCTATTCCGGGGGCTCTCCTGGAGCCATCCGACCCCCCACGGGGGATCGGATGGCACCAAATTAAAGAGGAGACCCGGCCGGATCCAACAAGGGGTCAGGTGAGTATTTGTTGTTTTTACTTTTTAAACTACAAGCGAGGAAAGTCAAGCACGTAACACCTACGTGCTTGGCACTTAAGGCCCAGCCAAGCCAGCACGTAGGTGTTACGTGCTTGGCAACAAAAGGGTTAAAGGGTTCTTTTTCTGGAAAGACCGCAAGTTGCGCTTAGCGCGGTGCATAGTTGTATTTTATCTGAAAATCTCCTAAAGCGCTGTTTCAGTTTGGGGGAGTCTCCTGGGCAGGAAAGGGTGTCTACCTATACATATGTGGTAACGCTGTGACCGGGATTAATTGGGGTTTCACATGCAATAAGATTTTATTGACAAACTTACATTTTTTATTACAAAAAAACACTACAAATTGCAAAAAATAGATTTTTTTTTATTTTTTTGCACATATTTCACCCAAAAGTATTGAGAATACACCTAAAAAATTACAAACAAGACATTTTATGTTAAAGCCCAGACTATGCTGAAAAAAACAATATATCATTTTCCTGGGAAATCCCTGGAAATCCCTTCAAAAATCACATTTGAACATGGGGAGCGTAAAATAGTGCAAAATGGTCTGGCACCAAGGGTGACAAAAACTTCAGGTAGGCTGGCAGCGAAAGGGTTAATTGTTATAATCCCCCTGATTCTTATCTCACAGTATACGATTTTACGGCTTAGATATTTTTCATGTGTGTCAGCATAAAAATAATTGTCACTCCTTTGTAGTTTTTTGCATAAATGTTTGTCACAGTTACAGATCTGTATTATGCCTAAAGAAGAAGCTTGAACAGCTTTGAAAGCTTGCATTTTCAATATTATTGAGTTAGCCAATAAATTGTATTACCTTAACCTTGGGTACCACTAGGTATTGGCCGGCCTATGTCAGCACCTGTTGGACCTGGCTTCTGATTATCCCAGTGCCAGTGAGCGTCACTTCTTACCACCATTATTCCAGAACTCACCAGCATATTTATTCATTTTTGAAAGTTTTGGCGCTGACACCTAATAATATAATATATTAAATATATATATATATATATATATATATATATATATATATATATATATATATGTATTATTAATAATAAGCATTAGACACTTCAATCCAGTTCTGCCCATTGTGCCCTATGGGATCTTGATCTACAGCGGCAGGTAACAAATGACGCTGCTTCAACCACAACGCCTGGCACTGCTACCTTGCTGAAGCATGGGAAGGGGCCTCTGCTGCATCTGATGCATTACAAGTGGATCAATATAAATGAAGGCTTGTGTGTTGTGTCTATGATCTTTGGACACTGTGGTAAAGGCTGTAGCATCATTTTATTTGAGAATATTGATTCTAGGCCAGCAGAGCCAGTCTGTGTGTGTTCACCAGTGTCTCTGGGCTTGTCTGGCCTGGCTGACATCTGTGTTGTTTCTGTGATCTCTGTGTATTGGCAATGGAACAGGTGTGAGGAGGAAGCTTTTGGCCTGATGTTTACTGTGTGGCTGGGATGTGCTGCCAGCACTGAGGTATCACAGGAGTATTTGGAAGCCAGGGTGGTGAGATTACAGGTGCAGAGATGTTTTAGTACCCGCCTGTCTGTGTGGGAGTGATGAGCAAATCCGCAGCAGGTTTCAGCTGAAATGTGCTGCGCTTTTGTAATTGTATGCCGAGCTCCGACAAATCCGACACAATATTGACTCCACCACTGGCAGCAGGCTATACCTGGCATAGTGCACCTATGTGCCTCCCTGGAAATCTTGGAGCGGGGCACTTTTCAGATCACTACTGCCCTCCACAGCGGCATCAGCCAGGTGACCATGAAGCAAGTGACCTAAGAAGTGACCTAAGAAGTGAGAGAAATAATACTAAAATAAAAAAATGTAATCAGACCTTAAGCGCTGAAGCAAACCATGCCAATCATAAAAGCAAAGTACGATGGAAGGCAAGCAGGTACGTTCTAAAAGCCAGGAAAAATCAGGGAAAAACGGGCCGCCCGTGTGAACGTGAACGGGAGCCCCGATCAAATTGAAGGCACCCGAGAGAGCAAAAAAAGCTTTCCGAGTAAAGTGAAATTGACGGATCAGTTAGGGAGCCATTCCGACGGAGGCTCTGCATCACATTTGAGCCACGATTCAAACGGGACCCCCGGACAATCGGAAGGTTTTAAGGGCAGTTCAGAGGAGGCTCTGCATCAGGCCATATATGTTGGTCTGTGTGTCATTATATCATCTGTTCTAATTGTGAGATTATTAGAAATTGGGATTTTTTCTTAATGAAATAATCTCGCTATACAAGTTGTGTTTATAATGTTTTCAGATTTTTCATATTGAAACATTTCTGGCCACATACATACAGTTACTTTTGATAATAAAACAAACGTAGCATCTGAGATTTCCAATAAAACCTTGAAAGTGTCCCGACACTGCAAAATGGAGGGAACAGGATATTTTTAAATATTTTTTTTTTCTGTTACAAAAATTGTTAATTTACTTTACAAATTACAAGTACAGGTATGCGGGGCCCCAATGGGAATTGAAAATACATTAAATAGAAGGTTTGACAAACGTTCATAGTCATTATCATTTACCAAGTCCAAGCTCTTTGGAGATTGAGCGTTAAATTGGTTTGTTACGATAGGTTGTGAGTGGCAGACAGGGAACATTTACATTGATTCTCTCTTTAATGAAGCAACTGTAACTGATTTTAGTATTTGATTTGTTAATGTTCATCACAAATCTATGGTATGGGGGGTGTAGGGGATTTTTGTTCTCTGTTCCTGTCTGTGATCTTCTTCCTGAATGAGCAGGCCTCAGTGTATTCTGTTTCTGCTGCAGTTCCTCAGATATCTCTCTTTTCATTTTGGAAGGCATCTGGTCACACTCTATACTGACACCCAAACATGAAATGATTTGAATGTTTTGCAATTTCCGCAACTCCTGTTATATTTGCAATAAAACTCTATGTTTGCTGTTGGAAAATACTCATTGTTGAGTCTTGATTGTTGTACAGATGGAATCCTAAATCCATGTTTAAACTAGTCCACAAGGGGGCAGAAGAATCCCTCAGTGAACTCAGAGCTCTTAAAAATATTTGCATGTAACTGTAGGATGGGCCCACAGAGTCAGTTCTACTGGTGGGCTGAAGATGACCCCCCAAAAAATAAAATAAATATAGCAAAATACCCACCATTTTAATGTCATTGATTCAAACATCACAATGTTAAGCCTCTACATAAACCCCATACAGCAAATCAATCCATTAATATGTCACCTATCAGGAGTCATGAACACACTGACCATCTGCATCTGAGGCAGTTATAAATTATGCCAAAGAAATATATTGAATGAGCCTCTCAGATCTAAAGTAATATAATATATTTGGCAGTAGATGCATCTTAATGGAAGCAGTTCTGCCTTAGAATATTTTAGATTCCAGGGCCAGCCAAAGTGTATTTTGTTCCGATTTAAATTTCAGCGGGGCACCGGCGAATGCTCTATCATACAGACTTTACTTTCTTTTACTACATGCTAATTATCATAAATGTACAATAATAATAGTAATATTAACAAGAGAAATATTTTTTTATTCAAATCACAACTTTGATTAAACCAGACCACCACCCGTTTCTTATTTAATGGGTGTTGGTCCTGCAGACAGCTAATCAAAGCAAGCTGGGGGGCATCCAGAATGCTGGAACCCCCCCTGCACATAACCTCCCAATATCCTCACCTTTATTATGAGCCTGCACTAGGATTGTAGCACCGTGATCAGCCAGCAGGCCGGTGGCCAACCAGGGGACTCCTTTCCTAGCGCTGGTTCGTAGTGAAGGTAAGAATATAATGCATTATGGGGGTGTAATGTGAACCCCGGGGGGCTTCAGAATTCTGGATGCTTGTTTTGATTAGCTGTCTGCAAGTCCAACACCCATTGAAAAAATGGGTTGTTGGTCCTGTTTAGAAAAAATCACAACATGTTCAGCCTATAAATTACTCTAATGAGGTATCAGAAATAAAAACTCATACAACGTTCCTCTAGGACAAAATACTTGCACTTGATATTGTAGCATCATGAGCCAAATATAAGATGCAAATTCGATTTCTATTAGGCTGCAAGGCTTGACTGATGAAGTGGAAAGTAGTAATAAGAAATCTCCTTGAGGGAAATTAAACCTCCAAAAAAGGGAAAAGAATGAAAAGGCCGAGTCCGGTGAGTTGAAGATTCCTCATGCCAAGTACAGACTCGCAGCGTCCGAAGCCAAAGGCAACTGGGAAATTTTCTGTAGAATAACGTTAAACCAGCTGAGCTGTGTATATTTTCTAAAAGACATTTTGGTCAATTACCTGACCTCTCATTTATGAATTAACAATAATGTGTTGTACCATGTGATCCATTGAGAGCAGAAGAATGGGAAGTATCACACAATACATTTTAGAGGCTAATTTTGTTGATTTTCTTGGAATACTTTTTCTTACTCAGATGTGATGATTGCTTTATTATGTCTAACAGAACTTAGTATTCTGGAAAGCTTACCTAAAATATGCTTGGCGTCTTTTTTGAGGAAAAATATCAACCACATTATTTTTTTTAAAAAGGGCCAAATAGTGTAACCCAAAAGTTCCTTCTATTCGGGTCTGGCCGAGCTGTACTCAGTATTCATGTCTTGCCATCAACAATTATTATTATATATTGTAATAATAATAATGTAGTAATAATATGAGCAATGTAAATATGCTACTTGCAACTTGGCAGAAGGCAACAACGAGATCCCCTTGTATATCTCTGATTCATAAGTTTGCCTGAAATGTCTCCTATTAAATTATTCTTTACAAAAATACAATTGTAATGCATTTGCCCTGGCTTTACCCTGGGCTTGCATACCAATCTCCTATACCCTTGTCTAGTGTTTTTTTTCCTTAGGTTAGCTAATGTGTGTTTTATAGAAGCAGTTTTCACTACCTGGAATCTTTTGCTATTGGCACCTGCACAGCTGTTTGGCACAAGAAAAATATGCACTTTCAAAAATTCAGTTGAATGTAGACTTTCCCTTTTCTTAATGGTGTAGATAATTTCTCAATTTAATGAAATGAAACTGATTATAATATGTGATTTTTTCTATCAAACTCACAAAGTTTCTTTCTGTGATCTTCTACCTCAGTGTTCCCCAACCTTCTCCTCCTGAGCCACCAACAGGTCAGGTTTTGTGGATCTCCACATGGACACTCGGGTGAATTAATCAGTGCTCAGACAGAGGTACAGAAACATGATCTGTTGGTGACTGATGAGGAGAGGGTTGGGGACACTGTTCTACCTGAATGAGCAGGCCTCAGTATATATGTTTCTACTGCAGCTCCTCCAATATAAAAAGGGTAAACAATTCTCTAATTTTCTTAGGAGCATAAAAGTTTCACTGACTGTCATTGTCTCACTAACTGGTGATTCATTAACAGTGACTTTTTCAGGTTCATAAAGTTACTCCCTGATGTTTGGTGACATTTCAGTGATGGTTAGTGACATTTCGTTGATGATTAGTGACATTTCATTGATGATTAGTGACATTACAGTAATGATTAGTGACAGTTTAGTGATGATTAGTGACAGTTCAGTGATGATTAGTGACTGTTCAGTTCTGATGTTTAAGCACAATCAGGACAGGAATATGGCTTTTCTCAAGAGTGAGTCCTCTGATGTGTAAGCAGGTGTGAACTCTGTGTAAAACACTTGTCACACCCAGGGCATGAAAATTTCTTCTCTCCGATGTGAGTCCTCTAGTGCTTATTCAGGTTTGAACTATCAGTAAAGGACTTTCCACATTCAGGGCATGAAAATGGCTTCTCTCCAGTGTGAATTCGCTGATGTGTAAGCAGGGTTTCACGCTGTGTAAAGCACTTGTCACAATCAGAGCAGGAATATGGCTTCTCTCCTGTGTGAGTACTATAATGATCATTTAATACTTTCTTGGTTCTAAAACCTTTGCCGCATTCTAGGCATGAATATGGCTTCTCTCCTGTATGGATCATGGAGTGGTATTTGAGATGAGTACTTCGACTAAAACATTTGTTACATTCCAAACATCTAAACGGTTTCTCTCCAGTGTGAGTCCTCTGGTGTGTGACCAGGTGTGATTTATTTGTAAAGCACTTGTTGCACTCAGTGCATGTAAATTGATTCTCTCCGGTGTGAGTCTTCTGGTGTGTAAGCAGGTCAGAACGTTGTATAAAGCACTTGTCACACTCTGGACAGGAAAATGGCTTCTCTCCAGTGTGAGTCCTCTGGTGTCTGACCAGGTGAGAATGTCGTGCAAAACACTTGTCACACTCAGGACAGGAATATGGCTTCTCTCCAGTGTGAGTCCTCTGGTGTGTGACCAGGTTTGATTTATTTGTAAAGCACTTGTTGCACTCAGTGCATGTAAATGGCTTCTCTCCAGTGTGAATCCTCTGGTGTATGACCAGGTGAGAATGTCGTGCAAAACACTTGTCACACTCAGGACAGGAATATGGCTTCTCTCCAGTGTGAAACCTCTGGTGATGTGTGAGCTCTGACTTAGAACTACACAATTTTCCACACTCATAACACTGGTATGGCTTTACTCCACTGTGCATCCTCTGGTGTCTAGTAAGTTTTGAATGATTAATAAAGCATTTTCCACATTCAGTGCATGGGAATGTTTTCTCTTCAGTGTGACTCTGGTGACATGTGAGCTCTGAAAATTGATACCATTTTCCACACTCAGAGACTGATGGCTTCACTTCTGTAGGACTCATCATGGCCTGATGGAGATCAATTTATATGTAAAATGTATTTGAGCTTCCTGTTAAATGTTCAGCCTTTAGGAAGAATAGAGAAAGTCATGTAAATTACACAAGCATCAAATAGAAGAAATTATATAATGACATGCAGAGCAAAATATCAACCTTAATTCTTCAATTCTATAAAAATCTCATGGTAGTAAAAAAAACATTTTATAAGATAAATGCCTGAGAATTTCATTGTTACTGAATCATCAGCTGGGAAGACAATGAAAGTCAAAGGAAAGGTTTATTACAGTATAAAAGGGGGTAAACAATTCTCTACGTTACTTAGGAGTATAAACGTTCCACCGACTGCCATTGTCTTCTAGCTGCTGATTCATTAACAGTGAAATTCTCAGGCTCATAAAGTGAACTACCATGGAAATAGTTTTTTATTATTTTTATTCTCTTAGGCGATGGCTATATGATGACCAATCCGCACAGCTCACATATTAAAATTAATAAATGGTTCCTAATCTGCAGCCTATCTTTAGTGGACGTGCTCAGAATTAGGTCTGTAGCATCTGTAACTAAATTAGATTCTTCTATGTCAACCCAACTTGGTCTTTGTTTCAAGCAAAATACAGCTGTGAAATTCTTGCTACATAGTGATACCGTAATAAATGAGCTAAATGTGGGAATCTTGGTATCAAGATTTAGGGTCACTAACATATAAAGTAATATAATGTCTTTTTTAGAAATCACCTGTGCATAGACCTCTTTGGATTGGCCAATTTACTGTATTCCCTTATAAATTAGTTACCCAGCAGCTTATTGATATTATATTATTATGTTCTGCAACATGTCACCCAAAAGTATTCCAAGTCTCATGTTGTAGGACCTATAAACACAATCAGCACATACAAACACTAATACATGAAGGATTATAAACTCCACCTAATCCCACATCTGTCTGACACACAATAACATGCTACGTTTATACTATGGAGCACAATATCACCAGACACAGCCAAATAATCTACCCAGACATAATAAAAACCATCACATATAACCTAATAGTAACAGAAGTCATATCTACCTGGTATAGGGCAGTATGGGGATCCCCTCGCCGCTCTCCTGACCCGTCTGCTATTGCTGTGACTGAGCCGGCCTCACCTTATATTGTCTGTACAAACATTCTCTAACATGAGGCGGCTTTGGATTGGCTAAATGGGATGAATCTTAATAAACAAAGATATGTTAATGTCATCTTACTGGGGAGTTTCACTGGGCTTTGTTTATCCCCCAGCAGTATGACAGATTCATTAGCATTGCAGAAAAAGGGAGGGAGGAGCCTTATCTGAAACACAATAGATTAGAGTCTCATCATTATCATAGAAATCACATGACACAATAGACTGAAACTGGGAAAGAAATCAGGTTCAGTCACAGGTTCATAGTAAAATATCCTAAACTTGGACACACAGTATTTGTATCCATTACATTTTGTTAGATTGGAACATTTATCCACAATTATACTTGCTAGTTATGAAACCTAAAAAAAGCTCAAGTGATAAAGTGCTGGGACTAGTGTCAAAATGGTTCTTCCCAACACCTCACATAAAATAGAAGAAATTATATAATGACACACAGACCAATATATAGTTTGCAAAGTCCCTTCTGGAACAATTATATTGCAATGATCAGATTCTTTGCTAGACCAAGCACAATAGTATTGAGCTATGGAACTATATTATATTTCAGTTTGTTCCTGGTCCCTGGACAACCCGGTCAATTTCCATAAAATATGATTCACATTAGACTCTGATTGAACCAAACTGAACCAATTATATTCTTATTGGTTCAAACATAAAATGAATGCAAACATCATCATTACTGTTACATATCTAATCATAGTAATAGGAAATAGCATCGTCTTTGTATAGTTTTATGGTCACTTTATGTGATTCCTATGACTGACTGACCCCCGGCCTCACATTATAATGTCTCTAGAAACATTCACTGACACGGAGGGACTTAGCTGAATTTATTTAATCTCTTACAGAGAATCATATTAAAGAGTTCCCACTAATACCATTATTATAATGTGCAGAATCTCCACCCCAGACACCCCAACTAAGCAATGTCTTGGGACAAGTATAAATGTATTGGAAAATTATCCTAAACATGTCATAAGATAAAGCAATGTAACATCACATGACTGATATGAGATAACAGCTGTACAAGCAAGATACAGGAAGGCGGGTATCATAAGCAATGTTACCTCTGGACATTGTCGTTACTAAAATAAAGGGTCAGATTTTGATGTAATTTTTTAAAGTGTATATTATTATAAAATGTTATTTATTTTTTCCTATGTTAGTAAAGGTGAGTTTTATGGAAGCGTTTATCACTAACTGCAAACATTTGCTTTTGGCAACGTACAACACGTCTGTACACCAAGAAGAGAGGATTGTGTCCTGCACATACAGAACACTGCCGCTATGACCATTGCTGAGGTGAGGAAGATCACTTAACCTTACACAGGCCCAGCAGCAGTGTTCTCTGAGTACAGGGTCACTTCTTTCTTTTTGGTGCACAAACTTGGTGTACGTTGCCAATAGCAACAGATTACAGATACTGACATATTACTGATTTACTAACATAAGAAATAAATACTACATCAGCCCATTACATTGAATACATCATTTTGGCACAGAAATATACACTTTCAAAAATTCAATGGAAAGTGGACTTACTATTTAAGCATACATTCATTTATTAAGCTAAAAAATGAAAGCAGAACATGTGACAATAAAAGTTACAGAGATACACAAAAGATCATAGAGTATTGTTATATGATGACCCGCCAATCCTCACAGTTCACAGATTAAATGATGTATGTCCAAAGAGGAAATAGTCACCATCAGGATGTAAAGTCAGCTATGGGTACACACCGTGCACTATGACAACTGTTTTCAGTAATGCGCACCAATACACCCCAAATATATATATATTTATATATATATATATAGAGAGAGAGATGTCATTCTTATGTACAATCTATTCATATATAACCTTGGACACAGGAATATATCACACTAAGCTGATAGTGTTTCTGTCCTGACGCGTGTTTTGGGGTTCTGAGCCCTTCCTCTTCCTGGCCTCATCCGCACCGTAAAATAAACTTGTTGCACTAGGTATTGGCCGGCCTATGTCAGTGCCTGTTGGACCCGGCAGCTGATTATCCCAGGGCCAGTGAGCGTCACTTTGTACCGTCATTATTCCGGCACTCCCCGGCATATTTATTCCTTTTTTTACAAACTTTACATTGCGTTTAGGCTGCATTTTAGTTGTTGGTGTCCAAATTACACTTTGTTAAGCAAAGTAAGCCATTGAAAATCAAATTTAACCACCCGAAAAAAAAATACATGTTGTGACATCTAGGTCCTGTGTTTCCATTACTGACAGGTGCCAATGCAAGTTCTGTACAAATGAATGTGTGTAATATTAATTATAAGCATTAAACTCTTCAATCCAGTTCTGCCCATTGTGCCCTATGGAATCTTGACCTACAGCGGCAGGTAACAACTGACGCTGCTTCAACCACAACGCCTGGCACTGCTACCTTGCTGAAGCATGGGAAGGGGCCTCTGCTGTGACTGATACTTTGCAAGTGGATAAGTATAAATAAGGGGTTGTGTGTATCATCTTTGGATGCAGCAGAAAAGGCTGTAGCATCATTCTGTTTAAAAATAGTGATTCTAGGCCAGCAGAGCCAATCTGTGTGTGTTCACCAGTGTCTCTGGGCTTGTCTGGCCTGGCTGACATCTGTGTTGTTTCTGTGATCTCTGTGTATTGGCAATGGAACAGGTGTGAGGAGGAAGCTTTTGGCCTGATGTTTGCTGTGTGGCTGCGATGTGCTGCCAGCGCTGAGGTATCACAGGAGTATTTGGAAGCCAGGGTGGTGAGATTACAGGCCCAGAGATGTTTTAGTACCCCCCTGTCTGTGTGGGAGTGAGGAGCAAATCCGCAGCAGGTTTCAGCTGAATTGTGCTGCGCTTTTGTCGTTGTATGCCCAAATCTGACACAAAATTGACCCCACCACTTGCAGCAGGCTATACCTGGCATAGCTCACCTTTGTGCCTCCCTGGAAATCTTGGAGTGGGGACTTTTCAGATCACTGCTGCCCTCCTCATCGGCATCAGCCAGGGGACCATGAAGCAAGTGACCTAAGAAGTGACCTAAGAAGTGAGAGAAATTATACTAAAACAAAAACATTCAATCAGAACTTACGAGCTGAAGCAAACTATGCCAAACAAAAAAGCAAAGTACAAGATTATCACAAGCTCAAGCAAACTTTTTGAACACAATTGATTCTAGACAGGAAGATCCATTTTGGTGGATGCCCATATTGTGTAGGACACAGCTAGTGTGAATTTATTTGACTCTTGGATGGGTAAACTTAACTTTTCAGAATCAAGCTTCAGTCACACACAAACACAATTGCTGTGTGGAATGATGTGTAAAGACATTTGATTTTCAGAAATTTATTTTTTTTAATTCTATAATTTCTTTATTTAAAAAAAAAACAGTTAATAAACACTATAAAATGAAAAGTGATGTGTAATTAAGCTGTGTGGGTGAAAAAGAACGCTGCTGCAGATTGGTTAGGAAACAAGAACAGTATTGATCAGGCGCTGCATTGATTCAGGGAGAGCGCTTCTACAGCGCCCCCACACATCACATTTATCAATGCTGGACAAGATACTACAGCGTCACTTGTCCAGTGCCAAAGCTAGATTATAGCAGCAGACACTTGTTTGCTCCATAGTCTTGGTGCTAGTCTTAAATCAGCCTCTTAATCTGTGAACTGTGAGCATTAGTGGCTCATCATATAGCAGTTACATAGCATTGTTTGATATTGTGATATATCCTGATCATGTTCTATCTTCCTAACTTTTTCCTTGAATGTATCAATTTTTGCATTTTCTCTTGCTTCCATTTTCTGTATTCAGCATCGGGTGCCAAACCACAATGTCCAGAGGTGATATTGCTCAGGATTCCTGCCTTCCTGTATCTTGCTTGTACAGCTGTTATCTCATATCAGTCATGTGATGTTACATTGTCTTATCTTATGAACCAAAGACTTTGATCATTACAATATAATTGTCCTAGAAGAGACTTTGCAAACTATGGACTCAATTCAATAAGAGGCGAAAAAAATCTCATGGTAGTAAAAATTCACCTTGTGAGCAAAAAGCCTGAGAATGTCACTGTTACAGAATCACCAGCTCGTAAGACAATGACAGTCAGTGATACTTTTATATTCATAAGAAAAGTGGAGATTTTTTTACTCCCTTTACACTCTAGTAAAAAGAGTAATTTATTTTTTGGGCTTTTTCGTATAAAGTGATTTTTTGACGTTTTTTTTTTACTACCATGATTTTTTTCTTCAATATTTATTGAATTGAGGTTGATATTTTGGTCTTTGTGTCGGTATATAATTCCTTCTATTTGATGTGAGGGGGAGGGAAGAAACACCTTTCCACACTAGCACCCAGCACTATATAATTTGAGCATCTTTTGGTCAAACTACTATGAAGTAATAATTAAATAATAGATAAAAAAATATAATAAAAAACAGATAAAAATTCTGTGTTTCATAGTTTGGAATCTTTTACCATGAAGCTGTTACACTTTTGCAATGACAGCATCTTATTTCTTTCCCAGTTTCAGTCTATTGTGTCAGTTATGGTGTCATGTAATTTCTATGTTAATGATGAGAGTCTTGTCTATTGTGTTTCCAATAAGGCTCCTCCCTCTCTTTGTCTCCTTGCTGCAATGCTAATGAATCTGTCATACTGCTGGGTGAGAAACAAAGCCCAGTGAAACTCCCCAGTAACACGACATTAACATACCTTTACTTAAGATTAATTCCATTTAGCCAATCAAAAGCCGCCTCATGTTAGAAAATGTTTGTACAGACAATATAAGGTGAGGCCGGCTCAGTCACAGTAATAGCAGACGGGTCAGGAGAGCGGCGAGGGGATCCCCATACTGCCCTATACCAGGTAGATATGACTTCTGTTACTATTAGGTTATATGTGATGGCTATTATCATGTCTGGGTAAATTATTTGGCTGTGTGTTATGTGAATGATTTTGTCTGTCCCCATACTATGTGCTCCATAGTATAAACATAACATTTTATTGTTTGTCAGCCAGATGAGGAATCAGTTGGAGCTGATCATATTATCTATACAATCTTTTATATATTAGTGTATTTCATGTGCTTAATGGATTTTATATAATTCCAAGAGGAGACTTGTCATAATTTGTGATATATAGTAGGAAAGAATAGATGGAATTAATAAGCTGCTGGGTAACAATTTAGTCATTACAGTACTTTAGTTAATTAAAAGATGTTTATGCACATGTGAATATTTATAAAAGATAATATAATGTATGACATGCTCAGTCAATAATATGCATCAGATATCTATAGTACTAAGGAATGTCTATACTGCATGAAAAGTACTAAGAAAAGTATTGTATTATCTATATGATGATTGATGCCATAGGAGTAAGTGGTGATGACACCAACCCTGATAAGTAGCCACTAAAATTTCCAGATAAAACATGTTACACTTTAGCAGGAACAGTAAATAGGTTTATTGTACCTAAAGGAATCTCTGTTGATCGGAACATTTATTCGTTTATTCTTACTGAAGGATAAACATATTTTACATTGAGATATAATATAGTTACATATCTCAATAAGATTGTGTTTTTCTATAGAAAAGGGGGGTATGGCCCTTATGGGGATCATGCTAATTATTTGTTAAGCCTGAGTGTGTTTTTTACTTTACCACACAAAACAGTGCAAGAAAAGTAGTTCAGAAACTACAGCACAAAATGAGGAATGTTCAAAAAGAATTCACCAACAAATGCGAGAGGCTCTTATTTTTTCTGAACCGAACAAATATCCCTTCCCTTACTTGTAAAAATGCCACATTGAATGTACAGGTGACGTTTGGGGAAAAGCTGTAATATTCAAAAATATATATATTTTTTGCACATGTTAGCATCGTAAAGTAGATAAGCTCACTGATATGGAAGTTTTAGTTACGTTAAGCTTGGTTAACCAAATAATTAGAATGACCCCCCACTGCTGAGTAGATGTATTTTCATTCATCTAGTTTAATAATAATTGTGGGGACAATAATGAGAAATATTATATGTTATTCCTGATTTCTCCCGCTCATTCCATTCCCATTGCAAATGTCTCTTCTCAACAATCTAGCTTCATAGGTAGCGCGGGTAGTTGTAATTCTCAACCCAATCCTGCTCTCAGAAAGCTGTGCAGGTCTCACACCCACGGGGGGTTCCAAAGAAAGTCCATGTTGCATCTCACACTCCTCACCTGAAATAAAGCCACAGTGTCCCAGCCATGAGTGACCTCCTGCAGGGAGCTGCCTTCCATCACATGCATGAAAGGAAAATCTTCAGGCAGCCGGTGCCAACACAGAACAGTGCATAACTGGGTCACAGCTCCCCCAGCCTCAAGCCAAATACAGAATCAGAAATCAGAACCGTAAATCAAACCCAAATCCATCTCAGTTTATCCCATCTCCATAACTATCCTTGAAGCATCCTGAAACTATATTCTTGGACACACCAGAAGTGCAGCAATGGTTAAACACCAAGAGGAAGACACTCCTCCCAGGGGGCCTCTGGGAATGTTTATTGTTGCATGTTTGTAATTACTCACCTGTACTATGCTCTCAGACCTGTAAATGTAATTTTTCCAAAATATCTCATACTGGTAACTAGTGTGCACTTGTGGCCTAGAGGTAAGGGGAGTGAACCTGTGACCGGAGGGTGGCAGGTCAGAATCCTGGTCCTGAATGAAGGAACATGACTGAAATGCTCTTGAGCAAGGCACCTAACCCCGCAACTGCTCCCCGGGCAGTAATTTAGGTCAGTCCACCGCTCTGGGCATGGCTTAAATGCGAAGGACAAATTCCTATGTGTGCATATGCATATAATGGCCATCTATGCATTAAACATTAAGCTTATCACATTATAATATATATTTAAAAAAGGCAAATGCTTTACTTCTCATTCAAAACTTTGTAGACTCCAAAAAAGTCACACTGAAATACTGCTTGTGTAATTTACATGACTTTCTGTATTTTTCTGACAGGTTGAACATTTATCGGGAAGCTGGAATCCATTTTACAGATAAACTGATCTCCATCAGCCCACAATGAGCCCTAAACCAGGAAAACCATATCAGTGCTCTGAGTGTGGAAAATGGTTCCATTATAAATCAGAGCTCACAAGTCACCAGAGGATGTGGCAAATGCTTTGCTCATCATCCAAATCTTCTTAGACATCAGATGATCCACACTGGAGTGAAGCCATTTTCATGTCCTGATTGTGACAAGTGCTTTACACAGCATACAAGCCTGCTTACACACCAGAGGACTCACACTGGGGAGAAGCCATATTCCTGCCCTGATTGTGGCAAGTGCTTTACACAACAGGCAAACCTGCTTAGACACCAGAGGATTCACACTGGAGTGAAGCCATTTTCATGTTCTGAGTGTGACAAGTGCTTTACACGACGTGCAACCCTGATTATACATCAGAGAACTCACACTGGAGAGAAGCCATTTTCGTGTCCTGAGTGTGACGAGTACTTTATACATCGTGCAAAACTGCTTACACATCGGAGTACTCACACTGGAGAGAAGACATTTTCATGCAATAAGTGTGACAAGTGCTTTACACAGCGATCATCCCTGTTTAAACATCAGAGGACTCACACTGGAGAGAAACCATATTCATGTTCTGAGTGTAGTAAGCGCTTTACACAACGTAGTAACTTACTTGCACACCAGAAAATTCATACTGGAGAGAAGCCATTTTCATGTCCTGAGTGTGACAAGTACTTTACACAACATTCAAACCTGCTTACACATCTGAGGACTCACACTGGAGAGAAGCCGTTTTCATGCACTGAGTGTGAAAAGTGCTTTACACAGCAATCTTCCCTGTTTAAACATCAAATGACTCACACTGGAGAGAAACCATATTCCTGTCCTGAGTGTGGCAAGTGCTTTACACAACATAGTACCTTACTTTCACACCAGAAAATTCATACTGGAGAGAAAACATTTTTTGTGCCCTGATTGTGACAAGTGCTTTACACACCATACAATCCTGCTTAAGCATCAGATAATTCACACTGGGGAGAAGCCATATTCCTGTCCTGAGTGTGACAAGTGCTTTACAAACCATACAAACCTGCTTACACACCAGAAGTCTCACACTGGAGAGAAGCCATTTTCATGTCCTAAGTGTGACAAGTGCTTTACACAACAAGCAAACCTGCTTACACTTTAGAGGACTTACACTGGGGAGAAGCCATTTTCATGTCCTGAGTGTGACAAGTGCTTTACATGGCGTTCAACCCTGCTTACACTTCGGAGGACTCACACTTGAAAAAATCATTTTACATTTCTGGAAGGTGACAAGTGTTTTAGTTGAAGTGTGAATTTCCAGCGCCACACTATAATCCATAATTATAGGGCACACACTGGAGAGAAGGCATATCAATGTCGTAACGTGATGAAGGGTATGCACATAAATCACAGCTGACAAGACACCAAAGGAGTCACCTCCCCGCGTATGCAATGTTTCTTACAAAAGCAACAAGTTTCACACCAGTAAAATCGGTCACTGAGAACAAGCTACATATTTTGTTGATGAGCCTGAGACGTTTTGACCAGAGAGATGGGAAATATTCAGAGCTCATGTGTTGCAATGTAATTGTTATTTATAAGGTAGTTACATTGTGCCACATTATCTGCATATATGTCTGTTGCCTACCCTCTGCACATGCCTAATAATTATATGGATTACACATTTAAGCACAACCAGACAATAGTTATCATCCAGAAAGCCAGTGAGATTGTAAAAAGTAAGATATCATACCATTTAAAAACTTTACATCACTGGAAATTAAAAGGTTAACTTTTCGTTGCAAATATGTGGTTTCTAGAATGTATTTGTTAACGAGATTTTTTTATTTAGGTTTATATATTTGTGAACTTGTAGTGCATTAAATTGACAAATTAAAGGAACTCTCAACAATACAATACAATGTATTTGTATTTACAATTCACAATAGAAAAGTCGATTTACTATATGAATTATGTAGCATTTTGTATGCAATTGTTTGTGAAACTCTTCTTTCTAAATAAAAAGGCGATAAAAAAGGAGCCAGTAGGTGTGTGGCCTATCAATATGGATATTGGAGTGGTCAAAATTCACTCTTCGACGGAAACACTTGTAATATTCCAGATATCAAAAACTTTATCTTCAGTGTCCTCTGATGTACATATACGGTGTGGTCATGGTCAAAAGCTGATTAATTTACCGGGAGTAGCCTAAACCCTGAACCAGTCGAATATGTATTAGGCTTGACCACATACCAACATATAGACCATTGAAATAATATGGTAAGGTCACACTATTGGAGTAGCGGGATCTTGACTATTATTGATATCCATGAGGGAGGGGGAGAGGGATGTAGGGGGGGTTGAAGGAGGAGGTATAACTCCATCTCACATTTGGGTAGGAGGAATATTAACAAACCCAGAATCTATAAGACTATGAATGCACAACAAGAAATGTAAATCCACAATGAATAAACCAAAATATATCTCCAATCAGATGTGCATAATATTATCACTAAATGATGAAAGATAGTGGAGATACATGGTCAGAGTGGAGGCAAAAAAATATATTTTTGCCATTTGCATCACCCGGCCATTCATAACAAATATTATGAACAAGCCTTTTCTTTATTTAAATGGCTACTTAAGGCTGAACCAAACCTGGGATCTTGCATGTGCCGCACAAATTGCCCTGTAAAATCACCTTTTCCCGGTCCAACCATGCATGCGCTTGCATGTTCCAAAGTAAAGGGTGCAGCCATTCCCATCACTAACCACACACTACCACACAAGGCAAGGGATCTGAGACACACAGGCATGCCCTGTACATACCTAGGAACCACCTTTGAGGCAAAAAACAACAGGGCATAGCCTGCCACTCTGCTCTTGAGCTAGGACACCTGTCATGGTCTTACAGTTGTCCCTGGCAAATGAGTGAAACATCTTGCCATAATCGGGAAAACCCAATTCCAAGACTGTCACCAAAAGCATTGGACATTACATATAACCATTTCAGGGTGTCAGGTTTATCAACATGCACCTAAGCTCTCAAAATGCTGTCATATTATGAACAATCTAGAATCCATTGGCAGCAGTAACCAATAATACCAAGGAAAACAAAACCCAGATACTCAACTTTTTCCATGAAACAACTACAAATTTTCTTTAGACACTTTATGACCACTTTCAAAAAAACATATCAAAAGATCCCCCTTGTCCCCGAGGGTGGCCTCCCAATCGAAACTGCAGAGGAGAAGGTTGTCCGCAGTAGTATGGAACCACGGCCGGGTTTCTAGGCCTTAAGGAGTGGCTCGAAGAACCATTGCATAAACTATTAACCAATACAAATAGCCCTGGGGCAAACATGACCTGAACCGAAAGGTGGTTTGTGTCTCCCTGTCCACTGGCATGCTGAAAAAAAAGTTTCCTAAATCATTGTTGCTATACCAGCCCGTGTCATGAGGAATGGATGTGAGAAGAAATGGCACATCAGGCCTTTTGGGGCAATTGGTATCACTAGACCCCTATTTTAGGGCCTGAGATCTTGAACAAATCCTCTGGTTTCAATGTGGCTTTGTAAGATGTGCAGGCGATAAATCCCACATCCAGCAGATCAACATCTATGTCATCTGTCAAGAGGCAAGGGATTCAAGTCTTCTATATGCTTATCTGGCTTAAGTCTGCATACAACTCTCTTTCCTTTTAAGTTTTATTTTGTTTCCCAGTTTGCCCCAAGTGCCAGTGCTCCAGTATGTCAATAATGTCATTCCATGAGGTTTTGCTCTGTCTGCTATTGCTGTGACTGAGCCGGCCTCACCTTATATTGTCTGTACAAACATTCTCTAACATGAGGCGGCTTTGGATTGGCTAAATTCTGAATCTGAATAAACAAAGGTATGTTAATGTCGTGTTCCTGGGGAGTTTTATCTGGGCTTTGTTTATCCCCCAGCAGTATGACAGATTCATTAGCATTTCAGAAAAAGGGAGGGAGGAGCCTTATCTGAAACACAATAGATTAGAGTCTCATCATTATCATAGAAATCACATGACACAATAGACTGAAACTGGGAAAGAAATCAGGTTCAGTCACAGGTTCATAGTAAAATATCCTAAACTTGGACACACAGTATTTGTATCCATTACATTTTGTTAGATTGGAACATTTATCCACAATTATACTTACTAGTTATGAAACCTAAAAAAAGCTCAAGTGATAAAGTGCTGGGACTAGTGTCAAAATGGTTCTTCCCAACACCTCACATAAAATAGAAGAAATTATATAATGACACACAGACCAATATATAGTTTCCCTTCTGGAACAATTATTTTGCAATGATCAGATTCTTTGCTAGACCAAACACAATAGTATTGAGCTATGGAACTATATTATATTTCAGTTTGTTCCTGGTCCATGGACAACCCGGTCAATTTCCATAAAATATGATTCACATTAGACTCTGATTGAACCAAACTGAACCAATTATATTCTTATTGGTTCAAACATAAAATGAATGCAAACATCAACATTACTGTTACATATCTAATCATAGTAATAGGAAATAGCATCGTCTTTGTATAGTTTTATGGTCACTTTATGTGATTCCTATGACTGACTGACCCCCGGCCTCACATTATAATGTCTCTACAAACATTCACTGACACGGAGGGACTTAGCTGAATTTATTTAATCTCTTACAGAGAATCATATTAAAGAGTTCCCACTAATACCATTATTATAATGTGCAGTATCTCCACTCCAGACACCACAACTAAGCAATGTCTTGGGACAAGCATAAATGTATTGGAAAATTATCCTAAAAATGTCATAAGATAAAGCAATGTAACATCACATGACTGATATGAGATAACAGCTGTACAAGCAAGATACAGGAAGGCGGGTATCATAAGCAATGTTACCTCTGGACATTGTCGTTACTAAAATAAAGGGTCAAATTTTGATGTAATTTTTTAAAGTGTATATTTTTATAAAATGTTATTTATTTTTTCCTATGTTAGTAAAGGTGAGTTTTATGGAAGCGTTTATCACTAACTGCAAACATTTGCTATTGGCAACGTACAACACGTCTGTACACCAAGAAGAGAGGATTGTGTCCTGAACATACAGAACACTGCCGCTATGACCATTGCTGAGGTGAGGAAGATCACTTAACCTTACACAGGCCCAGCAGCAGTGTTCTCTGAGTACAGGGTCACTTCTTTTGGTGTACAAACTTGGTGTACGTTGCCAATAGCAACAGATTACAGATACTGACTAGGGATGAGCGAATCGATCCGGACGAACCCGGATTCGATCCGAATTTCAGGAAAAATTCGATTCGGATCGAATCCGAATTTCCCCGCGATTCGATCACTCGAAGTTTTCCTTTAACATCCATTCATTTACATTACAGGCATTCTAAGATGGCGGGCGGGACATGTCTGGACATGTATCCCGCGCCAGTGCAAGCTGGGGCAGTCACATGCAGCCTATCAGCAGCCAGCAAGCCCGGTGACGTCACACAGCGGTATTTAACGGCGGCCATCTTGCTTTTCCTCATTTCTCTATTGCATTCGTGACAGACAGACAGAACGCTGTGTAGCTGAGGCAGTTAGACAGGCTGGAGACAGGCTGGAGACAGGGACAGACAGGGACAGGCTGGAGACAGGCAGGAGACAGGCAGGAGACAGACAGGAGACAGACAGAAAGCCAGGGAAAGGTAGGAAAAACGGAGCTGGCTGACAGGGAGATTTTTTTTTTTCATCCAGCCTTTGTTAGCGTTTTCAGGCTGCTTATAGTAACTAACTGTGCATATATACTGAACTGATCTTAAGTCTGCTGTGAGGCATCCCATTCTGTGACTAAAGCAGCCTCTGTTTAAGACCATATAAGCATTTGCTCTAATCATATTTGAAATTAGGCCTGATAAAGACACTTTTGCTGGCCAAAGCACTACTGTACCCTGGCAGCTCGATTCCTGCCCGGGGCATCCCATTCTGTGACTAAAGCAGCCTCTGTTTAAGACCATATAAGCATTTGCTCTAATCATATTTGAAATTAGGCCTGATAAAGACACTTTTGCTGGCCAAAGCACTACTGTACCCTGGCAGCTCGATTCCTGCCCGGGGCATCCCATTCTGTGACTAAAGCAGCCTCTGTTTAAGACCATATAAGCATTTGCTCTAATCATATTTGAAATTAGGCCTGATAAAGACACTTTTGCTGGCCAAAGCACTACTGTACCCTGGCAGCTCGATTCCTGCCCGGGGCATCCCATTCTGTGACTAAAGCAGCCTCTGTTTAAGACCATATAAGCATTTGCTCTAATCATATTTGAAATTAGGCCTGATAAAGACACTTTTGCTGGCCAAAGCACTACTGTACCCTGGCAGCTCGATTCCTGCCCGGGGCATCCCATTCTGTGACTAAAGCAGCCTCTGTTTAAGACCATATAACCATTTGCTCTAATCATATTTGAAATTAGGCCTGATAAAGACACTTTTGCTGGCCAAAGCACTACTGTACCCTGGCAGCTCGATTCCTGCCCGGGGCATCCCATTCTGTGACTAAAGCAGCCTCTGTTTAAGACCATATAAGCATTTGCTCTAATCATATTTGAAATTAGGCCTGATAAAGACACTTTTGCTGGCCAAAGCACTACTGTACCCTGGCAGCTCGATTCCTGCCCGGGGCATCCCATTCTGTGACTAAAGCAGCCTCTGTTTAAGACCATATAACCATTTGCTCTAATCATATTTGAAATTAGGCCTGATAAAGACACTTTTGCTGGCCAAAGCACTACTGTACCCTGGCAGCTCGATTCCTGCCCGGGGCATCCCATTCTGTGACTAAAGCAGCCTCTGTTTAAGACCATATAACCATTTGCTCTAATCATATTTGAAATTAGGCCTGATAAAGACACTTTTGCTGGCCAAAGCACTACTGTACCCTGGCAGCTCGATTCCTGCCCGGGGCATCCCATTCTGTGACTAAAGCAGCCTCTGTTTAAGACCATATAAGCATTTGCTCTAATCATATTTGAAATTAGGCCTGATAAAGACACTTTTGCTGGCCAAAGCACTACTGTACCCTGGCAGCTCGATTCCTGCCCGGGGCATCCCATTCTGTGACTAAAGCAGCCTCTGTTTAAGACCATATAAGCATTTGCTCTAATCATATTTGAAATTAGGCCTGATAAAGACACTTTTGCTGGCCAAAGCACTACTGTACCCTGGCAGCTCGATTCCTGCCCGGGGCATCCCATTCTGTGACTAAAGCAGCCTCTGTTTAAGACCATATAAGCATTTGCTCTTATCATATTTGAAATTAGGCCTGATAAAGACACTTTTGCTGGCCAAAGCACTACTGTACCCTGGCAGCTCGATTCCTGCCCGGGGCATCCCATTCTGTGACTAAAGCAGCCTCTGTTTAAGACCATATAAGCATTTTCTCTAATCATATTTGAAATTAGGCCTGATAAAGACACTTTTGCTGGCCAAAGCACTACTGTACCCTGGCAGCTCGATTCCTGCCCGGGGCATCCCATTCTGTGACTAAAGCAGCCTCTGTTTAAGACCATATAAGCATTTGCTCTAATCATATTTGAAATTAGGCCTGATAAAGACACTTTTGCTGGCCAAAGCACTACTGTACCCTGGCAGCTCGATTCCTGCCCGGGGCATCCCATTCTGTGACTAAAGCAGCCTCTGTTTAAGACCATATAAGCATTTGCTCTAATCATATTTGAAATTAGGCCTGATAAAGACACTTTTGCTGGCCAAAGCACTACTGTACCCTGGCAGCTCGATTCCTGCCCGGGGCATCCCATTCTGTGACTAAAGCAGCCTCTGTTTAAGACCATATAAGCATTTGCTCTAATCATATTTGAAATTAGGCCTGATAAAGACACTTTTGCTGGCCAAAGCACTACTGTACCCTGGCAGCTCGATTCCTGCCCGGGGCATCCCATTCTGTGACTAAAGCAGCCTCTGTTTAAGACCATATAAGCATTTGCTCTAATCATATTTGAAATTAGGCCTGATAAAGACACTTTTGCTGGCCAAAGCACTACTGTACCCTGGCAGCTCGATTCCTGCCCGGGGCATCCCATTCTGTGACTAAAGCAGCCTCTGTTTAAGACCATATAAGCATTTGCTCTAATCATATTTGAAATTAGGCCTGATAAAGACACTTTTGCTGGCCAAAGCACTACTGTACCCTGGCAGCTCGATTCCTGCCCGGGGCATCCCATTCTGTGACTAAAGCAGCCTCTGTTTAAGACCATATAAGCATTTGCTCTAATCATATTTGAAATTAGGCCTGATAAAGACACTTTTGCTGGCCAAAGCACTACTGTACCCTGGCAGCTCGATTCCTGCCCGGGGCATCCCATTCTGTGACTAAAGCAGCCTCTGTTTAAGACCATATAAGCATTTGCTCTAATCATATTTGAAATTAGGCCTGATAAAGACACTTTTGCTGGCCAAAGCACTACTGTACCCTGGCAGCTCGATTCCTGCCCGGGGCATCCCATTCTGTGACTAAAGCAGCCTCTGTTTAAGACCATATAAGCATTTGCTCTAATCATATTTGAAATTAGGCCTGATAAAGACACTTTTGCTGGCCAAAGCACTACTGTACCCTGGCAGCTCGATTCCTGCCCGGGGCATCCCATTCTGTGACTAAAGCAGCCTCTGTTTAAGACCATATAAGCATTTGCTCTAATCATATTTGAAATTAGGCCTGATAAAGACACTTTTGCTGGCCAAAGCACTACTGTACCCTGGCAGCTCGATTCCTGCCCGGGGCATCCCATTCTGTGACTAAAGCAGCCTCTGTTTAAGACCATATAACCATTTGCTCTAATCATATTTGAAATTAGGCCTGATAAAGACACTTTTGCTGGCCAAAGCACTACTGTACCCTGGCAGCTCGATTCCTGCCCGGGGCATCCCATTCTGTGACTAAAGCAGCCTCTGTTTAAGACCATATAACCATTTGCTCTAATCATATTTGAAATTAGGCCTGATAAAGACACTTTTGCTGGCCAAAGCACTACTGTACCCTGGCAGCTCGATTCCTGCCCGGGGCATCCCATTCTGTGACTAAAGCAGCCTCTGTTTAAGACCATATAAGCATTTGCTCTAATCATATTTGAAATTAGGCCTGATAAAGACACTTTTGCTGGCCAAAGCACTACTGTACCCTGGCAGCTCGATTCCTGCCCGGGGCATCCCATTCTGTGACTAAAGCAGCCTCTGTTTAAGACCATATAAGCATTTGCTCTAATCATATTTGAAATTAGGCCTGATAAAGACACTTTTGCTGGCCAAAGCACTACTGTACCCTGGCAGCTCGATTCCTGCCCGGGGCATCCCATTCTGTGACTAAAGCAGCCTCTGTTTAAGACCATATAAGCATTTGCTCTTATCATATTTGAAATTAGGCCTGATAAAGACACTTTTGCTGGCCAAAGCACTACTGTACCCTGGCAGCTCGATTCCTGCCCGGGGCATCCCATTCTGTGACTAAAGCAGCCTCTGTTTAAGACCATATAAGCATTTGCTCTAATCATATTTGAAATTAGGCCTGATAAAGACACTTTTGCTGGCCAAAGCACTACTGTACCCTGGCAGCTCGATTCCTGCCCGGGGCATCCCATTCTGTGACTAAAGCAGCCTCTGTTTAAGACCATATAAGCATTTGCTCTAATCATATTTGAAATTAGGCCTGATAAAGACACTTTTGCTGGCCAAAGCACTACTGTACCCTGGCAGCTCGATTCCTGCCCGGGGCATCCCATTCTGTGACTAAAGCAGCCTCTGTTTAAGACCATATAAGCATTTGCTCTAATCATATTTGAAATTAGGCCTGATAAAGACACTTTTGCTGGCCAAAGCACTACTGTACCCTGGCAGCTCGATTCCTGCCCGGGGCATCCCATTCTGTGACTAAAGCAGCCTCTGTTTAAGACCATATAAGCATTTGCTCTAATCATATTTGAAATTAGGCCTGATAAAGACACTTTTGCTGGCCAAAGCACTACTGTACCCTGGCAGCTCGATTCCTGCCCGGGGCATCCCATTCTGTGACTAAAGCAGCCTCTGTTTAAGACCATATAAGCATTTGCTCTAATCATATTTGAAATTAGGCCTGATAAAGACACTTTTGCTGGCCAAAGCACTACTGTACCCTGGCAGCTCGATTCCTGCCCGGGGCATCCCATTCTGTGACTAAAGCAGCCTCTGTTTAAGACCATATAAGCATTTGCTCTAATCATATTTGAAATTAGGCCTGATAAAGACACTTTTGCTGGCCAAAGCACTACTGTACCCTGGCAGCTCGATTCCTGCCCGGGGCATCCCATTCTGTGACTAAAGCAGCCTCTGTTTAAGACCATATAACCATTTGCTCTAATCATATTTGAAATTAGGCCTGATAAAGACACTTTTGCTGGCCAAAGCACTACTGTACCCTGGCAGCTCGATTCCTGCCCGGGGCATCCCATTCTGTGACTAAAGCAGCCTCTGTTTAAGACCATATAACCATTTGCTCTAATCATATTTGAAATTAGGCCTGATAAAGACACTTTTGCTGGCCAAAGCACTACTGTACCCTGGCAGCTCGATTCCTGCCCGGGGCATCCCATTCTGTGACTAAAGCAGCCTCTGTTTAAGACCATATAAGCATTTGCTCTAATCATATTTGAAATTAGGCCTGATAAAGACACTTTTGCTGGCCAAAGCACTACTGTACCCTGGCAGCTCGATTCCTGCCCGGGGCATCCCATTCTGTGACTAAAGCAGCCTCTGTTTAAGACCATATAAGCATTTGCTCTAATCATATTTGAAATTAGGCCTGATAAAGACACTTTTGCTGGCCAAAGCACTACTGTACCCTGGCAGCTCGATTCCTGCCCGGGGCATCCCATTCTGTGACTAAAGCAGCCTCTGTTTAAGACCATATAAGCATTTGCTCTAATCATATTTGAAATTAGGCCTGATAAAGACACTTTTGCTGGCCAAAGCACTACTGTACCCTGGCAGCTCGATTCCTGCCCGGGGCATCCCATTCTGTGACTAAAGCAGCCTCTGTTTAAGACCATATAAGCATTTGCTCTAATCATATTTGAAATTAGGCCTGATAAAGACACTTTTGCTGGCCAAAGCACTACTGTACCCTGGCAGCTCGATTCCTGCCCGGGGCATCCCATTCTGTGACTAAAGCAGCCTCTGTTTAAGACCATATAAGCATTTGCTCTAATCATATTTGAAATTAGGCCTGATAAAGACACTTTTGCTGGCCAAAGCACTACTGTACCCTGGCAGCTCGATTCCTGCCCGGGGCATCCCATTCTGTGACTAAAGCAGCCTCTGTTTAAGACCATATAAGCATTTGCTCTAATCATATTTGAAATTAGGCCTGATAAAGACACTTTTGCTGGCCAAAGCACTACTGTACCCTGGCAGCTCGATTCCTGCCCGGGGCATCCCATTCTGTGACTAAAGCAGCCTCTGTTTAAGACCATATAAGCATTTGCTCTAATCATATTTGAAATTAGGCCTGATAAAGACACTTTTGCTGGCCAAAGCACTACTGTACCCTGGCAGCTCGATTCCTGCCCGGGGCATCCCATTCTGTGACTAAAGCAGCCTCTGTTTAAGACCATATAAGCATTTGCTCTAATCATATTTGAAATTAGGCCTGATAAAGACACTTTTGCTGGCCAAAGCACTACTGTACCCTGGCAGCTCGATTCCTGCCCGGGGCATCCCATTCTGTGACTAAAGCAGCCTCTGTTTAAGACCATATAAGCATTTGCTCTAATCATATTTGAAATTAGGCCTGATAAAGACACTTTTGCTGGCCAAAGCACTACTGTACCCTGGCAGCTCGATTCCTGCCCGGGGCATCCCATTCTGTGACTAAAGCAGCCTCTGTTTAAGACCATATAAGCATTTGCTCTTATCATATTTGAAATTAGGCCTGATAAAGACACTTTTGCTGGCCAAAGCACTACTGTACCCTGGCAGCTCGATTCCTGCCCGGGGCATCCCATTCTGTGACTAAAGCAGCCTCTGTTTAAGACCATATAAGCATTTGCTCTTATTATATTTATATTATAAGACACTTTTGCTGGGCATAGGCTTACTGCTGCCTGCCAGGTGCACTTCTGTTGAGGCATCCCATTCTGTAACATAGCATACCCCTCTTTATTTACACTAAGCAGCTCTCTTATTTACACTAAGCAGGCCTGTTGGAGGCTGAGTGTTACTGCTCACTTTTGGTGTGCATTATATTCTGTTTCATATAGACCCACCGCTGCCCGGGGTTTTTTTAAATATCACCTACTACCACGCCAGTTAGACTATGTCGGGCAGACAAGTGCCTGGAAGTGAAAAGAGGAGTGGCAGAGGCCAAGATTCCGCAGGAAGAGCTCGCATCAGACTGGGGGCCAGTAGCAGCAGGAGTCACGCTGAGAGACCTAATCTGCCAGTATCTGCTAGCGGTCGGGTCTCCACCAGTAACGCATCTGCCGTGGTAGATTGGTTGACGCGCTCATCAACAACATCATCACAACTTACGTCTGAGACCCCCAGTCTAGGGTCGGTAGGTTCCTCTGACACAACCCTGAGTTGGCATGCCCCGAGAGCAGTCCCTGTCCTCCCATTGCCTCTGGCCTACGCCGTTCCCTCCCCCAGCGACGTATCCTATGCTTTGGGTTCAGCTCCACTCTTTAGTGAGGAGGACCATCAGATAGAGGACAGTCAGCAGCTACTGCCCAGCCAAGAAATGGAGGTGGCTTCTTTAGCTAGGCAGACAAATAGTGATGTGGACAGTGTCGTGGGTGCTGCGAGCGTTCCAGCTCCTGCGCCAGACACTGTTGACGAATCCACGAACATCAGTGACGTACAGCCACAACCCGGTGATGATGATGATGATGACGATGAAGCCGATCGCACTTGGGAGCCGGGTGATGAAGGGGCTTCATCGTCATCATCAGGAGAAGAGGGGTGCAGGTTGCCCCGGAGTCAGCAGCTGAGGCAGCAAAGTGGTAGCAGTCAGCATGGGGGCACAATTCCAAAGGCTGGAGCCGGCCGGGGCCGGGGCCGGGGTAGAGCACCTGCTGTGCGGCAGTCTACCTTATCGGGAGGTAGTGGAGCAGGGGTTCCTGGAGTTGGCAACAGCAGCAGTGAATCAGTGAGGCCAGGGGGTGGGAAAAGTAGCTACTCGGCAGTGTGGCAGTTTTTCCTGAGGCATCCGCAGGAGGGTAACATGGCCACATGCAAGATATGTAGGCAAAAGGTGAAGCGTGGCCAGGGTCCAAATGTTGGCACCACGGCCCTGCGTCAACATATGATGCGTCACCATAAAACGACCTGGGAGAACCGAGGCTCCCAAGGGGTGGTCCAGTCTGCTTCCTCACCAAGTGAGCTCCCAATTTCTGCCAGCCAAGGCTCCAGCACCTCAGCCGAAGGCAGCTGTGCGTCATACCCATCCTCTGTCGCTCCTGCTCCTCCTCCTCCTCCTCCAAGTCATGCATCCCGCCAGCAATCCATCAGCGAAGCCATGTCCAAGAGACAGCAGTATGCGCCCACTCATCCTACGGCGCAGAAGCTGAATGTGCTCCTGTCCAAGTTGCTGGTGCTGCAGTCGCTCCCTTTTCAGGTGGTGGAATCTGCACCTTTCAGAGAACTGATGGCTTGTGCCGAGCCGAGGTGGAGAGTCCCAAGCCGTCATTTCTTTGCCAAGAAGGCAGTACCAGCGCTGCACACTTTTGTTGAACAGAAGGTGGGCCAGTCCTTGAGCCTGTCGGTGTGTAGCAAAATACATGGCAGCGCCGACATCTGGAGCTGTAACTACGGTCAGGGGCAGTACATGTCGTTTACGGCCCACTGGGTGAATGTGGTCCCTTTGCAGCAGCAACTTGGACAGGTCACGCCGCTTCGGCCTCCGCGCTCTCTGCCCATTGGGCCTGTGACACCGTGCGACTCGGCCTCCTCATCCTCCGCCATCTCCTCACCCTCCACTGTAGGCTCAAGTCTCAGTGCCCCTCCAGTCTACCATGTGTGCAGGGCACGGAGGTGTCACGCAGTGCTTCACATGGTTTGTCTTGGCGAACGGAGTCACACAGGGGAGGAACTGCTTAAATGTATTCATCAGGAAATCCAAACATGGCTTACTCCGAGAAAACTTAAAATGGGAATCATGGTTACCGACAATGGGAAGAACATTTTGTCTGCGCTGCGCCAAGGAAGCCTGACCCATGCCCCCTGCATGGCTCACGTCTTCAATCTGGTTGTCAAGCGGTTTCTGAAGTGTTCCCCCCATCTGCAGGACATCCTAACAACTTCACGGAAACTTTGCATGCACTTCAGCCACTCCTACACTGCCAAACACACCCTTCTTGAGCTACAGCGTCAGAATGGTATCCCCCAACATAGTCTGATTTGCGATGTTTCCACCCGTTGGAATTCCACCCTTCACATGTTGGACCGATTATATGAACAGAGAAAAGCCATCACGGATTTCCTGATGATCCAAGCAGATAGGGGGACTCCCCTGTGTAACTTCAATGTCAACCAGTGGCAGCTCATACGTGACACCTGCCGTTTGCTCAGGCCCTTTGAGGAAGCCACTTTATTTGTCAGTCGGCAGGATTACGGGATGAACGACGTGATTCCACTGCTTCATGTACTGCAGCACATGTTGGAAACCATGGCTGGTCAGGGCACTGGAGACATGGCGTTTACATCTTACGGCCACATGAACCCCCTTGGAGCTGAACTGGAGGAGGAGGAGGAGGAAGAGGAGGAGGAGGAGTTGCCCAGCGAAACACAGTTTAGGCTTGGCGAAATGGCTGGTTTATCTAGTCAGCGGACAGGAGAGGAGGAGCAGGAGCAGCCAGAGGAGCTAGAGGTTTTTGAGGAAGGAGAGACAGAGGACCCGGGCACACCGTGGCAGTATGCAGTGGAGATGGAGACAGGTAGTCCATCCGAGTCACTTGCGCAAATGGCACGAAGCATGCTCACGTGCTTGCGTAGTGACCCCAGAATTGTTTCCATCTGTCGGCGGGATGACTTCTGGCTGTCCACCTTATTGGACCCTCGCTTCCGGCACAAAATGGGGGCATTTTTTAAACCCACCGAGAGGGAGGACAAACTCAACTACTGCAAAGACATTCTACGTAGGCAGTTGGCCGATGCCTATCTGCGCCATGGTCCATACTCTCGCAGGTCTGACTCGAGGGGACCTCTGCGCTCACCTTCCACTGCCATGGCCGCTGGGGGGGTTGGCAGCAGCAGCAGCAGAAGCTCCATCAGCAGCAGCAGCCTCAGTCTTCAGTCGCTAATGAGTAGCTTTCTACACCCGCATAGTGAGGCTACTCATGAGCAGCAGGAAGACCTGGAGCAGGACCTGAACCAGCAGGTCATGTCATACTTTGACATGACCATGCCAACACACCTTGAGGATCCGCTGGACTTCTGGGCAGCCAAACTTGATTTGTGGCCGCAACTAGCAGAGTTTGCCCTGGAAAAGCTGTCCTGCCCGGCAAGTAGCGTGCCATCTGAGCGGGTGTTTAGTGCGGCGGGGGCCATAGTTACGGCGAGGAGAACTCGTCTGTCAACTAAAAATGTGGAGAGACTCACCTTTGTCAAAATGAATCAGGGATGGATCAGCCAGGATTTCCACCCACCAATGCCTGATGCATGCGACTAGATTCAGCATGGTGCCACGTTTTACACTTTCCAAATGGTGCAAAACATATTTATGTCTTTAGGCCATTTTTTGGGCTCCTGCTGCTGCTACTGTCAACTCCTGCCAACTCCAGGGTGTGATTCATCCAATTTTTGGGCTCCTGAAGCCAACTCCAGTGTATATTTGGGCTCCTGCTGCTGCTGCTGCCAACTTCTGCCAACTCCAGGGTGTGATTCATCCAATTTTTGGGCTCCTGAAGCCAACTCCAGTGTATATTTGGGCTCCTGCTGCTGCTGCTGTCAACTCCTGCCAACTCCAGGGTGTGATTCATCCAATTTTTGGGCTCCTGAAGCCAACTCCAGTGTATATTTGGGCTCCTGCTGCTGCTGCTGCCAACTTCTGCCAACTCCAGGGTGTGATTCATCCAATTTTTGGGCTCCTGAAGCCAACTCCAGTGTATATTTGGGCTCCTGCTGCTGCTACTGTCAACTCCTGCCAACTCCAGGGTGTGATTCATCCAATTTTTGGGCTCCTGAAGCCAACTCCAGTGTATATTTGGGCTCCTGCTGCTGCTGCTGCCAACTTCTGCCAACTCCAGGGTGTGATTCATCCAATTTTTGGGCTCCTGAAGCCAACTCCAGTGTATATTTGGGCTCCTGCTGCTGCTGCTGCCAACTTCTGCCAACTCCAGGGTGTGATTCATCCAATTTTTGGGCTCCTGAAGCCAACTCCAGTGTATATTTGGGCTCCTGCTGCTGCTGCTGCCAACTTCTGCCAACTCCAGGGTGTGATTCATCCAATTTTTGGGCTCCTGAAGCCAACTCCAGTGTATATTTGGGCTCCTGCTGCTGCTGCTGCCAACTTCTGCCAACTCCAGGGTGTGATTCATCCAATTTTTGGGCTCCTGAAGCCAACTCCAGTGTATATTTGGGCTCCTGCTGCTGCTGCTGTCAACTCCTGCCAACTCCAGGGTGTGATTCATCCAATTTTTGGGCTCCTGAAGCCAACTCCAGTGTATATTTGGGCTCCTGCTGCTGCTGCTGCCAACTTCTGCCAACTCCAGGGTGTGATTCATCCAATTTTTGGGCTCCTGAAGCCAACTCCAGTGTATATTTGGGCTCCTGCTGCTGCTGCTGCCAACTTCTGCCAACTCCAGGGTGTGATTCATCCAATTTTTGGGCTCCTGAAGCCAACTCCAGTGTATATTTGGGCTCCTGCTGCTGCTGCTGCCAACTTCTGCCAACTCCAGGGTGTGATTCATCCAATTTTTGGGCTCCTGAAGCCAACTCCAGTGTATATTTGGGCTCCTGCTGCTGCTGCTGTCAACTCCTGCCAACTCCAGGGTGTGATTCATCCAATTTTTGGGCTCCTGAAGCCAACTCCAGTGTATATTTGGGCTCCTGCTGCTGCTGCTGCCAACTTCTGCCAACTCCAGGGTGTGATTCATCCAATTTTTGGGCTCCTGAAGCCAACTCCAGTGTATATTTGGGCTCCTGCTGCTGCTGCTGTCAACTCCTGCCAACTCCAGGGTGTGATTCATCCAATTTTTGGGCTCCTGAAGCCAACTCCAGTGTATATTTGGGCTCCTGCTGCTGCTGCTGTCAACTCCTGCCAACTCCAGGGTGTGATTCATCCAATTTTTGGGCTCCTGAAGCCAACTCCAGTGTATATTTGGGCTCCTGCTGCTGCTGCTGTCAACTCCTGCCAACTCCAGGGTGTGATTCATCCAATTTTTGGGCTCCTGAAGCCAACTCCAGTGTATATTTGGGCTCCTGCTGCTGCTGCTGCCAACTTCTGCCAACTCCAGGGTGTGATTCATCCAATTTTTGGGCTCCTGAAGCCAACTCCAGTGTATATTTGGGCTCCTGCTGCTGCTGCTGTCAACTCCTGCCAACTCCAGGGTGTGATTCATCCAATTTTTGGGCTCCTGAAGCCAACTCCAGTGTATATTTGGGCTCCTGCTGCTGCTGCTGCCAACTTCTGCCAACTCCAGGGTGTGATTCATCCAATTTTTGGGCTCCTGAAGCCAACTCCAGTGTATATTTGGGCTCCTGCTGCTGCTGCTGCCAACTTCTGCCAACTCCAGGGTGTGATTCATCCAATTTTTGGGCTCCTGAAGCCAACTCCAGTGTATATTTGGGCTCCTGCTGCTGCTGCTGCCAACTTCTGCCAACTCCAGGGTGTGATTCATCCAATTTTTGGGCTCCTGAAGCCAACTCCAGTGTATATTTGGGCTCCTGTTGCTGCTGCTGCCAACTTCTGCCAACTCCAGGGTGTGATTCATCCAATTTTTGGGCTCCTGAAGCCAACTCCAGTGTATATTTGGGCTCCTGCTGCTGCTACTGTCAACTCCTGCCAACTCCAGGGTGTGATTCATCCAATTTTTGGGCTCCTGAAGCCAACTCCAGTGTATATTTGGGCTCCTGCTGCTGCTGCTGCCAACTTCTGCCAACTCCAGGGTGTGATTCATCCAATTTTTGGGCTCCTGAAGCCAACTCCAGTGTATATTTGGGCTCCTGCTGCTGCTGCTGCCAACTTCTGCCAACTCCAGGGTGTGATTCATCCAATTTTTGGGCTCCTGAAGCCAACTCCAGTGTATATTTGGGCTCCTGCTGCTGCTGCTGTCAACTCCTGCCAACTCCAGGGTGTGATTCATCCAATTTTTGGGCTCCTGAAGCCAACTCCAGTGTATATTTGGGCTCCTGCTGCTGCTGCTGCCAACTTCTGCCAACTCCAGGGTGTGATTCATCCAATTTTTGGGCTCCTGAAGCCAACTCCAGTGTATATTTGGGCTCCTGCTGCTGCTGCTGTCAACTCCTGCCAACTCCAGGGTGTGATTCATCCAATTTTTGGGCTCCTGAAGCCAACTCCAGTGTATATTTGGGCTCCTGCTGCTGCTGCTGTCAACTCCTGCCAACTCCAGGGTGTGATTCATCCAATTTTTGGGCTCCTGAAGCCAACTCCAGTGTATATTTGGGCTCCTGCTGCTGCTGCTGTCAACTCCTGCCAACTCCAGGGTGTGATTCATCCAATTTTTGGGCTCCTGAAGCCAACTCCAGTGTATATTTGGGCTCCTGCTGCTGCTGCTGCCAACTTCTGCCAACTCCAGGGTGTGATTCATCCAATTTTTGGGCTCCTGAAGCCAACTCCAGTGTATATTTGGGCTCCTGCTGCTGCTGCTGCCAACTTCTGCCAACTCCAGGGTGTGATTCATCCAATTTTTGGGCTCCTGAAGCCAACTCCAGTGTATATTTGGGCTCCTGCTGCTGCTGCTGCCAACTTCTGCCAACTCCAGGGTGTGATTCATCCAATTTTTGGGCTCCTGAAGCCAACTCCAGTGTATATTTGGGCTCCTGCTGCTGCTGCTGCCAACTTCTGCCAACTCCAGGGTGTGATTCATCCAATTTTTGGGCTCCTGAAGCCAACTCCAGTGTATATTTGGGCTCCTGCTGCTGCTGCTGCCAACTTCTGCCAACTCCAGGGTGTGATTCATCCAATTTTTGGGCTCCTGAAGCCAACTCCAGTGTATATTTGGGCTCCTGCTGCTGCTGCTGCCAACTTCTGCCAACTCCAGGGTGTGATTCATCCAATTTTTGGGCTCCTGAAGCCAACTCCAGTGTATATTTGGGCTCCTGCTGCTGCTGCTGTCAACTCCTGCCAACTCCAGGGTGTGATTCATCCAATTTTTGGGCTCCTGAAGCCAACTCCAGTGTATATTTGGGCTCCTGCTGCTGCTGCTGTCAACTCCTGCCAACTCCAGGGTGTGATTCATCCAATTTTTGGGCTCCTGAAGCCAACTCCAGTGTATATTTGGGCTCCTGCTGCTGCTGCTGTCAACTCCTGCCAACTCCAGGGTGTGATTCATCCAATTTTTGGGCTCCTGAAGCCAACTCCAGTGTATATTTGGGCTCCTGCTGCTGCTGCTGCCAACTTCTGCCAACTCCAGGGTGTGATTCATCCAATTTTTGGGCTCCTGAAGCCAACTCCAGTGTATATTTGGGCTCCTGTTGCTGCTGCTGCCAACTTCTGCCAACTCCAGGGTGTGATTCATCCAATTTTTGGGCTCCTGAAGCCAACTCCAGTGTATATTTGGGCTCCTGCTGCTGCTGCTGCCAACTTCTGCCAACTCCAGGGTGTGATTCATCCAATTTTTGGGCTCCTGAAGCCAACTCCAGTGTATATTTGGGCTCCTTCTGCCCCTCATAGTGATGCCACTTCAACTCTCTGCAATTGTGCCGCTCTGCGATTCTATTAGCGATGCCTCTGATCTGCATGTGATATTTCTTAAAAGTATTATTTAACTAACCCAGCACGCATCCTGTGCGTGTTACAGCAAGGCTGAATGGTTTACAACCCTATTGAGGCTGTAGGAGGCTCAGAAATAGCCGTTTTTAATAGCGATTCGTCGCGAATTTATTCGGGTCGAAACGATTTTTGTCGGAAAATTCGGCGAATCAGTCGAATCGAATTTTTCAAAAGTTCGCTCATCTCTAATACTGACATATTACTGATTTACTAACATAAGAAAAAAATACTACATCAGCCCATTACATTGAATACATCATTTTGGCACAAAAATATACACTTTCAAAAATTCAATGGAAAGTGGACTTACTATTTAAGCATACATTCATTTATTAAGCTAAAAAATGAAAGCAGAACATGTGACAATAAAGGCAAAAGTTACAGAGATACACAAAAGATCATAGACTATTGTTATATGATGACCCGCCAATCCTCACAGCTCACAGATTAAATGATGTATGTCCAAAGAGGAAATAGTCACCATCATGATGTAAAGTCAGCTATGGGTACACACCGTGCACTATGACAACTGTTTTCAGTAATGCGCACCAATACACCCCAAATATATATATATATATATATATATATATAGAGAGAGAGAGATGTCATTCTTATGAACAATCTATTCATATATAACCTTGGACACAGGAATATATCACACTAAGCTGATAGTGTTTCTGGCCTGACGCGTGTTTTGAGGTTCTTGAGCCCTTCCTCTTCCTGGCCCCATCCGCACCGCAAAATAAACTTGTTGCACTAGATATTGGCCGGCCTATGTCAGTGCCTGTTGGACCCGGCAGCTGATTATCCCAGGGCCAGTGAGCGTCACTTTGTACCGTCATTATTCCGGCACTCCCCGGCATATTTATTCCTTTTTTTCTCCTTGAAATTTTTGGCGCTGTATTTTCCAGCGCTGGTAAAGGTTTCATCATTACAGTTACAAGAAATCACTGATGGGGACAAAGGTGACAAACTTTACATTGCATTTAGGCTGCATTTTAGTTGTTGGTGTCCAAATTACACTTTGTTAAGCAAAATAAGCCATTGAAAATCAAATTTAACCACCCGAAAAAAAAATACATGTTGTGACATCTAGGTCCTGTGTTTCCATTACTGACAGGTTCCAATGCAAGTTCTGTACAAATGAATGTGTGTAATATTAATTATAAGCATTAAACTCTTCAATCCAGTTCTGCCCATTTTGCCCTATGGAATCTTGACCTACAGCGGCAGGTAACAACCGACGCTGCTTCAACCACAACGCCTGGCACTGCTACCTTGCTGAAGCATGGGAAGGGGCCTCTGCTGTGACTGATACTTTGCAAGTGGATAAGTATAAATAAGGGGTTGTGTGTATCATCTTTGGATGCAGCAGAAAAGGCTGTAGCGTCATTCTGTTTAAAAATAGTGATTCTAGGCCGGCAGAGCCAGTCTGTGTGTGTTCACCAGTGTCTCTGGGCTTGTCTGGCCTGGCTGACATCTATGTTGTTTCTGTGATCTCTGTGTATTGGCAAGGGAACAGGTGTGAGGAGGAAGCTTTTGGCCTGATGTTTACTGTGTGGCTGAGATGTGCTGCCAGCACTAAGGTATCACAGGAGTATTTGGAAGCCAGGGTGGTGAGATTACAGGCCCAGAGATGTTTTAGTACCCGCCTGTCTGTGTGGGAGTGAGGAGCAAATCCGCAGCAGGTTTCAGCTGAATTGTGCTGCGCTTTTGTCGTTGTATGCCCAAATCTGACACAAAATTGACCCCACCACTGGCAGCAGGCTATACCTGGCATAGTGCGGCTGTGTGCCTCCCTGGAAATCTTGGAGTGGGGACTTTTCAGATCACTGCTGCCCTCCTCATCGGCATCAGCCAGGGGACCACGAAGCAAGTGACCTAAGAAGTGACCTAAAAAGTGAGAGAAATTATACTAAAACAAAAACATTCAATCAGAACTTACGAGCTGAAGCAAACTATGCCAAACAAAAAAGCAAAATACAAGATTATCACAAGCTCAAGCAAACTTTTTGAACACAATTGATTCTAGACAGGAAGATCCATTTTGGTGGATGCCCATATTGTGTAGGACACAGCTAGTGTGGATTTATTTGACTTTTGGATGGGTAAACTTAACTTTTCAGAATCAAGCTTCAGTCACACACAAACACAATTGCTGTGTGGAATGATGTGTAAAGACATTTGATTTTCAGAACTTTATTTTTTTTAAATCTATAATTTCTTTATTTAACAAAAAAAGTTAATAAACACTATAAAATGAAAAGTGATGTGTAATTAATCTGTGTGGGTGAAAAAGAACGCTGCTGCAGATTGGATAGGAAACAAGAACAGTATTGATCAGGCGCTGCATTGATTCAGGGAGAGCGCTTCTACAGTGCCCCCACACATCACATTTATCAATGCTGGACAAGATACTACAGCGTCACTTGTCCAGTGCCAAAGCTAGGTTATAGCAGCAGACACTTGTTTGCTCCAAAGTCTTGACGCTAGTCTTAAATCAGCCTATTAATCTGTGAACTGTGAGCATTAGTGGGTCATCATATAGCAGTTACATAGCATTGTTTGATACTGTGATATACCCTGATCATGTTCTATCTTCCTAACTTTTTCCTTGAATGTATCAATTTTTGCATTTTCTCTTGCTTCCATTTTCTGTATTCAGCATCGGGTGCCAAACCACAATGTCCTGAGGTGATATTGCTCAGGATACCTGCCTTCCTGTATCTTGCTTGTACAGCTGTTATCTCATATCAGTCATGTGATGTTACATTGTCTTATCTTATGAAGCAAAGACTTTGATCATTATAATATAATTGTCCTAGAAGAGACTTTGCAAACTATGGACTCAATTCAATAAGAGGCGAAAAAAATCTCATGGTAGTAAAAATTCACCTTGTGAGCAAAACGCCCGAGAATGTCACTGTTACGGAATCACCAGCTCGTAAGACAATGACAGTCAGTGATACTTTTATACTCCTAAGAAAAGTAGAGCTTTTTTTACTCCCTTTACACTGTAGTAAAAAGGGTCATTGACGTTTCAGGCTTTTTTCGATTAAAGTGATTTTTTTACTACCGTGAAAATGTTTTCATTACTTATTGAACTGAGGTTGAAATTTTAGTCTGTGTGTCAGTATATAATTCCTTCTATTTGATGTGAGGGGGTGGGAAGAAACACCTTTCCACACTAGCACCCAGCACTATATCACTTGAGCGTCTTTAGGTCTCATTAATATTAACTAATAATTAAATAATAATTGTGAAAATATTAACAAATTGACAAAATGTAACAGATAAAAATTCTGTGTTTCATAGTTTAGAATCTTTTACCATGAAGCTGTTACACTTTTGCAATGACAGCATCTTATTTCTTTCCCAGTTTCAGTCTATTGTGTCAATTATGGTGTCATGTAATTTCTATGTTAATGGTGAGAGTCTCATCTATTGTGTTTCCAATAAGGCTCCTCCCTCCCTTTTGTCTCCTTGCTGCAATGCTAATGAATCTGTCATACTGCTGGGTGAGACACAGAATAGTTGGATGGAAAACAAAGCCCAGTGAAACTCCCCAGTAAGACGACATTAACATACCTTTACTTATTAAGATTCATTCCATTCAGCCAATCCAAAGCCGCCTCATGTTAGAGAATGTTTGTACAGACAATATAAGGTGAGGCCGGCTCAGTCACAGCAATAGCAGACGGGTCAGGAGAGCGGCGAGGGGATCCCCATACTGCCCTATACCAGGTAGATATGACTTCTGTTACTATTAGGTTATATGTGATGGTTATTATCATGTCTGGGTAAATGATTTGGCTGTGTACTATGTGAATGATTTTGGCTGTTCCCATACTATGGGCTCCATAGTATAAACATAACGTTTTATTGTTTGTCACGCAGATGTGGAATCAGTTGAAGCTGATCATATTATCTATACAATCTTTTATATATTAGTGTTTTTCATGTGCTGAATGGATTTCATAGAATTCCAAGAGGAGACTTGTCATAATTTGTGATATATTGAAGTAAATAATAGATGGAATTAATAAGCTGCTGGTCAACAATTTAGTCATTACAGTACTTTAGTTAATTTAAAGATGTCTATGCACATGTGAATATTTATAAAAGATAATATAAAGTATGACATGCTCAGTCAATAATATGCATCAGATATCTATAGTACTAAGGAAAGTCTATACTCCATGAAAAGTACTAAGAGAAGTATTGTATTATCCATCTGATGATTGATGCAGTAGGAGTAAGTGGTGATGACACCAACCCTGATGGGTAGCCACTAAAATATCCAGATAAAACACATGTTACACTTTAGAGGGAACAGTAAATAGGTGTATTGTACCTAAAAGGAATCTCTGTTGATCGGCACATTTATTACTCAGCGCAGTCCACAGATTCTTACTGAAGGATAAACATATTTTACATTGAGATATAATATAGTTACATATCTCAATAAGATTGTGTTTTTCTACAGAAAAGGGGGGTATGGACCTAATGGGGGCCATGCTAATTATTTGTTAAGCCGTCCCTAACTCTGAGTGTGTTTTTTACTTTACCACACAAAAAAATGCAATAAAAATAGTTCAGAAACAACAGCACAATATGGGGAATATTCAAAAAGAACTCACAATTTTTCCAACAAATGCGAGAGGCTCTTATTTTTTCTGAACCGAACAAATATCCCTTCCCTTACCTGTAAAAATGCCCCATTGAATGTACAGGTGACGTTTGGGGAAAAGCTGTAATATGTAAAAAAAAAATATTTTTTTGCACTTGTTAGCATATTAAAGTAAATAAGCTCACTGATATAGAAGTTTTAGCAAAGTTAAGCTTGGTTCACCAAATAATTAGAATGACCCCCACTGCTGAGTAGATGTATTTTCATTCATTTAGTTTAATAATAATTGTGGGGACAATCATGAGAAATATTATATGTTATTCCTGATTTCTCAGTCTCCTGCTCTTTCCATTCCCATAGCAAATTTCCCTTCTCAACAAGCTAGCTTCATAGGTAGCGCGGGTAGTTGTAATTCTCAACCCAGTCCTGCTCTCAGAAAGCAGTGCAGGTCTCGCACCCACGGGGGGTTCCAAAGAAAATCCATGTTGCTTCTTACACCCCTGGCCTGAAATAAAGCCACAGTGTCCCAGCCATGAGTGACCCCCTGCAGGGAACTGCCTTCCATCACATGCATGAAAGGAAAATCTCTTCAAGCAGCCGGTGCTGGTTGGCAAAATTGAGGAGCTTGCAGCTTCAACGGGGACCACCAAGAAATAGAATTCTGGGAGCCTGACACATTTTGTAAATTTTTTTTTTAAACTTTAATATTTTTGAAAAAAAATATAATAACAATTATTACCATAAAAAAATAAATAAAAAAAATATATAAATATATAAAAATTTAATAAATGTTTCCAACTTTAAAATGTTTATGATTTCTATCATTTATTAATAATTAATATAAATGTAATGAGTTCACAAATCCACTTATGCACATAAATCCAAAAAAAGCCACAAGGAATTGCAACATATCAAAAAAAAATGTGAGTAAAAGTAAGCATGAAAATATTGGGATAGAGAAAAAGAAACACTCACAAGGGAGTTAAGGTAAGCATGGGAGCAGAAGTGAGTGAGGGAAGAGTTGAAACCGGGGACATGAATCAGTTAATAAGCTGCGTGCATGCGTACATGCGTGCAGAAATAGCAGCTTCTACATCAAAATTACGTTACTACGTATATTTTGAGAAAGATGCAAGCTGAATATCGCGGGACACTGAAATTCTACAGTTTTCAAAATGTTGAAAAATGGAAGTAGACGAGGATTACAAAGCGACACAAAAGAAAACCTCATCCTTTTGCGTACCCTGCGAGAGCCGTACACAGCCATTCACGTAGCGTACGCAGCTACGAAAAGTAAACGGGACGCTCCCGATGGTTGCTCTGCATCATGCGTACGCACGTAGACATGCGGGAAAAATGTGAAAAATACACATTTCGAGACAAAAACAAGATGGTTTTGAGAAGGCTATGAATCAACCCTTATGTGTTCACTGGTGTTCGCTGCAGTGAGTTTTGCTTACTCATTGGTCTTTCATGCGCATTCTTTTGTGTAAAGCAGCAAACAGTAAGGAAACATAATAAACCACCCTAAGCTCCCTATGCTTCCAACACTTCCTTTAGACTGTAAGCTCAAAGGGGTCAGACTCTCTATTCTATTGTGTCCCACTCTCATAGTGTTTGCATTGTTATTTTTTGCATTGAGTCTGCAGTTGGCTGTGCACTATATGTTTTACCCTGTCTCTAATTACCACATAGTAAAGTTCCACAGAAGA
The DNA here is from genome assembly GCA_027917425.1 of Gastrophryne carolinensis. Classification (NCBI taxonomy): domain Eukaryota; kingdom Metazoa; phylum Chordata; class Amphibia; order Anura; family Microhylidae; genus Gastrophryne; species Gastrophryne carolinensis. Next base: position 6,790,959 of record CM051236.1, on the reverse strand, counting down.
AGAAGAGGGTATTATATAAATTACTAATAATAGTCTGTCTCTGCTCTTTGGTGAATTTCCTGTCCCATTCCTTCTTCCATGCCCCTGCATACTTGGTGCACCTTGGTATCGCCTTGTTTAAATTTAACAAAATCCCTGGGCACTCACAAGGATCCCTCGACAAGCCAGGTGAAATATATATATATATAAAGGCCAGCATCATCTTGGCATGCGGCAGCAAAGGCTGTAGCATCATTCTGTTTGAGAATAGTGATTCTAGGCAGGCAGAGCCAGTCTGTGTGTGTTCACCAGTGTCTCTGGGCTTGTCTGGCCTGGCTGACATCAGTGTTGTGTCTGTGATCTCTGTGTATTGGCAATGGAACAGGTGTGAGGAGGAAGCTTTTGGCCTGATGTTTGCTATGTGGCAGCGGTGTGCTGCCAGCACTGAGGAATCACAGGAGTATTTGGAAGCCAGGGTGGTGAGATTATGGGCAAAGAGATGTTTTAGTACACACCTGTCTGTGAGGGATTTGAGTGATCCCACACAGACAGGTGTGTACTAAAACATCTCTGTGCCCCTAATCTCACCACTCTGGCTTCCAATGATTCCTTTGATACCTCAGTGCTGGCAGCACACCACAGCCACATGGCACACATCAGGCCAGAAGTTTCCTCCTCTCACCTCTCCATTGCCAATACACAGAGATCATGGGAACAACACTGATGTCAGGCAGATCAGACAAGATGTTAGATTGCAGGTTGAAGCACATTGACTATGGAAAAAGGTAAGTAAAACCTGAAACATGAGGGCACCAACACTATACGCACCAGATACACATATGAGCAAGGGGGCGGAAAATTGAACACCCATAAGCAAAGCTGCATTCTAAAAATAGAATTTTTAATGCTGGTAAGAATAGTTACATAACCAAGTGAGGAATGGCAATTTCATAATGTATTTACATATCATATGAACAAGTGCTATATACAGAGGAAAACAATACAAGGTAATCACAAAAAGATGGGCCTCTTGTTGTAGAACATTGCAGATGCTATTGCCAGCATAGAGGGATGCCAAAGTCCATGCCAAGTACCTCAATGGGTTAATCAGTATTTCTGGAAGCGATGGCTGTAATTTTCAGTAGTGAAAAGGATGTCCATAAAGGTAATGCTGGATAACCCTCAATTCATCCTATTGAATGCCATATGCGAGGAAAGTAAGCATATTGAGGTAGGTAAGAAATAGGTATGCAGGCTGTAGCACCGGGTGGATAGATAAACGGGTCCGTTTTGCTTATGGGTGTTCAATTTTCCGCCCCCTTGCTCAGCCGGGCCAGACAAGCCCAGAGACACTGGTGAACACACACATACTGACTCTGCCTGCCTGGAATCACTATTCTCAAACAGAACGACGTTACAAGCTTAGCCACTAAAGATGATACACACAACACACAAGCCTTTATTTATACTTATCCACTTGTACTGTATCAGATGCAGCAGAGACCCCTTTCCATGCTTCAGCAAGGTAGCAGTGCCGGGCACTGGGGTTGAAGCAGCGTCAGTTGTTACCTGCCGCTGTAGGTCAAGATTCCATAAAGCACAATAGGAACAATTGGATCAAAGTGTTTAATGCTTATAATTAATATTACACATGTATTACACATTGACAGCCTCATTTGATCACATTATCCCCAGAATATACTTGGTTTCTCTACGATGAATGTGTGTCTGATTGATTCATCATATGGAGGAACCACCTCCTTCCCTTTTTGCTTTATTCTATACCTTCTGTAGCTCTACTGTTTACTTTTCTTCTCTCATCTCAATGCTTGTTCCCTATTTCCTAACAATTCTAAAAAAAATGAAAGAGGCGAATAGAGGCAAATGTTAATGTTTTATTTAGGTTTATATATATATTTATATTTGAACTGGTTGTGCATTAAAATGGACAAAATAGAGTACCTCTCTACACTTTAGCAGTAAGTATAAAAATATATATTTGTGTTTACTATTCACAATAATAAAGCCAATATACTATACGAATTTTGTAGCATTTTGTATGCAATTGTCTGTGAATCTCTTCTTTCTAAATAAAAAGGCGATAAAAAAAAGAGCCAGTATGATGTTTGGTGAAATGTCTTTAAAGAAACAGTCCAGGCAATGGCAAATATAAGCCAGCCAGTAGCTAATCTAGTCAAAATAACATCACAGGCCATCAACAAAATTATTTCTCAGCAATTAATTTTCCTGGTGTGAAGTTTGGTGCTTTTATAAGACACATTGCATTAGTGGCAATGTGACGCCTTTGGTTTGATAGGCACTCTGCTGACCAAGCTGTAATGCGTATAACCTTCACCACATTCAGGATATTGATAGGAATTCTCGTCAGTGTGTGGCCTATCAGTATGGATCATGGAGTGATATTGAAAATTCACACTAAAACACTTGTAACATTCCAGATGTCTAAAAGGTTTCTCCTCAGTGTGAGTTCTCTAGTGGTTGAGCAGGGATGTAAGTTGTGTAAATCACTTTTCACACTTATGACATGAAAATGGCTTCCCTCCAGTCTAAATTATCTTATGTTTAAGCAGAGTTGCACATTCTGTTAAGCACTTGTCACAATCAGAATAGGAAAATGGCTTCTCCCCAGTGTGAGTCCTCTGATGTTTAAGCAGGTGTGAACGCTGTGTAAAACACTTGTCACACTCGAGACATGAAAATGGCTTCTCTCCGGTGTGAGTCCTCTTGTGCTTATTCAGGTTTGAACTATCACTAAAGGACTTTTCACATTCAGTGCATGAAAATGGCTTCTCTCCAGTGTGAATTCGCTGATGTTTAAGCAGGTTTGAACTCCATGTAAAACACTTGTCACACTCAGGACATGAGAATGTCTTCTCTCCAGTGAGAATCCTCTTATGACTTTTGAGCTCTGACTTACAACTATAACATTTTCCACACTCAGAGCACTGATATGGCTTCTCTCCAGTGTGACTTATCTGGTGTCTACAAAGTTCTGAACGAGTAGTAAAGCATTTGCCACATTCAGAGCAAGGGAATGGCTTCTCTCCAGTGTGACTCCTCTGGTGACTTCTGAGCTCTGATTTACCATGAAACCATTTTCCACGCTCAGAGCACTGATATGGTTTCACTCCTGTGGGGCTCATCGTGGGCTGATGGAGATCAATTTATCTGTAAAATGGATTCCAGCTTCCTGATTAAAGTGCAACCTGTAGAAAAATACAGAAATCATGTAAATTACACAAGCAGTATTTCAGTGCGACTTTGTTTTCATTCCCAGAGCATGAGAATTTTAGTATTTTAATTATGACAAAAAGTTAGCTCAGGTTAAATATGTATTGTTATGTGATAAGCGCACGCTAGTTACACGTGTGAGATATTTTGGAAATATTACATTTACAGGTCTAAGTAGAAGAACTTAAACATAAAAAAGGAGAGACCTAAAGAACCTTATTTGTACACTTAGGAGAAAAGAAGGGAGGGGGGGCATGATTGAGACCTTTAAATATGTGAAAGGATTCAATAAGTTTCAGGAGGGAAGTGTTTTAAGAAGAAACTTAATTATAGAACAAGGGGCCCAACCTGAAGCTAGTCAGAGGGAAGATCAGGAGCAATGTTAGATAATATTATCTTACAGAAAGAGTAGTAGATGCTTGGAACAAACTTCTAGCAGAGGTAGTTGAAAAATACATGCCTGGCATAAGCACACATCTATCCTAAGATAAAGAGAACATACAGTACACACATAAGGGCAGACAAGATGGAGTGTACGGTCTTCTTCTGCCATCAACCTTCTATGTTTCTGAGAGCAGAGTACAGGTTACAAGTGAATAACTACAAACATGAAACAGTGGACATTCCCAGCGCCCCCTGGGAGGAGTATCTGCCACCTAGGTGTTAAACTATTGGTCCTGACGCGGCACATCTGGTGGGTCCAAGAATATGATTTTAGCATGGGACAATGGGAGATGGGTTTGGCTTTGATTCACGGTTCTGATTTCCGATTCTGTATTTGACTTCGGGCTAGGGGTACATACGACCCAGTTATTCCTGGCTCTGGCTGCCTGAAGAGACTTCCCTTTTGTGCATGTAAGGGAAGGCAGCTCCCTACATGGGGTGGATCATGGCTGGGACACTGTGGCTTCATCTCAGGCCAGCTGTGTGAGATGCAACATGGATTTTCTCTGAAGCCCCCCAGTGTGCGAGGCCTACACAGCTTTTTGAGAGCAGGGCTGGGGTGAGAATTGTCACGTATCTGCGTTAGTTATGAAGCTAGCTTGTTGGGAAGGGATATTTGCTATGGGAATGGAATGAGTGGGAGACTGAAAAATCAGGAATAACTTACAATATTTCTCATGATTGTCCCCACAATTATTATTAAACTAAATAAATGAAAATACCTCTACTCAGCAGTGGGGTCATTCTAATTATTTGATGAACCAAGCTTAACTTGACTAAAACTTCCATCTCAGTGAGCTTATCTACTTTAACATGCTAACAGGTGCAAAAATTATATTTGTTACAGTTTTCCCCAAACGTCGCCTGTACATGTGATGAGGCATTTTTCAGTTTAAGGAAGGGATAATTTTCTGAGAGTTCGGATAAAACAACAGCCTCTCGTGTTTGTTGGAAAAATGGTGAAGTCCTCTTGAACATTTGTCATAGGATGCTGTTGTTTCCAAACTTTCAAAAAACCTCCAACTTATTTCAAAAAAGTTGCACTTCACCTGCAGAAATGGCCCATTGCAAGTGCTGGTGATTTGCTAAAAAAAAAATTAAAAACAATATTTTTTTGCGCATTAAAGTAAAAAAGCACACTCAGAGCTAGGGATGGCTTACCATATAATTAGCAGCCCCCCCCTTAGGTCCATACCCCCATGTTTCTATATTAATAACACAATCTAATTGAGATATGAAACTATATTATATCTCAATGTAAAATATGTTTTGCCTTCAGTAAGCATCTCTGGACTGCACTGAGTAATATATGTGCCGATCAACATAGATTCCTTTTAGGTAGAATACACCTATTTACTGTTCCCTCAAAAATGTAAAATGTGCTTTATCTGTGGGTTTTAATGGCTTTCCATCATGGTCGATGTCATCACCCCTTTTTTCCTACCGCATCAATCATCACATGGAAAATACAATACTTTTCTTAGTACTTTTCGTGCAGTTTAGTCATTATGTTGTACTATAGATATCTAATGGGTATTATTGACTGAGCATGTCATTCTTTATATTATCATTTATAAATATGCACATGTGCATAGACCCCTTTAGATTAACTAAATTACTGTAATGACTAAATTGTTACCCGTCATCTCCTCCCTTATTAGGGGCCAAAGTGATTGACCCCTCCACACCCGGAAGACGGCTCAAGCCGAAACGCGCGTCGGTGACATTTTGGACATTCAAGACAGCAGAGAGGCCGAGGAAACGCGCCCCTGCCTGCACTGAATGAACGGCTATTTGAATCTAATCCAAGGACTTTTCTCCTTCATCCCTCCAACGTTTGATCACACCTGGGCGCAAACACACCAGCCAACAAGGACCGGCCACTTTGGAACTCTGAATACCATCAAGTTCTAAGACAGAATTTTACTCCTGTCTTTCCCGTGAACCTTGAAAGAGCTGCTGGCCTGACAGGACTCCTACAGGCCCCACACCCAGGACGTACACCCTTGGTTTTAATTATGTTTTATATCTTCTACTGAAAATAAAGTTCTTTTACTGATTTTGCGAGCAGAGAGACATTTTATTGCACACCTTCTTTCACGCCGGCCTGGATACACCTGTACAAGAAGCCACCAGCAGTGCATCAATTCACTGACAGGATTATAACTGAAGCACATCAACTAAGAGGCCCTGGGTAGGTCAAGCACCCCCGGGCCGTGGCGGTAAGTGCCTTTTCATTCATATATGCCTATTCTGAAGGTAAATTTGTACTCTATAATAGAATAGTCATACAATATTATTGTACCAATTGTTCATGTTCTTTTGGACTAACTAAATACGTTTATAGCTGGAACTAATTAAGCCCTTGTAATCCAGCATAGATCAAAATTCCCAGAGAAAAAACTAACATCCTCGTTACCCCTATTAACCTGGATAGTTATCTCTGTGACACATACCCTTAAGAGAGCGCAATCTTAAATCTTGGTGGCCTAGCCACAAGAACACCTTTTTCCATCGGCTTTTATATGTATCAGACTCTGAGAAAAGCAAAATCTTCTGCGCAGTTAGCACCTTGGAGTTTGAATCACGCTCGTTATTGAAGCTTGTTTTGTGAGTGCATCTTTATATCTTTTTATTAAAATATTTAATGGTTTATACAGAGTTGCACTAGATTCCTCTTTCTGCTTCCTTCCCTTTATGATTCTCTGAGGGATATGATATCCCTGTTATGCATATTTAAAAGGATATATACAACCAAATAATAGAGGGATTGTGACCAGCAAATTAATTGGAGAGCTGGAGGCTACAAATTGCCCTAAATGCCTGTTTCCTAGCCACATCTGGTAAGCACCCATTTTGGATGGTGGAGGATTTGGATCACGTTTTCTTATGTTTATTGCACACACCGTGGGATTTTCTTTTGATTGATACAACCAAAAGGACTGTTTTGGAGAAAAAAAGAACTTTTTGCTCTGTGTTTTATATAGAATATTTTGTACATATATACTAGCGGAGTGGACAGTATTTTTACACGTTTGAGCAGTATTAAGATTGTTGTGTTTGAGAAATTTTTGATTTAGCGCTGTGTTTTTTCTTTTTTTTTTGTTTCTACTTTTTACTAATCCTCTAATAATTTATTCCTCATCAACCATGATCTATATATTTATACTCTTATCATATTTTTATAATATCATTACTTTATATATCCATCAAATCGTTTTTTATCAATTACTTCTTACTAATCCTCTAGTAATTTATTCCTCATCCACAATGACCTATATATTTATATATTTATACTCTTATCATATTTTTATCATATCCTTAGTTTATATATCCATTCTATCTATTCACGTCTATCCAGTTTCAATTTTACATCCCTCCATCTAATTATTTAATGAATTGTCCCTCTACTAATGATTTAATCATTTTCTATTTTTTTTTTATTTGATCAACCAATAACTAATTATTTAATTATGAACTTACAGTACCCACTATTAATATACACTAATTTATAGTATCTAACTTTCTAATGAATTGCCCCCCTACCAAAATTTTAATAAAATTATTGTTTATTTATTAGATCAATCAATAATTTATTATTTAATCATTAATTTATACTATCCACTATTAATTTATATTATCTACAATTATTTAAGATGTTCCACTATATTCAGTATATCATATTGGTACTTCTTTATTTTTTTTTCCATGATAAGTTATCATCCTACTACTTTTAATCTGTGATAATACATTCTATCACATGTAATGATTCAACCAACCTTTGTGTATCCACAGCGCTCCTACACCAATCTTTTTCCTTCTAGGGCTACACCTAAATTGAAATTGATTAACACACTACAATTTTTCCTGGGAATCACAGGTTTTCCTGCTGTAGGAGCCGCTCATATTATCCAGTTGCGCTTTATCCTCAAAACCAACTTGTACTATCTATCTATCTATCTATCTATCTATCTATCTATCTATCTATCTATATATATAATTAATCTATCTATATATCTAATTAATCTATATATCTTTCTAATTATAATAAATAATATTTATATTATATTTATATTTATCCTATGCTTGTAACTATATATTTTTATAAAAAAAAAATAAAAAAAAAAAAAAAATATATATATATATATATATATATATGTATATATATATATATATATATATATATTTAAATCTAAGTTCCCTCACACAAATATAACACTTCTATTTATATACAGAATTTATAAACATGATTCCCCTTTTTCCACACACAAGCAGGATCCAAAATAGAGTACAAACACAATACTTTTATATGCGCAGAATCTCTGCAGAAGAGTCGGGTGCACAGCTGAACACTTAATTACAATACCTTGTGACATTTGTATAATAATCTGTTACATATACATACTGCCTTTTCCCAGGTAAATACATTGTAACAAACAAGCCTGAGGACTGCAACAGCACAGCCTCCTGGCACCATCTTGAAACCCTTTACAATGCTCATTCATTCTTTCAATGTTTGATTTTTTATATATGTGAATACATTTTTAACTGTTCATTCATTCTTTAAATGTTTATCTATTTATTTTATGCTCCAGGTATTTTAGTTTATTTTCTAGTGTTTTTATAGTGTGTACATGCCGGCATGGTGGGAGCGGGGAAGCCGGCCACACTGTCAGCTTTGCAACCCGGCTTCTGCCGCCCGCTGACAGTGCGGCCAGCTTCCTCCGCTCCCACCATACCGGCATGTAGGTAAGTGTGTGCTACATGCCGTTATGGTGGGAGCCGGGGAGGCCGGCTGCACTGTCAGCGGGAGGCGGAAGCTGGTTTGCACAGCTGACAGAGTAGCCGGCCTCCTCGGCTCCCACCAGGCCGGCCTTTTTTTTAAATTTCAGGAAAACTTCGATCGATCGAATCGCGAGGAAATTCGGATTCGATCCGAATCGAATTTTTCATGAAATTCGGATCGAATCCGGGTTCGTCCAGATCGATTCGCTCATCCCTAGTGGTGAGATTACAGGCCCAGAGATGTTTTAGTACCTAAACTCCTGTCTGTGTGGGAGTGATGAGCAAATCCGCAGCAGGTTTCAGCTGAATTGTGCTGTGCTTTTGTCGTTGTATGCCCAAATCTGACACAAAATTTACCCCACCACTGGCAGCAGGCTATACCTGGCATAGCTCACCTGTGTACCTCTTGGAAATCTTGGAGTGGGGACTTTTCAGACCACTGCTGCCCTCCTCATCGGCATCAGCCAGGTGACCATGAAGCAAGTGACCTAAGAAGTGACCTAAAAAGTGAGAGAAATTATACTAAAACAAAAACATTCAATCAGAACTTACGAGCTGAAGCAAACTATGCCAAACAAAAAAGCAAAATACAAGATTATCCCAAGCTCAAGCAAACTATTTGAACACAATTGATTCTAGACAGGAAGATCCATTTTAGTGGATGCCCATATTGTGTAGGACACAGCTAGTGTGGATTTATTTGACTTTTGGATGGGTAAACTTAACTTTTCAGAATCAAGCTTCAGTCACACACAAACACAATTGCTGTGTGGAATGATGTGTAAAGACATTTGATTTTCAGAACTTTATTTTTTTTAAATCTATAATTTCTTTATTTAACAAAAAAAGTTAATAAACACTATAAAATGAAAAGTGATGTGTAATTAATCTGTGTGGGTGAAAAAGAACGCTGCTGCAGATTGGATAGGAAACAAGAACAGTATTGATCAGGCGCTGCATTGATTCAGGGAGAGCGCTTCTACAGTGCCCCCACACATCACATTTATCAATGCTGGACAAGATACTACAGCGTCACTTGTCCAGTGCCAAAGCTAGGTTATAGCAGCAGACACTTGTTTGCTCCAAAGTCTTGACGCTAGTCTTAAATCAGCCTATTAATCTGTGAACTGTGAGCATTAGTGGGTCATCATATAGCAGTTACATAGCATTGTTTGATACTGTGATATACCCTGATCATGTTCTATCTTCCTAACTTTTTCCTTGAATGTATCAATTTTTGCATTTTCTCTTGCTTCCATTTTCTGTATTCAGCATCGGGTGCCAAACCACAATGTCCTGAGGTGATATTGCTCAGGATACCTGCCTTCCTGTATCTTGCTTGTACAGCTGTTATCTCATATCAGTCATGTGATGTTACATTGTCTTATCTTATGAAGCAAAGACTTTGATCATTATAATATAATTGTCCTAGAAGAGACTTTGCAAACTATGGACTCAATTCAATAAGAGGCGAAAAAAATCTCATGGTAGTAAAAATTCACCTTGTGAGCAAAACGCCCGAGAATGTCACTGTTACGGAATCACCAGCTCGTAAGACAATGACAGTCAGTGATACTTTTATACTCCTAAGAAAAGTAGAGCTTTTTTTACTCCCTTTACACTGTAGTAAAAAGGGTCATTGACGTTTCAGGCTTTTTTCGATTAAAGTGATTTTTTTACTACCGTGAAAATGTTTTCATTACTTATTGAACTGAGGTTGAAATTTTAGTCTGTGTGTCAGTATATAATTCCTTCTATTTGATGTGAGGGGGTGGGAAGAAACACCTTTCCACACTAGCACCCAGCACTATATCACTTGAGCGTCTTTAGGTCTCATTAATATTAACTAATAATTAAATAATAATTGTGAAAATATTAACAAATTGACAAAATGTAACAGATAAAAATTCTGTGTTTCATAGTTTAGAATCTTTTACCATGAAGCTGTTACACTTTTGCAATGACAGCATCTTATTTCTTTCCCAGTTTCAGTCTATTGTGTCAATTATGGTGTCATGTAATTTCTATGTTAATGGTGAGAGTCTCATCTATTGTGTTTCCAATAAGGCTCCTCCCTCCCTTTTGTCTCCTTGCTGCAATGCTAATGAATCTGTCATACTGCTGGGTGAGACACAGAATAGTTGGATGGAAAACAAAGCCCAGTGAAACTCCCCAGTAAGACGACATTAACATACCTTTACTTATTAAGATTCATTCCATTCAGCCAATCCAAAGCCGCCTCATGTTAGAGAATGTTTGTACAGACAATATAAGGTGAGGCCGGCTCAGTCACAGCAATAGCAGACGGGTCAGGAGAGCGGCGAGGGGATCCCCATACTGCCCTATACCAGGTAGATATGACTTCTGTTACTATTAGGTTATATGTGATGGTTATTATCATGTCTGGGTAAATGATTTGGCTGTGTACTATGTGAATGATTTTGGCTGTTCCCATACTATGGGCTCCATAGTATAAACATAACGTTTTATTGTTTGTCACGCAGATGTGGAATCAGTTGAAGCTGATCATATTATCTATACAATCTTTTATATATTAGTGTTTTTCATGTGCTGAATGGATTTCATAGAATTCCAAGAGGAGACTTGTCATAATTTGTGATATATTGAAGTAAATAATAGATGGAATTAATAAGCTGCTGGTCAACAATTTAGTCATTACAGTACTTTAGTTAATTTAAAGATGTCTATGCACATGTGAATATTTATAAAAGATAATATAAAGTATGACATGCTCAGTCAATAATATGCATCAGATATCTATAGTACTAAGGAAAGTCTATACTCCATGAAAAGTACTAAGAGAAGTATTGTATTATCCATCTGATGATTGATGCAGTAGGAGTAAGTGGTGATGACACCAACCCTGATGGGTAGCCACTAAAATATCCAGATAAAACACATGTTACACTTTAGAGGGAACAGTAAATAGGTGTATTGTACCTAAAAGGAATCTCTGTTGATCGGCACATTTATTACTCAGCGCAGTCCACAGATTCTTACTGAAGGATAAACATATTTTACATTGAGATATAATATAGTTACATATCTCAATAAGATTGTGTTTTTCTACAGAAAAGGGGGGTATGGACCTAATGGGGGCCATGCTAATTATTTGTTAAGCCGTCCCTAACTCTGAGTGTGTTTTTTACTTTACCACACAAAAAAATGCAATAAAAATAGTTCAGAAACAACAGCACAATATGGGGAATATTCAAAAAGAACTCACAATTTTTCCAACAAATGCGAGAGGCTCTTATTTTTTCTGAACCGAACAAATATCCCTTCCCTTACCTGTAAAAATGCCCCATTGAATGTACAGGTGACGTTTGGGGAAAAGCTGTAATATGTAAAAAAAAAATATTTTTTTGCACTTGTTAGCATATTAAAGTAAATAAGCTCACTGATATAGAAGTTTTAGCAAAGTTAAGCTTGGTTCACCAAATAATTAGAATGACCCCCACTGCTGAGTAGATGTATTTTCATTCATTTAGTTTAATAATAATTGTGGGGACAATCATGAGAAATATTATATGTTATTCCTGATTTCTCAGTCTCCTGCTCTTTCCATTCCCATAGCAAATTTCCCTTCTCAACAAGCTAGCTTCATAGGTAGCGCGGGTAGTTGTAATTCTCAACCCAGTCCTGCTCTCAGAAAGCAGTGCAGGTCTCGCACCCACGGGGGGTTCCAAAGAAAATCCATGTTGCTTCTTACACCCCTGGCCTGAAATAAAGCCACAGTGTCCCAGCCATGAGTGACCCCCTGCAGGGAACTGCCTTCCATCACATGCATGAAAGGAAAATCTCTTCAAGCAGCCGGTGCTGGTTGGCAAAATTGAGGAGCTTGCAGCTTCAACGGGGACCACCAAGAAATAGAATTCTGGGAGCCTGACACATTTTGTAAATTTTTTTTTTAAACTTTAATATTTTTGAAAAAAAATATAATAACAATTATTACCATAAAAAAATAAATAAAAAAAATATATAAATATATAAAAATTTAATAAATGTTTCCAACTTTAAAATGTTTATGATTTCTATCATTTATTAATAATTAATATAAATGTAATGAGTTCACAAATCCACTTATGCACATAAATCCAAAAAAAGCCACAAGGAATTGCAACATATCAAAAAAAAATGTGAGTAAAAGTAAGCATGAAAATATTGGGATAGAGAAAAAGAAACACTCACAAGGGAGTTAAGGTAAGCATGGGAGCAGAAGTGAGTGAGGGAAGAGTTGAAACCGGGGACATGAATCAGTTAATAAGCTGCGTGCATGCGTACATGCGTGCAGAAATAGCAGCTTCTACATCAAAATTACGTTACTACGTATATTTTGAGAAAGATGCAAGCTGAATATCGCGGGACACTGAAATTCTACAGTTTTCAAAATGTTGAAAAATGGAAGTAGACGAGGATTACAAAGCGACACAAAAGAAAACCTCATCCTTTTGCGTACCCTGCGAGAGCCGTACACAGCCATTCACGTAGCGTACGCAGCTACGAAAAGTAAACGGGACGCTCCCGATGGTTGCTCTGCATCATGCGTACGCACGTAGACATGCGGGAAAAATGTGAAAAATACACATTTCGAGACAAAAACAAGATGGTTTTGAGAAGGCTATGAATCAACCCTTATGTGTTCACTGGTGTTCGCTGCAGTGAGTTTTGCTTACTCATTGGTCTTTCATGCGCATTCTTTTGTGTAAAGCAGCAAACAGTAAGGAAACATAATAAACCACCCTAAGCTCCCTATGCTTCCAACACTTCCTTTAGACTGTAAGCTCAAAGGGGTCAGACTCTCTATTCTATTGTGTCCCACTCTCATAGTGTTTGCATTGTTATTTTTTGCATTGAGTCTGCAGTTGGCTGTGCACTATATGTTTTACCCTGTCTCTAATTACCACATAGTAAAGTTCCACAGAAGAAGAAGAGGGTATTATATAAATTACTAATAATAGTCTGTCTCTGCTCTTTGGTGAATTTCCTGTCCCATTCCTTCTTCCATGCCCCTGCATACTTGGTGCACCTTGGTATCGCCTTGTTTAAATTTAACAAAATCCCTGGGCACTCACAAGGATCCCTCGACAAGCCAGGTGAAATATATATATATATAAAGGCCAGCATCATCTTGGCATGCGGCAGCAAAGGCTGTAGCATCATTCTGTTTGAGAATAGTGATTCTAGGCAGGCAGAGCCAGTCTGTGTGTGTTCACCAGTGTCTCTGGGCTTGTCTGGCCTGGCTGACATCAGTGTTGTGTCTGTGATCTCTGTGTATTGGCAATGGAACAGGTGTGAGGAGGAAGCTTTTGGCCTGATGTTTGCTATGTGGCAGCGGTGTGCTGCCAGCACTGAGGAATCACAGGAGTATTTGGAAGCCAGGGTGGTGAGATTATGGGCAAAGAGATGTTTTAGTACACACCTGTCTGTGAGGGATTTGAGTGATCCCACACAGACAGGTGTGTACTAAAACATCTCTGTGCCCCTAATCTCACCACTCTGGCTTCCAATGATTCCTTTGATACCTCAGTGCTGGCAGCACACCACAGCCACATGGCACACATCAGGCCAGAAGTTTCCTCCTCTCACCTCTCCATTGCCAATACACAGAGATCATGGGAACAACACTGATGTCAGGCAGATCAGACAAGATGTTAGATTGCAGGTTGAAGCACATTGACTATGGAAAAAGGTAAGTAAAACCTGAAACATGAGGGCACCAACACTATACGCACCAGATACACATATGAGCAAGGGGGCGGAAAATTGAACACCCATAAGCAAAGCTGCATTCTAAAAATAGAATTTTTAATGCTGGTAAGAATAGTTACATAACCAAGTGAGGAATGGCAATTTCATAATGTATTTACATATCATATGAACAAGTGCTATATACAGAGGAAAACAATACAAGGTAATCACAAAAAGATGGGCCTCTTGTTGTAGAACATTGCAGATGCTATTGCCAGCATAGAGGGATGCCAAAGTCCATGCCAAGTACCTCAATGGGTTAATCAGTATTTCTGGAAGCGATGGCTGTAATTTTCAGTAGTGAAAAGGATGTCCATAAAGGTAATGCTGGATAACCCTCAATTCATCCTATTGAATGCCATATGCGAGGAAAGTAAGCATATTGAGGTAGGTAAGAAATAGGTATGCAGGCTGTAGCACCGGGTGGATAGATAAACGGGTCCGTTTTGCTTATGGGTGTTCAATTTTCCGCCCCCTTGCTCAGCCGGGCCAGACAAGCCCAGAGACACTGGTGAACACACACATACTGACTCTGCCTGCCTGGAATCACTATTCTCAAACAGAACGACGTTACAAGCTTAGCCACTAAAGATGATACACACAACACACAAGCCTTTATTTATACTTATCCACTTGTACTGTATCAGATGCAGCAGAGACCCCTTTCCATGCTTCAGCAAGGTAGCAGTGCCGGGCACTGGGGTTGAAGCAGCGTCAGTTGTTACCTGCCGCTGTAGGTCAAGATTCCATAAAGCACAATAGGAACAATTGGATCAAAGTGTTTAATGCTTATAATTAATATTACACATGTATTACACATTGACAGCCTCATTTGATCACATTATCCCCAGAATATACTTGGTTTCTCTACGATGAATGTGTGTCTGATTGATTCATCATATGGAGGAACCACCTCCTTCCCTTTTTGCTTTATTCTATACCTTCTGTAGCTCTACTGTTTACTTTTCTTCTCTCATCTCAATGCTTGTTCCCTATTTCCTAACAATTCTAAAAAAAATGAAAGAGGCGAATAGAGGCAAATGTTAATGTTTTATTTAGGTTTATATATATATTTATATTTGAACTGGTTGTGCATTAAAATGGACAAAATAGAGTACCTCTCTACACTTTAGCAGTAAGTATAAAAATATATATTTGTGTTTACTATTCACAATAATAAAGCCAATATACTATACGAATTTTGTAGCATTTTGTATGCAATTGTCTGTGAATCTCTTCTTTCTAAATAAAAAGGCGATAAAAAAAAGAGCCAGTATGATGTTTGGTGAAATGTCTTTAAAGAAACAGTCCAGGCAATGGCAAATATAAGCCAGCCAGTAGCTAATCTAGTCAAAATAACATCACAGGCCATCAACAAAATTATTTCTCAGCAATTAATTTTCCTGGTGTGAAGTTTGGTGCTTTTATAAGACACATTGCATTAGTGGCAATGTGACGCCTTTGGTTTGATAGGCACTCTGCTGACCAAGCTGTAATGCGTATAACCTTCACCACATTCAGGATATTGATAGGAATTCTCGTCAGTGTGTGGCCTATCAGTATGGATCATGGAGTGATATTGAAAATTCACACTAAAACACTTGTAACATTCCAGATGTCTAAAAGGTTTCTCCTCAGTGTGAGTTCTCTAGTGGTTGAGCAGGGATGTAAGTTGTGTAAATCACTTTTCACACTTATGACATGAAAATGGCTTCCCTCCAGTCTAAATTATCTTATGTTTAAGCAGAGTTGCACATTCTGTTAAGCACTTGTCACAATCAGAATAGGAAAATGGCTTCTCCCCAGTGTGAGTCCTCTGATGTTTAAGCAGGTGTGAACGCTGTGTAAAACACTTGTCACACTCGAGACATGAAAATGGCTTCTCTCCGGTGTGAGTCCTCTTGTGCTTATTCAGGTTTGAACTATCACTAAAGGACTTTTCACATTCAGTGCATGAAAATGGCTTCTCTCCAGTGTGAATTCGCTGATGTTTAAGCAGGTTTGAACTCCATGTAAAACACTTGTCACACTCAGGACATGAGAATGTCTTCTCTCCAGTGAGAATCCTCTTATGACTTTTGAGCTCTGACTTACAACTATAACATTTTCCACACTCAGAGCACTGATATGGCTTCTCTCCAGTGTGACTTATCTGGTGTCTACAAAGTTCTGAACGAGTAGTAAAGCATTTGCCACATTCAGAGCAAGGGAATGGCTTCTCTCCAGTGTGACTCCTCTGGTGACTTCTGAGCTCTGATTTACCATGAAACCATTTTCCACGCTCAGAGCACTGATATGGTTTCACTCCTGTGGGGCTCATCGTGGGCTGATGGAGATCAATTTATCTGTAAAATGGATTCCAGCTTCCTGATTAAAGTGCAACCTGTAGAAAAATACAGAAATCATGTAAATTACACAAGCAGTATTTCAGTGCGACTTTGTTTTCATTCCCAGAGCATGAGAATTTTAGTATTTTAATTATGACAAAAAGTTAGCTCAGGTTAAATATGTATTGTTATGTGATAAGCGCACGCTAGTTACACGTGTGAGATATTTTGGAAATATTACATTTACAGGTCTAAGTAGAAGAACTTAAACATAAAAAAGGAGAGACCTAAAGAACCTTATTTGTACACTTAGGAGAAAAGAAGGGAGGGGGGGCATGATTGAGACCTTTAAATATGTGAAAGGATTCAATAAGTTTCAGGAGGGAAGTGTTTTAAGAAGAAACTTAATTATAGAACAAGGGGCCCAACCTGAAGCTAGTCAGAGGGAAGATCAGGAGCAATGTTAGATAATATTATCTTACAGAAAGAGTAGTAGATGCTTGGAACAAACTTCTAGCAGAGGTAGTTGAAAAATACATGCCTGGCATAAGCACACATCTATCCTAAGATAAAGAGAACATACAGTACACACATAAGGGCAGACAAGATGGAGTGTACGGTCTTCTTCTGCCATCAACCTTCTATGTTTCTGAGAGCAGAGTACAGGTTACAAGTGAATAACTACAAACATGAAACAGTGGACATTCCCAGCGCCCCCTGGGAGGAGTATCTGCCACCTAGGTGTTAAACTATTGGTCCTGACGCGGCACATCTGGTGGGTCCAAGAATATGATTTTAGCATGGGACAATGGGAGATGGGTTTGGCTTTGATTCACGGTTCTGATTTCCGATTCTGTATTTGACTTCGGGCTAGGGGTACATACGACCCAGTTATTCCTGGCTCTGGCTGCCTGAAGAGACTTCCCTTTTGTGCATGTAAGGGAAGGCAGCTCCCTACATGGGGTGGATCATGGCTGGGACACTGTGGCTTCATCTCAGGCCAGCTGTGTGAGATGCAACATGGATTTTCTCTGAAGCCCCCCAGTGTGCGAGGCCTACACAGCTTTTTGAGAGCAGGGCTGGGGTGAGAATTGTCACGTATCTGCGTTAGTTATGAAGCTAGCTTGTTGGGAAGGGATATTTGCTATGGGAATGGAATGAGTGGGAGACTGAAAAATCAGGAATAACTTACAATATTTCTCATGATTGTCCCCACAATTATTATTAAACTAAATAAATGAAAATACCTCTACTCAGCAGTGGGGTCATTCTAATTATTTGATGAACCAAGCTTAACTTGACTAAAACTTCCATCTCAGTGAGCTTATCTACTTTAACATGCTAACAGGTGCAAAAATTATATTTGTTACAGTTTTCCCCAAACGTCGCCTGTACATGTGATGAGGCATTTTTCAGTTTAAGGAAGGGATAATTTTCTGAGAGTTCGGATAAAACAACAGCCTCTCGTGTTTGTTGGAAAAATGGTGAAGTCCTCTTGAACATTTGTCATAGGATGCTGTTGTTTCCAAACTTTCAAAAAACCTCCAACTTATTTCAAAAAAGTTGCACTTCACCTGCAGAAATGGCCCATTGCAAGTGCTGGTGATTTGCTAAAAAAAAAATTAAAAACAATATTTTTTTGCGCATTAAAGTAAAAAAGCACACTCAGAGCTAGGGATGGCTTACCATATAATTAGCAGCCCCCCCCTTAGGTCCATACCCCCATGTTTCTATATTAATAACACAATCTAATTGAGATATGAAACTATATTATATCTCAATGTAAAATATGTTTTGCCTTCAGTAAGCATCTCTGGACTGCACTGAGTAATATATGTGCCGATCAACATAGATTCCTTTTAGGTAGAATACACCTATTTACTGTTCCCTCAAAAATGTAAAATGTGCTTTATCTGTGGGTTTTAATGGCTTTCCATCATGGTCGATGTCATCACCCCTTTTTTCCTACCGCATCAATCATCACATGGAAAATACAATACTTTTCTTAGTACTTTTCGTGCAGTTTAGTCATTATGTTGTACTATAGATATCTAATGGGTATTATTGACTGAGCATGTCATTCTTTATATTATCATTTATAAATATGCACATGTGCATAGACCCCTTTAGATTAACTAAATTACTGTAATGACTAAATTGTTACCCAGCAGCCTACTCATTCCATCTAGTCTTTCCTTCAATATATCACCCACAATTATGACAAGTCTCCTCTTGGAGTTCTATAAATTCCATTCAGCACATGAAAGGCAGTAATATATAAAAGATTGTATAGATAAAATGGTCAGTCCCAAAAAATTCCACATGTGGCTGGCACACAATAAAATGTTATGTTTATACTATGGAGCACAATATCACCAGACACAGCCAAATCATTCACCCAGACATGATAATAACCATCACATATAACCTAATAGTAACAGAAGTCATATCTACCTGGTATAGGGCAGTATGGGGATCCCCTCGCCGCTCTCCTGACTATTTCTGCTATTGCTGTGACTGAGCTGGACTCACCTTATATTGTCTGTACAAACATTCTCTAACATGAGGCGGCTTAGGATTGGCTAAATGGAATGTATGTTAATTAGCAAAGGTATGTTAATGTCGTCTTATTGGGGAGTTTCACTGGGCTTTGTTCATGACCCAAATGTTCTATTTCTCACTAGGGATGAGCGAATCGATCCGGACAAACCCAGATTCATTCCGAATTTCATGAAAAATTCGATTCCGAACGAATCCGAATTTCCCCGCGATTCGATCGATCGAAGTTTTCCTTTAAACTCCATTTATTTCAATTACAGGCATTGTAAAATGGTGGATGGACATGTCTGGACATATCCCCTGGGGCCAAGTTATCATGGGAAGGTCACATGCAGCCTATCAGCAGCCAGGAGCCCCGGTGACGTCACAGCGCTATATAAAGCGGCGGCCATCTTGCTTGTGCGCATTTCAGACTTGCATTCGTGAGAGAAAGGTGGCTGCTGCAGCTAGGGAGAGAGAGTTAGCGATAGGTAGGGAGATTTACAGATAGGTAGGGAGATTTACAGATAGGTAAAGAGAGAGACAGATAGTTAGGGAGATTTAGAGTGGTAGACAGAGCTAGGCAAAGATAGTTTTAAAACCGGAACAGTCCAGCAGCATACAAGTCACATTGACAGGGTGTCTAGTGCTGGCTATGATTCATATTTCATAATTACTGGGTTACTGTTAATATATTTGGTTTGGTTTAAATACAGCTGCACACTGTGCATGCAATGCACATGCTATTTAACCCTTTCTGCTATTTAGCCCTGAACGCTATTTTAACCCTATCTGTTAAATACAGCTGCACACTGTGCATGCAATGCACATGCTATTTAACCCTATCTGTTAAGCAAAAGCATTTCTCATACTTGGATTAGTTTTACTTTTTGTTCAGCTTAAAATATACCAGACCACACGGGCATCCCAAGGCACATGCTATTTTAACCCTATCTGTAAAATACAGCTGCACACTGTGCATGCAATGCACATGCTATTTCACCCTTTCTGCTATTTAGGCCTGAACGCTATTTTAACCCTATCTGTTCAGCAAAAGCATTTCTCATACTTGGATTAGTGTCAAAAGTTTCTGTTCAGCTTAAAATATACCAGGCCACACGGGCATCTCAAGGCACATGCTATTTAACCCTATCTGTTAAGCAAAAGCATTTCTCATACTTGGATTATTGTTACTTTTTGTTCAGCTTAAAATACAGTACGCCACACTGGCATCCCAAGGCACATGCTATTTTAACCCTATCGGGTATACAACATAAGCGTTGATCAGCATCAGCTGCTTTATTAAGCTACTTCAGTTTGCACTTCCTTTTTGACTGCTTTCAATATACCAGGCTGCAGGGCACCCCAAAGCTGCACCTTGCACCCTATCTGTTTATACTAAATAAGCATCTACAGCCTCAGCTTTATTAAGTTATTGCATTTTGAATTGTTTTTGGTCTGCTTTAAATACACCAGGCCGCAGGGTATCCCAAACCTGCACGTTGCACCCCATCTGTTATACTAAATAAGCGTTGTTCAGCATCAGCTTTATTAAGCTATTGCATTTTGCATTGGTTTTTGTCCTGCTGCCAAAACACTAGGCCCCAGGGTATCCCAACCCTGCACTTAGCAGCCTATCTGTTATACTAAATACGCTTGTTGATCCTTCCTCAGCTTAATCAAAGTATTGCATTTTGAATTGGTTTTTGGTCTGCCTTTAACAAAAAAAAACACCAGGCCGCAGGGCATCCCAAACCTGCATTAGGCAGCCTATCTGTTATACTAAATACGCTTTTTGATCCTTCCTCAGCTGAATCTGAGCATTGCATTTTGAATTGGTTTTTGTCCTGCAGTCAAAACACCAGCCTACATGGGCATCCCAAACCAGCATATGTCACCCTATCTGTTATACTAAATAAGCTTCTACAGCCTTTTTTTTATTTATTTATTTTTATTTATATAGAGCTATAATAGATTATATAGTGAGGTAAATTTGCCATGTTGCACCATTCTTTAGAGTGGCCCTTCTGTGTAAATCAGAGCAGCAATAGTTTATCTTGGACAATACATTTGCCCTGTTTTGCACCATTATATGGAGCAGCCCCTGAGTAAACCTGGGGGGCAATAGTTTATATTATGAGGTAAATTCATGGTTTTGCACCATTACATAGAGCAGTCCCTATATAAACCTGAGAAATAGGTTATATTGTGTGAGTTAAATCCGCTCTTGGTTTTGTAGCATTCTATAGAAACGGCCCTGTGTAAATCTGAGGGGCAATAGCTTATACTGTGAGGTAAATTTGCCATTTTTCAGCATAATATAGAGCAGACCCTGTGTAAATCTGAGGGGCAATAGCTTATATTGCGAGGTCAATTTGCCATTTTGCAGGATAACATAGAGCAGCCCCTGTGTAAATCTGAGGGGCAATAGCTTATATTGTGAGGTAAATTTGCCATTTTGCAGCATTATATAGTGCAGCCCCTGTGTACATCTGAGGGGCAATAGCTTATATTGTGAGGTAAATTTGCCATTTTGCTTCATTATATAGAGCAGCCCAGTTGCCATCTAAATCAACTACTGTCCGGCCAGTACAGCTTTTCCAGGGCAAACTCTGCTAGTTGCGGACACAAGTCAAGTTTGGCTTCCCAGCAAATCCAGTGGATCCTGAAGGTGTGTTGGCATGGTCATGTCAAGGTATGACATGACCTGCCGTTTGAGGTCCAGCTCCAGGTCTTCCTGCTGCTCATGAGTAGACTCACTATGCGGGTGTAGAAAGCTATTCACTAGCGACTGAAGACTGAGGCTGCTGCTGATGGAGCTGCTGCTGCTCCTTCCACCCCCCCAGCAGCCATGGCAGTGGAAGGTGATCGCAGAGGTCCCCCCGAGTCAGACCTGCGGGAGTATGGGAAATGGCGCAGATGGGATGTCTCTGTAGTAGGTCAGTTTGTCCTCCCTCTCAGTGGGAGTAAAAAATGCCCCCATTTTGTGCCGGAAGCGAGGGTCCATTAAGTTGGAGAGCCAGAAGTCTTCCTGCTGACAAATGGAGACAATTCTGCGCTCACTAGTACGCAAGCATGTGAGCATGCATCGTGCCATTTGTGCAAGTGACTCGGAGGGACTACCTGTCTCCATCTCCACTGTAAACTGCCAAGGTGTGTCTGGGTCCTCTGTCTCGCCTTCCTCACAACCCTCTAGCTCCTGTGGCTGCTCTTGCTCCTCCTCTCCTGTCAGATAACTTGATAAAATGGTCATTTTGTGAAACCTAAACTGTGGTTTGCTGTGCCCCACCCCCTCCTCCTCCTCCACTTCAGCCCCCACAGGCTTCATGTGGCTGTGAAATGTATGTGCCATGTCTCCAGTGCCCTGACCAGCCATGGTTTCCAACATGTGTTGTAGTACATGAAGCAGTGGAATCTCATCGTTCATCTCATATTCCTGGCAACTGACTAATAAAGTAGCTTCCTCAAAGGGCCTGAGCAAACGGCCGGTGTCACGTATGAGCTGCCAATGGTTTACATTGAATTTACACAGGGGTATCCCCCTATCCGTTTGGATCATCCAGAAATCAGTGATGGCTTTTCTCTGTTCCTATAGTGGATCCTGCATATAGAGGGTGGAATTCCAACGGGTGGAAACATCGTAAATCAGACTATGTTGGGGTACACCGTGCTGATGCTGAGGCTCAATATGGTTGTGCTTGGTGGTGTAGGAGTGCCAGAAGTGCATGCTAACTTTCTTTCCTGTTGTTCGGATGTCTTTCAGATGGGCGGAAGACTTTAGAAAACGCTTGACAACTAGACTGAACACGTGTGCCATGGCAGGACGCATGACTCTGGCTTCCTTGTCGCAGCGCAAACAAGATGTTCTTCCAAGTGTCAGTCACCATGGGTCCAAATTTGCTGTTTTCGTGGATTAAGCAATGATTTCATGGATTGAGTTCTCATTTTTAGTAGTTCCTCCCATGTGTGACTCTGTTGGTCAAGGAAAACCATGTGAAGAACAGTGTGAAACCACAATCACCAAGGGGGCCTAAAAGGATATATATTGTCCACCATGAGTCCATAGTTACAGCTCCAGATGTAGACAACACTGTGCACTTTGGTACACACTGACAGGCTAAAGGACTGGCCCACCTTCTGTTCAACAACATTTTACAGGGCAGGTACTGCCATCTTCGCAAAGCAATGATACCATGGGACTCTCCACCTCGGCTCGGCACAAGCCATCA
The DNA here is from genome assembly GCA_027917425.1 of Gastrophryne carolinensis. Classification (NCBI taxonomy): domain Eukaryota; kingdom Metazoa; phylum Chordata; class Amphibia; order Anura; family Microhylidae; genus Gastrophryne; species Gastrophryne carolinensis. The sequence continues at coordinate 6,767,633 of CM051236.1, read as the reverse complement.
GTTCTCTGAAAGGTCCACCACTGGGTAATGCAGCAGGCTGGACGTATGGTGACGCTGTCTGAGAGGAGAAATCCCTCAGACATCAAGATTAAAAATTCCAAGAATTTTTGAGGTCTAATTATTCAGAGGCAATGATACCCAGTTGTTTCTGATTTAATTACAAGGTGGAAAAACACCCTCAAACAAAACTTCACTTTGGCAATACTATTGCATTTGTTTATTCATAATTTTATGTATATATACTAACTAACCTACTTTTTCTTCACAGGATTGTGGATGCTACATGAAAAACTGCCACATCGCTGAGTAGCTGATTTTTCCTACCAACAGTCCACAATAATTCACCGCTGCTGCTGCTGCTGCTGCCGCCGCCACCGCCACAGACTCCAGGGACCCTCTTCCACTACCTCCGCTTGCAACACCTCCTCCCACGACACTCTCGTCATCACTAATTGCCCGGCTAGTGGAAGAAGAGGCGAGTGTCTCCTCCACTTAGCTGCTGAATTTTATGATTATCAGATCTTCATCAATTGATAGTTGAATGATGGAGCTGAACCCATAACAACAGACAGTTGACTGGGGGTGTCAGATGCCACTTGTGATGCAGTGGACTGCTTTTGCAGCACTTCGAGACAAAGTTGCTTCATTGGCTGACACAATGACTGGTAAAGCTGTGGAACAAATGGTTGAAAAGCAAGACTAACTATTTGTTTTTATATGAAAAAGACCCTGGTTTATACAGACTTTTTTTTTCCAGAGACTGCCCTGCGTGGAAATGAATGGCGCATGGATCAGCCAAGCTTTCCTCCCAACAATGCCTAATGTATTCCAGTAGATTGATGACGGGGCCAGACCAACACTAAAGAAAGATGGATCGTGCAAAACAGATTTAAGGCGCTGCTCTCCAGTTACAGACATTCCTCCGCATCGGACCACAAGTAAGTATTGATAAAAAAACCTTTACGTTACTCTTACTTTTTATTAATATTCTTCGGATAAGACGGATCAGACATGATTCCAGATTAAAAATTCCAAGAATTTTTGAGGGCTAATTAGTCAGAGGCAATGATACCTTCTTGTTTCTGATTTAATTAAAAGGTGGAAACACACCCTCAAACAAAACTTCACTTTGGCAATACTTTTGCATTTGTTTATTCATAATTTTATGTAGATATTACTAACTAAGCTACTTTTTCTCCACATGACTCTCCACAGGGTGTGATTCATCCAATTTTTGGGCTCCTGAAGCCAACCCCAGTGTCTCTTTAAAGTAATGTTTGGGCTCCTGCTGCTGCCAACTCCAGGGTGGGATTCATCCAATTTTTGGGCTCCTGCTGCCAACTCCAGTGTCTCTTTAAAGTAATGTTTGGGCTCCTGCTGCTGCTGCCAACTCCAGGGTGTGATTCATTCAATTTTTGGGCTCCTGCTGCCAACTCCAGTGTCTCTTTAAAGTAATGTTTGGGCTCCTGCTGCTGCTGCTGCTGCCAACTCCAGGGTGTGATTCATCCAATGTTTAGGCTCCTGCTGCCAACTCCAGTGTCTCTTTAAAGTAATGTTTGGGCTCCTGCTGCTGCTGCTGCCAACTCCAGGGTGTGATTCATCCAATTTTTGGGCTCCTGCTGCCAACTCCAGTGTCTCTTTAAAGTAATATTTGGGCTCCTGCTGCTGCTTGCAACTCCAGGGTGTGATTCATTCAATTTTTGGGCTCCTGCTGCCAACTCCAGTGTCTCTTTAAAGTAATGCTTGGGCTCCTGCTGCTGCTGCTGCTGCCAACTCCAGGGTGTGATTCATCCAATTTTTGGGCTCCTGCTGCCAACTCCAGTGTCTCTTTAAAGTAATGTTTGGGCTCCTGCTGCTGCTGCTTGAATCTCCAGGGTGTGATTCGTCCAATGTTTAGGCTCCTGCTGCCAACTCCAGTGTCTCTTTAAAGTAATGCTTGGGCTCCTGCTGCTGCTTGCAACTCCAGGGTGTGATGCATCCAATTTTTGGTCTCCTGCTGCTGCCAACTCCAGTGTCTCTTTCAGCCAAAGTTTGGGCTCCTGCTGCTGCTTGCAACTCCAGGGTGTGATTCATCCAATTTTTGGGCTCCTGCTGCTGCCAACTCCAGTGTCTCTTTAAAGCAATGTTTGGGCTCCTGCCCCTCATAGTGATGCCACTTCAACTCTCTGCAATTGTGCCGCTCTGCGATTCTATTAGCGATGCCTCTGATCTGCATGTGATATTTATTTACAGTATTATTTAACTAACCCAGCACGCATCCTATGCGTGTTACAGCAAGGCAGAATGGTTTACAAACCTATTGAGGCTCTAGGAGGCTCAGAAATAGCTGTTTTTAATAGCGATTTGTCACGAATAAATTTGGGTTGAAACGATTTTTGTCGGAAAATTCGGCGAATCAGTCGAATCGAATTTTTCAAAAGTTCGCTCATCTCTAATAATAATTGTTGATGATTTTGGGTAAGCCAAACCCAAACAGAAGGAACATTTGGGTTAAACTATTTTGCCCTTTTTATAAAAAGAATATGATTAATACTTTTCCTTAAAAAAGACTTCCCCCCCCCCACTCGAGGAGCCAGGTATAGGAGCTTGGTATGCAAGTCCATTGACAAACCAGGGCAAATGCTTTACAATTGTATATAGATGGGACAAATTAAAAGGGACCTGAGATATCCCTGGCTAAGCAAACAAATAGCATTGAGTAGCATTAACCCCCTTGGCGGCGATCCCGAGCGTGACTCGGGGTCAATTTGCGCTGTAAGTGGCGGTGACCCCGAGTCACGCTCGGGATCGATTTGGGAGCAAGAGTGGGCGGCGCAGCCTCCTTACCTTCTCCCTGCGATCCAGCGATGTCTCCGCCGCGATCGCAGGTGAGAGCCGCGGCTGCGGCGTCCGTCTCCGCTTCCGGGTTCCGTCTCTGCGAGCCGCAAAGGCTCATGGGGGCGGAGCCGTGCGTCAGAGACAAATTTTGTCTGTTTCACAACGCCAGGGAGGTTAAAGGTTTCAATATATTATTGTTCACTTACCTTAGGAAAATGGACAGGTAGCTATGCTTCATCTGTACCTGTAAAGATGGATTTAATAGGAGACATTTCAGGAAGTCGAATGAATAAGAGATCTACAAAACGATCCGATTGTCGCCTTATGCCAAGTTTGTAGTGTTGTGTTAAATTATTAAGCACTTCAGCAAAAAGTGGAGTCAATCCAGGCAGACATGGCCCAAAGTGAATTAGAAGAGTGATTAATAATAAAGATATTTGGTACTGCTCCCCCCCATTCCATTTAAAGGCATTCAAACACTTTCTGGGACTTTTAGGGTCTATATGTGTTCTTTATTTTCAACTAGATTTGTTAATATCACTTCATATCAGCAGTTATAGGCTCACTGAATATTTTGCATTGGCAGAAATGATTCAGTTAAGCTGCCAAATATATTAGAATAGTTTACATCTGAGAGGCTCATTCAATATATTGATAGTAAACAAGTGCTTAGCTACAAGGTCCAGAGGTTATATTGCTTATGATACCTGTCTTCCTGTATCTTGGTTGTACATTTGATAGCTTATATCAGAATTGTGATGGTACATTGTTGTATCCTATGAATCAAACAATTTGATAATTACAAGATAATTATCCTAGAATGGACTTTGTAAACTATATTTGGTCTGAGTGTCATTATATAATTTCTAATATTTGGGGTGAGGGGTGGAAAGAGCCAATTTTTTACACCAGCCCCCAACACTATATCACTTGAGCTTTTTAGGTACATTCTACATTGCAGACATGGCAGTGTGAATCTTTTGGTGTCTTTTCAACTGTGATTTTTGCATGTAACTTTGACCACATTCAGGACATTGATACGGCTTCTCTCCAGTGTGAGTTCTCTGGTGGGTAAGCAAGTTTGAATGACGTGGAAAGCATTTGTCACACTCAGGGCATGGAAATGGCTTCTCTCCAGTGTGAGTCCTTTGGTGTCTAAGCAAGTTTGAATGACATGCAAAGCACTTGCCACACTCAGGGCATGGAAATGGCTTCTCTCCTGTGTGAGTCCTTTTGTGCTTATTTAGGTTTGAAATATCTGTAAAGGACTTTCCACATTCAGAACATGGGAATGGCTTCTCTCCGGTGTGAATCCTTAGGTGGACAAGCAGCTGCTTATGCAGTCTAAAGCATTTGCCACATTCAGAGCATGGGAATGGCTTCTCTCCAGTGTGACACCTCTGGTGACATGTAAGCTGTGACTTAAGACTGAACTGTTTCCCACATTCAGAGCACTGATATGGCTTCACTCCTGTGGGGCTCATTATGGACTGATGGAGATCAATTTATCTGTACAATGGATTCCAGCTCCGGCTAAATTATCAGCCTGTAAGAAGAACACAGAAAGTCTTGTTAATTACACACGTAGTACACAAATCAAATAAGTCAATATTTTTGTAGCTTTATACTGCAATTGATGGTTGGTGAGTGTTTGATGGTTCTACACTGTGACAAGTGATGCATATGGCAGGTGACTGAAAGAGGAAGATTTTCTTTGAATCACACCTTATTTTGTCTCGTGTCTTATTCTGAAATAAAGCTTGAAATTGCCCTGATTTCATTTCTGTGAGTTATTTTAAGGAAGGTTTACTGATTTTAGGTCAGTGTGGGTTATCCATATGATTTGGTATTTTTTAGAGAGGTTGAGCTTGGAGAGACAGAGCATTTGTTATGGGGTAGATGTTTTATTTAACAACATATACAATTAAATAGGCTCATTTTTATATGTTTGGATTTTCCATAGGCTGTTTTTATATTGTAATTTCTAAAATAAAATGTTTCCCTCACTAAAGATAATTTGCACTTTCCCTTTCCTTGTATGAGTGTGAGATTTTAAAGATGTTTTTTCTTTTTTTACTTCAATGTGTGCTAATTGAGACAAACTCAGATGTGTGCAAATTCAGACAAACTCATATTTACTCTTCAAGCTCAGCCTCTCCAAAAATCAGAAATCATTTGGATAACTCAATTCTCTACTTCTCAAGAGGTGCAGAAGTAGCTAAATTGATTTTTTTAGATTATGTCTGGGTGGCATGAAGGAAAACAATGCACAACCAATTTGGACCTAAGCCTTCTCAGATAGTATTACTAGTAATTCAGGCAGCTCATCTAGATGGGGATGGAGATGGGGACTGGCTCATACCCAGCAATTTATTGAATCATTCAAATGCATTCCTAAAGACATGTCTCTGCCCCTTTTTTTCTTTTCTTTACCATTTACCTCTCCTCCTTCTACCTTTATCTCCATCTATCTCCATTTTAAATATCCCATCTATCCCATGCATTGGGACAAACATAAATATCTTGTGAAATTCTTCTAAAGTTGTGTCTGAATCCCATTTTCTCAAGAAGACAGCAACAACAATGAGGCGTGGGCCTTCCCTGTCTGGAACAACCCATGTCCAAAATTGGCAATTTCTATTAATTGCTCTGTAAGTTATGTTTATATTCTATAGCACAATATCACCAGACACAGCCAAATAATTTACCCAGACATGATAATAACCATCACATATAACCTAATAGTAACAGAAGTCATATCTACCTGGTATAGGGCAGTATGGGGATCCCCTCGCCGCTCTCCTGACCCGTCTGCTATTGCTGTGACTGAGCCGGCCTCACCTTATATTGTCTGTACAAACATTCTCTAACATGAGGCGGCTTTGGATTGGCTAAATGGAAATAATATTTATAAACAAAGGTATGTTAATGTAGTGTTACTGGGGAGTTTCACTGGGCTTTGTTTATCCCCCAGCAGTATGACAGATTCATTAGCATTGCAGGGAGGAGATAAAAGGGAGGGAGGAGCCTTATTGGAAACACAATAGACGAGACTCTCATCATTAACATAGAAATGACATGACACCTTTACAGACACAATAGACTGAAATTGGGGAAGAAATAAGATGCAGTCGTTGAAAAAGTGTAACAGCTTCATGTTATAAGATCCTAAATTAGGTATCACAGTATTTTATCCATTACTTTTTGTCACAATTATACTTACTAGTAATAACAGCTAAAAAAGTTCAAGTTATATAGTGCTGGGGGCTAGTGTCAGAAATGGGTTCTTTCCACCCCGAACCTCAAATAGAAGAAAAAATATAATGACATAAAGACCAAATAAATGGTTTGCAGTGTCCCTTCTAGAACAATTATAATAACATTTGTAATGATCAAAATAATTGCTTCATAAAATAATACAATATCCCATCATATGGCTGCTATGAGATAACAACTGTACAAGCAAGATACAGAAATACTAGGATCATAAGCTATATTACCTGTGGACCTTGTGGTTAAGCAGCCGCTCATGAAGCCAAAAAATAAAAGCAAAAGAAAATGCAAAAATTGCAACAATAATGGAGACAGCTACGGAGATACAAAGATCATCAGGATATACCACAGTATAAAAAGTCTTAGGCTTTTTCTATAGGATGATCACATAATCCTCACAGTACACAGATTACATTATCTATGTCCGTAGTGGAAGTAGTCACATTCCTGATGTAGAGTCAATGTTTGGTACACACTGGCAACCGCTTTCAATAATGAATACCAATACACCACAAATATAAATACATACACGTGCCTATATACATATATATACATATATATAAGCCTGGACATAGGAATCTGTTACTCAAAGCTTTTACTGCTGCAGTCCTGATGCTAGTTCAGGGCTCTTGAGCCCTTCCTCTAAGTCTGTCCCATTAATGCCGCAACACGAAGGAGGTGCTAAACCACATGGTCCAGCATTAATATTGCTTATTACACTATACTTTCTGTATCTTAGCTCATAGCAGCCATGTGATGTTGTTGCCATTGTTTTATATTATGAAGCAAAGTCTTTGATAATTACGCAAATTACGCAAATTTGAGTAATGCTAAATATAATTTATGTCTGACTTTTTATACCCAAACATGAAATGTTTTAAATGTTTATGTGATAAAATCACAACATGTTCAGCCTATAAATTACACTGATTGGACATGAGAAACACAAAAACATACTGTCCAGGGTCAGCCAGAGACAGGGTCAGGTCAGGTCAGGTCATGACGACGTCCTGGAGCAGCAGCAGCACTCGGGCGGCAGGAGCAAAGCTCCTCCTACTCCATCTCCTCCTCCTTCCTACAAAAGATGAATAGGAAACCTCCTTGAGGTAATTTAAACCTAAAGAAAGAAAGAAAGGAATGAAGAGGCCAAGCTCAGAAAGCCAATGAGATTGTAAAAAGAAAGATATCATACCATTTAAAAACTTTACATCACTGGAAATTTAAAGGTTAACCTTTCATTAGAAATATATGTCTTCTAGAATTTAAAATTTTTTTGTTAAAATATATGGTTGAGATAATAATGTGGGTATAAGAAAAAGAATCACAGCATTCAATATTAAAGGGATTAAAAGAGCTGTCTCTGTCCCTTAGAGCTCCCTTGCTGAATGAGTCTGGCTGCGGTGGTCACACTTACTGGGTCATATCATGCTACAAGAACTGGGACAGAAATAATAAAAGGAAAGGAGGGGAAAAGTTTAGAGACTTCCCAAAGCATCTATCGCTCACTTCAGGAAATGAAGAAGGCACGAATGGGACCGGCATCAGATTAGCTACTCACTGCCTTATTATTGCAATTGCTCGGACTTTCCCTTTAAAGACATTTTATTGGCTTTTATTATCACCTTTTTATTTAGAAAGAAGATTTTCACAGACAAATACAGGCAAAATAGTAAACATTCATATAGTATATCGGCTTTTGTTATTGTGAGTTGTAAATGCAAATACATATTATTATTAGTATATATATATATATATTGTATATATAGCGTATATTTTCAAAACAACACAAAGGGGCGGGTACCGCTAATTACTGTAAGTTTTTAAAACAACACAAAGGGGTGGGCAACGCTAAATGCTGGAAATGTGCCTTTAAGGCATGAGTGTGCCCCAGCAGACCCTTTAAATACTTTTAGACAACAACAAAACCAATAAGGGCCTGTACAAAAGGGCACAGCTCAGATATAATCAAAAGTATATACAAATATAAATTTTATTGGTTGCCGACTCTTAAAAACAACGTACAAGACACCTTGCTTATGGGGGGGGGTGAACTACTGGTTGGAGTATTCACACCTTTGGGTCCTGAATTTTTTACTTCCACACTGTAGTATCATCATGTGGCAAATATATGATGAGAATGAGATTTGCATTAGGCTGCAAGGCTTGATTGAAGAAGTGGAATGTATAAATTGGAAACCTCCTGGAGGTTATTTAAACCTTCAGAAAGAAGGAAAATAATGAAGAGGCTGAGCCCGGTGAGCAAATTTTTCTTGGATAAAAAGTATATGAATAGAGCAAAATTAAAGATTTCCAACATGTGACAAAGAGGACAATTGCGACGTTACAATAGCAGACAGTTATGGAAATTAGTGTCTATGTGGTTTCTCTCTAAAGCCCAAAATGTTCACACACTGGATCAGGGATTGATAATCAGTGATAATGAATCCACAGGGACCAAGTGTTATAAAATGGAAGATGTTGATCTAAAGGAATAGATGTTACATTTCAATTCATCATCCAGAGTGGTCTGATCACCTCCCCACAATCGATTGTTTTGTAGTGATAAACAATAAAGGTCAATAGAGCATGATTACATTAACTTAGTTTCTAAATGTTCCTGCCCAGCAGTTCTTCCCATCTTTATTTTTTTTAAAGATAACTTTCACTATACACCTCTGACAAATCTCTCAGTAAGAGATTCTGCGGGTGTGAAGTTTGGTACATTCTACATTGCAGGCACGGCAGTGTGAATCTTTTGGTGTCTTTTCAACTGTGATTTTTGCACGTAACTTTGACCACATTCAGGACATTGATACGGCTTCTCTCCAGTGTGAGTCCTCTGGTGGGTAAGCAAGTTTGAATGACGTGCAAAGTACTTGCCACACTCAGGGCATGGAAATGGCTTCTCTCCGGTGTGAGTCATTTTGTGCTTATTTAGGTTTGAAATATCTGTAAAGGACTTTCCACATTCAGGACATGAAAATGGCTTCTCTCCAGTGTGAGTCCTTCGATGGGTAAGCAGTTTTTTATGCTCTCTAAAGCATTTGCCACATTCAGGGCATGAAAATGGCTTCTCTCCGGTGTGAATCCTTAGGTGGACAAGCAGCTGCTTATGCAGTCTAAAGCATTTGCCACATTCAGAGCATGGGAATGGCTTCTCTCCAGTGTGACACCTCTGGTGACATGTAAGCTGTGACTTAAGACTGAACTGTTTCCCACATTCAGAGCACTGATATGGCTTCACTCCTGTGGGGCTCATTATGGACTGATGGAGATCAACTTATCTGTACAATGGATTCCAGCTCCAGCTAAATTATCAGCCTGTAAGAAGAACACAGAAAGTCTTGTTAATTACACAAGTAGACACAAATCAAAGAAGTCAATATTGTTGTAGCTTTATACTGCAATAGATGGTTTGTGATTGTTTAATGGTTCTACACTGTGATAAGTGATGCATATGGCAAGTGACTGAAAGATAAAGATTTTCTTTGAATCACACCTTATTTTGTCTCGTGTCTTATTCTGAAATAAAGCTTGAAATTGCCCTGATTTCATTTCTGTGAGTTATTTTAAGGAAGGTTTATTGATTTGAGGTCAGTGTGGGTTATCCATATGATTTGGTATTTTTTAGAGAGGTTGAGCTTGGAGAGACAGAGCATTTTTCATTTTTTCATAGATATTTTAACAACAACAGCCTATAAAATTAAATAGGCTCATTTTTATATGTTTGGATTTTCCATAGGCTGTTTTTATATTGTAATTTCTAAAGTAAAATGTTTACCCTACTAGATAATTTGCACTTTCCCTTTCCTTTTATGAGCATCAGATTTTGAGTTTTAAAGATGTTTTTTTTTTTACTTCAATGTGTGCTAATTGAGACAAAATCAGATTTACTCTTAAAGCTCAGCCTCTCCAAAAATCAGAAATCATTTGGATAACTCAATTCTCTACTTCTCAAGAGGTGCAGAAGTAGCTAAATTGATTTTTTAGATTATATCTGGGTGGCATGAAGGAAAACAATCCACAACCAATTTGGACCTAAGCCTTCTCAGATAGTATTACTAGTAATTCAGGCAGCTCATCTAGATAGTGATGGAGACTGAGATGTGCTCATACCCAGCAATTCATTGAATCATTCAAATGCATTCCTAAAGACATGTCTCTGCCCCTGTTTTCTTTTCTTTACCGTCTACCTCTGATCCTTCTAACTTTATCTCCATCTATCTCTATTTTAAATATCCCATCTATCCCATGCTTTGGGACAAACATAAATATTTTGTGAAATTCTTCTAAAGTTGTGACTGAATCCCATTTTCTCAAGAAGACAGCAACAACAATGAGGCGTGGGCCTTCCCTGTCTGGAACAACCCGTGTCCAAAATTGGCAATTTCTATTAATTGCTCTGTAAGTTATGTTTATACTCTATAGCACAATATCACCAGACACAGCCAAATCATTTACCCAGACATGATAATAACCATCACATATAACCTAATAGTAACAGAAGTCATATCTACCTGGTATAGGGCAGTATGGGGATCCCCTCGCCGCTCTCCTGACCCGTCTGCTATTGCTGTGACTGAGCCGGCCTCACCTTATATTGTCTGTACAAACATTCTCTAACATGAGGCGGCTTTGGATTGGCTGAATGGAATGAATCTTAATAAGTAAAGGCATGTTAATGTCGTCTTACTGGGGAGTTTCACTGGGCTTTGTTTATCCTCCAGCAGTATGACAGATTCATTAGCATTGCAGCAAAAGGGAGGGAGGAGCCTTATCTGAAACACAATAGATTAGACTCTCATCATTATCATAGAAATCACATGACACAATAGACTGAAACTGGGAAAGAAATTAGGTGCAGGTTCATAGTAAAATATCCTAAACTTGGACACACAGTATTTGTATCCATTACATTTTGTTAGAGTGGAGCATTTTTTCACAATTATATTTACTAGTTATGAAACATAAAAAAGATCAAGTAATAAAGTGCTGGGACTAGTGTCCAAATGGTTCTTCCCACCACCTCACATCAAACAGAAGAGATTATATAATGACACACAGACCAATATATAGTTTGCAAAGTCCCTTCTGGAACAATTATATTGCAATGATCAGATTCTTTGCTAGACCAATTACAATAGTATTGAGCTATGGAACTATATTATATTTCAGCTTGTTCCTGGTCCCTGGACAACCCGGTCAATTTCCATAAAATATGATTCACATTAGACTCTGAACCAAACTGAACCAATGATATTCTTATTGGTTCAAACATAAAAAGAATGCAAACATCAACATTACTGTTCATATCTAATCATAGTAATAGGAAATAGCATCTTCTTTGTATAGTTTTATGGTCACTTTATGTGATTCATATGACTGACTGACCCCCGGCCTCACATTATAATGTCTCTACAAACATTCACTGACACGGAGGGACTTAGCTGAATTTATTTAATCTCTTACAGAGAATCATATTAAAGAGTTCCCACTAATACCATTATTATAATGTGCAGTATCTCCACCCCAGACACCCAACTAAGCAATGTCTTGGGACAAGTATAAATGTATTGGAAAATTGTCCTAAACATGTCATAAGATAAAGCAATGTAACATCACATGACTGATATGAGATAACAAGCAAGATACAGGAAGGCAGGTATCCTGAGCAATGTTACCTCTGGACATTGTGGTCACTAAAAAAAAGGGTCCGATTTTGATGTAATTTTTAAAGTGTATATTTTTATAAAATGTTATTTATTTTTTCCTATGTTAGTAAAGGTGAGTTTTATGGAAGCGTTTATCACTAACTGCAAACATTTGCTATTGGCAACGTACAACACGTCTGTACACCAAGAAGAGAGGATTGTGTCCTGCACATACAGAACACTGCCGCTATGACCATTGCTGAGGTGAGGAAGATCACTTAACCTTACACAGGCCCAGCAGCAGTGTTCTCTGAGTACAGGGTCACTTCTTTCTTTTTGGTCCACAAACTTGGTGTACGTTGCCAATAGCAACAGATTACAGATACTGACATATTACTGATTTACTAACATAAGAAAAAATACTACATCAGCCCATTACATTGAATACATCATTTTGGCACAAAAATATACACTTTCAAAAATTCAATGGAAAGTGAACTTACTATTTAAGCATACATTCATTTATAAAGCTAAAAAAATGAAAGCAGAACATGTGACAATAAAGGCAAAAGTTACAGAGATACACAAAAGATCATAGACTATTGTTATATGATGACCCGCCAATCCTCACAGCTCACAGATTAAATGATGTTTGTCCAAAGAGGAAATAGTCACCATCAGGATGTAAAGTCAGCTATGGGTACACACCGTGCACTATGACAACTGTTTTCAGTAATGCACACCAATACACCCCAAATATATATATATAGAGAGAGAGAGAGATGCCATTCTTATGTACAATCTATTCATATATAACCTTGGACACAGGAATATATCACACTAAGCTGGTAGTGTATCTGTCCTTACATGTGTTTTGGGGATCTTGAGCCCTTCCTCTTCCTGGCCTCATCCGCACCGCAAAATAAACTTGTTGCACTAGGTATTGGCCGGCCTATGTCAGTGCCTGTTGGACCCGGCAGCTGATTATCCCAGGGCCAGTGAGCGTCACTTTGTACCGCCATTATTCAGGCACTCCCCGGCATATTTATTCATTTTTTCCTCCTTGAAATCTTTGGCGCTGTATTTTCCATCGCTGGTCGCCGTTTCATCATTACAGTTACAAGAAATCACTGATGGGGACAAAGGTGACAAACTTTACATTGCGTTTAGGCTGCATTTTAGTTGTTGGTGTCTAAATTACACTTCGTTAAGCAAAATAAGCCATTGAAAATCAAATTTAACCCCCCCCCCCCCCCCACAAAACATACATGTTGTGACATCTAGGTCCTGCGTTTTCATTACTGACAGGTTCCAATGCAAGTTCTGTACAAATGAATGTGTGTAATATTAATAATAAGCATCAAACTCTTCAATCCAGTTCTGCCCATTGTTCCCTATGGAATCTTGACCTACAGCAGCACGTAACAACTGACGCTGCTTCAACCACAATGCCTGGCAATGCTACCTTGCTGAAGCATGGGAAGGGGCCTCTGCTGTGTCTGATACTTTGCAAGTGGATAAGTATAAATAAGGGTTGTGTGTTGTGTGTATCATCTTTGGATGCGGCAGCAAAGGCTGTAGCATTATTCTGTTTAAACATAGTGATTCTAGGCAGGCAGAGCCAATCTGTGTCTGTTCACCAGTGTCTCTGGGCTTGTCTGGCCTGACTGACCTCTGTGTTGTTTCTGTGATCTCTGTGTATTGGCAATGGAACTGGTGTGAGGAGGAAGCTTTTGGCCTGATGTTTGCTGTGTGGCTGCGATGTGCTGCCAGCACTGAGGTATCACAGGGGTATTTGGAAGCCAGGGTGGTGAGATTACAGGCCCAGAGATGTTTTAGTATCCGCCTGTCTGTGTGGGAGTGATCCGCAGCTGAAATGTGCTGCGCTTTTGTAATTGTATGCCGAAATCCAACAAATCCGACAAAATTGACCCCACCACTGGCAGCAGGCTATACCTGGCATAGCTCACCTGTGTGCCTCTTGGAAATCTTGGAGTGGGGACTTTTCAGACCACTGCTGCCCTCCTCATCGGCATCAGCCAGGTGACCAAGAAACAAGTGACCTAAGAAGTGAGAGAAATTATACTAAAACAAAAACATTCAATCAGAACTTACGATCTGGAGCAAACTATGCCAAACAAAAAAGCAAAATACAAGATTATCACAAGCTCAAGCAAACTTTTTGAACATAATTGATTCTAGACAGGAATCCATTTTGGTGGATGCCCATATTGTGTAGGACACAGCTAGTGTGGATTTATTTGACTCTTGGCTGGGTAAACTTAACTTTTCAACATCAAGCTTCAGTCACACACAAACACAATTGCTGTGTGGAATGATGTGTAAAGACATTTGATTTTCAGAACTTTATTTTCATTAAAAAAAACAGTTAATAAACACTATAAAATGAAAAGTGATGTGTAATTAAGCTGTGTGGGTGAAAAAGAACGCTGCTGCAGATTGGTTAGGAAACAAGAAAAGTATTGATCAGGCGCTGCATTGATTCAGGGAGAGCGCTTCTACAGCGCCCCCACACATCACATTTATCAATGCTGGACAAGATACTACAGCATCACTTGCTCAGTGCCAAAGTTAGGTTAGAGCAGCAGACACTCGTTTGCACCATAGTCTTGATGCTAGTCTTAAATCAGCCTCTTAATCTGTGAACTGTGAGCATTAGTGGCTCATCATATAGCAGTTACATAGCATTGTTTGATACTGTGATATTCCCTGATCATTTTCTATCTTCCTAACTTTTTCCTTGAATGTAGCAATTTTTGCATTTCTCTTGCTTCCATTTTCTGTATTCATCATCAGGTGCCAAACCACAATGTCCAGAGGTGATATTGCTCAGGATACCTGCCTTCCTGTATCTTGCTTGTACAGCTGTTATCTCATATCAGTCATGTGATGTTACATTGTCTTATCTTATGAAGCAAAGACTTTGATCATTATAATATAATTGTCCTAGAAGAGACTTTGCAAACTATGGACTCAATTCAATAAGAGGCGAAAAAAATCTCATGGTAGTAAAAATTCACCTTGTGAGCAAAACGCCCGAGAATGTCACTGTTACGGAATCACCAGCTCGTAAGACAATGACAGTCAGTGATACTTTTATACTCCTAAGAAAAGTAGAGCTTTTTTTACTCCCTTTACACTGTAGTAAAAAGGGTCATTGACGTTTCAGGCTTTTTTCGATTAAAGTGATTTTTTTACTACCGTGAAAATGTTTTCATTACTTATTGAACTGAGGTTGAAATTTTAGTCTGTGTGTCAGTATATAATTCCTTCTATTTGATGTGAGGGGGTGGGAAGAAACACCTTTCCACACTAGCACCCAGCACTATATCACTTGAGCGTCTTTAGGTCTCATTAATATTAACTAATAATTAAATAATAATTGTGAAAATATTAACAAATTGACAAAATGTAACAGATAAAAATTCTGTGTTTCATAGTTTAGAATCTTTTACCATGAAGCTGTTACACTTTTGCAATGACAGCATCTTATTTCTTTCCCAGTTTCAGTCTATTGTGTCAATTATGGTGTCATGTAATTTCTATGTTAATGGTGAGAGTCTCATCTATTGTGTTTCCAATAAGGCTCCTCCCTCCCTTTTGTCTCCTTGCTGCAATGCTAATGAATCTGTCATACTGCTGGGTGAGACACAGAATAGTTGGATGGAAAACAAAGCCCAGTGAAACTCCCCAGTAAGACGACATTAACATACCTTTACTTATTAAGATTCATTCCATTCAGCCAATCCAAAGCCGCCTCATGTTAGAGAATGTTTGTACAGACAATATAAGGTGAGGCCGGCTCAGTCACAGCAATAGCAGACGGGTCAGGAGAGCGGCGAGGGGATCCCCATACTGCCCTATACCAGGTAGATATGACTTCTGTTACTATTAGGTTATATGTGATGGTTATTATCATGTCTGGGTAAATGATTTGGCTGTGTACTATGTGAATGATTTTGGCTGTTCCCATACTATGGGCTCCATAGTATAAACATAACGTTTTATTGTTTGTCACGCAGATGTGGAATCAGTTGAAGCTGATCATATTATCTATACAATCTTTTATATATTAGTGTTTTTCATGTGCTGAATGGATTTCATAGAATTCCAAGAGGAGACTTGTCATAATTTGTGATATATTGAAGTAAATAATAGATGGAATTAATAAGCTGCTGGTTAACAATTTAGTCATTACAGTACTTTAGTTAATTTAAAGATGTCTATGCACATGTGAATATTTATAAAAGATAATATAAAGTATGACATGCTCAGTCAATAATATGCATCAGATATCTATAGTACTAAGGAAAGTCTATACTCCATGAAAAGTACTAAGAGAAGTATTGTATTATCCATCTGATGATTGATGCAGTAGGAGTAAGTGGTGATGACACCAACCCTGATGGGTAGCCACTAAAATATCCAGATAAAACACATGTTACACTTTAGAGGGAACAGTAAATAGGTGTATTGTACCTAAAAGGAATCTCTGTTGATCGGCACATTTATTACTCAGCGCAGTCCACAGATTCTTACTGAAGGATAAACATATTTTACATTGAGATATAATATAGTTACATATCTCAATAAGATTGTGTTTTTCTACAGAAAAGGGGGGTATGGACCTAATGGGGGCCATGCTAATTATTTGTTAAGCCGTCCCTAACTCTGAGTGTGTTTTTTACTTTACCACACAAAAAAATGCAATAAAAATAGTTCAGAAACAACAGCACAATATGGGGAATATTCAAAAAGAACTCACAATTTTTCCAACAAATGCGAGAGGCTCTTATTTTTTCTGAACCGAACAAATATCCCTTCCCTTACCTGTAAAAATGCCCCATTGAATGTACAGGTGACGTTTGGGGAAAAGCTGTAATATGTAAAAAAAAAATATTTTTTTGCACTTGTTAGCATATTAAAGTAAATAAGCTCACTGATATAGAAGTTTTAGCAAAGTTAAGCTTGGTTCACCAAATAATTAGAATGACCCCCACTGCTGAGTAGATGTATTTTCATTCATTTAGTTTAATAATAATTGTGGGGACAATCATGAGAAATATTATATGTTATTCCTGATTTCTCAGTCTCCTGCTCTTTCCATTCCCATAGCAAATTTCCCTTCTCAACAAGCTAGCTTCATAGGTAGCGCGGGTAGTTGTAATTCTCAACCCAGTCCTGCTCTCAGAAAGCAGTGCAGGTCTCGCACCCACGGGGGGTTCCAAAGAAAATCCATGTTGCTTCTTACACCCCTGGCCTGAAATAAAGCCACAGTGTCCCAGCCATGAGTGACCCCCTGCAGGGAACTGCCTTCCATCACATGCATGAAAGGAAAATCTCTTCAAGCAGCCGGTGCCAACACAGAACCATGAATAGCTGGGTCACAGCTCCCCTTTGCCCCAAGCCAAATACAGAATCAGAAATCAGAACCCGTAAATCAAACCTAAATCCATCTCAGTTTGTCCCATCTCCATAACTATCCTTGAACCATCCTGAAACTATATTCTTGGACACACCAGAAGTGCAGCAATAGTTAAACACCAAAAGGAAGACACTCCTCCCAGGGGGGCCTCTGGGAATGATTATTGTTGCATGTTTGTAATTACTCACCTGTAACTATGCTCTCAGACCTGTAAATGTAATATTTCCAAAATATCTCATACTGGTAACTAGTGTGCACTTGTGCCCTAGAGGTAAGGGGAGTGAACCTGTGACCGGAGGGTGGCAGGTCAGAATCCTGGTCCTGAATGAAGGAACATGACTGAAATGCTCTTGAGCAAGGCACCTAACCCCGCAACTGCTCCCCGGGCAATAATTTAGCTCAGTCCACCGCTCCGGGCATGGCTTATATGCGAAGGACAAATTCCTACGTGTGCATATGCATATAATGGCCATCTATGCATTAAACATTAAGCTTATCACATTATAATATATATTTAAAAAAGGCAAATGCTTTACTTCTCATTCAAAACTTTGTAGACTCCAAAAAAGTCACACTGAAATACTGCTTGCGTAATTTACATGAATTTCTGTATTTTTCTGACAGGTTGAACATTTATCAGGAAGCTGGAACCAATTTTACAGATAAACTGATCCCCATAAGCCCACAATGAGCCTTAAACCAGGAAAACCATATCAGTGCTCTGAGTGTGGAAAATGGTTCCATTATAAATCAGAGCTCACAAGTCACCAGAGGCGTCACACTGGAGAGAAGCCGTTCCCATGCTCTGAATGTGGCAAATGCTTTGCTCATCATCCAAATCTTCTTAGACATCAGAGGATCCACACTGGAGTGAAGCCATTTTCATGTCCTGATTGTGACAAGTGCTTTACACAGCATACAAGCCTGCTTACACACCAGAGGACTCACACTGGAGAGAAGACATTTTCATGGTCTGAGTGTGACAAGTGCTTTACACGACGTGCAACCCTGATTATACATCAGAGGACTCACACTGGAGAGAAGCCATTTTCGTGTCCTGAGTGTGACGAGTACTTTATACATCGTGCAAATCTGCTTACACATCAGAGTACTCTCACTGGAGAGAAGACATTTTCATGCAATGAGTGTGACAAGTGCTTTACACAGCGATCATCCCTGTTTAAACATCAGAGGACTCACACTGGAGAGAAACCATATTCATGTTCTGAGTGTAGTAAGCGCTTTACACAACATAGTAACTTACTTGCACACCAGAAAATTCATACTGGAGAGAAGCCATTTTCATGTCCTGAGTGTGACAAGTGCTTTACATGGCGTTCAACTCTGCTTACACATCGGAGGACTCACACTTGAAAAAATCATTTTACATTTCTGGAAGGTGACAAGTGTTTTGGCTGAAGTGTGAATTTCCAGCACCACACTATAATCCATAATTATAGGGCACACACTGGAGAGAAGGCATATCAATGTCGTAACGTGATGAAGGGTATGCACATAAATCACAGCTGACAAGACACCAAAGGAGTCACCTCACCGCGTATGCAATGTTTCTTACAAAAGCAACAAGTTTCACACCAGTAAAATCGGTCACTGAGAACAAGCTACATATTTTGTTGATGAGCCTGAGACGTTTTGACCAGAGAGATGGGAAATATTCAGAGCTCATGTGTTCCAATGTAATTGTTATTTATAAGGTAGTTACATTGTGCCACATTATCTGCATATATGTCTGTTGCCTACCCTCTGCACATGCCTAATAATTTTATGGATTATACATTTAAGCACAACCAGACAATAGTTATCATCCAGAAAGCCAGTGAGATTGTAAAAAGTCAGATATCATACCATTTAAAAACTTTTCATCACTGGAAATTAAAAGGTTAACTTTTCGTTGCAAATATGTGGTTTCTCGAATGTATTTGTTAACTAGATTGTTTTATTTAGGTTTATATATTTGTGAACTTGTAGTGCATTAAATTGACAAATTAAAGGAACTCTCAACAATACAATACAATATATTTGTATTTACAATTCACAATAGCAAAGTCAATATCCTATATGAATTATGTAGCATTTTGTATGCAATTGTTTGTGAAACTCTTCTTTCTAAATAAAAAGGCGATAAAAAAGGAGCCAGTAGGATGTTTGGTGAAATTTCTTTAAAGAGACAGTGCAGGCAATGGCAATAATAAGGCAGCGAGAAGCTAATCTGTTCAAAATAACGTCACAGGTCAGCAACAAAATTATTTTGCTTGTTCTCAGTGATTAATTTTCCTGGTGTGAAGTTTGGTGCTTTTATAAGACATACCCCTCGATTCAAAGAGCAAAAGTTAATTGATTTTGGATCGAGAATCGTAAGTTTGGGTGGGTGTTAGTCATTTTTCCTGTTTTTTTGGCCATTTCCGACTCGCACGAGCCTACGTTCGAATGCGTATATGCTCTTACGATCATCGCAAGTTCGTTCCTAAATTTTAGGATCAAAACGTAAAACTTAGGATCAAATCCTAAAACTTAGGATCAAAACGTAAAACTTAGGATAATCGGATGTGTTTACGTGTGATTCAGAGAACAGTTTTCAAACCTCTAAATACGTTTTAAAAGAAAGCCACTGCCGACACCTTTTAGCAGTCGTATTGCTGTTCTTGAACAGGTTTTTTGGCTATGTGGAGGAGTCTGCGCGTCTTGAGCTCCAATGAACTGCATGTATCAGCATGGCCGAGGCCATAAATTGTATGGCAATGCATACCTGATTCATGTTTGCCTTATAAAAGCATTTTAATGTGGACCTTAATTAGTCCTTTGCATGTAAACCTTTATTTTGCAATCTATTTGCGTTAATTAAAGAAACGTATGTCCTTTGGTATTTATTTTTAAATTGATGTACTAGAATAATATTTTTAGATTGCATTTATTGGTGTAGTTGTTTACCTTTGCTTTGTTTAATTATTTAAGCACATCTTTGGTCAGATGCATCACACTTACTGAGGAGAGGAGAGCGGGATAAAGTGCAGGATGTGGGTTACTGCTGTATTTTGCACAGACACAGCAGAGCTGGGGGCACGGAAAGGTCAGAAATCAAAGAATGCAGAGCAACACAGTCACAAGGCCCTTTCTGTTTGCAGGCTGCCCGATAATACCTGAGCCGCCATCTTGCCTGTTTCTAGGCTCATAACATGCAGAAGTTGCTGGGTGTTTTTTTTATATTTGAGAGCAATCTGTATGTAGAGGGTGTGGGTAACCACACACAAAATTTTAAGTTGTACCATTTGAAGCCTAAATATTAAAATTAATTAACTAATTTAACTAATTTAATGTAATCGCTCAATAAAATCTTACCCAGCAGCTGATTCATTTTAAACTATTAATATTATTTCTTCACAATATAAAAAATATGCCAAGCTTCTAAAGATTGTCCACAAGACCTAGAATCATTACTATTTTTTAGTATGTCTTCTGCATTTCAGGAAATACTTCTGAAGAATTAAAAACCAAGGATAATGGAGAACCTATAAAAGCCACTCATCACACAAAATACACTAGTATATAAAAGATTGTAAATATAAAATGGTCAGCCCCATCTAATCCCACATCTGTCTGACGCACAATACATTGTTATGTTTATACTATGCAGCACAATATCACCAGACACAGACAAATTATTTACCTTGACATGTACCCAGGAAAGTGTATTTAAACAGGCCAGAGCACACATCTACAGTAAACACATAAGAGCAGACTAAGAAGACAGTATGGTCTCCATCTGCCGTCATCCTGCTATTTTTCTATAATAACCATCACATATAACCTAAAGGCAACAGAAGCACAATATCACCAGACACAGCCTAATAACTTACCCAGACATGATAATAACCAGCACATATAATCTAATAGTAACAGAAGTCATATCTACCTGGTATAGGGCAGTATGGGGATCCCCTCGCTGCTCTCCTGACCCGTCTGCTATTGCTGTGACTGAGCCGGCCTCACCTTATATTGTCTGTACAAACATTGTCTAACATGAGGAATCTTTGGATTGGCTAAAAGGAATGATTCTTAATAAACAAATGTATGTTAATGTCGTCTTACTGGGGAGTTTCACTGGGCTTTGTTTATCCCCCAGCAGTATGACACATTCATTAGCATTGCAAGGAGCAGACAAAGGGAGGGAGGAGCCTTATCTGAAACACAATAGATGAGACTCTCATCATTCTTGTAAGGAACTTACCTCTGCCAGGGGGCCAGCGGCGAGCGTCCGTGGGGCGACGCAGCACTCCTGCTGCTGGGAGTGTGGTACATCACTCTAGCAGCCTCCCTCGACCATCTCTAGCTGTGCAGGCGCGCGTCCCGCAGTCTGTACATTTTTCCACTAGGAGGCGCTGTGCTGTGAGTGGCAGGCAGCGCAGAGTGCTCCACACCTGATGGGAATCAGGGGCTAATCAGCTTTGCAGCCAAGACTGACCAGCCCATGGATAGTGCCTCCAATCACTCACAGTGTTGTAAGTTACACCAATCAGCACATACACAACCCCCCCCAGGGTGGCCATTGGTCGATTCCCAAATAAATATGGAGTCAGCTCAGCACTCAGTGCCTGTGATAGTCGCTTGTGATTAGGGTGTGATTCTGTTAGTTGTTATCTGATCCTGACCTGGCTTGATCGACCATCCCTGTCTGCTGCCTGTACCGACCTCTGCTTTGTCTGACTACAAACCTGCCTGCCCCTCTGGATACCCTGCGATCTCTGACCTCCCGGCTTGACCCATTGGCTACCCCTGACTACGCAACTGTCTCATCCCTGTACTCTGACGCACCCTCCGGATTGACTACCTGTGAATGACCTCGGCTTCGGGATGCCCTCGTGGTTCATCGGCCTTCACTGTAAGCAGCCATCCTTTGCGCCTATTAAGACCTGGGGGCAACCGTGTCCGGGGAGGCGTACCTAGCGTCCCGGGAAATGGGGGCTTGACTATAGGCAGAAGCGGCGGTGGAGATTGGGGTTTGCCTGCTTACAGAAGGCTGGTGTCCTGCTGGGCATCACAATTATCATAGAAATCACATGACACCGTATTAGACTGAAACTGGGAAATAAATTAGGTGCAGTCACAGGTTCATAGTAAAATATCCTAAACTTGGACACACATTATTTGTATCCATTACATTTTTTTAGATTGGAGCATTTTTCCACAATTAAATTTACTAGTTATGAAACCTAAAAAAGCTCAAGTGATAATGTGCTGGAACTAGTGTCCAAATGGTTCTTCCCACCACCTCACATAAAATAGAAGAAATTATATAATGACACACAGACCAAAATATAGTTTGTTCCCTTCTGGAACAATTATATTGCAATGATCAGATTCTTTGCTAGACCAAACACAATAGTATTGAGCTATGGAACTATATTATATTTCAGCTTGTTCCTGGTCCCTGGACAACCAGGTCAATTTCCATAGTATATATAGGAAACCTCCTGGACGTCATTTAAACCTTTAAAAAGAATGAAGAGGCCGAGCTCGGTGAGTTGGAGATTACTCATGCCAAGTACAGACTCGAAGCATCCAAAGCCAAAGACAACTTAGCAACTTTTTCTTGGATAAAAAGTTTAATAGAAAAGGAGCAAATTCAAAGATTTCCAACATGTGACAAAGAGGGCAATTGCAATGGTATAATAGCAGACAATTATGGAATTTAGTGTCTATGTCTTTTCTGCCTGAAGCCCAAGGTGCTCGCACACTGGATCACTGGGTATTGGGCAATATTGTCTTTTGTCAATCAAAGGTTAATAATCAGTTTGTACATAATAAATCCACGAGGACCAAGTGTTATAAAATGAAAGATGTTAAACTAAAAGATTAGATATTACATTTCAGTCAACATTGTTCTGTAGATCATAGAAATAACCCCCCCCCCCCACAATCGATTGTCTTCTATTGATAAACAAAAAAGGTCAATAGAGCATGATTAGATTAACTCAGTTTCTAAATGTCCAGCGGTTCTTCCCATCTTTATTATCTATATAAGATAACTTTCAATATACACCTTTGACAAACCTCTCAGTAAGAGATTCTCTGGGTGTGAAGTTTGGTACATTATACATTGTAGGCACGGTAGTGTGAATCTTTTGGTGTTTTTTCAACTGTGATATATGTGTGTAACTTTTACCACAGTCAGGGCATTGATACGGCTTCTCTCCGGTGTGAGTCCTTTGGTGTCTAAGCAAGTTTGAATGACTTGCAAAGTACTTGTCACACTCAGGGCATGGAAACGGCTTCTCTCCAGTGTGAGTCCTCTGGTGTTTAAGCAGGGTTGAACGTTGTGTAAAGCACTTGTCACACTCAGGGCATGGAAATGGCTTCTCTCCAGTGTGAGTCCTCTGGTGTGTAATCAGGGCTGAATGACGTGTAAAGTACTTGTTACACTCAGGGCATGTAAATGGCTTCTATCCAGTGTGAGTCTTTTGGTGTCTAACCAGGTTTGCACATACTGTAAAGCACTTGTCACATTCAGAGCATGAAAACGGCTTCTCTCCAGTGTGAACCCTTTGATGGACAAGCAGTTTTCTATGCTCTCTAAAGCATTTGCCACATTCTGAGCATGAAAATGGCTTCTCTCCGGTGTGAGTCCACTGGTGTTTAAGCAGGGTTGCACGTTGTGTAAAGCACTTGTCACACTCAGGGCATGTAAATGGCTTCTCTCCAGTGTGAATCCTTTGGTGGGCAAGCAGCTTTCTACGCTCTCTAAAGCATTTGCCACATTCAGAGCATGAAAACGGCTTCTCTCCGGTGTGAGTCCTCTGGTGGTTAAGCAGGGTTGCACGTTGTGTAAAGCACTTCTCACACTCAGGGCATGGAAATGGCTTCTCTCCAGTGTGAGTCCTCTGGTGTGTAATCAGGGCTGAATGACGTGTAAAGTACCTGTCACACTCAGGGCATGTAAATGGCTTCTCTCCAGTGTGAGTCCTCTGGTGTGTAAGCAGGTTTGCATGTTGTGTAAAGCACTTGTCACACTCAGGGCATGGAAATGGCTTCTCTCCAGTGTGAGTCCTTTGGTGTCTAACCAGGTTTGCACATACTGTAAAGCACTTGTCACATTCAGAGCATGAAAACGGCATCTCTCCAGTGTGAATCCTTTGATGGGCAAGCAGCTTTCTACGCTCTCTAAAGGATTTGCCACATTCAGAGCATGAAAATGGCTCCTCTCTGGTGTGAGTCCTCTGGTGTCTAAGCAGGTTTGCTTGTCCTGTAAAGCACTTGTTACACTCAGGGCATGTAAATGGCTTCTCTCCAGTGTGAATCCTTACGTGGGCAAGCAGCTGGTCATGCAGTCTAAAGCTTTTGCCACATTCAGAGGATGGGAATGGCTTCTCTCCAGTGTGACTCATCTGGTGAACTATGAGCTGTGACTTCAAACTAAACTGTTTCCCACACTCAGAGCACTGATATGGCTTCACTCCTGTGGGGCTCATTATGGGCTGATGCAGATCAATTTATCTGTATAATGAATTCAAACTTACTGAGAAATTGTCACCCTGTAAGGAGAACACAGAAAGTCATGTTAATTACACAAGCAGGACACACAACACAGTCAATATTTGTGTAGCTGTATACTGGGATTTATGGTTGGTGATTGTTTGATAGTGATAAACTATAATAAGTGATGAGTGACTGCGTGTGGCAGGATTAATGTAATTAATAGATACAGCAAAATGATGCAATATCTAACAAATGTGTGACACCACAACTTATTACAGTGAAAAGGCAACTTAGAAGTAATCCAATGCCAAATCCGATGGCTGTATTGTGCGTAATGCAAATAACAAATGACCAGAATCTTCATGGTGTTTGTAACTTTACAATGTGTAATTTATTTGTAGAATGGTCAGAAAGCATTGGAGTTGTGATATAAAAGTATATTTATCCAAATTAACTAAAGGGCTGAATTAATAAATGTGTGACCCTAAATACCCCACTGCCAGCCAATCACAGGAAAGGCCCAATAGCAACAGATTACAGATACTGACATATTACTGATTTACTAACATAAGAAAAAAATACTACATCAGCCCATTACATTGAATACATCATTTTGGCATAAAAATATACACTTTCAAAAATTCAATGGAAAGTGGACTTACTATTTAAGCATCCATTCATTTATAAAGCTAAAAAAATGAAAGCAGAACATGTGACGATAAAGGCAAAAGTTACAGAGATACACTGTATCACTGTGTTGTGTGTATTACTGTGTGTATACACTGTACACTGTGTTGTGTGTATCATCTTTGGATGCAGCAGCAAAGGCTGTAGCATCATTCTGTTTAAAAATAGTGATTCTAGGCAGGCAGAGCCAGTCTGTGTGTGTTCACCAGTGTCTCTGGGCTTGTCTGGCCTGGCTGACATTTGTGTTGTTTCTGTGATCTCTGTGTATTGACAATGGAACAGGTGTGAGGAGGAAGCTTTTGGCCGGATGTTTGTTGTGTGGCTGCGATTTGCTGCCAGCCCTGAGGTATCACAGGAGTATTTGGAAGCCAGGGTGGTGAGATTACAGGTGCAGAGATGTTTTAGTACCCATCTGTCTGTGTGGGAGTGATGAGCAAATCCGCAGCAGGTTTCAGATGAATTGTGCTGTGCTTTTGTCGTTGTATGCCCAAATCTGAAACAAAATTGACCCCACCACTGGCAGCAGGCTATACCTGGCATAGCTCACCTGTGTACCTACTGGAAATCTTGGAGTGGGGACTTTTCAGACCACTGCTGCCCTCCACAGCAGCATCAGCCAGGTGACCATGAAGCAAGTGACCAAAGAAGTGAGAGAAATTATACTAAAACAAAAACATTCAATCAGAACTTACGAGCTGGAACAAACCATGCCAATCATAAAAGCAAAATACAAGATTATCCCAAGCTCAAGCAAACTTATTGAACATAATTGATTCTAGACAGGAAGATCCATTTTGGTGGATGCCCATATTGTGTAGGACACAGCTAGTGTGGATTTATTTGACTCTTGGATGGGTAAACTTTTGTTTGTTTGTTTGTTTATGTGTAATTAAGCTGTGTGAGTAATGTGGGTGAAAAAGAACGCTGCTGCAGATTGGTTAGGAAACAAGAACAGTATTGATCAAGTGCTGCATTGATTCAGGGAGAGCGCTTCTACAGCGCCCCCACACATCACATTTATTAATGCTGGACAAGATACTTCAGCGTCACTTGTCCAGTGCCAAAGCTAGGTTATAGCAGCAGACACTCGTTTGCTCCATAGTCTTGGCGCTAGTCTTAAATTAGCCTATTAATCTGCGAACTGTGAGCATTAGTGGCTCATCATATAGCAGTTACCTGGTACTGTTTGATACTGTGATATACCCTGATCATTTTCTATTTTCCTAACTTTTTCCTTGAATGTATCAATTTTTGCACTTTCTCTTGCTTCCATTTTCTGTATTCAGCATCAGGTGCCAAACCACAATGTCCAGAGGTGATATTGCTCAGGATACCTGCCTTCCTGTATCTTGCTTGTACAGCTGTTATCTCATATCAGTCATGTGATGTTACATTGTATTATATTATGAAGCAACTTTGATCATTACAATATAATTGTCCTAGAAGAGACTTTGCAAACTATGGACTCAATTCAATAAGAGGCAAAAAAAATCTCATGGCAGTAAAATTCACCTTGTGAGCAAAAAGCCCAAGAATGTCACTGTTACAGAATCACCAGCTAGTAAGACAATGACAGTCAGTGATACTTTTATACTCCTAAGAAAAGTAGAGATTTTTTTACTCCCTTTACAAAAGGGACATTTTAAATGACATTGACATAAATGTCATTGACTTTTCAGGATTTTTTTGTATAAACTGATTGAAGTTTTTTTTACTACCGTAAAAATGTTTTCAATACCTATCGAACTGAGGTTGAAATTTTAGCCTGTGTGTCAGTATATAATTCCTTCTATTTGATGTGAGGGGGGAAGAAACACCTTTCCACACTAGCACCCAGCACTATATCGCATCGTTAGATCTCATTAATATGAAGTAATATATGAATAAAAATTGTGCAAATATTAACAATTTGCCAAAATGTAACAGATAAAAATTATGTGTTTCAAAGTTTAGAATCTTTTACCATGAAGCTGTTACACTTTTGCAATGACAGCATCTTATTTCTTTCCCAGTTTCAGTCTATTGTGTCATGTAATTTCTATGTTAATGGTGAGAGTCTCATCTATTGTATTTCCAATAGGTCTCCTCCCTCCCTTTTGTCTTCTTGCTGCAATGCTAATGAATCTGTCATACTGCTGGGTGAGAAACAAAGCCCAGATAAAACTCCCCAGTAAGACAATATTAACAAACCTTTACTTATTAAGATTCATTCTTTTTAGCCAAATGAATACGCTGCTGGGTAAGTTATTATTGAGGGATTACAGGTATTTATTAGGCCAATGCACATGTGAATATTATTAAAATATAATTTATATAGAATACTCTCCATCCTGTGGTGTGCCCGTCAGACCACAGATTGAAAAGCCTCCTGGACCAAACCATAACCAAAGGTTGGTGAAGACCCCCTTTGCAAGGTTGCATGTAATGGTTTCTTCTTGTTTTGGATAAATGTTACTGCTAGGATTATTAGGTAAGTAGGCAGGTGATCTTTTAGAAATAAACCCAGTTAATTTGTGTGCGATGATTTAAGAACGCTCCAGAAGATATGGAGCACCATGCCCTGTCTCTTCATACATCTCCAACATAAAGAGGAGACAGTAGGAGACATCTTAGATAGTTTGGATCTTATTCAGATCTTGTATGAGGCTTCTATATATGTATTGGAAATAGATAATTTATGTGCTAGTTTGAACATAACCTGCTGCTCGCTTCATCTACCTCTCCTATTGCTTTTGTAATGCTTCAGCCAGTCTCTCCATTGGCTGCCAAACTCATGGAGAATTCAGTTTAAAATTTTAACTCTCCAGCCAGGTCCCTCCTTATATTTCATTTTGAATCCAACGCTATCAACACAGGTCTGCCTCCTGTCCTCCACCCTGGTCACTTCCTCTCATTCCCATCTCTACAGGACATCTCAGGCATAACTGCCATTTTCTGGAATGCCCTTTCCCATTAAATCCAACACTACACAACACTCAAAATTTCCAAAACTACCCTTAAAATCAATCTCTTCAGACAAGCATATAACCTGGTTTAGGCATTTCCACTTGGCACCCGCCACCTGAACAACTCAATAACTACTACTCGTGACCCATTCCCTGTGCTTCCAACACCTTCTTTAGACTAAGCTCAAAGGGGTCAGACTCTCCATCCTATTGTGTCCCACTCTCATAGTGTTTGCATTGTCATTTTTTGCATTGGGTCGGCAGTTGTCTGTGTACTCTATTCTATTTACCACGTAGTAAAGTTCTACAGAAAAAGAAGAGGGTGTTATATAAATAAATAATAATAATCTGTCTCTGTTGTGAATTTCCTGTCCCATCCCTTCTTCCATTTCCCTGCATACTTGGTGCACCTTGGTATGGCCTTGTTTATATTTAACAAAATCCCTTGACACTTACTATGATCCCTCAACAAGCCAGGTGAAATACATATACATATCTAATATAAATCTTTATTATCCGGATATTTTACAGTCGTGTGTCTTAGTTTAGTATCTTATAACATGAAGCTGTTACACACTTACAATGACTTTATCATATTCTTTTCCCAGTTTTAGTCCATTGTGTCAGTTATTGTGTCTCTTCATTTCTATGATAATGATGAGAGTCTCGTCTATTGTATTCAAATAAGGCTCCTCCCTATTGCCAGTTTTTATTTTGCTGCATTGCTGATGAATTTAACATACTGTTGGGTGGTAAACAGAACCAAAGAACAGGTCAAATAACCTGATGACACCACATTAACATAACACTTTGTTCTATGTGACTTTCAGACTGATTCATCTCTAATGCCAGGTAGCGACAGTTGAGCGTCTGTAACAGCATTTTCAGAGCGCCCGCTAGTAGTCGCTGTGCTCGGCCGTGGGTCGCTAGTTTATAGCGACTCAGTCGCTGTGCAGTAATGTTGAACAGATTGTGAGGAGTCGCTATTTGACCAGTACAGCGCTGTATGGGAGCACATGTTAGCGACTGCTCATAGCGACCGACTCACAACATATTAAAAAAAAAAATGTCTCACACAACTCTGGCGCAGAAGAATGCTTCTCTAAAGCCCAGAGCGCAGGAGGCTGTGTGTGTAGAGTCTGTTTTTCAGCATCTATCCACCAGTAACAAAGCGAAAACATATGGAATTACATTGTAGCAACATTGTAACATGAACACTTTAATGTCATTTCTGAAGAAATATATAAAAAATGAAAAAATTGGGAAAAAACTGCTTTTTCAATGCCAAAAGAGGTCACAACATTATTTGAGATTTTTTGCAAATTAAAAAAAAAAAACCCTGTTTAAAGAGGAGAAAAGGATCGTCTATTGAAATGTATGGGAGAGCGACAGGTAGCGAGAGGTCATACCTAGCGCTGTGTCAGGGCAGAACACTGGCGCTGTTCGCTGAGGCTGTGCAAATGATGAATCGGACGCTACATGGTGCTATCCCAGTCGCCAAACAGATTCTGCTTAATAAATGTGTAATTGCTGCCGTGTCCTGCGTTCACCAGTTGCTACCTGTCGCTATCCCTTCTTAAATAAGGGCCAAAGTATAAATAAAGGGCTGTGTGGTGTGTGTATCATCTTTGGATGCTGTGGTAAAGGCTGTAGCGTCATTCTGTTTGAGAATAGTGAGTCTAGGCCAGCAGAGCCAATCTGTGTGTGTTAACCAGTGTCTGTGGGATTGTCTGGCCTGGCTGACATCAGTGTTGTTTCCCTGATCTCTGCATTTTGTGATGGATGATCATAGTGTGTAGGACACAGCTAGTGTGGATTTTTTGGAGACCATTTTGGGCTGTGCAGCATCTCCCCTCTTGGCTGGCCCAAACTTAGGAAGCATTCTTTCAGCAGCCTGATGGATTATTCAGCAAGCTAATTGGTTTTGTGGTGAGCTGCATTGAGGTGCACTTGTGTTTGTGTAAGATTGTGTTTGTTTGTTATTTTGCTGGTTGAGTGTTTGTGTGACAGATTGTGTGCATTTGTTTTGTATTTGTGAGTGTATTGGCAATGAAGAGGTGTGAGGAGGAAGCTTTCATCCTGATGTTCTCTGTGTGGCTGCGATGTTCTACCAGCACTGAGATATCGCAGGAGTATTTAGAAGCCAGGGTGGTGAGATTATGGGCACAGAGATGTTTTAGCACCAGATTGTCTGTGTGAGATTTGAGTGATGGGCAAATCTGCAGCAGGTTTCAGATGACTTGTGCTGTGCCTTTGTCGTTGTATGCCCAAATCATCATCGGGTGCCTAACCACAATGTCCAGAGGTAATATTGTTCAGGATACCTGCCTTTCAGTATCTTGCTTGTACAGCTGTTATCGCATATCAGTCAAGTGATGTTGCATTATCATATTGTCACAAATTACTTACCTTCTACCCGTGCCCGTGGTGTCCCTAGGCAACGGGTTCGGGTTCCTCCTGCCCAGGAGCCGCTTATGCCTCGGTTGCCATCCCCTGTGGTGCATGTGTCACCGAGTAAGTCCTTCCCCCTTGCCCATTGTCACTCAGCTTGTGCTTGCTGGCCTAGACAGTCAGCTCATGTCTTCCGGTGGTGCAATACTCAGAATGGCCACCGGAGGCTGTTTAAAAGAACAAAGTCTAGAAGGTGCAGCACTGAGCAGTTTGCCTGGGAAGCTCAGCTGGGGCAATCAGCCCAGAGCTCACCAATCAGACTACAGGGCCAGTGCTCCAATCGGCCGCCAGATCCTATGTGCACCAATCCTAGCCATTGTCTCCCTGTCCAATCCTGCTGGTTTTCCCACTATAAAGGGATTTCCTCTGCAGTTGTTCCTGGCCCGTGATAGCGTGCTGCTGGGTGTGATTGTGATATCTGTTTTCCCTACGAATCTTGCCGTGTATGACCATTCCTGATTGCCGCCTGGACCGACCTTGCCTGTTTTTGACCACGATTCCTGCCTGCTCCTCTGTACCGCGTATCTCTGACCTCCTGGTGTGACCTTTGGCTAGCCCTGACTATTCTTCTATCTAAATCCTCCTGTACCGTGCATCCTCGGACTGATCTCCCGTGTATGACCCCTGCCCGATTGTCTCTACCCAGTCTTGTTCCTGGTTCGTTTGCCTTCCCCTGCATAAGTCAGCATCCTTTGTGCTAACAAGTCCTGGGGGCAACTGTGTCCGGTGAGGCGTGTCCTGCGTCCCGGCAAACGGGAGCTTGGCTATAGGCGAAGAAAGCAGCGGAGATTGGGGGTTGCTGACTTATTGGAAGGTGGGCGTCCCATGGGACCTGACATTATCACGGGCCAGAAAAATTATCCTAGATGGAAGAATTAATGCTGGAGGTGCAAGCTATGGCCACCGCCATCAACCAGCTGGCCCAGCGAGTGGCCACTCAGGAGAGTTTTGATTTTGAGCGACTTGAACAACAAGTGCATGGCATGGGTACCGCCATTAACTACTTGTTTATATAAATATAAACAATGAAATACAAATAATGTGCATATGTTGTGAATAAATATCTAAATAATTATATTAAATAACCTATTGGTCATGAATACCAAAAGTGAAAAATCACCACCTTGAAAACTCATATCAGACACATAATACACAAGAAAAAGGTAAAAAAAAGCATACATAACCGTTAAGAGCCGGGCAACAGGGTCAGCACCACATCAATTTGGAGCAGGGGATCAGCAAGGGGGACACCTACGTTCGCGGCCGCCCGTGTCGCTTCATGGGGTGAGAGAAACATAACAATGCACACACACCTGTTTTTATCTTCCGCCATTGCCGTTCATCGCCGCCCATCAATCAGGAAGTAAATGCTGGAGCGCAGCTGCGTTCCATAGGCAGCGCGCTGGAAGTGAGATCGCTAAGCCAACGGGAAATGACACTCCCCTAGAGGAAATGAAACCAGATGGCAGTATCCGTGGTCGCCATAGCAACCAATGTCAACTGACAAAGCGCTGTGTATAGCGCTCCAGCTGACTAATGATAGTAGCCCATTACACCCCACCACCTATCCCCGCCACATGTAAAAACCACCCCCACATACATTAACTTATCCACGGCCGGCCATCAAGCCGATCCGGCCCATATTACCTGCATCCCGCCACGGCATGCGCTGGGAGGGAGGAAACGGGGGGGGGGGGAAGGAGAAGAGTGAAGATAAGCCCGTCATACTGGGCAACCCACAAGAGAATAATAAATATTATCAGGGCGCCCATGAACGGCAAGGCGGCAAGCACAAAACATGGCTGTGTGTAGTAAAAGAAACCGGAATACTCCTTAGTATATTTAGAATCTCCAAATACATAATAAATGTGGACTATCATTGTTATAGACTCATGACCTTTGTAATTTGTATACTTACCTAAGTGGCTTGGGTGGGCGGGGGAAGGGAACATCAATGTTTCTTCCATATGGGAAAAATATAAATATTTTTTAAAAGGGCCAAATAGTTTGACCCAAATGTTCAGATTTTTTAGGTCTGACCTGAACCAAATATTTAGGTGTAATGTAACACTGGTCCAAAGCCAAAGCTAATCACCAATTTGTATTATATATTGTATACATAGAATTTCACAAGATATAATACGCTTAAATTTCAGGGGGAGCCCCGAGGGATGCTCTATCATACAGATATAACTGTGTTAGCCCCCTTTATGTTCTTATAGTAAATGGACATTAATAACATGATTAATAATAACAGAAAAACGTTTTTTTGTTATAATAATATTCAACTTTATTGTTTTAAGTCTGAAAACTGCAGCATGTAAAATATGAAAATGAAAACAAACACAGTGCAATGCCATTTCCTGCATGTTATCAGAGTTCCTATGGCACATAATGTGCAGGTTCTATGTATTGCTACGAGTAAAATGCTTTTTCAAGGTAAAATACAACATGTTCAGCCTATAAATTACACTGATTGGACGTGAGAAATGAAAAAACATACTGTCCGCACTGTAGTATCATTATGTGGCAAATATAGGATGAGAATGAGATTTTTATTAGGCTGCAAGACTTGATTGAAGAAAGGGAATGTATAAATAGGAAACCTCCTGGAGGTCATTTAAACCTTCAGAAAGAAAGAAATAATAAAGAGGCTGAACCTCGTGAGCACATTTTTCTCGGATAAAAAGTATATGAATAGAGCAAAATTAAAGATTTCCAACATGAGACAAAGAGGACAATTGCAATGATAGAATAGCAGACAGTTATTAAATTTAGCATCTATGTGGTTTCTCTCTAAAGTCCAAATTGCTCTCACACTGGATCATCGGGCACTGGGCAATATTGTCTTTTGTTAATCAGGGATTGATAATCAGTTTGTATATAATGAATCCACAGGGAAAGGTGTTTATAAAATGGAAGATGTTGATCTAAAAGAATAGATGTTACATTTCAATTAATCATTACTTCTCAAAAATCCCGACTGATCTTATCACCTCCCCACAATCCATTGTCTTGTAGTGATAAACAAAAAATGGCAATAGATTAACTCAGTTTCTAAATGTTTCTGCCCAGTGGTTCTTCTCATCTTTACTTTTTTAAAAGATAACTTTCACTATACACCTTTGACAAATCTCTCAGTAAGAGATTCTCAGTAAGTTTGGTACATTCTACATTGCAGGAACGGCAGTGTGACTCTTTTGGTGTCTTGTCAGCTGTGATCTAAACATGTAACTTTCACCACATTCAGTACATTGATACGGCTTCTCTCCAGTGTGAGTCCTTTGGTGTGAAAGCGGAATTGAATGATGTGCAATGTACTTGTCACACTCAGGGCATCGAAATGGCTTCTCTCCGGTGTGAGTCCTTTGGTGTCTAAGCAGGGTTTCACGTTGTGTAAAGCGCTTGTCACACTCAGGGCATGGAAATGGCTTCTCTCCAGTGTGAGTCAGCCTGTGCTTTCTCAGGTTTGAACTAAGCGTAAAGGAATTTCCACATTCAGGACATGAAAATGGCTTCTCTCCAGTGTGAGCCCTTTGGTGGGTAAGCAGGTTTGAGTGTCGATTAAAGCTTTTTCCACATTCAGAGCATGGGAATGGCTTCTCTCCGGTGTGAATACTCTGGTGACAGATAAGCTCTGACCTACAACTACACTCTTTCCCGCACTCAGAGCACTGATATGGCTTCACTCCTGTGGGGCTTATCGTGGAGATCAATTTATCTGTAAAATGGATTCCAGCTAAATTTTCAGCCTGTAAGAAGAATACATGAAGTCATGTTAATTACACAAGTAGTACACACATCAAAGAAGTCAATATTTTTGTAGCTTTATACTGCAATTGATGGTTGGTGAGTGTTTAATGGTTCTACACTGTGATAAGTGATGCATATGGCAGGTGACTGAAAGATAAAGATTTTCTTTGACTCACACCTTATTTTGTCTTGTGTCTTATTCTGAAATAAAGCTTGAAATTGCCCTGATTTCATTTCTGTGAGTTATTTTAAGGAAGGTTTTCAGAATTGAGGTCAGTGTGGGTTATACATATGATTTGGTATTTTTTGAGAGGTTGAGCTTGGAGAGACAGAGCATGTTTCATGGGGTAGATATTTAATTTAACAACAACAGCCTATAACACTAAATAGGCTCATTTTTATATGTTTGGATTTTCCATAGGCTGTTTTTATATTGTCATTTCTAAAATAAAATGTTTACCCCACTAGATAATTTGCACTTTCCCTTTCCTTTTATGAGCATCAGATTTTGAGTTTTTACCGGAGAAAGATGTATTTTTTTTTTTACTTCAATGTGTGCTAAATGATACTCAGATGTGTGCTAATTGAGACAAACTCAGATTTACTCTTCAAGCTCAGCCTTTCCAAAAATCCGAAATAATTTGGATAACTCAATTCTCTACTTTTCAAGAGGTGCAGAAGTAGCTAAATTGATTTTTAGATTGTGCCTGAAAAAAACAGTCCACAACCAATTTGGACCTAAGCCTTCTCAGATAGTATTACTAGTAATTCAGGCAGCTCATCTAGATAGGGATGGAGATGGAGATGGGCTCATACCCAGCAATTCCTGGAATCTTTTAAATGTATTCCTATTTCTCAGCCATGTCTTTGCCCCCTTTTTTCTTTACCTTCTACCTCTTCTTCTTCTACCTTTATCTCTATCTCCATTTAAAATACCTCAACTCGTCCATGCATTGGGACGAGCATAAATATCTTGTGAAATTCTCCTAAAGTTGTGAGTGAATCCCATTTTCTCAAGCAGACAGCACTAAAAATGTGACATTTGCCTTCCCTGTCTGGAACAACACTTTTAAAAAATTGGCAATTTCTATGAATTGCTCTGCAATGGAACAAAACCATATATCTGACACTACAAACCCCGGCATCATGCAGTATAGGCATTCATTAGATTATATACAATATTACTTTTAGATTATAGTGTCTCTACAAACCTCCACTAACATGGGGTGACTTAGATGGTTTGATTTAATCTCTTACAGAAATTCATCATAAACTTATCTATTATTAATATAATGTGAGATATTTAAAACACCTTAACTAAGCAATGCCTTGGAACTTATCATAAACATCTTGTAAAATTGTCCTAATGTCATCATTGCATCTCATGTTCTTAGGCACATAGTGCAAACAGGCCCTAAGTTACTCCATGTTAGTGGATGTTTGTAAAGACACTATGATGTGAGGCCGGGGGTCAGTCATAACTCAATAAGATTGTGTTCTGTCAACAGATGGGGGTGGGCCTAATGGGGGTCATGATAAATATTTGGTAAGGCAGATTTAACTCTGGATGAGATTTTTTACTTTACACAAAAAATACAAACAAAAATGTGTTCTAATCTTTCCATAACATATCACCTGCACTTGTGGCATTTGTACAGAGCATTTGTACAGGTAAGGTAAATAATATTTGCAATGAGGTAAGAATATATATTTTTTAGGTTTGGAAACAGCAGCATACTATGAGGAATGTTTCTAAAATTTCCCAAAAATATCCTTACCTTACTGGAAACATTATACATCTCACCTGCAAAATGACCCAACATGGGCACGGGGTGACTTTTTGGGAAAACTTTGTTACTGCACTTTTTGTGTATTAAAGTTATTAATCTCACAGAGATGAGTGTTGCAATTCACACACATAATGTTTTGAGAAAGACAAATAGTACAACTTGGGCTATTTGACCTCAATATCAT
Organism: Gastrophryne carolinensis; assembly: GCA_027917425.1. Taxonomy (NCBI): domain Eukaryota; kingdom Metazoa; phylum Chordata; class Amphibia; order Anura; family Microhylidae; genus Gastrophryne; species Gastrophryne carolinensis. The sequence goes on along the minus strand of CM051236.1, from coordinate 6,731,145 downwards.
AAACATATAGCAAATACAATAAAAACAATGTCTATGGTTGCATACTCAAATCTGTCAAATGTGCTCAGTCATTTCTCAGAGTTTTTAAATGTTTCTTACACATAGGAAAAAAGGGAGAAGCTTACGGAGGAAGCAAACAGAAAGAGAAAAATGGGCAAAACAGAGTGAGGAGAAATTGTGATAAGTTTCTTACACAAAGCAAAATAGCAGAAGCAGAAAGTGTAAGGGTGAAAGAAGTGGTCACCTGGCTGATGCCTTTGAAGAGAACAGCAGTGGCCTGAAAAGTGCCAGGATGTGGTCAGATGTGGTCATACAAGCACTTACCTTATGGTCACCTGGCTGATGCCTTTGCAGAGAACAGCAGTGGCCTGAAAAGTGCTCCATGCCAAGATATTCAAGGAGGCACACAATGCCAGGTAAAGCCTGGCTGCAGCCAGTGGTGGGGTCAATTCTGTGTCAGATGTGGTCATACAAGGATGTGGTAAGATGTGGTCATACAAGCACTTAGCTCATGGTCACCTGGCTGATGCCTTTGCTCTCTGCAAAGGCATCAGCCAGGTGACCATGAGCTAAGTGCTTGTATGACCACATCCCAGTGGCCTGAAAAGTGCTCCATGCCAAGATATTCAAGGAGGCACACAATGCCAGGTAAAGCCTGGCTGCAGCCAGTGGTGGGGTCAATTCTGTGTCAGAGGTGGTCATACAAGAATGTGGTCAGATGTGGTCATATAAGCACTTACCTCATGGTCACCTGGCTGATGTCTTTGCAGAGAACAGCAGTGGCCTGAAAAGTACCATGATTTGGTCAGATGTGGTCATAGTAGCAATTACCTCATAGTCACCTGGCTGATGCCTTTGCAGAGAACAGCAGTGGCCTGAAAAGTGCCCCGCTCTAAGATATTCAAGGAGGCACACAATGCCAGGTAAAGCTTGGCTGCAGCCAGCGGTGGGGTCAATTCCGTGTCAGATGTGGTCACACATGGACAAAAGCGCAGCATGATTCAGCTAAAACCTGCTGCGGATTTGCTCATCACTCAAAACTCACTCAGACAGGTGGATACTAAAACATCTATTAGCCTATAATCTCACCACCCTGGCTTCCAAAGACTCCCGTGATACCTCAGAGCTGGCAACACATCACAGCCACACAGCAAACATCAGGCCAAAAGCTTCCTCCTCACATCTCTCCATTGCCAATACACTCACAAATACAACCCACACAATCTGTCACACACAAATGCAACCACTCAATGAAAATAACAAACATACACAATCTTATAGAAACACAAGTGGACCTCAATGCAGCTCACCACAAAACCAATTAGCTTGCAGAATAAACCACCAGGCTGCTGAAAGAATGTTTCCTAAGTTTGGCCCAGCCAAGAGGGGAGATGCTGCACAGCCCACAAATGGTCTCCCAAAAAATCCACACTAGTTGTGTCCTACACAATACGGCCATCCATCACAAATGCAAAGATCAGGCAAACAACACTGATGTCAGCCAGGCCAGACAATCCCACAGACACTGGTGAGCACACACAGACTGGCTCTGCCTGCCTAGAATCCCTATTTTCAAACAGAATGACTCTTTTATCACAGTGTCCAAAGATGATACACACAACACACAGTCCTTTATTTATACTTATCCACTTGTAATGTATCAGACACAGTAGAGGCCCCTTTCCGTGCTTCAGAAAGGTAGCAGTGCCAGGCATTTTGGTTGAAGCAGCGCCAAATGTTACCTTCCGCTGTAGGTCAAGATCCCATAGGGCACAATTGGCAGAACTGGATTGTGCTTAATGTGTATAATTAATATTACACACATTCATTTGTACAGAACTTGCATTGGGACCTGTCAGTAATGGAAATGCAGGACCTAGATTTTTTTTTTGGGGGGGGGGGGGGTTAAAATTAATTTTTAACTATGAGTAATTAGCAGCCTAAACACAATGTAAATGTTGTCATCTTTGTCCCCAGCAGTGATTTCCATTAATTGTAATTAAAAAATATATAAATATATAAAAAATATGCCAAGCTTCTAAAGATTGTCCACAAGACCTAGAATCATTACTATTTTTTAGTATGTCTTCTGCATTTCAGGAAATACTTCTGAAGAATTAAAAACCAAGGATAATGGAGAACCTATAAAAGCCACTCATCACACAAAATACACTAGTATATAAAAGATTGTAAATATAAAATGGTCAGCCCCATCTAATCCCACATCTGTCTGACACACAATACATTGTTATGTTTATACTATGCAGCACAATATCACCAGACACCAAATTATTTACCTTGACATGTACCCAGGAAAGTGTATTTAAACAGGCCAGAGCACACATCTACAGTAAACACATAAGAGCAGACTAAGAAGACAGTATGGTCTCCATCTGCCGTCATCCTGCTATTTTTCTATAATAACCATCACATATAACCTAAAGGCAACAGAAGCACAATATCACCAGACACAGCCTAATAACTTACCCAGATATGATAATAACCAGCACATATAATCTAATAGTAACAGAAGTCATATCTACCTGGTATAGGGCAGTATGGGGATCCCCTCGACGCTCTCCTGACCCGTCTGCTATTGCTGTGACTGAGCCGGCCTCACCTTATATTGTCTGTACAAACATTGTCTAACATGAGGAATCTTTGGATTGGCTAAAAGGAATGATTCTTAATAAACAAATGTATGTTAATGTCGTCTTACTGGGGAGTTTCACTGGGCTTTGTTTATCCCCCAGTAGTATGACACATTCATTAGCATTGCAAGGAGCAGACAAAGGGAGGGAGGAGCCTTATCTGAAACACAATAGATGAGACTCTCATCATTATTGTAAGGAACTTACCTCTGCCAGGGGGCCAGCGGGGCGACGCAGCACTCCTGCTGCTGGGAGTGTGGTACATCACTCTAACAGCCTCCCTCGACCATCTCTAGCTGTGCAGGCGCGCGTCCCGCAGTCTGTACATTTTTCCACTAGGAGGCGCTGTGCTGTGAGTGGCAGGCAGCGCAGAGTGCTCCACACCTGATGGGAATCAGGGGCTAATCAGCTTTGCAGCCAAGACTGACCAGCCCATGGATAGTGCCTCCAATCACTCACAGTGTTGTAAGTTACACCAATCAGCACATACACAACCCCCCCCCAGGGTGGCCATTGGTCGATTCCCAAATAAATATGGAGTCAGCTCAGCACTCAGTGCCTGTGATAGTCGCTTGTGATTAGGGTGTGATTCTGTTAGTTGTTATCTGATCCTGACCTGGCTTGATCGACCATCCCTGTCTGCTGCCTGTACCGACCTCTGCTTTGTCTGACTACGAACCTGCCTGCCCCTCTGGATACCCTGCGATCTCTGACCTCCCGGCTTGACCCATTGGCTACCCCTGACTACGCAACTGTCTCATCCCTGTACTCTGACGCACCCTCCGGATTGACTACCTGTGAATGACCTCGGCTTCGGGATGCCCTCGTGGTTCATCGGCCTTCACTGTAAGCAGCCATCCTTTGCGCCTATTAAGACCTGGGGGCAACCGTGTCCGGGGAGGCGTACCTAGCGTCCCGGGAAATGGGGGCTTGACTATAGGCAGAAGCGGCGGTAGAGATTGGGGTTTGCCTGCTTACAGAAGGCTGGTGTCCTGCTGGGCATCACAATTATCATAGAAATCACATGACACCGTATTAGACTGAAACTGGGAAATAAATTAGGTGCAGTCACAGGTTCATAGTAAAATATCCTAAACTTGGACACACATTATTTGTATCCATTACATTTTTTTAGATTGGAGCATTTTTCCACAATTAAATTTACTAGTTATGAAACCTAAAAAAGCTCAAGTGATAATGTGCTGGAACTAGTGTCCAAATGGTTCTTCCCACCACCTCACATAAAATAGAAGAAATTATATAATGACACACAGACCAAAATATAGTTTGTTCCCTTCTGGAACAATTATATTGCAATGATCAGATTCTTTGCTAGACCAAACACAATAGTATTGAGCTATGGAACTATATTATATTTCAGCTTGTTCCTGGTCCCTGGACAACCAGGTCAATTTCCATAGTATATATAGGAAACCTCCTGGACGTCATTTAAACCTTTAAAAAGAATGAAGAGGCCGAGCTCGGTGAGTTGGAGATTACTCATGCCAAGTACAGACTCGAAGCATCCAAAGCCAAAGACAACTTAGCAACTTTTTCTTGGATAAAAAGTTTAATAGAAAAGGAGCAAATTCAAAGATTTCCAACATGTGACAAAGAGGGCAATTGCAATGGTATAATAGCAGACAATTATGGAATTTAGTGTCTATGTCTTTTCTGCCTGAAGCCCAAGGTGCTCGCACACTGGATCACTGGGTATTGGGCAATATTGTCTTTTGTCAATCAAAGGTTAATAATCAGTTTGTACATAATAAATCCACGAGGACCAAGTGTTATAAAATGAAAGATGTTAAACTAAAAGATTAGATATTACATTTCAGTCACCATTGTTCTGTAGATCATGGAAATAACTTCTCAAAAATCCAGACTGGTCTTAACACCCCCCCCCCCCCCACAATCAATTGTCTTCTATTGATAAACAAAAAAGGTCAATAGAGCATGATTAGATTAACTCAGTTTCTAAATGTTCCTGCCCAGCGGTTCTTCCCATGTTTATTATCTATATAAGATAACTTTCAATATACACCTTTGACAAACCTCTCAGTAAGAGATTATCTGGGTGTGAAGTTTGGTACATTATACATTGCAGGCACGGTAGTGTGAATCTTTTGGTGTTTTTTCAACTGTGATCTATGTGTGTAACTTTTACCACAGTCAGGGCATTGATACGGCTTCTCTCCAGTGTGAGTCCTTTGGTGTGAAAGCAAGTTTGAATGACTTGCAAAGAACATGTCACACTCAGGGCATGGAAACGGCTTCTCTCCGGTGTGAGTCCTCTGGTGTGTAATCAGGGCTGAATGACGTGTAAAGTACTTGTCACACTCAGGGCATGAAAATGGCTTCTCTCCAGTGTGAGTCCTTTGGTGGGCAAGCAGTTTTCTACGCTCTCTAAAGCATTTGCCACATTCAGAGCATGAAAATGGCTTCTCTCCAGTGTGAGTCCTTTGGTGTCTAACCAGGTTTGCACATACTGTGAAGCACTTGTCACATTCAGAGCATGAAAATGGCTTCTCTCCAGTGTGAATCCTTTGGTGGGCAAGCAGCTTTCTACGCTCTCTAAAGCATTTGTCACACTCAGGGCATGTAAATGGCTTCTCTCCAGTGTGAGTCCTCTGGTGTGTAATCAGGGCTGAATGACGTGTAAAGTACCTGTCACACTCAGGGCATGTAAATGGCTTCTCTCCAGTGTGAGTCCTCTGGTGTGTAATCAGGGCTGAATGACGTGTAAAGTACCTGTCACACTCAGAGCATGTAAATGGCTTCTCTCCAGTGTGAGTCCTTTGGTGTCTAAAGCATGGAACAATTATAATGCAATGATCAGATTAATTGCGAGACCAAACACAATAGTATTGAGCTATGGAACTATATTATATTTCAGCTTGTTCCTGGTCCCTGGACAACCCGGTCAGTTTCTATAAAATATGATTCACATTAGACTCTGATTGAACCAAACTGAACCAATGATATTCTTATTGGTTCAAACATAAAAAGAATGCAAACATCAACATTACTGTTACATATCTAATCATAGTAATAGGAAATAGCATCTTCTTTGTATAGTTTTATGGTCACTTTATGTGATTCCTATGACTGACTGACCCCCGGCCTCACATTATAATGTCTCTACAAACATTCACTGACATGGAGGGACTTAGCTGAATTTATTTAATCTCTTACAGAGAATCATATTAAAGAGTTCCCACTAATACCATTATTATAATGTGCAGTATCTCCACCCCAGACACCCCAACTAAGCAATGTCTTGGGACAAGTATAAATGTATTGGAAAATTATCCTAAACATGTCATAAGATAAAGCAATGTAACATCACATGACTGATATGAGATAACAGCTGTACAAGCAAGATACAGGAAGGCAGGTATCATAAGCAATGTTACCTCTGGACAGTGTGGTCACTAAAATAACCAAATTTGACATAATTTTTAAAAGTGTATATTTTTTAAAAATGTTATTTATTTATTTTTCCTATGTTAGTAAATGTGAGTTTTATGGAAGTGTTTATCACTAACTGCAAACATTTGCTATTGGCAACGTACAACACATCTGTACACCAAGAAGAGAGGATTGTGTTCTGCACATACAGAACACTGCCGCTATGACCATTGCTGAGGTGAGGAAGATCACGTAACCTTACACAGGCCCAGCAGCAGTGTTCTCTGAGTACAGGGTCACTTCTTTCTTTTTGGTGTACAAACTTGGTGTACGTTGCCAATAGCAACAGATTACAGATACTGACATAATACAGATTTACTAACATAAGAATAAAAACACCCATCAGCTCAGTATATATGTCATTTCTGCACAAAAAAAATGTTTGCTTTTTCTGAGTGGTGCAGACAGCGCCCAGGCAGCAGCAACGCAAAGTGGTAAATGGCGCTGATAGCATTGGCTGCTGCTCAGGTGGTGCTGATAACTTGTGCTGTTGGATTGATAAATATTGGCGCTCAAGTACACATATCCCTCATTTCCACTGTGTGAAATATTTAAAAATACAAACCAAAACAATTACAATTGCAAACAATGAATATTGTGCAAATTAATGTAAAAAATGCCGAGCTTGTCTAGTGATTTTTTCTTATGTTAGCTAATGTGAGTTTTATAGAAGCAGTTTTCAGTACCTGGAATCTTTTGCTATTGGCACCTGCACAGCTGTTTGGCACAAGATAAATAAACACATTGAAAAGTTCAGTTGAACGTGGACTTTCCCTTTACCTAATGGTGTAGATAATCTCTCCATTTAATGAAATGTAACTGATTATAATATGTGATTGTTTCTATTAAACTCAAAAAGTTTCTCTGATCCTGTCTGTGATCTTCTACCTCAGTGTTCCCCAAACTTCTCCTCCTGAGCCACCAACAGGTCAGGTTTTGTGGATCTCCACACGGACACTCGGGTGAATTAATCAGTGCTCAGACAGAGGTACAGAAACATGATCTGTTGGTGACTGATGAGGAGAGGGTTGGGGACACTATTCTACCTGAATGAGCAGGCCTCAGTATATATGTTTCTGCTGCAGCTCCTCCATTATATCTCTTTTCATTTTGATCCTAGATTTTGTGTGGGATCCATCTTTATGTGTCTAGGTCTTCTCAGGACCTTAGTGTGATATATGGCCGGCAGTGATGGACAGGCTGCTTCCCCAGAGAGTTTTATGATCTTGGGTGGCCCCTCTAGAAGTCTGGCATCTAAACTTTCATTTATTTCTCAGAAGTACAAATGTTGCTGTGTCTCCTTTGCCAGGGGAGATGTTATATGTTCTCCATGCCAGACATAATGTTAATTTTGCAAGGTGTTTATGCCTTATTAGGAAAAGTTAGTATTCTTAAAAAGCTTCAATTGAATAAACAATAGATGCCAATCGCAACTTCCATAAAACTTTACCTTTATTGACAATGTATTTAATTTGACCCAAGATGGACAATCGTGAAACCGCAGTAGATACAATTTCAGACTCATATAGTTTAATATATGTAACTTTTCTTTAAAAGCAAAAACATCTCTTTCACATTTCCTGGTGGGAAGTGCACTTCCATGAAACACATTCTACATTGCAGGCACAGCAATGCGAATAATTTGCTGAACTGGGATTTATGTGCATAACCTTCACCACATTCAGGACTTTGATACGGATTCTTCAGTGTGTGTTCTATGGTGAATATTTAGGATGCCAGAGCCATTAACATTGCAGCAAGGAGACAAAGGGAGGGAGGAGCCTTATTTGAAACATAATAGACAAGACTCTCATTATTGACATAGAAATTACATGACACAATAGACTGAAACTGTGAAAGAATTATGTTGCAGTCATTGAAAAACTGTAACAGCCTCGTGGTAAAGATACTAAACTATGACACACAGTATTTTTTAGCCATTACATTTTATCAGGTTAATACAATTTTCACAATGATACTTACTAGTAAGCACACCTAAACAAGCCGGTTATATAGTGCTGGCTGCTAGTGGTAAAATGGGTTCTTTCCACCTGCTCACAATAAAAAGAAGAAATTATATAATGACTTACAGACCAGAATATAGTTAAGTAAAGTCCCTTCTAGAGCAATACAATCGTAATGATGAATGTTTTTGGTTTGCCTAAACAACACACCAACCACAAGGTCCAGCAGTCATATAGTTTATGATTCTAGAATTTCAGGGTCTTGCTGGTACATTTGTTAGCTCATAGCAGCCATGTGATGTCACATTGTTTTATGTTATCAAGCAACGATTTTGATCATTAAAATATAATTGTCCCAGAGGAGACTTTGCAAACTATATGTTGGTCTGTGTGTCATTATATCATCTGTTCTAATTGTGAGATTATTAGAAATTGGGATTTTTTCTTAATGAAATAATCTCACTATATAAGTTGTCTTTATAATTTTTTCAGATTTTTCATATTGAAACATTTCTGGTCACATACATACAGTTACTTTTGATAATGAAACAAATGTAGCATCTGAGATTTCCAATAAATCCTTGAAAGTGTCCCGACACTGCAAAATGGAGGGAACAGGATATTTTAAAATATTTTTTTTTTCTGTTACACAAATTTTTAATTTATTTTACAAATTACAAGTACAGATATGTGGGGTCCCAATGGGAAATGCAAATACATTAAATAGAAGGTTTGACAAACATTCATAGTCATTATCATTTACCAAGTCCAAGCTGTTTGGAGATTGAGCGTTAAATTAGTTTGTTGCGATAGGATGTGAGTGGCAGACAGGGAACATGTACATTGATTCTCTCTTTAATTATGTAACTGTAACTGATTTTAGTATTTGATTTGTTGATGTTCATCACAAATCTATATACCTGGTATGGGGGGGGGGTTGTAGGGAATGTCTCGTTCTCTGGTCCTGTCTGTGATCTTCTACCTGAAGGAGCAGGCCTCAGTGTATCCTGTTTCTGCTGCAGCTCTTCAGATATCTCTCTTTTCATTTTGGAAGGCATCTGGTCACACTCTATACTGACTTTTTTTAAACCCAAACGTTAATGGATTTGAATGTTTTGCAATTATCCCCAACTCCTGTTATATTTGCAATAAAACTCTATGTTTGCTGTTAGAAAATTGTTGAGTCTTGATTCTTGTACAGATGGAATCCTAAATCTATGTTTAAACTAGTCCACAAGGGGGCAGAAGAATCTCTCAGTGAACTCAGAGCTCGTAAAAATATTTGCATGTAACTGTAGGATGGGCCCACAGAGTCAGTTCTACTGGTGGGCTGAAGATGACCCCCAAAAAATAAAATAAATATACTGTTGGGTGGTAAACAGAACCAAAGAACAGGTCAAATAACCTGATGACACCACATTAACATAACACTTTGTTCTATGTGACTTTCAGACTGATTCATCTCGCCAGGTAGCGACAGTTGAGCGTCTGTAACAGCATTTTCAGAGCGCCCGCTAGTAGTCGCTGTGCTCGGCCGTGGGTCACTAGTTTATAGCGACTCAGTCGCTGTGCAGTAATGTTGAACAGATTGTGAGGAGTCGCTATTTGACCAGTACAGCGCTGTATGGGAGCACATGTTAGCGACTGCTCATAGCGACCGACTCACAACATATTAAAAAAAAAAATGTCTCACACAACTCTGGCGCAGAAAAATGCTTCTCTAAAGCCCAGAGCGCAGGAGGCTGTGTGTGTAGAGTCTGTTTTTCAGCATCTATCCACCAGTAACAAAGCGAAAACATATGGAATTACATTGTAGCAACATTGTAACATGAACACTTTAATGTCATTTCTGAAGAAATATATAAAAAATGAAAAAATTGGGAAAAAACTGCTTTTTCAATGCCAAAAGAGGTCACAACATTATTTGAGATTTTTTGCAAATTAAAAAAAAAAACCCTGTTTAAAGAGGAGAAAAGGATCGTCTATTGAAATGTATGGGAGAGCGACAGGTAGCGAGAGGTCATACCTAGCGCTGTGTCAGGGCAGAACACTGACGCTGTTCGCTGAGGCTGTGCAAATGATGAATCGGACGCTACATGGTGCTATCCCAGTCGCCAAACAGATTCTGCTTAATAAATGTGTAATTGCTGCCGTGTCCTGCGTTCACCAGTTGCTACCTGTCGCTATCCCTTCTTAAATAAGGGCCAAAGTATAAATAAAGGGCTGTGTGGTGTGTGTATCATCTTTGGATGCTGTGGTAAAGGCTGTAGCGTCATTCTGTTTGAGAATAGTGAGTCTAGGCCAGCAGAGCCAATCTGTGTGTGTTAACCAGTGTCTGTGGGATTGTCTGGCCTGGCTGACATCAGTGTTGTTTCCCTGATCTCTGCATTTTGTGATGGATGATCATAGTGTGTAGGACACAGCTAGTGTGGATTTTTTGGAGACCATTTTGGGCTGTGCAGCATCTCCCCTCTTGGCTGGCCCAAACTTAGGAAGCATTCTTTCAGCAGCCTGATGGATTATTCAGCAAGCTAATTGGTTTTGTGGTGAGCTGCATTGAGGTGCACTTGTGTTTGTGTAAGATTGTGTTTGTTTGTTATTTTGCTGGTTGAGTGTTTGTGTGACAGATTGTGTGCATTTGTTTTGTATTTGTGAGTGTATTGGCAATGAAGAGGTGTGAGGAGGAAGCTTTCATCCTGATGTTCTCTGTGTGGCTGCGATGTTCTACCAGCACTGAGATATCGCAGGAGTATTTAGAAGCCAGGGTGGTGAGATTATGGGCACAGAGATGTTTTAGCACCAGATTGTCTGTGTGAGATTTGAGTGATGGGCAAATCTGCAGCAGGTTTCAGATGACTTGTGCTGTGCCTTTGTCGTTGTATGCCCAAATCATCATCGGGTGCCTAACCACAATGTCCAGAGGTAATATTGTTCAGGATACCTGCCTTTCAGTATCTTGCTTGTACAGCTGTTATCGCATATCAGTCAAGTGATGTTGCATTATCATATTGTCACAAATTACTTACCTTCTACCCGTGCCCGTGGTGTCCCTAGGCAATGGGTTCGGGTTCCTCCTGCCCAGGAGCCACTTATGCCTCGGTTGCCATCCCCTGTGGTGCATGTGTCACCGAGTAAGTCCTTCCCCCTTGCCCATTGTCACTCAGCTTGTGCTTGCTGGCCTAGACAGTCAGCTCATGTCTTCCGGTGGTGCAATACTCAGAATGGCCACCGGCTGTTTAAAAGAACAAAGTCTAGAAGGTGCAGCACTGAGCAGTTTGCCTGGGAAGCTCAGCTGGGGCAATCAGCCCAGAGCTCACCAATCAGACTACAGGGCCAGTGCTCCAATCGGCCGCCAGATCCTATGTGCACCAATCCTAGCCATTGTCTCCCTGTCCAATCCTGCCGGTTTTCCCACTATAAAGGGATTTCCTCTGCAGTTGTTCCTGGCCCGTGATAGCGTGCTGCTGGGTGTGATTGTGATATCTGTTTTCCCTACGAATCTTGCCGTGTATGACCATTCCTGATTGCCGCCTGGACCGACCTTGCCTGTTTTTGACCACGATTCCTGCCTGCTCCTCTGTACCGCGTATCTCTGACCTCCTGGTGTGACCTTTGGCTAGCCCTGACTATTCTTCTATCTAAATCCTCCTGTACCGTGCATCCTCGGACTGATCTCCCGTGTATGACCCCTGCCCGATTGTCTCTACCCAGTCTTGTTCCTGGTTCGTTTGCCTTCCCCTGCATAAGTCAGCATCCTTTGTGCTAACAAGTCCTGGGGGCAACCGTGTCCGGCGAGGCGTGTCCTGCGTCCCGGCAAACGGGGGCTTGGCTATAGGCGAAGAAAGCAGCGGAGATTGGGGGTTGCTGACTTATTGGAAGGTGGGCGTCCCATGGGACCTGACATTATCACGGGCCAGAAAAATTATCCTAGATGGAAGAATTAATGCTGGAGGTGCAAGCTATGGCCACCGCCATCAACCAGCTTGCCCAGCGAGTGGCCACTCAGGAGAGTTTTGATTTTGAGCGACTTGAACAACAAGTGCATGGCATGGGTACCGCCATTAACTACTTGTTTATATAAATATAAACAATGAAATACAAATAATGTGCATATGTTGTGAATAAATATCTAAATAATTATATTAAATAACCTATTGGTCATGAATACCAAAAGTGAAAAATCACCACCTTGAAAACTCATATCAGACACATAATACACAAGAAAAAGGTCAAAAAAAGCATACATAACCATTAAGAGCCGGGCAACAGGGTCAGCACCACATCAATTTGGAGCAGGGGATCAGCAAGGGGGACACCTACGTTCGCGGCCGCCCGTGTCACTTCATGGGGTGAGAGAAACATAACAATGCACACACACCTGTTTTTATCTTCCGCCATTGCCGTTCATCGCCGCCCATCAATCAGGAAGTAAATGCTGGAGCGCAGCTGCGTTCCATAGGCAGCGCGCTGGAAGTGAGATCACTAAGCCAACGGGAAATGACACTCCCCTAGAGGAAATGAAACCAGATGGCAGTATCCGTGGTCGCCATAGCAACCAATGTCAACTGACAAAGCGCTGTGTATAGCGCTCCAGCTGACTAATGATAGTAGCCCATTACACCCCACCACCTATCCCCGCCACATGTAAAAACCACCCCCACATACATTAACTTATCCACGGCCGGCCATCAAGCCGATCCGGCCCATATTACCTGCATCCCGCCACGGCATGCGCTGGGAGGGAGGAAACGGGGGGGGGGGGAAGGAGAAGAGTGAAGATAAGCCCGTCATACTGGGCAACCCACAAGAGAATAATAAATATTATCAGGGCGCCCATGAACGGCAAGGCGGCAAGCACAAAACATGGCTGTGTGTAGTAAAAGAAACCGGAATACTCCTTAGTATATTTAGAATCTCCAAATACATAATAAATGTGGACTATCATTGTTATAGACTCATGACCTTTGTAATTTGTATACTTACCTAAGTGGCTTGGGTGGGCGGGGGAAGGGAACATCAATGTTTCTTCCATATGGGAAAAATATAAATATTTTTTAAAAGGGCCAAATAGTTTGACCCAAATGTTCAGATTTTTTAGGTCTGACCTGAACCAAATATTTAGGTGCAATGTAACACTGGTCCAAAGCCAAAGCTAATCACCAATTTGTATTATATATTGTATACATAGAATTTCACAAGATATAATACGCTTAAATTTCAGGGGGAGCCCCGAGGGATGCTCTATCATACAGATATAACTGTGTTAGCCCCCTTTATGTTCTTATAGTAAATGGACATGAATAACATGATTAATAATAACAGAAAAACGTTTTTTTGTTATAATAATATTCAACTTTATTGTTTTAAGTCTGAAAACTGCAGCATGTAAAATATGAAAATGAAAACAAACACAGTGCAATGCCATTTCCTGCATGTTATCAGAGTTCCTATGGCACATAATGTGTGGGTTCTATGTATTGCTATGAGTAAAATGCTTTTTCAAGGTAAAATACAACATGTTCAGCCTATAAATTACACTGATTGGACGTGAGAAATAAAAAAACATACTGTCCGCACTGTAGTATCATCATGTGGCAAATATAGGATAAGAATGAGATTTTTATTAGGCTGCAAGGCTTGACTGAAGAAAGGGAATGTATAAATAGGAAACCTCCTGGAGGTCATTTAAACCTTCAGAAAGAAAGGAAAAATAAAGAGGCTGAGACTTGTGAGCAAATTTTTCTCGGATAAAAAGTATATGAATAGAGCAAAATTAAAGATTTCCAACATGAGACAGAGGACAATTGCAGCGATACAATAGCAGACAGTTATTACATTTAGCATCTATGTGGTTTCTCTCTGAAGTCCAAATTGCTCTCACACTGGATCATCGGGCGCTGGGCAATATTGTCTTTTGTTAATCAGGGATTGATAATCAGTTTGTATATAATGAATCCACAGGGACCAAGTGTTATAAAATGGAAGATGTTGATCTAAAAGAATAGATGTTACATTTCAATTTATCATTACTTCTCAAAAATCCAGACTGGTCTTATCACCTCCCCACAATCCATTGTCTTGTAGTGATAAACAAAAAAGGTCAATAGATTAACTCAGTTTCTAAATGTACCTGCCCAGCGGCTCTTCCCATCTTAATTTCTTTAAAGATAACTTTCACTATACACCTTTGACAACTCTCTCAGTAAGAGATTCTCAGACTGTGAAGTTTGGTACATTCTACATTGCAGACACGGCAGTGTGACTCTTTTGGTGTCTTGTCAGCTGTGATCTAAACATGTAACTTTCACCACATTCAGGACATTGATACGGCTTCTCTCCGGTGTGAGTCCTTTGGTGTCTAAGCAGGGTTTCATGTTGTGTAAAGCGCTTGTCACACTCAGGGCATCGAAATGGCTTCTCTCCGGTGTGAGTCCTTTGGTGTCTAAGCAGGGTTTCACGTTGTGTAAAGCGCTTGTCACACTCAGGGCATGGAAATGGCTTCTCTCCAGTGTGAGTCAGCCTGTGCTTTCTCAGGTTTGAACTAAGCGTAAAGGAATTTCCACATTCAGGACATGAAAATGGCTTCTCTCCAGTGTGAGCCCTTTAGTGGGTAAGCAGGTTTGAGTGTCGATTAAAGATTTTTCCACATTCAGAGCATGGGAATGGCTTCTCTCCGGTGTGAATACTCTGGTGATAGATAAGCTCTGACCTACAACTACACTCTTTCCCGCACTCAGAGCACTGATATGGCTTCACTCCTGTGGGGCTCATCATGGAGATCAATTTATCTGTAAAATGGATTCCAGCTCCGGCTAAATTATCAGCCTGTAAGAAGAACACAGAAAGTCATGTAAATTACACAAGTAGTACACAAATCAAGGAAGTCAGTTTTGTAGCTTTATACTGCAATAGATGGTTGGTGATTGTTTGATGGTTCTACACTGTGATAAGTGATGCATATGGCAGGTGACTGAAAGATAAAGATTTTCTTTGAATCACACCTTATTTTGTCTCGTGTCTGTTTCTGAAATAAAGCTTGAAATTGCCCTGATTTCATTTCTGTGAGTTATTTTAAGGAAGGTTTACAGAATTGAGGTCAGTGTGGGTTATACATATGATTTGGTATTTTTAGAGAGGTTGAGCTTGGAGAGACAGAGCATTTTTTATGGGGTAGATGTTTTATTTTGACTATCCTGGGTTTTGGTCCACTTCAGGGAGGCACCCCCACTGTGTAAAACCCCCCAGAAACACCCCAATACTCACCTCACAATGCTCCCACGTGGCCGGGTGACAGCGACGGACAAGCGCTGACAGCGAAGGACAAGCCAGCGCGTCCGCCGCTGCCTCCCGCACGTCCCTCTCACAGCGCGCGCGCCCGCGCCGGTCATTCACGGACGGCCACCCTAGTCGTGCGCGCGGGAGGCGGCGGCGCCCGCCGCCGAGGACGTAAGTTTTTGGGGGGTTTTCGGGGGGTCCCTCACCGCGGGACATCCCGATCTCGGATGTCCCGCGGTGAGGGAGGTGATCGGTCCGGGAATCTTATAGATTCCCGGGCCGATCACCCCAGGGTGACGGTCCACTTTAACAACAACAGCCTATAAAATGAAATAGGCTCATTTTTATATGTTTGGATTTTCCATAGGCTGTTTTTATATTGTAATTTCTAAAGTAAAATGTTTACCCCACTAGATAATTTGCACTTTCCCTTTCCTTTTATGAGCCTCAGATTTTGAGTTTTTAACGGAGAAAGATGTTTTTGTTTTTTGTTTTTTTTACTTCAATGTGTGCTAAACGATACAGACTCACATGTGTGCTAATTGAGACAAACTCAGATTTACTCTTCAAGCTCAGCCTTTCCAAAAATCTGAAATCATTTCGCATAACTAAAATAACTTCTCTACTTCTCAAAAGGTGCAGAAGTAGCTAAATTGATTTTTTAGGTTGTGCCTGGGCGACAATGAAGAAAACAATTCACAACCAATTTCGACCAAAGCCTTCTCAGATAGTATTACTAGTAATTCAGGCAGCTCATCTAGATAGGGATGGAGATGGAGATGGGCTCATACCCAGCAATTCCTGGAATCTTTCAAATTTATTCCTATTACTCAGCCACGTCTTTGCCCCCTTTTTCCTTTACCATCTACCTCTTCTTCTTCTACCTATATCTCTATCTCCATTTTAAACACCACAACTATTCCATGCATTGGGACGAGCATAAATATCTTGTGAAACTCTCCTAAAGTTGTGACTGAATCCCATTTTCTCAAGCAGACAGCACTAAAAATGTGGCATTTGCCTTCCCTGTCTGGAACAACACGTGTCCAAAATTGGCAATTTCTATGAATTGCTCTACAATGGAACAAAGCCATATATCTGACACTACAAAACTCGGCATCATGCAGTATAGGCATTCATTAGATTATATACAATATTACTTTTAGATTATAGTGTCTCTACAAACTTCCACTAACATGGAGTGACTTAGATGGTTTAATTTAATCTCTTACAGAAATTCATCATAAACTTGTCTATTATTAATATAATGTGAGGGACTTCAAACACCTTAACAAAGCAATGCTTTGGGACTAAGCATAAACATCTTGTAATATTGTCCTAATGTCATCATTGCATCTCATGTTCTCAGGCACATAGTGCAAACAGCCCCGAAATGTGTCCTTGGCCTTGACCACATTGAACAACCCATGTACAAAATTAGCAATTTTTATGAACTGCTCTGGGACTTTGCACAGAAAAAGCCATACATTTGACACAAAAAAACTGCCATTGTGTACTATGGGAATCTGATTTTATTTTTTTTATAAATATTTATATGGACATGTTGCCTCTTTGGGTTAACACATTTAATGTAATCTCTCAATTAAAATATACCCAGCAGCATATACATATTCAACTATTCTTTCCTGCAACATCTCGGAGGATCTAGAAATCCATTCAGCACATAAAACACACTAATATGTAAAACATTGAGCAGAGAAGACAGCCCCACCTAATCCCACATCTGGCTGACACACAATACAATGTTATGTTTATACTCTATAGCACAATATCACCAGACACAGCCAAATCATTCATCCAGACATGATAATAACCATCACATATAACCTAATAGTAACAGAAGTCATATCTACCTGGTATAGGGCAGTATGGGGATCCCCTCGCCGCTCTCCTGACCTGTCTGCTATTGCTGTGACTGAGCCGGCCTCACCTTATATTGTCTGTACAAACATTCTCTAACATGAGGCGGCTTTGGATTGGCTGAATGGAATGAATCTTTGTAAGTAAAGGTATGTTAATGTCGTCTTACTGGGGAGTTTCACTGGGCTTTGTTCATGACCCAAATGTTCTGTTTCTCACCCAGCAGGATGTCAGATTCATTAGTATTGCAGCAAGGAGACAAAGGGGAGGGAGGAGCCCTATTGGAAACACAATCGATGGGATTTGCATCATTAACATAGAAATTAAATGACACCATAATGGACACAATAGACTGAAACTGGGAAAGAAACAAGTTGCAGTCATTTCAAAAGTGTAACTGCTTCATGGTAAAACATTCTAAACTATGAAACACATAATTTATATCTGTTACATTTTGTCAAACTGTTAATATTTCCACAAATATTATTTATTTATTACTTTATAGTAATCACACATGATAAAGCTCAAGTGATAAAGTGCTGGGTGCTGTGTGTTTCTTTCCACCCCCTCACATCAAATAGAAGAAATTTTATACTGGCACAAAGACCATAGTATCAACCTCAATTCAAAAAGAATTGAAAAAAATTCTCATGGTAGTAAAAAAATCACTTTATTATAAAATGTCTGAGAAATCAATGGCGCTTTATACTACATTATAAAAGGGAGTTCTCTACTTTTCTTAGCAGGTAAAAACGTTCCATTGACTGTCATTGTTTCCCTAGTGGGCGAATCATGAACAGTGAATCCTTTTTTAGGTGGGCTTACTGGTAAATATAATTGTGCAAATTGTATTAATCTGACAAAATGTAATGGATACAAATACTGGGCCTTATTTATGATGTGCGCCATTTAGAATCTTTCTTGTGGTGTCAGTGCCAGTTACGGAGTGCCGGCATTTTTTTCTTATCTGGTGCTGCATTGTGGTCTACATTGGTGCTAGCAGTCGCTTTGCAGAACACTAACTTATTAGCTTTGATTGTTGCACCAGGTATTGGCCGGCCTATGTCAGCACCTGTTAGGCCCAGAAGCTGATTATCCCAGTGCCAGCAAGCATCACTTTGTACCTCCATTATTCCGGTACTCCCCAGTATATTTATGAATTTTTATCTCCTTGAAATCTTTGGCGCTGCATTTTTCCGCTGCTGTTCGGCATTTCATCATTACAGTTACAGGAAATCACTGCTGGGGACTAAGGGGACAACATTTGCATTGCGTTTAGATTTCATATTAGTTGTTGGTGTATAAATTACTCATTGTTAAGCAAAAGAAGCAATTGAAAAGTTTAAACCCGCCTACAAAAAATACATTTTGTGACATCTAGGTCCTGCATTTCCATTACTGACCAGACCCAATGCAAGTTCTGTACAAATGCATGTATGTAATATTAATTATTAGCATTAAACAAAACCCATTTCTGCCCATTGTGCTCTTTGGGATTTTGACTTCCATCGGCAGGTAACAACTGGTGCTGCTACAACCACAACACCCGGCACTGCTACCTTGCTGAGGCACGGAAAGGGGTCTCTGCTGTGTCTGATACATTACAAGTGGATAAGTATAAATAAAGGGTTGTGTGTTGTGTGTATCATCGTTGGACGCTGTGGTAAAAGCTGTAGCATCTTTTTGTTTGAGAATAGTGATTCTAGGCAGGCAGAGCCAATCTGTGTGTGTTCACCAGTGTCTGTGCGCTTGTCTGGCCTGGCTGACATCATTGTTGCTCTTGTATTTTGTGACTGATGCCCATATTGTGTAGGACACAGCATTTGTGGGCTGTGCGGCATCTCCCCTCTTAGAAAGCCACCTTTTACCATGGATTTGTGGTGAGCTGCATTGAGATGCACTTGTGTTTGTATGTGTGTTATTTTGATTGAGTGGTTGCGTGTTTGTGTGACAGATTGTGTGTGTTTGGTTGTATTGGTGAGTGTATTGGTAATGGAGAGGTGTGAGGAGGAAGCTTTTGGCCTGATGTTTGCTGTGTGGGTCCAATGCGCTGCCAGTGCTGAGGTATCACAGGAGGTTTTGGAAGCCAGGGTGGTGAGATTATAGGCACAGAGATGTTTTAGTACCCACCTGTCTGTGTTGGTTTTGAGTGATCACCAAATCCGCAGCAGGTTTTAGTTGAATTGTCCTTGTATGATCACATCCATCACAGAATTGACCCCACCACTGGCTGCAGCCAGGCTATACCTGGCATTGTGTGCCTCCTTGAATATCTTGGAGCGGGGCACTTTTCAGGCCACTGCTGTTCTCCGCAGTGGCATCAGCCAGGTGACCATGTGGTAAGTGACCTAAGCAGTGAGAGAAATAATGATAAAACATAAACAGGGGGATATGTGGCTAACATTCAAGCAGAACCTTAAGAGCTGAAGCAAGCCATGCCAATTATAAAAGCAAAATACAAGATTAAGGTCATCCCCAGCTCAAGCAAACTTTTTGAACATAGAACAAATTGAAATGACTACACACACAGGGAAATATGATGAAAGTTTCATATATTACACATATTAACACATAACACTTTTGTCTCCCTTACAGGTGCCATAAGAACAAGGAAAACACAATAGCTGTGTGAAATGTTGTGAAAGGAACTTTATTTTATTTTCAGAACTTTATTTTCACTTAAAATATATATATTGTTAATAAACACTAAAAAATAAAATGTGATTAAGCTTTTTGGTTAATGTGGGTGAAAAAGAACGCTGCTGCAGATTGGTTAGGAAAGAAGAACAGTATTGGTATGTTCAGGCGCTGCATTAATTCAAGGAGAGCGCTTCTACAGCACCCTCCACACATCACATTTTTCAATGCTGGACACGATACTACAGCATCACTTGTACAGCCCCAAAGTTAGGTTATAGCGCCAGACACCTGGTTGCAGCGCCCACTTGTGGACGCTCAAAGCACTGCTACATTGACACAGAGTCTTGATGCTAGTCCTAAATCAGCCTCTTAATCTGTGAGGATTAGTGCGTTATCATATAGCAGTTACATAGCATTGTTTGATATTATGATATACCCTGATCATTTTCTATCTTCCTAACTTTTTCCTTTATTGCTGCAATGTTTGCATTTGATATTGCTTCCATTTTTTCTTCATGAACGGCTGCCTGACCACAATGTCCAGAGGTGATATTGCTCAGGATACCTGCCTTCCTGTATCTTGCTTGTACAGCTGTTATCTCATATCAGTCATGTGATGTTACATTCCCCTCGATTCAAAGAGCAAAAGTTAATTGATTTCGTATCGAGAATCGTAAGTTTGGGTGGGTGTTTGTCATTTTTTCTTGTTTTTTTGCCCATTTCGTATTCGCACGATCGTTCGCGCATAGACGTATATGAACATACGCATTTCGTACGGGAATCGTATATTTTGCGTTAGTTCGTGTGTTTTTCCCGTCCAAATCGTATTATTTGCGTCAGATCCTATTTTTTACGTCCTTCACATGGGCTTGCGACCAATTCAGAGAGGTGATTGCTAATTGTTTTGAAGCCCATTAAAGAGCTGCTTTACGAAATGTTTGCCGGCAGCTATTTGGCCTCGGGAGTAGGATGGAGAGGAGCGAGTTTGTGGCACATCAAGGGCTTATGCTTTTTGGCATTGAGTTGATCCAGATGTCTGAGAGCAGATTGCCCCTGCGTCGTCGCATGAACATCGATAGCATGAATGATGTTGAGCTGTTCGAGCTGACCAGGCTTAATCGCGCTTCCCTCCATAAATTATATAGTGAGCTGCGGCCATGGTTAGCCCGCACCACAAGGAAGGGGCATGCAATTTCAGGTATGACCAAGATGCTTGGCTGCCTGCAATTTTTGGCGAACGGCTCGTTCCAGAGGCTGGGTGCCCTCTCCGTGGGGATGTCACAGCCTACGCTGAGCCGCGCACTATCTAAATTTTTGGAAGGCATGGCTGCCATAACTCCAAAATATATTTATTTTCCGGATGATATGGCAGCCAGAAACGCCATTAAGCTTGGTTTTTATAATGTGGCCGACATGCCCAACGTTATTGGTGCTATTGACTGCACACATGTGGCACTCGTACCTAGGGCTGCCGACGAGTATATATATAGGTATTGAGATTGGTTATTATGTTGGCCAACGTGTAATGTAACCTGTTTTCCTTTGCGGCAGCATATTTTTTTATCCCTCATTTGTGTAGCTGCTTTCTCTAGGCTTTTCATTAGTATTTCCCAATAGAGTGCAGACATGTTTTTTTTTTTTTTCATTTTTACAAATATCAATTACCCTTTTTGTATGTTTTTCCCTTAAGGAATCGAAAAATGGGACACTCCCTTAATGTCCAGGCCGTGGTTGGTCCGGACATGCGTTTTATGAGTGTCCTTGCCGGCTACCCAGGATCGTCCCACGACTCCTATATACTCAGGCGATCTGGGTTGTTTAGGAGATTTGAGGCAGGTGAATTTTCGGGTGCATGGCTGCTTGGTAAGTGTGTCCTATTTGTGTGCTATTAAATGTGGGATTAATCTTGTATTTGTTGATATTTTTGTATTTGAATTCTTTACATAAGCCAGAAACTGCCTTTTTGTTGGGTCATATATTATGAACTCCAAACCAAAATGCTTGCCTCGCTTTGTCCTTCAGAATGTTTTCCCTTTAGTTAGGATGTCTGTAAGTTCCATGTCCCTAAATATATTGGTTGGGAGTTTATACCCAAGTATCTGTGAGCTTTTGCTCCTTTTGTAGTATTGGTCTTTAAATGGCAAAGTGGACTTAAACTGCATACATTGTAGTTTTCATATAAATGTGGATAGCCCCTCAGCAGCATCCTAATTGTAACATGTCAGAAAACTAAAAATATATTTAAATTCCAACTACCCTTGGCCGTGCAGATGTTTGTTAATTAATTGGTATATTGAAGTGCCATTTTTAATTATGTACTACATTAGTGGCAATAGTTATTTTGCTAATGTGCCCTGGGTGTTTTTTTTTGCCCTTTACCTTACATCATTATGATATATGTAAAATTCTTTGTGTTTGTTGTGTTGCCTTTTTAATTTTTATTACATTTAATTGTCTGTTTAAGGTGATTCCGGGTACCCACTTCTACCCTGGCTCATGACGCCTGTGCTGCGGCCCCAGGATGCCTCTCAGGAAGCGTACAACCGTGCGCACCGCAAGACCAGGGCTGTTGTGGAGAGGGCCTTTGGGCTGTTGAAGACCCGTTTTCGTTGCTTGGACCATACTGGGGGCGCCCTGCAATATGATCCAAAAAAAGTGATCGACATAATCATGGCATGTGCTGTTTTGCACAATTTTGCTATACTCGAACGTGTCCCACGTTATGTGGATAGCCTGCCCTCTACAGCCCTAGAGGATGATGGAGAGAATTTTGTTGGGCCACCCAGTGAGTCTGCCCAATCAGTTAGAGCAAACTTGATATTGCAGCATTTTAGTTAATTTTATTTCGTGTATCAACATTCTGTGTGTCTGTGTTATCCTTTTTGTTAAATATGTTGTTTTGCCGTAATGTGGCATTACCTCAAATTAAAACATTTTTCCCTTAATTGTTGCCTAATGTATTTCATGTAGTTTCCTTAGCTTGATATTTGCATTGTTACACCTCTTAAAACAAAAATTATCTGGTTTAGCCCAAGCTGTTTAAAATGTGTTCCCACTAAAAACGCCACAAGTATTGTAAGTGAGAATATTTTTTTACTTAGGAAAGTTAAAATTAGTGTGCTTAACAGAAAACATTCCACATACATCTGTGGTTACAAATGGATGAGATAACAAAAAAAACATCGAGCACATCTACACCTGGAAGTGAGTGGCACAACCAAACAAGGACACCCAGTCCAAAGGCCAGCCTAGTCCAGTCATTAATATTGCCTGTGCCCAGGGATATTTGGGAATGGCCATAATGTCACACAAACATGTCTGCAAACAGGAGGAGCACAAACCAAATACATATTTAAAGCCATAAGTGGCCAGATACACTCCACATAGACCTATGGCATTGGCTAGTGGCCTTAATCATTACTCTAAGGAGCTATATGGGAGCAAATACAAAACACAACCTGCATGAGCAACACAAAATGGATTGTTTGAAACCTCAAAGGACAAGTAAATACAGTGGGGGTTAAGAGAAAAGATGTCCCACACAACCATGGCTTAATAGGGTGGCTGCCCATAATACCCAGGTGGAGGTCCAGGTGGAGGTCCATGTGAATGGGACCTAGCCTGGGCCATGGCAGCATTGTGAATTTGAAACTGCTCCACAATGTTTCTCTGCATATTGGTCATCTCAGCCATGGCTGACTGGATGCCATTACTTGCAGTTACCATGTTGCTGTTGAGGGTACGCAACTCCGCGAGGATGCCCTGTAAGCTGGTATTGATGGTGACCATGTCGGCATGCCTTTCCTCACACTCTGTAACGAGCTGTGCCTCATAAGAGTCCCTTTCTTGGGTCCATAATTGAAGCAGGGCACTCTGCCTCCCCTGGGAAATTGTGGGGCGGCGTAATGGAGTCCGCCGCACAATTACCCTGGCTCTTGGGCATGCCCTGCCACGTGGTGTCGTCCCCTCAACAGCAACAGGCATGCTTTGCAAATCCTCAGCAGCAGAGTGAACACTGGGAACTGTTGTGTCAGTCTCCCCATGTGCATGCACAATGGATGGAGATTCACTCTGCTGCTGAGGATTGGCCAGAGAAACATTATGGAGCAGTTCCAAATTGGGACCCAGGGGGAGGTCATCGGACGTGCCCTGCATGGAGACATCAGCTTCCTCCATTTCCTGGATCTCTTCCATGAGTGTGCGGGTCTGTAGGGACATATAAAAAAAAAGTGTAAGTTGGCGTCCAAATTTGGGATTCCCACAGTTTAACACATGCTTAAGCACTTGGTAGTATTTATGGTACTAAATTAACTTACCGGAAATCTCGGATCTGGGCTCCTATGCTGTACGGACCTGGTAGGCATAAGCAAACTGGGGGGTGAGTTTACCCTTGCTGAGGGATCATGCTGGGCTGAAGAAGAGAAAAACAAACAAGGTAAACACACACATAACCATTTTTTTAATAGGTAATCAAATAAACCTCTATTTGTAAGATTAAGCAACTCTACAGCAATGGGGACATTGGTTAAAAGACACGCAATTTTAGATAGCTGCAATGCCTCGAGAAAACTGCTAACTGACCTCAGTTCTAAGTCAGGAAGTGTACCCAGTCAGCATACAACTTGCAACGCAAATTTTTGGATTAAGACTACCATTCGCTAGGTCCGGGGTACTCAAACACTTCTTGTAAAGGTCCATTTAAAGGTATGTGGTGAGAGGTGAATGTCTGGCCATGGGGCTGACGCAGGGGGTGTCTAGTTAGAAATAAACACACTGGTGGAGGGGCTTGAGATTTCAAAGTGCAAACTAATAAAGGCTGCTTGCCCTTGCTGGGCTGGATGGGGCAGAGCTGAGGGGACAGGGATTGGATGGCTAAAGGGGGGAGTTCACGAATTGATGGTGATGGGATGGATGGAGCAAATCTGTTACAAATGTATGGGGCTTATGTGGGGGGGGGGGACATGGGGGGACTGTGGCAGATGGGGCAGAGCTGGGGCAGCGGGACACGATTGTACCAAGAGAAAGATGTACCAAGTTACTGTGTACCTTGCAATGCCACTTCCTGTGCAGTACTTCATATTGCAATGCTATGTTTCAGGGAGCCATGACATTGGGCAGGAGAACAACCACTACATCGCCGATCAAGGGGGCAGCTCTGAGCACGTCAACACAGAAGTAACTGAGTGCAGGGCTGTCTGGCCAGGGGTCCTGGAATCTGGTGCCAAGGTCCGCATTGGGACCCCGGGCCGCCAGTTGAGTCTCGCTGCTCTAGGTCAGATATGTTTGGGGGTGGGTAAATAAATTGTTAACTCAAACACAACTCACACAACAAATAGCCAACCCATCCATAATGATGTGTGTTTTGTGATTGATTCCAAATATATCACTTTTCATGATAAACTTCATTACTTGACCAATAAAATTGGAAATTGGATCTTTGCCATAATGGATGTGGTCCTAAATGTGTGATTCACAGGGACCAAAAGAGGACACAAACAGGCACAGTAGTGCGAGGCCAAGCAAGGCAAACCATAGGGCCATCCCGTCATCTTGTTACTAGTGAACTTTAGATTATTTAGCAAACAGGCAAACATGCAGATTTAAGAGTACTCACCGTGGGTACGGGTCGGTGAGTCTGTGTCCCTTAGACCAGCATGTCCACCGACCGCGACCGGATGGAGAAGTCCCAGCACAATCTCCTCAGCAGGGGTAAACTCCAGTTTGGTAGGAAAGCCACCTCCAGTTTTCATGCTGAAAAGAGAAAATCGTTTGGTACTCAGAAAATGTGCATACAGTACATCCTAATCCTTATATTTGGAGACATCATTTATTTACCTGTAATTATGCCTTTTAATTTCTTTTTGCCGTACAGCATATTTCAGATCCGAGATTTTCTTCTGAATTTGGGACACATCTTTCCTCTCTTCCCCCGCTGCATTTACTTGTCGTAGGATGGTTTCAAACAATTCCATCTTGCGCTGCTTTGTGGTGTGTTTTGATTTGCTCCCATAGAGCTCGTCATAGTATAATGTAAGGCCACTAGCCAATGCCATATTTTGGTCATGGGAGAATCTCCCACTCAACTGGCCGCGGCGCAATGTGCGGCCAGATGGTTGGCTTGGCTGCTCCTCCATGTGTGCAGACACATGTGGTGACATTATGGCCTGGGGCTGGGTAGGGGAATGGACGGATTGTTGGCTTCCCAATGACTGGACTGGACTGGCCAAGGGACTGGGTGTTCTTGCGTGGCTGGCCACCGAACTTCCAGGTGTAGATGTGGTCATGGTGGACATTCTGGGCCCTCTTGGGGGGCTATGTTCCCGGCTGGTGCCAGGTCGGGGGCTCTGTTCCCGGCTGGTGCCAGGTCGGGGGCTCTGTTCCCGGCTGGTGGCAGGTCGTGGGCTTCTGGCCCTGCTGCGGGGCCTGTAAGGGCTTCTGGCCCTGCTGCGGGCCCTTGCTGGGGTTCGGGCCCTGCTGCGGGGCCTGTAGGGGCTTCTGGCCCTGCTGCGGGGACTGTAGGGGCTTCTGGCCCTGCTGCGGGGCCTGTAGGGGCTTCTGGCCCTGCTGCGGGCCCTTGCTGGGGTTCTTGGCCTCCGGCCTCGCCTTTCTGGGCTTCTGGCCCTGGATGGGCTTCTGGCCCTGGATGTTCTTCTGGCCCTGGATGGGGTTCGGGCCCTGTATGGGCTTCTGGCCCTGGATGGGGGTTCAGGCCCTGGATGGGCTTCTGGCCCTGGATGGGGTTCGGGCCCTGGATGTTCTTCTGGGCCTGGATGGGGTTCGAGCCCTGTATGGGCTTCTGGCCCTGGATGGGGTTCGGGCCCTGGATGGGCTTCTGGCCCTGGATGGGGTTCGGGCCCTGGATGTTCTTCTGGGCCTGGATGGGGTTCGGGCCCTGGATGTTCTTCTGGGCCTGGATGGGGTTCGGGCCCTGTATGGGCTTCTGGCCCTGGATGGGGTTCGGGCCCTGGATGGGCTTCTGGCCCTGGATGGGGTTCGGGCCCTGGCTGGGCTTCTGGCCCTGGATGGGGTTCGGGCCCTGCTGCGGGGCCTGGGTTGCCGAACTGCCCTACTTGAACCCATGGGCGGTGTGGGCTCCCTTGGGCGGCCTCTTCTGGGGGAAGAGGTGGTGGGTGCTGCTGTTGCCTGTTTTTTTGCGGCAGGGGCACGTGCCTTGGGGCCCCTTTTTTGGCTTCCAGAGGGTCCAGTGTCCCTTGGTGGGGCAGAGGTAGTAGTCTGGGATCGCAGCTTTTTCCTACCTTGCTGGGACCTGGTGGTTGGGCCCTCCGAGGTCTGGCTTTGCTGGGCTCGTTTGGAGATTGCCTTTTTAGGTGCCATCTTCCACAAATGCTCAAAGAGAATGAGCTTTGGGTGCAGGGACCTTTAAATAATGAGCCCAGCGTGTGACGCCTATGCGCACGACTACGCGCTCGTACGGACGTACGTTCGAGCGGAACCAGGAAACCGCTGGGGTTTCACTTATCTGCTGCCTTGAAGAAGCATAAAGATGGCGCCCACTATCTTCACCCGTCAACAGGAAGAGATCCTCATGCTGGTAAGTGCCTGCCTCTGCATTTTAATGTAATAGTCAATGATGGCCTAAATGTAAATGATGCGTTTGGAACTAGTTTGGGGTCTCTTAATGTTTAATAACTGGCTCCTCACACTTCATCCTCAAGGGCCGAGCCTGGCCACGTTTTCACCTGTCTATGCTGATGTCCTAATTAGGGAAATTGCTCAGGCTTAGCAACAGTTAATTAACCTGTGGAGTAGCGGGGCTAGCTGTCAAACCTGGCGTGTCTCGGACCTTGATGCGGATGTTTGAGGAACACTGTTTTCCTAAGCCATAAAAACACAACGGGAAGCCACACACGTGGTCCAAAAGCCTAAGCATAAGCCTACATCTTGGATGTTTAAACCATCCTAACATGCCATAGATGCAGGTGGCCTGATTTTTGATGTTGGCTATTATCTGTATGTACATGGTGTGTGATACATATAACATAAGACCAGACTCTCATTCACAGTCAACGTCCGCTTTAAGGCACTCCCCAAAAATGGCTGCCACTCTAAATGTGTGTGTTAATGACATGAAATTCTCAACTTGTGATGCAACACATATGGGTGTGTGTGTAAAAGTAAAAGCTCTGTGTCCATTATGTTTTTCAGATCATGCTTCAGCGCCGGTATGACTTCGCGCCCAATGTGTGCGAAAAAAGGGACATCGCCCGGGAGATCATCGCGGAAATCCACCGTGTGACTAGCACCACCTTCACTCACACCCAGATAATGCAGCATTGGTCGGACCTGAAACGTCTGCACATGCCCCGGGTGCGGAGGTTTTTTGGGATCCATTTCCCAAGTAAGTACAAAGCAATTGCATGGTATATGTTCCAAATGTATAAGTTATGCCTTTATTTATAATGACTTTTCTTTGGTAGTGTTGGAAATGGATTTCAGAATTCGCCGCACCCGGAGGTGTACAGGCCGACCAGTGCTGCATGAGTCTGCATCTGTGAGTGAAGGTGGTGGATCTCCCGGGCGACGGACCTACCCCTCCTCTGTGGCCTCCTCAGACCAGCCCCTGGACCTTACCACAGAGGAGGGACCCAACCGCGTGGGCGTGGAGTCATACCTGGCCAGGCATGGGGAAGGCTCTGGTATGTCACTCTTCATGTATAGGCACAAAGATATACATGGCAGGCCAAAAACTAAGTTATCCTTTATTATGTATTTGTAGAAGCTTCTGGTGCGGGTGAGATAGTGGAGGAGGAGGCAGCAGAGATGCTGGAAGTTGATCCTGGCGAAGGTGAGTGATGTCAGCCAGACTGGGAGCCAGATATGTTGGGAATAGTGACTCTATACAAGTACTAACCAAATGTCACATGTTTCTCCAGGGACTTCTTCACGGCATAGCCAGGACCAAGGGCAGCCTGTTGGCCCCAACCAGCCATCTGTCGGCCACCAACTCCGTAAGTCTCCATGCCATTATTCATATTAATGTTTGGTTAGCTAATAACACACACATAACTAAAGGCGTAGCCAATGTGTAGTTCACACTTTCATGTGGGCACTTCGTTAGTTTAAAGAGGACCCTAACTTGTATTAAGAACATAATAATTAGCCAACACACTGTACCTACAGATTTGAAACATGGAAAAACAGCCTTCAGCCATCTAATGCATGTTAGGAGCCTGTAAACATCCAATATTGCGGAATATGGAATGCGCAATATTTACAGGCAGCATGGGATACAGATTGAAAAAAGGAAGGTGCTGCAATGCATTGTGGGAGTGATGACCTTTCCCTCAACCCAGCTATGCTCTGGCTTCCCAACGCACCACTGTAAGCTACTCCCCTGTACTTTAGCCAACTCTCCACTCCTCATTAAGTGTTATGCTTCAGAGTCCAGATGGCGGCGCTGTAATCAAAAAACCTCCAAAATGTACTTTGATCTGGTGCAGAATCATTTGGGAATAGTTATTGCTTTTCATTAAATAATGTTGAAGGTCCGGTTTAAGGAGTTTAAAGACTTACCTGTGGGAAATGCATTAACTTTATCCCTTGGAAGAATGACATATGTCATGCATTTACATGTATTTGATTAACCCCAAATCTATTTCCAGCATACAAACCGGTCTGGGACTCCTATTTATGTTTAATTCTCTATTGGTTACAGGGATGATCCCCAAAACATTGTCGGGCAAAAAAAAAAGAATCAAGGAGTTGGTGGCCGAGCTGCTGGCCATACAGGCGACGTTGGGGCCAACAGATGAAGAAGAGGAGGAGGATTAGTGCCCTTGGTCCTGGCTACTTTGGTTAAATGTTTTTAAAATGTTTTTATGCTTTAAAATTTTATAGTTTTTTAAAAACCAAAACAAAAACTAAAACATTACCCTATGTTTTAAACCAAAAAAAAAAAAATTAATATGTTTGTCCAAAAAAAAAAAAAAAAACTTTTATAATGTTTTAAAACAAACCAAAAAAAAAAAAATTACTATGTTTTAACAAAAAAAAGAAACAAACAAACAAAATATTTTAAATAAATTATATTTTAAGCCTTCATAAATGTGTCTTTTCTAATATGCGCACAAAAAAACAATTACACAAACAAGAAAAAACACGCTTATAAACATATAGACATATGTACATTATGTGGTTTGGGTAAGTTTTAGGGTCGTCAACATGAAGAAGGATGCAAGCGCTAAGGGGTTTAGGTAAGTTTTAGGGACCGAGAAATGAAGAAGGATGCAAGCGCTAAGGGGTTTAGGTAAGTTTTAGGGACCGATAAATGAAGAAGGATGCAAGCGCTAAGGGGTTTAGGTAAGTTTTAGGGACCGAGAAATGAAGAAGGATGCAAGCGCTAAGGGGTTTAGGTAAGTTTTAGGGACCGATAAATGAAGAAGGATGCAAGCGCTAAGGGGTTTAGGTAAGTTTTAGGGACCGAGAAATGAAGAAGGATGCAAGCGCTAAGGGGTTTAGGTAAGTTTTAGGGTCGTCAACATGAAGAAGGATGCAAGCGCTAAGGGGTTTAGGTAAGTTTTAGGGACCGAGAAATGAAGTTGGATGCAAGCGCTAAGGGGTTTAGGTAAGTTTTAGGGACCGAAAAATGAAGAAGGATGCAAGCGCTAAGGGGTTTAGGTAAGTTTTAGGGACCGAGAAATGAAGTTGGATGCAAGCGCTAAGGGGTTTGGATGGGGTGCGGGATGAGGGTGCGCATGCGCAAGATCTTATATACATACGAACGCACGAATCTAAGAGGCCAAAAACCAATGAAAACCAGAGGCAAACGCAAGTAATTGGAAGAGGTGGACGATGGAAGCAGCAGAAAAAACAGGCTGCCGCCGCAACAGGTGAGCACATGAACGTGATTTTTACGATTGCCAACTGACTGAGGCAAGTTCGGGAGATATCATACGAACGGACGTATATTTTAGGATAGAAACGTATTTGCTTATTGAATCACTCGCAAGTTCATACGAACACACGAGCGGACGTGAAAAATAGGATGATCGTGAGCCAAATCCAAGCTGTTACATGTTTCTTTGAATCAACCCAAATAGGAGAGAGTCTGACCCCTTTGAGTTACAGAATCAGAAACCAGAACCGTGAATCAAAGCCAAATCCAGCTCAGTTTGTCCCATCTCCATAACTATACCAACCTTATCTATGTATATATAGTATATAAGTAGCCACATAGTGAATGTGATTATTGTCACTATGGATATACAGAATTTATTCAGTGAACTGTGGGGATTAGTGGGTCATCATATAGCAGTTACCTGGTGCTGTTTGATACTATGATATACCCTGATCATTGTCTATCTTCCTAACTTTTTCCTTGAATGTAGCAATTTTTGCATTTGCTTTTGCTTCCATTTTCTGGCTTTATGAACAGAAGACTAACCACAATGTCCAGAGGTGATATTGCTCAGGATACCTGCCTTCCTGTATCTTGCTTGTACAGCTGTTATCTCATATCAGTCATGTGATGTTACATTGTCTTATCTTATGAAGCAAAGACTTTGATCATTACAATATAACTGTCCTAGAAGAGACTTTGCAAACTATGGACTCAATTCAATAACTTCCCACCCAGTCACATCAAATAGAAGGAATTATATAATGACACGCAGATGAAATCTCAGCCTTGATTTAATAAGAATTGTAAAAAAATCTCATGTTAGTAAAAATTCACTTTATGAGCAAATTGCCTGACAATGTCACTGTTAGTGAATCACCCGCTAGGGAAACAATGACAGTCAATGGCATTTTTTTACCTGCTAAGAAAAGTAGAGAACGCTTTACTCCACTTTGCAAATTAGTAAAAAGTGCCATTAACTTATCTGCCTTTTTTTAATAAAGTGATTTTTTACTACCATGAGAATTGTTTCTATTCTTATTGAATCGAGGTTGATATTTTGGCCTGTGTAAAATTTCTTCTATTTGATATGAGGGGGTGGGAAGAAACTCCATTTAACCCTAGCACCCAGCACTATATCACTTGAGCTTTTTTAGGTCTCATCACTATTAAGTAATAATTAAATAATAATTGTGAAAATATTAACAACTCGACAAAATTTAACAGATGAAAATTGTGTGCGTCCTAGTTTAGGATCTTTTACTATAAAGCTGTTACACTTTTGCAATCAATGACTGCAACTTATTTATTTCCCAGTTTCAGTCTATTGTGTATTGTGTTCATTATGGTGTCATGTAATTTCTTTGTTAATGATGAGAGTCTCGTCTATTGTGTTTCAAATAAAGATTCTCCCTCCCTTTTGTCTCCTTGCTGCAATGCTAATGAATCTGTCATACTGCTGGGTGAGAAACAAAGCCCAGTGAAACTCCCCAGTAACACGACATTAACATACCTTTACTTATTTAGATTCATTCCATTCAGCCAATCCAAAGCCGCCTCATGTTAGAGAATGTTTGTACAGACAATATAAGGTGAGGCCGGCTCAGTCACAGCAATAGCAGACGGGTCAGGAGAGCGGCGAGGGGATCCCCATACTGCCCTATACCAGGTAGATATGACTTCTGTTACTATTAGGTTATATGTGATGGTTATTATCATGTCTGGGTAAGTGATTTGGCTGTGTCTGGTGATATTGTGCTTCATAGTATAAACATAGCATGTTATTGTGTGTCATAAAGATGTGGGATTATTTGGGGCTGACCATATTATCTATACAATCTTTTATATATTAGTGTATTTTATGTGCTGAATTGATTTTATATAATTCCAAGAGGAGATTTGTCACAATTTGTGATATATTGAAGGAAAGAATAGATGGAATTAATAAGCTGCTGGGTAACTATTTAGTCATTACTGTACATTAGTTAATTTAAATATGTCTATGCACATGTGAATATTTATAAATGATAATATAAAGTATGACATGGCCAGTCAATAATACCCATCAGATATCTATAGTACTAAGGAATGTCTATACTGCATGAAAAGTACTAAGAGAAGTATTGTATTATCCATCTGATGATTGATGCAGTAGGAGTAAGTGGTGATGACACCAACCCTGATGGGTAGCCACTAAAATTTCCAGATAAAACACATGTTACACGTTAGAGGGAACAGTAAATAGGTGTATTGTATATAAAAGGAATCTCTGTTGATCGGCACATTTATTACTCAGCGCAGTCCACAGTCTCTTACTGAAGGATAAACATATTTTACATAGAGATATAATATAGTTTCATATCTCAATAAGAATGTGTGTTTTTTTACAGAAAAAATGGGGGTATGGACCTTATTATTACTAATTATTTGATACGCCATCCCTAGCTCTGAGTGTGTTTTTTACTTTAACACGCAAAAAATGCAATAAAAATATTGTTTTTTATGTTTTCATAACAAATCGCCAGAACTTGCAGTGGGGCATTTCTACAGGTGAAGTGTCTAATTTTTCAAGATGAGGATAGTTATTTTTTGAAAGTCAATATGAGGAATGTTCAAGAAGAATTCACAATTTTTCCAACAAACTCACAAACCTGTATTTTCCGAACAAATACCCCTTCCCTTACCTGTAAAAATCCCCCATCACATGTACAGGTGACGTTTGGGGAAAAACTGTAACAAATATCTTTTGCACTTGTTAGTGTGTTAAAGTAGATAAGCTCTCTGAGATGGAAGTTTTAGTAAAGTTAAGCTTGGTTCACCAAATAATTAGAATGACCCCCAGTGCTGAGTAGATGTATTTTCATTTGTTTGGTTTAATAATAATTGTAGGGACAATCAGGACAAATTATATATGTTATTCCTGATTTCTCCAGCTCATTCTATTCCCATAGCAAATGTCCCTTCTCAACAAGCTGGATTCATAGGTAGCGAGGGCAGTTGTAATTCTCAACCCAGTCCTGCTCTCAGAAAGTTGTGCAGGCCTTACACCCACGGGGGGCAAATCCATGTTGCATCTCACACCCCTGGCCTGAAATAAAGCCACAGTGTCCCAGCCATGAGTGACCCCCTGCAGGGAGCTGCCTTCCATCACATGCATGAAAGGAAAATCTCTTCAAGCAGCCGGTGCCAACACAGAACCATGAATAACTGGGTCACAGATCCCCCAGCCCCAAGCCAAATACAGAATCAGAAGAATCAGAACCGTGAATTAAAGCCAAATCCATCTCAGTTTGTCCCATCCCCATAACTATCCTTGAACCATCCTGAAACTATATTCTTGGACACACCAGAAGTGCAGCAATAGTTTAACACCAAGAGGATGATACTCCTCCCAGGGGGGCGCTGGGAATGTCCATTGTTGCAGGTTTGTAATTACTCAACTGTAACTATACTCTCAGACCTGTAAATGTAATTGTTCCAAAATATATCATACTGGTAACTAGTGTGCATTTGTGGCCTAGAGCCTAGAGTTAAGGATGTTTGTTATTGGGGGTAGAGGGGGAGGGGTAGGGGGGGTGGGAATGGGTGGTCTGGAATTGGAAGGGTATGTCTAGGAAATAGGTATTTGTACTGTCGGGTGACAGGCGCTCCGGACTAATCGTCAGGGAGACTATGAGAGCAAATGCGGTTGGTTCTCCCCTTAGGGAGGGAACCAGGGCGCGCCTGTTTGTTTCACCCTGTGTTACAGTGAGCTTACTAATATATAAATGCATACAGTTTGTGCTATTTATGTATGCAATACATTCACAGATATTTACACATTTTTTTCACATTTTTACAATAAGTGCTTTTAGCTTGCATTCAGTCTTTAGACTGGCATTCAGCTAATAGTCCATTAATTTGTTTAGTAAGTCTTATGAGAAGGAAAAGGGGGGGGCGCTATGTGGGTTGGCTTGTGCCCGCTATTCCTTTCTAAGGTGATAGCTGTGTGCTTTTTTTGGAGTTGCCTCCTAGGTAAAATAGAAGGAGGAACTTTTAGTTATGTGGTATCGGTTTGGAGTGAGATTGGGTCGTTTGCACCCCTTTATGTAAGCGCTGTTGAGTATAGACGTTACCTTAAAACGTTTGTATATTGTGGGTCCAGATGCGCCAACCGTACTGCCGGGTGTCATCGGTGGCTGACTCCGGGGTGCTGGCTGGCGTATGTAGCTAGGAGACCTCGGCGCTCACAGTGTGCTTGCTGCTGTGCTGCGGTCTTAGGCTGGGCGGTGCGAGGCTCCTTTCGCGCCACTTAGAGTTGAAGTGCGGGCGCTTGGTGGGAGCTGCGTAGTGGGTGGGCGGGGCGATGACGTCGCCCGTGTTCTCTGTCCTTCAGCCGGAAGTGCTTGTAGAAGCACTTCCCTTTTGTGCAGCCCCTTGTCTGGGCCCGTGATTAAGGCGTAGTCCGCATTGGCGTCCGCCATTTTGGCTTAGTCTGATTTAGTGTATGCGCTTACTAGGGGTGTCCGGTGTCTCCCATGGTGGGCAACGCCATCTTTGGTGTGTCAGCTTACCTGTGGAATAGCCGGCTTATGCCTCACAGTTATATCTTTTATCTTATTTATAAATATACATTTATATTCTCATTAAATTGAGTTTATAGCCATTTGTGTCGTTTATCTGTGTACTTATACTCGCTCAGTAACTAATGTTCTGTTTATAATGAGGAATGTGCTTGTTCCTCAGATTGTATATTAGGGTCACTTGGGGACTCTTTTTACGTGTTATATGGTTGATTATTGGGTATATATGGTGTGTTGGATCAATTTGCAAGTGGTTGCCTGGGGAGGGTTCGTTCAGCGGTGCTATGCCTACATGAGTTAGGGGTTGTTGCTCAGGGTGTTCCTAGGCTAGTGTCATAGGAAAGGTGAGAAACTATTGTACTCATTGAGTCCTGGTGGTCTTGTTACTGCCATCCATTAGCTATCCACCTTGTCTCTCTCTGTAGTGTTATTTTTTCTATGTCTCCTCCTCTAGGGCTATCGTGTATCCTGGGTGCTATAGAAGGAAATGTCTACCTATAGGGGTAGTGGTTGTACCGTTTTTTTGTCTCTCACGTGCTCATATATTCTTGTCTTGAATTTCCTATTAGTCTTGCCCACGTAAAAACAGGGGCATGTGCATGTCAATAAATAGATGGTATGGACGGTATTGCAGTTCACAAAGTGTTTGAGAGTCTGTGTCTGTCCGTTTGGTACTTGGATTTCCTTGCCTTGTGTGATGTACCTGCAGGTACTGCAGCCTCCACATTTGTAAAGCCCCTGGGTTTTGCAGCAGATTTTCTCCGCTGTCCTGTTGTAGTGACTGTGTACTAATGTGTCCTTGATTGATTTGGATCTTCTAAAGGTTAAAGTGGGTGTCGGAGGGATCAGTGGTGATAGGTCGGGATCGTGGGTGAGTATGGACCAATGTTTCTGGATGATCCTCCTGATGTCTTGGTGCCGTTGAGTATAGGTTAGTATGAATGGTAATTTGGGATGTTTGTCTTTGGTGTTAGTGTGTCTTCTACCGAAGAGTAATGTTTGTCTCTCCTTCTCCTTGGCTTTATGGTAGGCTAATTTAAGGATTCTCTTCGAGTATCCCCTATCCCTCAGTCTGTCCCTAATCCCATCAGCTGCTTTTTGAAAGGCGGGCAGAGTTGTGCTGTTCCGCCTGGCTTATAGGTACTCGCCATAAGGAATACTCTTTTTCAGGGCGGTTGGATGTGCACTGCTGGCCCTTAGGATGTTATTTGCTGCTGTTGGTTTGCGGTAAAAATTGGTTTGTATACTGCCATATGTATTCCGATGGATGATTATGTCTAGGAAGGGCACTTGTTCCTTGTGATAATCCAGTGTAAATTTTAGATTAAGATCATTCCTGTTGAGTGTATTAACAAAGGTCTTTAATTGTGTTTCCGTACCTTCCCAGACTATCAGGATGTCATCTATGTACCGCAACCTTACTAGGATGTTATCCTGATAGTCTGAGAGGTCTTCCTGTTGCCATAGATTATGTTCCCACCAGCCCAGGTACAGGTTTGCATAGGTGGGCACACAAGTCGTGCCCATAGTTGTTCCTTGGGTTTGGAGGTTTTGATCGAACAAAAATATGTTGTGAGTTAAAATAAAGTGTAGGAGTGTGATAATGAATTTGCTATGTTCGTATTTGCTGATGGGTAACTGGTCCAGGAAGGATTTGACAGCTTTAAGTCCTTGTGTGTGGGGAATGCTGGAATATAGTGCTTCGATGTCTAATGTGACCAGTAAAGAGTTGTCAGGGATGGTTAGGTCATGTAGGGTTTGTAGTTAGTGGGGGGTGTCCTTGACATATGACGGTAGGGCTTGAACGAAGGGTTGTAGGTGGGCATCTACGTAGATACTGGCTCTACTGGCGAGTGAGTCTATGCCCGAGACTATTGGTCGTCCCGGTGGGTCTGTTAGTAATTTGTGGACTTTTGGTAATGTATAGAATGTCTGTATGGTGGGCTTGGGTATGATGAGAAAATCAGCTGTTTGTTTGTCTAGAATTTTATGGTGTAGTGCTTCACTAATAGAGTTAAGGATCCCAGTCCTGACTGAGGGAACATGACTGAAGTGCTCTTGAGCAAGGCCCCTAACCCTGCAACTGCTCCCCTGGCATTATTTAGGGCAGCCCACTTCTCCGGGCATGGGTTAAATGCGAAGGACAAATTCCTATGTGTGCGCAAGCATGCAATGGACATCTATGCATTAAACATTAAACCGGACCTTCAGCGTGATTCAATGAAAAGCCCAAACTCTTAAAAAACGGTTCCCCAGCATCTAAAATTAATATATTTTAAGTTTTTAGTCACTAACTTATTATTCTTTCCCCCACTGGGCTGCAACTCTGTTCAGGAATTTAGGATACGGGCGCCGCCATCTTGACTCAGAAGCATCACACTTACTGAGGAGAGGAGAGTGGGATAAGGTACAGGGAGCGGGTTATAGCTGTGCTTTGCTCAGACAGAGCAGAGCTGGGGTCAGGTAAAGGTCTGCAGTCCCAGAATGCAGAGCAGCACAGTCAGGAGGCACTTCCTGTTTGCAGGCTGCCTGATAAGATGGCGGCTTCCATAAGCCGCCATCTTGGATGTTTAAAGGCTCATAATATGCAGTAGATGCAGGTAGGATGATTTTTAATGTGGACAATCTGTATGTACAGGGTGTGGGAAACATATAAGATAGGCTCTAATTCAGAGTGAAGGTCCGCTTTAAGCTTATCGCATTACAATATATATTTAACTTAAGCTGACTTTTTCCATAATTAAAATACCTAAAACTAAAATGAGAAGCTATCTCATGCTCTGATAGTGGCATATGCATTACTTCTCATTCAAAACATTGTAGACTCCAAAAAAGTCACACTGAAATACTGCTTGTGTAATTTACATGACTTTCTGTATTTTTTCTTACAGGTTGAACATTTATCAGGAAGCTGGAATCCATTTCACAGATAAACTGATCTCCATCAGCCCACGATGAGCCCTAAACCAGGAAAACCATATCAGTGCTCTGAGTGTGGAAAATGGTTCCATTATAAATCAGAGCTCACACGTCACCAGAGGAGTCACACTGGAGAGAAGCCATTCAAATGCTCTGAATGTGACAAATGCTTTACTGCTCGTTCAGCACTTCGTAGACATCAGAGGATCCACACTGGAGAGAAGCCACATCAGTGCTCCGAGTGTGGAAAATTGTATCATTCAAAGTCAGAGCTGAAAAGTCATCAGAGGACTCACACTGGAGAGAAGCCATTTTCATGCCCTGAGTGTGACAAGTGCTTTACACAACATACAAACCTGCTTACACATCAGAGGACTCACACTGGAGAGAAGCCATTTTCATGTTCAGAGTGTGATAAGTGCTTTATTCATCGTGCAAACCTGCTAATACATCAGAGGACTCACACTGGAGAGAAGCCATATTCCTGTCCTGAGTGTGACAAGTGCTTTACACACCATTCAAACCTGCTTAAACATCTGAGGATTCACACTGGGGAGAAGCCATTTTAATGTCCTGAAGTGCTTTATAAAGCATTCAAACCTGCTTAAACATCAGAGGACTCACACTGGAGAGTAACCATTTAAAAGTCTGGAAGGTGACAATTGTTTTAGTCGATGTGTGAATTTCCAGCATCACGCCATGATCCATAATTATAAGGCACACACTGGAGAGAAACAAAGGAGGGGTGGCAGCCGCTCAGACCATTTAGTAACTAACCTGGGAGGTGCACGTTAGCAGGGCAATTAGGATACAAAAGTCT
Source organism: Gastrophryne carolinensis (assembly GCA_027917425.1). Taxonomy (NCBI): domain Eukaryota; kingdom Metazoa; phylum Chordata; class Amphibia; order Anura; family Microhylidae; genus Gastrophryne; species Gastrophryne carolinensis. Next base: position 6,692,104 of record CM051236.1, on the reverse strand, counting down.
AAAAGGAGCCACAGCACTCAACCCTGTTAGCTTGCAGACCAGCCTACAATCTGTCTCTAAACTTGGTTAAAAACAGAGGGCTCGGTCACACACATCTGCAGAAGTATGCTTAAGCTGCACCACCAAGGTGCCTCTGTGGGGTGCAGTCCTAACTCTAATCTCTGAGAGCCCATTTGGGACATACAGTGCAATAGATAAATTGGGAGCAGGCTTACCTGAGGTTGCCCTAAACCTCAAGTGCAAGCCATGGGGTGGAAGGGTCAAAGACCTTGCAATACAGCCTAGACCCCACACTCCATGTGCTTGCACAAATTCAAAAGAAACAAAGGGGGGTGGCAGCCGCTCAGACCATTTTTATATTGAATTTGTGCAAGCACAATTATTGCAATTGTCTGGACTGTCCCTTTAAAGAATTTTTACCAAAAATCTATTGGCTTTTCTTTTTTTATCACAATTTTTTATTTAGGAAGAAGAGTTTCACAGGCAAATGCAGCAAAATGGTACAAAATTCATATGGTATATTGGCTTTGTTATTGTGAATTGTAAATACAAACATATATGTTCATGCCATATTATACAGAGTTACTCTATTTTGTCCATTTTAATGCTCTAACAGTTCAAATATAATTTAACCTAAATAAAACATCTGACTCTATTCGCCTCTTTCATTTTTTCTGGTATTGAAGATGTAACGATATAACAAGCATTGACATTAGAGAAGAAAAGTAAAGAGTAGAGCTACAGAAGATATAGAGTAAAGCAAAAAGGGAAGGTGGTGGCTCCTCCATATGATGAATCAGTCAGACACAAATTCATCTTAGAGAAACAGGCCTGCCACCCCTTGGACATCCACACTTATCTACACTTATGGGGATTGCATAAAAGGCTGGATTAAGTGTGGCGGAGGCCCTTGGTCACAAAATCTGGTGGAGACCCCAGAAACAGTATTTTTTCCAGCCAAGTAACTGATTGGTGGTTGTCTGGCACCCGCCCACTTACTGGAACGTCAGATCGAGTCCCTTGTGCCACCCTTTTTTAAGGTGCAGGCTGCACGGGAACTCCTGCTTTGCCATTCTGGGCCGGGGTAGTGTAGACGCCAATCTGGTCCAGTAGATAACAGTTCCATGCATTGAGCTGCTAGCAGCTGTGCTTGGTGGCAGATCTCCCTGGTATGGTGACGGGGTGGGAATAACCCCCTTTTCCTGCTCCTGTCTGTCATCTTCTACCTGAATGAACAGGCCTCAGTGTATACTGTTTCCGTTGCAGCTCCTCAGCTATATGCAGTGGGTAACTGGGGCAAAAAATAAGCCCTGGATTTTACCAGCCCCTGACTGGCCGCCCTGCTGAGCCCCCCCCTCCAACCATGAGGCCAGGGTTAACGCATGGGGGATGGGATTCCATTGCTTGTGGGTACAGTGGGGCCTGGTAAAGGGGGCTGAGAGGGAAACTAATGGGGCGGAGATTGAATGTGGGTGTTAAAAGCTGCAGCCTAACAGGTCCCAAAGTAGTGCGGCACACTGGGCATTGTCCCGGATCTCCGTATGGTCAGCCCACCCCTGGTTATATGTCTTTTAATTTTGGAAGCTATCTGATGACCCTCTATCTGTTTTTCCCAACCCTGTCCTCGTGAGCCTCCAACAGGCCAGGTTTTGTGGATCTCCACACAGATTCACCGGAGGAGTAATCTATGCAACAGCAGAGCTATAGAGCCCAATATGTGGAGATCTACAAAACATGAGCTACTGGTGGCTCACGAGGACAGGACTATCCTGAAGTCTCTACTTTAAGGGTCTTATTCGAAATGTCTGTCAGTTTACCAGACATTATCTAACCATCATCTTTATTTCTCTTCTCACCACACAGGTATGATTAATCTGACGACTGGCTACTTAATCTGAGACTTTTTTGTAAATCTATTATATGTGCAAGTTGTCTCTTGCTAACAAGTCTGTATGCAAATGGGGTTTTACTGATTGATCCCTAGATTTTAGACACTTAGATCAATTTGTTTATTTAGAGTTGCCTAGCACATACTTTCTGGCCTTTGCAGTCTGTTTATCAATTTGCTTTAATGAGTTGGTTACCCATTGCTCACAGCCCCCACTGCTCTATAAATGTTTGCACATTTTGGGGGCATGGGGCATTTTGTAGTCTCTTTTTTAAGGGTCTTGTTCTAAGGGTCTGTCAGTTTAACCTGACAGGTTGAATGGGCTGGGAACTGGCAGCTATTACACTGTATTCAAATCTTACTAATTGTAATATTGTGTACACATCATTCCTTCATGAGATTCACTTTAGCTCTGAATATTTCCCCTTTTCACAATTATATCACAGGCTCAGGAAATTTTTAACAAAATTGTTTTATTTATTCTCAGTAAGCAATTCTCCTGGTGTAAAGTTTGGCGCTTTTGTAAAACACAGTTTACATTGCAGACATGGCAGTGTGACTCCTTTGGTGTCTTGTCAGCTGTGTTTTATGCCCATAACATTCCCCACATTCAGGACATTGATACGGCTTCTCTCCAGTGTGTGTCCTATGATGAGCATTTAATACTGTCTTACTTCTAAAGCCTTTGCCACATTCCAGGCATGGATATGGCTTCTCTCCTGTATGGCTCATGGAGTGGAATTTGAGATGATCACTTTGTCTAAAACACTTGTCACATTCCAGACATCTAAAAGGTTTCTCTCCCGTGTGAATCTTCTTGTGTGCAACCAGGTTTGAGCGATGTGTGAAGCACTTGTCACACTCAGGGCAGGAATATGGCTTCTCGCCAGTGTGAGTCATCTGGTGTCTGAGCAGCTGAGAATGCATTTTAAAGCACTTATCACACTCAGGACAGGAAAATGGCTTCTCTCCAGTGTGAGTCCTTTGGTGTATAAGCAGGTATGAATGTACTGTAAAGCACTTGTCACACTCTGTGCATGCATATGGCTTCTCCCCAGTGTGACTATTCTGATGTATAAGAAGGACTTGTCACACTCAGGACAGGAATATGGCTTCTCTCCAGCATGAACCATCTGGTGTCTGAGCAGATTGGAACGTTGTGTAAAACACTTGTCACACTCAGGGCATGAAAATAGATTCTCTCCAGTGTGCATCCTCTGGTGTCTAAGAAGGTTTGACTGATGAGTAAAGCATTTGCCACATTCGGTGCATGGGAATGGCTTCTCTCCAGTGTGACTCCTCTGGTGAATTGTGAGAACTGCTTTAGAACGACATTTGTTTCCACACTCAGAGCACTGATATGGCTTCACTCCTGTGGGCCTCATCCTGGGATGATGGAGATCAATGTATCTGTAAAATGGTTCTGCTAAAGTCTGAGCCTGTAAGGAGAACACAGGAAGTGATGTAAATCATACAAGCAGTACAAAAAGTGAAATAAGTATTATCATATTTTTGTATTTTTGTAGTTGTATACATTGATGGTTAGTAATTTTTATGGTTTTGCATCTTGTTAAATGATGAGTGACTGCATATGGAAGGTTCGCGTAAACAGAAACTATATTTTAATAATATGAGGAAATGATCCAGGAATGTATGAAACCACATCAGATGAGTGGGTTATAAACATGCTGACATGTCAATTTAACAATGACAGAATAAATATTGTTCTTGGGTAACTATAGAAGTTAAAAGCCAAAGTTGCTGCAACTGCAAGCACTAAAATTGTGTTTCCACTGCTGTTTTTGTAACTAGGATAAAGGCCGGCAATATTGGAGGTCTACTTCAGTGCACAATTTGTCGTATGCAGAAGTGGGCCTTCCCTGTCTGGAACAACAATGTTAACGTACATTAATAAGGAAATACATACGTGCAAACACATTATGATGAGTCTGAAATTAAGTATCCAGCCTCTAATGCATAACAAGCCAATCCTAATAAAAAAGTAACCTATATGTGGCAATAAACAAATTGCATAATAACCCAATAATGCTAAGACCATGATTGTAAAGTGCAGTGAGTGATGGATGGACAGCCGTCTGGAACCAATGGGAGAATGTGGTCTGGGCCATGCCCTCCTGGAAAAACCCTTGGCCATTTATCTGACACTACAAAGCTGACATCATGCAGTTTAGGCATTCATTAGTACTATATCAGATTTAGCTTATTGACTAAACACAACGTACTTCATATTATCTTTTATAAATATTCACATGTGCATATACCTTAATGGATAAACGTATTTACTATAATTCCTCAATTAAAAAGTTACCAGCAGCTTATTAGTTTTCAACTTATCTTTACTGCAACATATCAGCCAAAAATATGCCAAGTTATTAAAGATCCCATCACCCAGAATCATTGTCAGTTATGTAATATATCCACAGCATTTCAAGGAATACGGCTGACCACTTGCTAAGCTGGGAAAATATGAAGACATTACAAAACACACTTAAAACGCACTAATATGTATATGATTGTATAGATAAAATGAGTAACTCTACCTAATCCCACATCTGGCTGACACACAATAAAATGTTATGCTTGTGCTGTCTAGCCCAATATCACCAGACACAGCCAAATAATTCACCCAGACATGATAATAACCATCACATATAACCTAATAGTAACAGAAGTCATATCTACCTGGTATAGGGCAGTATGGGGGTCCCCTCGCCGCTCTCCTGACCCGTCTGCTATTGCTGTGACTGAGCCGGCCTCACCTTATATTGTCTGTACAGACATTCTCTAACATGAGGCGGCTTTGGATTGGCTAAATGGAATGAATATTTATAAACAAAGGTATGTTAATGTAGTGTTACTGGGGAGTTTTATGGGGGTTTTGTTTATCACCCAACTGTTTGTTCATCCCCGAGCAGTATGTTAGATCCATTAGCATTGCAGCAATGAGACAAAGAGAGGGAAGAGCCTTATTTGTAACACAATAGACAAGACTCTCATCATTAACATAGAAATTACATGACACCGTAACTGACACAATAGACTGAAACTGGGGAAGAAATAAGATGCTGTCATTGCAAAAAACAGGTTCATGGTAAAAATCCTTAAACTTGGACACGCAGTAGTTTTATCCATTACATTTTGTCAGAGTTTTAACATTTTTACAATAACTGGTATTAGTAATCACACCTAAAAAGCTCAAGTGATATAGTGTTGGGGGCTGGTGTAAAAAAATGGGCTCTTTCCACCCCTCACATCAAATAGTAGAAAATATATAATGACACTCAGACCAAAAATAATTTGCAAAGTCCATTCTAGGATAATTATGTTGTGATTATCAAATTATTTGATTCATAAGATACAACAATGTACCATCACATGACTGATATAAGCTATCAAATGTACAACCAATATACAGGAAGACAATATAACCTCTGGACCTTGTGGCTAAGCACCTGTTACTAAGCCAAAAAGTGAAAGGAAAAGAAAATGCAACAGTTAAATAAAATCTTACGGGGATACAAAAATGATCAGTATATACCACAGTATAAGAAAGTCCTAGACTATTAGGATTATAATATATATCAATATATTGAATGAGCATCTCAGATCTAAACTATTCTAATATGTTTGGCAGCTGATACATCTTAACGGAAGCATTTCTGCCAATGCAAAATATTCAGTGAGCCCCTCACACCATGAAACTTCCTATAACTGCAGATATGAAGTGATATAATCAAATCTAGTTGAAAATAAAGAACACCTATAAACCCTAATAGTCCCAGAAAGCTTTTGAATGCCTTAAATGGAATGGGGGGGAAGCAGTACCAAGCATCTTTATTATTAATCACTCTTCTAATTCACTTTGGGCCTTGTCTGCCTGGATTGACTCCACTTGGGACAAATGCTGAAGTGCTTAATAAGTTAACACAACACTACAAACTTGTCATAAGGCGACAATGGAATCGTTTTGTAGATCTCTTATTCATTCGACTTTCTGAAATGTCTCCTATTAAATTCATATTTACAAGTACAGATGAAGCAGAGCTAACTGTCCATTTTCCTAAGGTAAGTAAACAATGTTATCTTGAAACCTTTAATGCTATTCAATGGCATTTGTTTGCTTAGCCAGGGATATCTCAGGACCCTTTCAATTTGTCCCATCTATATACAATTGTAAAGCATTTGCCCTGGTTTGTCAATAGACTTGCATACCAAGGCTCCTATACCTGGCTCCTCGAGTGGGGGGGGGGGGGGGGGTCTTTTTTAAGGAAAAGTATTAATCATATTCTTTTCATAAAAAGGGCAAATTAGTTTGACCCAAATGTTCCTTCTTTTTGGGCTTGGCTTACCCAAAGTCATCAACAATTATTATATATTGTGTATAATATAATATCATATAATGTGGTGTTACCAAGTTATTTAACCTGTATTTTGCTTCTGTTTATCACCCATTAGCATGCAGAGTTCATCAGCATTGCAATATATTAAGAAGAAACAAAATAGAGAATCCTTATATGGAATACAAAAGACTAGACTCATCATTATCATAGCAATGAAGGGACAGAGTGGACTGAAACTGGGAAAGATATTTCATGAAGTCATTGCAAATGTGTAACTGCTTCATGTTATAAGATACTAAACTAGTGCACAGAAGTGTAAAATATCCAACTAATAAAGATTTGTATTAGTTATGTCCATGTATTGCCTCTATTGAAGGCTTAGGGATTTTTTATTGATTTCTCAGAAAGTACAAATGTTGCTGTGCCTCCTTTACCAGGCGAGATGGGTCATATGTTCTCTTTGTTATGTCTTGCAATGTTATTTATATCAGATTAGGAAAATTAAGTATTCTTGAAAGCTGTCTACACCCCCCCTGCCCAGAATGGCAAAGCAAGAGTTCCCGAGCAGCACGCATCGACACAAGGGTGGCACAAGGGATTCGATCTGACACTCCAGTAAGTAGGCAGGTGGCAGGCAACCACCAATCAGTTACTTGGCTGATCTATTATTTTAAAGGAAAAAATATGCTGCATCTGGAGTCTCCACCAGATTTTGTGCCCGGGGACCTCCACCACACTATACGGCCCTGCATGCAACCCCCGTAAATGCAGCCAAAGCCTGCAACCCCTCCTATGGGTTTCCAAGGTGAAAGCCATACGTAGGAGCTGACAGTGTCCATTAAAAAAAGATCCTGTAAACATTGGGAAATACGTCATTCATTGTTCTCATTATCCGCAGAATATTCTGGGATCTCTAAGATGAATGTGTGTCTGATTGATTCATCATATGGAGGAGCCACCGCCTTCCCTTTTTTGCTTTACTCTCTATCTTCTGTAGCTCAACTATTTACCTTCTTCTCTCATCTCATTGCTTGTTACCTGTTTCCTAACAATAGCAGAAAAATGAAAGAGGCGAATAGAGTCAGATGTTAGTGTTATATAGGATGTTATAGTGTCATTTAGGTTTATATATTTGAGAACTTGTACGAATACTACGAATACTACGAATACTTTATTGGTCGCCAAGTAGGTACAGAATGCATACAAGGAATACTTTTTGGAAGGGGGGTTCTCCATAGAGCTTGTACAATTGCTAGAAACACATATTATATACATCAATGGGGTTTAAACATTTGCTAGATATACATATTTACAGGGGGCTTTAGCTACATACGACACTCTGCATTAAATTGACAAATTAAAGGAACTCTCAACAGTACAATACAATATATTTGTATTTACAATTCACAATAACAAAGTCGATATACTATATGACTTATGTAGCATTTTGTATGCACTTGTCTGTGAAACTCTTCTTTCTAAATAAAAAGGCGATAAAAAAGGAGCCAGTAGGATGTTTGGTGAAATGTCTTTAAAGAGACAGTCCAGGCAATGGCAATAATAAGGCAGCAAGTAGCTAATCGGCTAAAAATAACGTCACAGGTCAGCAACAAAATTATTTTGCTTGTTCTCAGTGATTAATTTTCCTGGTGTGAAGTTTGGTGCTTTTATAAGACACATTGCATTTGTGGCAATGTGACTACTTTGGTGTCTTGTCAGCTGTGATGCATATAACCTTCACCACATTCAGGATATTGATATGGATTCTCTCCAGTGTGTGGCCTATCAATTTGGATCACGGAGTAGTCGAAATTCACTCTTCGACTAAAACACATGTAACATTCCAGGTATCAAAAAGCTTTATCTTCAGTGTTCTCTGATGGTTAAGCAGGGATGTACATTGTGTAAATCACTTGCCACACTCAGGACATCAAAATGGCTTCCCTGCAGTGTAAATTGTCTGAGGTTTAAGCACAATCAGGACAGGAATATGGCTTTTCTCAAGAGTGAGTCCTCTGATGTATAAGTAGGTGTGAACTCTGTGTAAAACACTTCTCACACTCAGGGCATCAAAATGGCTTCTCTCCGGTGTGAGTCCTCTTGTGCTTAATCAGGTTTGAACTATCAGTAAAGGACTTTCCACATTCAGGGCATGCAAATGGCTTCTCTCCAGTGTGAATTCGCTGATGTGTAAGCAGGGTTTCACGCTGTGTAAAGCACTTGTCACAATCAGAGCAGGAATATGGCTTCTCTCCAGTGTGAGTCCTTTGATGTTTAAGCAGGTGTGAACTCTGTGTAAAACATTTGTCACATTCAGTGCATGAAAAAGGCTTCTCTCCAGTGTGAGTCCTCTGATGTGTAAGCAGGTGTGAACGCTGTGTAAAACACTTCTCACACTCAGGGCATCAAAATGGCTTCTCTCCGGTGTGAGTCATCTTGTGGTTATTCAGGTTTGAACTACCAGTAAAGGACTTTTCACATTCAGTGCATGAAAATGGCTTCTCTCCTGTGTGAATTCGCTGATGTTTAAGCAGGGTTTCACGTTGTGTAAAGCACTTGTCACAATCAGGACAGGAATATGGCTTCTCTCCAGTGTGAATCCTCTGATGTTTAAGCAGGTGTGAACTCTGTGTAAAACACTTGTCACACTCAAGACATGAAAATGTCTTCTCTCCAGTGTGAATCCTCTTATGACTTTTGAGCTCTGACTTACAACTATACAATTTTCCACACTCAGAGCTTTGATGTGGCTTCATGAAAGTGTGGGTCATCTGATGTCTAAGAAGATTTGAACGATGAGCAAAACATTTGCCACATTCAGAGCATGGGAACGGCTTCTCTCCAGTGTGACTCCTCTGGTGACGTGTGAGCTTTGATTTACCATGAAACCATTTTCCAAACTCAGAGCACGGATATGGTTTCACTGGTGTGGGGCTCATCGTGGGCTGATGGAGATCAATTTATCTGTAAAATGGATTCCAGCTTCAACCTGTAAGAAAAATACAGAAAGTCATGTAAATTACACAAGCAGTATTTCAGTGTGACTTTGTTTTCATTCTCAGAGCATGAGAATTTTAGTATCTTAGTTATGACAATAGGTCAGCTCAGGTTAAGTATATATTGTAATGTGATAAGCGCACATGAGTTACAAGTATGAGATATTTTGGAAATATTACATTTACAGGTCTGAGAGCAGAGTACAGGTTACAGGTGAGTAATTACAAACATAAAACAGTGGACATTCCCAATGCCCCCCTGGGATGATTATTTGCCCCCTAGGTGTTAAACTATTGGGCCTGATGCTGCACATCTGGTGGGTACAAGGATATGATCTTAGGATAGTTAAGAACTGGAGACCTCCATATTTCTATTTGAAGGGTAGTTATTGGGATGGGACAATGATAGGTGGGTTTGGCTTTGATTCACAGTTCTGATTTCTGATTCTGTATTTGACTACGGGCTGGGGTAAATGTGGCCCAGTTATTCCTGGTACTATGTCAGCACTGGCTGCCTGAAGAGACTTCCATTCCGTGCATGTAAAGGAAGGCAGATCCCTGCATGGGGTGGCTTATGGCCACTGTGGCATCATCTCAGGCCAGGTGTGTGAGAGGCAACATGGATTTTCTCTGAAGTTGCACCCCCCCCAGTTGCACCCCCCACAGCTTTTTGAAAGCAGAACTGGGGTGAGAATTGTCATCTATCTGTGCTACCTATAAGGCTAGCTTGTTGTGAAGGGATATTATCTATGGGACTGAAATGAGAAATCAGGAATAACATATAATACTTCTCATGATTGTCCCCACATTTATTATTAAACTAAATGAATGAAAATACATCTACTCAGCAGTGGAGGTCATTCTAATTTGGTGAACCAAGCTTAACTTGACTAAAATTCCATGTCAGTGAGCGTAACTACTTTAACAAGCGCAAAAAATTGTTACAGTTTTTCCCCAAATGTCCTGTGTACTTGTGATGGGGCATTTTTACGCAAGGTAAGGGAAGGGGTATTTGTTTGAGAGTTTGGAAAAAAACAACAGCCTCTCAAGTTTGTTGGAAAAATGATGAATTCTTCTTGAACATTCCCCCATATTGTGCTGTTTTCAAACTTTTGAAAAAAAACTATCCTCATCTCATTGGAAAAATGTTGCACTTCACCTTTAGAAATGCCCCATTGCAAATGCTGGTGATTTGTTATGAAAACAGGAAAACATTTTTATTGCATTATTTTTGGGAAAAAGTATAAAAAACACTCAGCATTAGGAATGGCTTGCCAAATGGCTCCCCATTAGGTCTATACCTCCCTTTTTCTGTAGACACAACACAATCTTATTGAGATATGAAACTATATTAAATCTCAGTGTAAAATATGTATTGCCTTCAGTAAGCATCAGTGCACCGCGCTGAGTAATAAATGTGCCTTTTAGGTACAATACACCTATTTACTGTTCCCTCTAAAGTGTAACATGTGTTTTATCTGGAAATTTTAGTGGCTACCCATCAGGGTTGGTGTCATCACCACTTACTCCTACTGCATTAATCATCACATGGATAATACAATGATTTTCTTAGTATTTTTCATACAGTTTAGTCATTCTGTAGTACTATAGATATCTGATGCATATTATTGAATGAGCATGTCATACTTTATATTATCTTTTATAATTATTCACATGTGCATAGACCCCTTTAGATATACTAATGTACTGTAATGACTAAATAGTTACCCAGCAGCCTATTCATTCCATCAATTAATTCCTTCAATATATCACCCAAAATTATGACAAGTCTCCTCTTGGAATTCTATAAAATCCATTCAGCACATGAAAGGCACTAATATATAAAAGATTTTATAGATAAACTGGTCAGTCCCACCTAATTCCACATCTGCCTGACACAAAATAAAATGTTATGTTTATACTATGTAGCACAATATCACCAGATACAGCCAAATCATTTACCCAGACAGGATAATAACCATCACATATAACCTAATAGTAACAGAAGTCATATCTACCTGGTATAGGGCAGTATGGGGATCCCCTCGCCGCTCTCCTGACCCGTCTGCTATTGCTGTGACTGAGCCGGCCTCACCTTATATTGTCTGTACAAACATCCTCTAACATGAGGCGGCTTTGGATTGGCTAAAAAGAATGAATATTAACAAAGGTATGTTAATGTCGTCTTATTGGGGAGTTTGACTGGGCTTTGTTCATGACCCAAATGTTCTGTTTCTCACCCAGCAGTTTGCCAGATTCATTAGCATTGCAGCTGGGAAACAAAAGGAAGAGAGGAACCTTATTGGAAACACAATAGATAAGACTCTCATCATTAACATAGAAATCACCATAACGGACACAATAGACTGAAATTGGGAAAGAAATAGGTTGCAGTCATTGCAAATGTGTAACAACTCCATGATAAAATGTCATAAACTAGGAAAAAATGTTTATCCATTACATTATGTCAAATTGTTAATATTTCTACAATACTTATTTAATTATTACTTAAAAAAGCGCAAGTGATATAGCGCAAGTGATAGTGCTTGGTGCTATCAAATTAGAAAGAAATAAAATTATATAATGACACACAGACCAAAATAAAGTCTCTTCTAGGACTGTTATATTGTAATAAACAAAGTCTTTGCTGCATAAGATAAAACAATGTAACATCACATGACTGATATGACCTAACAACTGTACAAGCAAGATACAGGTACAAGCAAGGCAGGTATCCTAAGCAATATTACCTCTGGACATTGTGGTGAGGCACCCGATCATAAAGCTAAAAAATGGAAGCAAACTCAAATGCCAAAATTACAACAGTAAATGGAAAAGTTAGGAAGATAGAAAATGATCAGGGTATATCACAGTATCAAACAATGCTATGTAACTGCTATATGATAACGCACTAATCCTCACAGTTCACAGATTAAGAGGCTGATTTAACCCTTTAAGTGCCAGCCTACCTGGAGTTTTTGTCACACTCTGTTGCCAGACCATTTTGCACTATTTTGCGCTCCCCATGTTCAAATGTGATTTTTGAAGGGATTTCCAGGGATTTCCCAGGAAAATGATATATTGTTTTTTTCAGCAGAGTCTGGGCTTTAACATGAAATGTCTTGTTTGTCATTTTTTAGGTGTATTCTCAATATTTTTGGTTAAATATGTGCAAAAAAAAAAAAAAAAAAAATAAAAAAATTTTTACATATTGTAGTTTTTTTTGTAATAAAAAATGTAAGTTTGTCAATGAAATCTTATTGCGTGTGAAATCCCAATTTCTCCCGGTTACAGCGGTACCACATATGTATAGGTAGACACCCTTTCCTGCCCAGGAGACTCCCCCAAACTGAAACAACGCTTTAGGGGATTTTCAGATAAAATACAACTATGCTATGCAATATGCGCACCTTGCGGTTTTTCCAGAAAAACAACCCTTTACATTTGAAATACCCCCAAAAAACTATATATTCTCTGGAAGTACACACCTCAGGCTTTCTAGGCGTACCAGGCTTGTTGATATGGCCATAGTTTTCTGGAAGTAATCCCTCAATGGATTCTTTGGTTGCAAAGAGTTTCCCTAAAAAAAGGATAAAAAAGCAGAATCAAAGCCACATTTTCCTAAAAAAACTATATACAAACAAGAAAAAACAAGTTTAATCTGGAAACGCAACATCCCCCGAACAGAACAACACCCAACATGCATAGGTTCTGTCAAGGGAAGAGTTGCCAAATACCCCAAAGTAAAGCATGTGCGTAACGGTAATTTTACTTGAAAATTTCAGCTCTGCAGACAAAGTGCGCACCTTGCGATTTTTCAACCAAAACAACCCTTGACATTTGGAATATCCCCCATAAACCATATATTCCCTGAAAGTACACACGTTAAGCTTTCTAAGGGTACCCAGCTTGTTGTAGTGGGCTCATCTTTCTGGAAGTAATCCCTCAAAGAATTCTTTGTTTGCGCAGGGTTTCCTTAAAAAATTTATAAAAAAGCTGAATAAAAAACACCTTTTCCTAAAATATAAATATGTAAACAAGAAAAAACAAGCTAAGTCTGAAAGCGCAAGGTCCCCCGAACAGAACAATACCCAACATGCATAGGTACTATTAACCCTTTTAATTGCCAGCCTACTTGAGATTTTGTCACCCTCTGTTGACATGTAATTTTTCCCCATTTTGCGTCATGTTTTGCGCCATTTTTGCTGGAACTTTCAGGAAAATTATATATATATTTTTTTGCAGCAGAGTTTAGGCTTTAACATGAAATGTCTTGTTTTTTTTTTTTTTTACAATATTATTAAGTAAAAATAATAAATAAATAAATAAAAAATGTTTAAAAAAAATTGACTCCTTTATTTTAAATAAAAAATTTATTTTATTAAGGAAAATCATATTGCATGTGAAAGCCCCATTTCTACCGATTAGAACGGTACCACATATTTATCGGTAGCCCCCCGTTCCTGCCCAGGAGACCCCCCTAACTGAAACAAGTATTTTATAACATTCACAAAAAAAATACAACTACCATCCACACTACAAAGGGTTAAATCGAGAAAAAAAATGACATAGGGTCCCCCCTCCCAGGGGAGGGAGACCCCATTTTTTTTTTGATTTTTAAGGGTTAAAAACCCTTAAAAATCAAAAAAAAAATTGACGTGGGGTCCCCCTTACCCAAAGTAACCAGCCCGGGACCAGCTATGGGGGCTTGTAGGCACAGAGTGGGGGGGCCAGCTTATGTGCCCCCCCCCACCCTGCAGCCTACGAGCCCACATAGCCCATGTGGGCCCGGGCTCTTCTGCCCCCCCCTGGCCTTTGGGGAGGCAGGTAATGGGGGTGCCGGGGGTTAATGGCAAGCCACCCGCTAGCGCAGGTGGCTTGCCATCCCCCCAGCCTTGTGAACTGGTATAGGGGTCATGGACCCCTTACCAGTTCACAAGGGGTTAAATGTAAATAATCACACAGACACAAGCAGAGAAAAAATATTTTATTAATTTTTTTTTTTTTTTTTACACTGTACTCACCTCCCATCCATCCTGGAGCCCGGGCTCTTCTGCCCCCCCCCTGGCCTTTGGGGAGGCAGGTAATGGGGGTGCCAGGGGTTAATGGCAAGCCACCCGCTAGCGCAGGTGTCTTCCCATCCCCCCAGCCTTGTGAACTGGTATAGGGGTCATGGACCCCTTACCAGTTCACAAGGGGTTAATAGTAAAAAATGACAGACACAGAGAAAAAAAAATCTTTATTTTTCTTTTTTTTACACTATACTCACCTCCGATCCGACGTCCCTCGCCGCTGTATGTCCCGCGCCGCTGTCACTGACAGATGCCGGTGGTGATCGGCGCAGGGCGGGTGACAGGTGAGGGGGCTCCGATCGGAGCCTCCTCACCTGACACCCGCCCTGCTCCGATCACCACCGGCATCTGACAGATGCCGGAGCTCGGAGGGGGTATAGGAGGAGCGGGATGACGTCATCCCGCTCCTCCCACAATGGGCGGAGCTAAGCGGCGGCGGCCATCGCCGCCATTACAAGAGGTGAGGACCCGGAAGAGGGTCCTCATCTGAAGACTGCGCAGCCCAGGGGGGGGATCGGACTCCCCCCTGGTGAAGTGGAGACCCGGACAGAAGGCTCGGGCGCGGAGGTGAGTAAATGACAGTTTGTTTTTTTTTTTTTTTTTACAGCGCCGATGTCAGCGCTGGAAACGGGGGGGGGGGGCGGCTGGTCTCGGGCCCCCCCCTGAAGACGGAGGACGACGGGGGGGGCGATCGGATGCCCCCCGCAGGAAGAGGGGACCCCAAGCTTCACGGGGATACCGGAGGTAAGTGTTTTTTTTTTCTATCTTTTTAACTGTTTGTGGGAAATGCCAGGCACGTAGTTTCTACGTGCTTGGCACCTAACGGTAGGAGAGGCAACCACGTAGAAACTACGTGCTTGGCATTTAAAGGGTTAAGACTAGCATCAAGACTCAATGTAGCAGTGCTTTGAGCATCCACAAGTGGGCGCTGCAATCAGGTGTCTGGCGCTATAGCCTAACTTTGGGGCTGTACAAGTGACGCTGTAGTATCGTGTCCAGCATTGAAAAATGCAATGTGTAGAGGGCGCTGTATAAGCGCTCTCCCTGAATCAATGCAGTGCCTAAACATACCAATGCTGTTCTTCTTTCCTAACCAATCTGCAGCAGCGTTCTTTTTCCCGCACATTAACAGCTTAATCACATTTTATTTTTTAGTATTTATTAAATATATATATATATATATATATATATATATATATATATATATATATTTAAGTGAAAAAAATGTTCTGAAAATAAAATAAAGTTCTTTACACCACATTTCACACAGCTATTGTGTTTTCCTTGTTCTTATGGCGCCTGTAAGGGAGACAAAAGTGTTATGTGTTAATATGTGTAATACATGAAACTTTCATCATATTTCCCTGTGTGTGTAGTCATTTTGGGTTGAATGTTAGCAACATACCCCCCTGTTTATGTTGAAAAGTGCTCCGCTCCAAGATATTCAAGGAGGCACACAATGCCAGGTATAGCCTGGCTGCAGCCAGCGGTGGGGTCAATTCTGTATCAGATGTGGTCATACAAGGACAAAAGCGCAGCACAATTCGGCTAAAACCTGCTGCGGATTTGCTGATCACTTAAAACCCACACAGACAGGTGGGTACTAAAACATCTCTGTGCCTATAATCTCACCACCCTGGCTTCCAAAACCTCCTGTGATACCTCAGTGCTGGCAGCACATTGGACCCACACAGCAAACATCAGGCCAAAAGCTTCCTCCTCACACCTCTCCATTGCCAATAAACTCACCAATACAAACCAAACACACACAATCTGTCACACAAACACGCAACCACTCAATCAAAATAACAAACACACATACAAACACAAGTGCATCTCAATGCAGCTCACCACAAATCCAGATGGCTTGCTAAGAGGGGAGATTCCGCACAGCACAGAAATGCTGTGTCCTACACAATATGGGCATCAGTCACAAAATGCAAGAGCAACACTGATGTCAGCCAGGCCAGACAAGCTCACAGACACTGGTGAACACACACAGATTGGCTCTGCCGGCCTAGAATCACTATTCTCAAACAAAAAGATGCTACAGCTTTTACCACAGAGTCCAACAATGATACACACAACACACAACCCTTTATTTATACTTATCCACTTGTAATGTATCAGACACAGCGGAGGCCCCTTTCCGTGCTTCAGCAAGGTAGCAGTGCCGGATGTTGTGGTTGTAGCAGCACCAGCTGTTACCTGCCAATGGAAGTCAAGATCCCAAAGAGTACAATGGGCAGAAATGGGTTTTGTTTAATGCTAATAATTAATATTACACACATTCATTTGTACAGAACTTGCATTGGGACTTGTCAGTAATGGAAATGCAGGACCTAGATGTCACAAAATGTATTTTTTGGAGGGGGGTTTAAATTGATTTTCAATGGCTTTTTTGCTTAACAATGAGTAATGTGTACACCAACAACTAATATGCAGCCTAAACGCAATGTAATTTTCCCCCTTAGTCCCCAGCACTTAGTTCCTGTAACTGTAATGATGAAACACCGAACAGGAGAGGAAAAATACAGCGCCAAATAAAAAAATTCATAAATATACTGGGGGGTGCCAGAATAATGGAGGTACAAAGTGACGTTCACTGGCACTGGGATAATCGTCTGCTGGGTCCAACAGGTGCTGACATAGGCCGGCCAATACCTGGTGCAAAAATCAAAGCTAATATGTTAGTGCTCTGTGCAGAGACTGCTAGTGCCAATGTAGACCACAGCGCAGCACCAGATAAGACAAACATGCCGGCACTCCGTAACTGGCACTGACACCACAAGAAAGATTCTAAATGGTGCACATAATAAATAAAGCCCAGAATTTGAATCCATTATATTTTTTCAGATTAATACAATTTATAGAATTATTTTTAACAGTAAGCCAACCTAAAAAAAGCTCCAGTGATATAGTGCTGGGGGCTGGTGTCACAATGGATTCCTTCTGCCCCTCACATTAAATAGAAGAAATAAAATAAAGTCACATAGAACAAAGTGTTATGTTAATGTGGTGTTACCGGGTTATTTCTGTTTATCACCCAACAGTATGTTGAATTCATCAGCATTGCAGCAAAATAAACACTGGCAATAGGGAGGAGCCTTATTTGAATACAATAGACAAGACTCTCATCATTATCATAGAAATGAAGAGACACAATAACTGACACAATGGACTGAAACTGGTAAAAAAAAATATAATGATGTCATTGTGATACTTAACTAGAAAACACAATTGTAAAGTATCCAACTAATAAAGATTTGTATTAGATTTGTATATGTATTTCACCTGGCTTGTTGAGGAATCATAGTTAATGCCCAGGGATTTTGATAAATATAAACAAGGCCATACCAAGGTGCAACAAGTATGTAGGGGAATGGAAGAAGGAATGGGACAGGAAATTAACCAAAGAGCAGAGGCAGATTTTTATTATCTATTTATATAACGCCCTCTTCTTCTTCTGTAGAGCTTTACTATGTAGTAATTAGATACAGGGTAAAACATATAGTACACAGACAATTGCAGACCCAATGCAAGAAATTACAACGAAAACACTATGAGATTGGGACACAATAGGAGAGAGACTCTGACCGATTTGAGCTTACAGTGTTAGGGAAGGGGTAGAAGCCAAGGGAATTGGTCACAAGTAGCAGGTATTGAGCTGTTCAGGTGTGTGTGCCCTTTGGAACTGCTTAAACCATGTTATATGCTTGTAGGAAGGTGTGGGTTTTAAGGGGAGTTTTGGAAATTATGAATATTGTGGAGTCTGATTTAACCCCCTAAAGGCAAAGCTCAGCTTTCTAGAACCCAGGGCAAAGATTTGATTCTCAGGCCCCCAGTTGGTGACCCCCTCACCTACTGCACCCGGGGCACGTGCCCCCCCCCAGCTATATCCCTACCACCCCCATACCAGCAAAATAGATGTGTAACTTTGATTGAACTAATCAAATATTATAATCAATTGCATTTCATTGAAAAATCGTTTTAGTATATACATTATTTTCAAATATTCCGTCTCCTCCATTTTCCACTGAGAGTGTTGGGAGACTTTCAAGGAAATTTTAGTGGAAATCTCAGGTGCTACATTTGTTTTGCGATAGTGTCCCATCTATCATCAGTGCCGGATAGTGTCCCATCTATCATCAGTGCCGGCGATGGGATAAATGCCAGCCCTGAGTTCCCTACAGCGTCAGATAAGACCAGGCGCTCACCCTGCACTGTGTGGCCTTATCCCATACATTGCAATGGGCTGGGATGGTTATAAACATTTTGGATTGGGGGGAGGGGGCCTGGTGCATGTGCCACGGGATACCTGGGCTGTCTGGGAATATTTTTGGATGCATTTTTTGCACTTTAGTTTTGCGCAGCAAACTTGTGATTTGGGCTTTGTCGTTTCTTTCAAGTGTCCCCAATGCAATTCCCATTTAAGAAAATTATAGCAGACACAATGTGCCTGGAATCCCACCCCTGTGAGCACTAGGGGGTTTATTTATCAAGGGCTAGCGCCAGGTAGTGTCTGACGAGCGCCAGGTAGTGCCAGCTAACGGCGGCTACCGACTCAAGTACGCCCAGCGGCGGACACAATGACGCATTTATCACGCTAAATGAGGCTAGCGCCGGCGAGAGCGTCAGCTAGCGTGGAATTCATCATGTAGCCGACTGCAACGAACAGCGCCGCTGCTAATCCCATCACAGCGCCAGGTGTGACCTGGCGCTCCCTGGCGATGTCCAATGCATTTCAATGGAGCAATCTTTAAATAATCATAATTAATTGCTATTAATGTTTTTTTTTTTTAATGTCAAAAATTCTGTGACCACTTCTGCAATGTTAGGATTTTTTTTTAAGGTAAAAAAATTAAAAAAAAAAATTTGTGCAGAATTGATATTACAAGTCTGATATTAATGTATTCATATTACAAAATGTATCAAAAAACTTGTATAATTTTACAATCCAAAAATATGGTTGTTTGGGGGTTAAAAACTATTTTACACCCATCGCCGCCAGCGCTCTGGGGTTTAAACAAGGAATTCACAGCGCGAGAAATTTTGGAGCGTGATTTGTTAATGAATCTGCAGCAAGCCGTTCGCTCTGGCCATTCGCTGTCAGGCGCACCCATACAACGCGGAACCTGTGAAACAGCGACCCCTAACCCCGTATTCAACATTACCGCACACCGACTGAGTCGCTGTCAACAAGCAAACCCCGGCCAAGCACAGCGAATACTAGCTGGCGCTGTGAAAATCACGCTACTGGCGCTCATCTGTCGCTACCTGGCGCTATTAATGAATCGGCCTCTAGGTATTTCTGTAATATATTATTAATACTTGCAGTGCTCTCAGCAGGCGCTAGGTGTCACTATAGCATAGGCATATACAAGCCGTGCGCTGGGAACACAGCCTGGCCGGGAACACTACAGATGATAGCGCCGGCAGGCTGAAGTTGGTGTTGCTGTACCCAGTGTCTCGGACAAGGCGCTCAGGTGCCACCTGCATCATTTTTTATAAATGACCCTCCTGTATATCGGTGCTTAGAGCGATCACTAGTAGACGCTGTAAGGGGGTATCTGGTGCTTTAACCTAGCATTGCAGTCGCTGTAGTAACCTGGCCAGCACTGATGAATATGATGTGTGTTGGGCACTCTCACAACAGTATAAAGCTACAGGGATTGAGAGAAGAAAACTACACACACACAGCTTTGGCGCTCTAAAGCTGGGCACTATAGCATAGAGCGCTAGATTCTGTGTGATTAAAGTCTGTTTTTGAACACATATACAGCAGTAACAAAGCGAAAACACATGGAATGACATTGTTATAACACTGTGACATTAACACTTTAGTGCCAGACCTGTAATGACAGTTCTGCATAAAAATATAACAAGTCCAAAAAATGTATAAAAGTGTTTGTTTGCAGCCAGGAGACGCCACACACTGATTGGAGGAAAAGAAAAAGAAATTGGTTGCCGAACACGCTGTTTATACACAACTAATGAAAGACCATTAAAATGAATTGGAGAGCGAAACTGAGCGAAAAGTAATAAATGGAACTCCTGAACCTAGAGCGCCGGCGCTATACACTGAACCGCCTGTAATAATACATGTGACGCTACATGGCGCTGTTAGAGTCACTCACCAGATTTGCTTTCATAATTGTGGTTTCCCATAAAGCACCGGATTTCACCATATGCAGCCTGCCGCTACGAGGCGCTACCTGGCGCTATCCTTTCTAAGGTAACCCCCATTGTTTGCAAAGACTCTACTGGGGCAATTATATTGTAATGATCAGATTCTTTGTTTTATAAGAAAAAACAACGTGATATCATATGACTGCTATGAGCCAACAACTATACAATACAGAAATGCTGGGATCACAAGTAATATTAATGCTGCAACTTGTGGATAAGCGCCTTCGTGTTGCAGCCTGGACGTGGTCAGGAAGACTTAGAGGAAGGACTCAAGGGCTGCGACCAACCTTATCTATGTATATATAGTATATAAGTAGCCACATAGGGAATGTGATTATTGTCACTATGGATATACATCATTTATTCAGTGAACTGTGGGGATTAGTGGGTCATCATATAGCAGTTACCTGGTGCTGTTTGATACTATGATATTCCCTGATCATTGTCTATCTTCCTAACTGTTCCCATTATTGTTCGTCTTTCATTTTCTTTTGCTTCCATTTATTGTTTTCATGAACAGAATCCTAACCACAATGTCCAGAGGTGATATTGCTCAGGATACCTGCCTTCCTGTATCTTGCCTGTACAGCTGTTATCTCATATTAGTCATGTGATGTTACATTGTATTATCTTATGAAGCAAAGACTTTGATTATTACAATATAACTGTCCTAGAAGAGACTTTGCAAACTATGGACTCAATTCAATAACTTCCCAACCAGTCACATCAAATAAAAGAAATAATATAATTGCAGCTGATAAAAATATCAACCTTGACTCCATAGGCTTTTTTTAATAAAGTGTTTTTTTTTTACTTTATTAATGATAATGATAATTTTTTCTATTCTTATTGAATTGAGGTTGATACTTTGTTTGTGTTGCATTATATAATTCCTTCTATTTGATGTGAGGGGGTGGAAAGAAAGACCTTTCGACACTAGCACCCAGCGCTATATCACTTGAGCTGTTATAGGTGTCATTAATATTAAGTAATTATTAAATATTAATTGTGGAAATATTAACAACTTGCCAAAATGTAACAGATAAAAATTCTGTGTTTCATAGTTTAGAATATTTTACCATGAAGCTGTTACACTTCTGCAATGACAGCATCTTATTTCTTTCCCAGTTTCAGTCTATTGTGTCAGTTATGGTGTCATGTAATTTCTATGTTAATGTTAAGAGTCTTGTCTATTGTGTTTCCAATAAGGCTCCTCCCTCCCTTTTGTCTCCTTGCTGCAATGCTAATGAATCTGTCATACTGCTGGGTGAGACACAGAATAGTTGGATGAAAAACAAAGCCCAGTGAAACTCCCCAGTAAGACGACATTAACATACCTTTACTTATTAAGATTCATTCCATTTAGCCAATCCAAAGCCGCCTCATGTTAGAGAATGTTTGTACAGACAATATAAGGTGAGGCCGGCTCAGTCACAGCAATAGCAGACGGGTCAGGAGAGCGGCGAGAGGATCCCCATACTGCCCTATACCAGGTAGATATGACTTCTGTTACTATTAGGTTATATGTGATGGTTATTATCATGTCTGGGTAAATGATTTGGCTGTGTCTGGTGATATTGTGCTCCATAGTATAAACATAACATTTTATTGTGTGTCAGACAGATGTGGAATTAGTTGGGGCTGACCATATTATCTATACAATCTTTTATATATTAGTGTATTTCATGTGCTGAATGGATTTTATAGATTTCCAAGAGGAGACTTGTCATAATTTTAATTGATATATTGAAGGAAAGAATAGATGGAATTAATAAGCTGCTGGGTAACTATTTAGTCATTACAGTACATTAGTATATCTAAAGAGGTTTTTGCACATGTGAATATTTATAAAAGATAATATAAAGTATGACATGCTCAGTCAATAATACCCATCAGATATCTATAGTACTAAGGAATGTCTATACTGCATGAAAAGTACTAAGAGAAGTATTGTATTATCCATCTGATGATTGATGCAGTAGGAGTAAGTGGTGATGACACCAACCCTGATGGGTAGCCACTAAAATTTCCAGATAAAACACATGTTACACTTTAGAGGGAACAGTAAATAGGTGTATTGTACCTAAAAGGAATCTCTGTTGATCGGCACATTTATTACTCAGCGCAGTCCACAGATTCTTACTGAAGGATAAACATATTTTACATTGAGATATAATATAGTTTCATATCTCAATGTGATTGTGTTGTGTCTACAGAAAAAGGGAGGTATGGACCTAATGGAGGCCATGCTAATTATTTGGTATGTCATTCCTAACGCTGAGTGTTTTTTATACTTGTACCCAAAAAGCAATAAAAATATTGTTTTTCATATTTTCATAACAAATCACCAGCACTTGCAATGGGGCATTTCTACAGGTGACGTGCAACATTTTTCCAATGACATGAGGATTGTTTTTTTTGAATGTTCAGAAACAACAGCACAATATGGGGAATTTTTAAGAAGAATTCGCCATTTTTCCAACAAACTCACATACTTGTATTTTCCGAACTCTCAAACAAATACCCCTTCCCTTACCTGTAAAAATGCCCCATCACATGTACAGGTGACATTTGGGGAAACACTGTAACAAATATGTTTTGCACTTGTTAGTGTGTTAAGGTAGATGAGCTCACTGAGATGGAAGTTTTGGTTAAGTTAAGCTTGGTTCACCAAATAATTAGAATGACCCCACTGCTGAGTAGATGTATTTTTATTAGATTAGTTTAATAATAATTGTGGGGACAATCAGGACAAATATTATATGTTATTCCTGATTTCTCCAACTCATTCCATTCCCATAGCAAATGTCCCTTCTCTTCAAACTAGCTTCATAGGTAGAGCGGGCAGTTGTAATTCTCAACCCAGTCCTGCTCTCAGAAGTTGTGCAGGCCTCACACCCACGGTTGCATCTTACACCAATAGAATGAAATAAAGCCACAGTGTCCCAGCCATGAGTGACCCCCTGCAGGGAGCTGCCTTCCATCACATGCATGAAAGGAAAATCTCTTCAAGCAGCCGGTGTCAACACAGAACCATGAATAACTGGGTCACAGATAGCCCTAACCCCTAGACAGGGTAGAAACATATGGTACATATACTATTTCAAATGCAGTTTTACAGATTTGACAATGGATATTCTGAATACAAGATAAAATAGGGGAGAGAGCCCTGCCCCTGAGGAGCTTACAGTCTAAAGGAAGAGGGGTGAAGACGAGGGGGAAGGATCGCAAAGAGTCAGTATTGAGCTTTGTGGCATATGCCCTTTAGAATATTGGTTAGGCCAGATTATATGCTTGCCTGAATAAGTGAGTTTTAAGGGCGCCTTTGAAGGTTTTGAGGGTTGTGGAGTGGCGGATTGGGTGCAGGAGGGCATTCCAGAAGATTGAAGTTGCACGTGAGAAGTCCTGGAGGCGGGCGTGAGAGGAGGTGACCAGGTTGGAGGACAGGAGAAGGTCAGCAGCAGAGCGAAGACTGCGTCTAGGTTGATATTGTTGGATTAGAGATGAGATGTAGGGAGGGGCTTGGTTAGAGAGAGCTTTGTATGTGAGAGTTTTGAACAGGATTCACTGTGGGACTGGCAGCCAGTGTAGGGATTGGCAGAGAGGAGCAGAGCTGGATGAGCGGGAGGAGGCCAGCAGCGGAGTTCAGAATAGATTGGAGAGGTTCCAGTCTGTTAGTTGGTAAGCCACAAAGAAGGATGTTGCAGTAATCCAGTCGGGATATGACCAGGGCTTGCACTAGCATTTTAGTGGTGTCAGGTGAGAGGAAAGGACGGATGCGGGAGATGTTTTTAAGTTGGAGGCGACAGGAGGTGGCCAGGGAGTGAATATGTGGTTTGAAAGAGAGGGCAGAGTTCAGAGTGACTCCCAGGCACCGAGCTTGGGGAGTTGCTGTTATTGTGTAATTGTTGACAGAAATAGACGTGTTAGAGAGGGGAGGGGAGTTAGATGGTGGGAAAATGACCTGTCTTGTCCATGTTTAGCTTGAGGCAGCGAGATGACATGAATGAAGAAATAGCTGAGAGGCAGTTGGGGAGGCGAGGTAGGAGAGAGGAGAGATTGGGACCTGAGAGATATATCTGAGTGTCATCCACATAGAAGTGGTATTGGAAGCCTAGTGAAGTTATAAGTTTTCCAAGGCCATAGGCGTAGACTGAGAAAAGTAGGGGGCCTAGGAGAGAACCCTGTGGCACACCAATAGAAAGGGAACATGAGGATGAGACTGTGTTAAAATAGGATACACTGAATGATCTGTCAGAGAGGTAAGAGGTGAGCCAAGAGAGTGCAAGCCCTTGAACTCCAAGAGAGAAGAGAATATCAAGAAGCAGAGAGTGGTCGACAGTGTCAAAGGCTGAGGAGAGGTCAAGAAGAATGAAGAGGGAGTAGTGACCATTGCTTTTGGCAGTGAGCAGATCATTGGTGACTTTGGGGAGGGCCATTTCAGTGGAGTGGTTACGGAGGAATCCTGATTGTAAGGGTCAAGTAAGTTGTTAGTGGATGTATTGTGTATGGAAGTATTGTGCCAGTTCTGAGTGGACATGTTGTTCAAGAAGTTTGGAGGAGAAAGGGAGTAGTGAGATAGGGCGATAACTGGAGAGGGGAGCAGGGAGATAGGGCGGTAGCTGGAGAGGGAAGAGTGGTCGAGAGAGGGTTCCTTGATTATCGGAGTAATAACTGCATGTTTGTAGGAGGAAGGAAAGGTACCAGTGGAGAGGGAAAGGTTGAATATAGAGGTTAAGGCTGGAGTGAGGGATGGAGACAGTTGAGGAATAAGGTGGGAATAAGGTGGGATGGAATAGGATCGAGGGAGCAGGTAGTCAGGTGGGCCCTAGAAATGAGAGGTTAGTCCAAGCTCAGTTATTGGAGTGAAGAAAGTAAGAGAGTGAGGCAGGGGGATTGTTTGAAGTGGTGAGGGATTCTGAGGGACAAAGCCAAGTTGAATGTTGTAATTTTTTTCTTTGAAGAATGTAGCAATGTGTTTTTTTGGATCAAAGGCACACCAATACACAAGGTTTAGTTTGCAAATAAAAATTGTATTAAAGATGAATATATACACAAGTACTGGTAAATCCGGAACTGGCTGGCCGAAGAAAGTATTGCCAGCCAGCAGCGGAAGCAGTGTCAGCGCTCGGGGCCACCAGTCCCGGAGTCTGCGCATCGCTGGAACTAGGTTAAGTAAGTATACAAGTGAAATAAAGTATACAGCAATAAAGTAAAGAAGACTGTCAGCGGGGACGTGGATTGTATATACTGACCAGAAAAATACTGCAGCATTTATCTTGTGTATGCCATTTACTATTCTCCTTGACTGACTGTATTCAGCCTGCATCCTATACCATTCATCAGGTTCGTGACAGAAGCACCTCATAGTCTCATGGTAATCTTTGTTTACCACCTCATATTAATAGCTGTCATAAGATATAGTACATGTTAGTGCTAATGATAATTGTGCTTTCTTTGCATGAGGTGTTTAACCCTTTAAGTGCCAGCCTACCTGGAGTTTTTGTCACACTCTGTTGCCAGACCATTTTGCACTATTTTGCACTCCCCATGTTCAAATGTGATTTTTTAAGGGATTTCCAGGGATTTCCCAGGAAAATGATATATTGTTTTTTTCAGCAGAGTCTGAGCTTTAACATGAAATGTCTTGTTTGTCATTTTTTAGGTGTATTCTCAATATTTTTTGGCGAGATATGTGCAAAAAAATTTAAAAAAATAATTTTTTTACAATTTGTAGTGTTTTTTTGTAATAAAAAATGTAAGTTTGTCAATAAAATCTTATTGCGTGTGAAACCCCAATTTCTCCCGGTTACAGCGGTACCACATATGTATAGGTAGACACCTTTTCCTGCCCAGGAGACTCCCCCAAACTGAAACAGAGCTTTAGGGGATTTTCTGAAAAAATACAACTGTGATATGGGCTATGCGCACCTTGCAGTTTTTCCAGAAAAACAACCCTTTACATTTGAAATACCCCCCACAAACTATATATTCTCTGGAAGTACACACCTCAGGCTTTCTGTTTGTACCAGGCTTGTTGATGTGGCCACAGTTTTCTAGAAGTAATCCCTCAATGTATTCTTTGGTTGCAAAGAGTTTCCCTAAAAAAAGGATAAAAAAGCAGAATCAAAGCCACATTTTCCTAAAAAAACTATATAAAAACAAGAAAAAACAAGTATGATCTGAAAAAGCAACATCCCCCGAACAGAACGATACCCAACATGCATGGGTTCTGTCAAGGAAAGAATTGCCAAACACCCCAAAGTAAAGCATGTGCGTAACGGTAATTTTTCTTGAAAATTTCAGCTCTGCAGACAAAGTGCGCACCTTGCGATTTTTCAACCAAAACAACCCTTTACATTTGGAATATCCCCCATAAACCATATATTCCCTGAAAGTACACATGTTAAGCTTTCTAAGCGTACCCAGCTTGTTGTAGTGGGCTCATCTTTCTGGAATTAATCCCTCAAAGAACTCTTTGGTTGCGCAGAGTTTCCCTAAAAAATGTATAAAAAAGCAGAATAAAAAACACCTTTTACTAAAATATAAATATGCAAACAAGAAAAAACAAGCTAAGTCTGAAAGCGCAAGGTCCCCCGAACAGAACAATACCCAACATGCAGAGGTACTATTAACCCTTTTAATTGCCAGCTTACTTGAGATTTTGTCACCCTCTGTTGACAGGTCATTTTTCCCCATTTTGCGCCATGTTTTGTGTCATTTTTGCTGGAATTTTCAGGAAAATTATATATATATTTTTTGCAGCAGAGTTTAGGCTTTAACATGAAATGTCTTGTTTGTAAATTTTATTTATTATTAATTTTATTTATTATTAAGTAAAAAAAAATAAATAAATAAAATTTTTTTTTAGAAAATTGACTCCTTTATTTTACATAAAAAATTTATTTTATTAAAGAAAACCATATTGCATGTGAAAGCCCCATTTCTACCGATTAGAACGGTACCACATATTTATCGGTAGCCCCCCGTTCCTGCCCAGGAGACCCCTCTAACTGAAACAAGTAATTTTTAACATTTACAAATAAAATACAACTACCATCCACACTACAAAGGGTTAAATCGAGAAAAAAAAATGACATAGGGTCCCCCCTTACCCAAAGTAACCAGCCCGGGACCAGCTATGCAGGGCTTGGAGGAACGGGGCGCAGGGGCCAGCTTTTGTGGCCCCTGGCCCTGCAGGCTACAAGCCCGCATAGCCAGTGGGCCCGGGCTCTTCTGCCCCCCCCTGGGCTTTGGGGAGGCAGGTAATGGGGGTGCCGGGGGTTAATGGCAAGTCACCGGCTAGCGCAGGTGACTTGCCACCTCCCCCAGCCTTGTGAACTGGTATAGGGGTCATGGACCCCTTACCAGTTCACAAGGGGTTAAATGTAAAAATAAAACACAGACACACAAAGAGAAAAAATATTTTATTTTTTTTTTTTTTAATACTTACCTCCCATCCATAGTGGAGCACTCTTTCAGCCTTTTATAGCTGCTGGATGACAGAAAACAAAAGGGTTAATTAAAAAAAAAAATGACATAGGGTTCCCCCTCCTAGGGGGGGAGACCCCATTTTTTTTGGAATTTTAAGGGTTAAAAACCCTTAAAAATCCCCAAAAAAAATGACGTAGGGTCCCCCCTACCCAGCATTACCGACCCGGGCCAGCTATGGGGGCTTGTAGAACAGGGCGCAGGGGCCAGCGTTGGTGGCCCCTGGCCCTGCAGGCTACTAGCCCACATAGCCACTAAGTGGCCCGGGCCCTTCTGCCCCCCCTGGCCGTTGGGGAGGCAGGTAATGGGGGGCTGGGGGTTAATGGCAAGCCACCCACTAGCTGCAGGTGACTTGCCATACCCAGAGCCTTGTGAACTGGTATAAGGGGTCTCATGGACCCCTTACCAGTTCACAAAGGGTTAAATGAAAAAAAACGCCACACAAAAGTATTTTATTAAAAAAAAAAAAAAAAATTTTCACTGTACTTACCTCCGATTGTAAGCTCCTTTGTCCCGCGCCGCTCTGCTGACAGATGCCGGTGATCGGCATCAGAGAAGGGGGAGGCAGGAGATCAGAGGAGATCGGTGATCGGGGCTGGGATGACGTCATAGCCCCGCCCAAGGGGGCGGGGCTTAGCGGCAAGATGGCGGGCGCCATCGAAGAGGAGAGAGGAGAGAGCCTTCCGGGCTCTCTCCTGAAGATCGGTAAGTCCTGGGGGGCGATCGGAGGCCCCCCAGGTGAAGAGGAGGGACAGCGGGAGCCAGCGCACACACAGGTAAGTGAATGTCATTTTTATTTTTATTTTTTTTTACAGTTAGCAGCTGCTGCTGCCAAACGGGGGGGGGGGCTATTCCGGGGGCTCTCCTGGAGCCATCCGACCCCCCACGCGGATGGCACCAAATTAAAGAGGAGACCCGGCCGGATCCAACGAGGGGTCAGGTGAGTATTTTTGACTTTTATTTTTTTTACTAGCAGGGGGGAAAGTCAAGCCCGTAGATACTACGTGCTTGGCACTTAAGTGGAGTGGAAGCAAGCACGTAGTATCTACGTGCTTGGCACTGAAAGGGTTAAACGTTCCTGATGACAGCTTGACCTTCGCTCACATGGAGCAATTTCATTGTATCCTTTTTTGACAAGTTTGTTGTACATTAGCAATTTACCAGTACTTGTGTATATATTCATCTTTAATACAATTTTTATTGCAAACTAAACCTCGTGTATTGGTGTGCCTTTGATCCAAAAAAACACATTGCTGAGTCTATTTTGGGGGCAGGTGTGGCGATGCCCCCAGGATCTTATGAGCACCCTTACTAATTATCTACTTTTTTCCACTGTATATGGTGTGCCAACTACCAACCACTAACCTTGCTTTGAAGAATGTAGAAAATTCTTCTGCTGTTATTTGAGAGGTTGGGGGAGGAGGTGGTGGGCGGAGTAAGGAACTGAAAGTGTTGAAGAGTTGTTTGGGATTCCGGGCTTGTGCAGAAATCAGTGAAGAGAAATATGCTTGCTTAGCAGATGAAAGGGCCGTCCTGAGTTCCTAAAGGGCTTGTTTATAGAATAGAAAGTCATGATTGGCTTTGGTTTTTCTCCATCGCCTTTCAGCAGCTCGAGACAGCTGTCTCAATCTGGTTGTGCTTGCATTTTGCCAGGGTTGGGGGTTTTTGGTGTGGGGACGGCTATAGGTGAGGGGGGCGGCAGAGTCCAGAGCTGAGGAGAGAGTATTATGGTAGTGTGATGATGCAGCGTCTATGTCCGTGAATGAGGTCAAGGTCTGAAGAGGCTGAAGCGGGGCAGAAAGGGACTGAAGATCTAGGTTACTTAAGTTCCTGCGTTGAGTTGTGGGTTTGTGTGGAGGGGGGTTTGCAGGCATTGGAGAGAGGGTCATAGTCAGCAGATTATGGTCAGAGAGGGGGAGCAAAGAGGACAAGAGGTTTGATACAGAGCAGAGGTTAGAGAAGAGGAGGTCAATTGTGTGGCCATCTTTGTGGGTGGGTGCAGTAGACCATTGCTTGAGTCTGAAAGATGAGGTTAGTGACAGTAGTCTGGTGGCAGCAGGGTTGCTAGTGTCAACAGATATGTTGAAGTCACCCGTGATGATTGCAGTGATGTCTGTGGACAGAAACTGAAGGAGCCAGGTAGAAAAGTGGTCGAAGAAAAGTTCCAGGAGGGTGGTAGATTACGGCGATTTTCAGGTTACAGGGGGAATATAAACGGACACAGTGAACTTCAAAAGGTGAGAAGGATAGAGATGAGTGGGTTAAAGGAGCAGATTTTGGACAGAAGGATGCCCACATCCCCACCCTGTTTGTTGTTGGATCTGGGTGTGTGGCTGAGATGTAGTCCCCCATGTGAGAGGGCAGCGGGTGAAGCTGTGTCTGATGGGGTCAGCCATGTTTCTGTGAACCCCATGAAGGTAAAAGAGTTAGAGAGAAACAGGTCATGAATATAGGTGAGTTTATTGCGCACTGAGTGTGCATTCCACGGTGCGCAGGTGACAGTGGTGGGAAGGGGTGGGGAGGGAGTAAGATGAATCAGATTAGATGGGTTGCGTGTGTATCCAGGTTTAACGCGGTTGCAGATTTTTGGCTTTGATGCAAAATGAATAGTTCTGGAGGAGAAGGGTGGAGAGAGTGTGCCTGGATTAGGACTGATGTCGCCGGCGGCAAGTAAGAGTAAAAGGAGAGAGAAGAGATGGTTGTGGCTTTTGAGGGTGGAATAATGTGTCTTGTGCTTGCATATAGAGGGGGTGAGTGATTTTGCCAAAGAAAGGAATTTGTGAGCAGAGAGGTAGGGGGAGGAGAGCAAAGGGGGGGGAGATATATAGGGACTTACCAGTAGCAGGGGGATACGGGATACTGTATAACTAGGATTCTGAGGGTAAGAGGAAGTAGTGTGATGATATAAAAGGTAATCATTGTTGTTGATGCTGGGCTATTCAGACAATCAGAATCCGGTGCAGGTTTCCTTCAGGTTAAATTCAGATTAAATTCGCTGCAGACTTAGAAGGGTTAAGACTTGGAAAGGAGTCTGAATTGCAGCCATAGGGGCTTGCAGCCACTGCCACTCAGTATAAACAGTTTCTAAGTGGCTTTGATGCACAACAGTTGGGCCTAAAGGGTGTGGCTCAGGTCAGTCCTTGGCCTGGGAGGGCACATAAAGTAATAAAACTACAAATGGAATGTTGCTAGGTGCTATGGGTCAGTGAACACACAAGGGGCAAGATTGGTCAATTTAAGTTTAGCAGAAAGTAACAAATGATAGTTTCACAAATATAGATATGGCCAGGGGAACCAGATGGGGCATTCAGAATATTCACATAACTCTTAAATAAGGCATAGGCACAAAAAGGTGACAAGGAAAAAATCAAGCTTTAAATAGTGAATCTGATGAGAGAATGGCAGCAGGTTTTACACAGGCAGGAAAGGGTTAAAAGTTGGAGATGGGATCAAAATGCGCACCTGTGAATGAGAGAGGAGACATATCAGAATGCAGAAGGTGGTGATGTGGAGGAGGAGTGGTGTGGTTCTGGGTCCATAGAGTGAATTCAGGTTAAATTCGCTGCAGACTTAGAAGGATTCAGACTAGGAAAGGAGTCTGAATTACAGCCTGCAGCCACTGCCACTCAATATGAAATATGGAGGTCTCTAGTTCTGAACCATCCTAAAACTATATTCTTGGACACACCAGAAGTGCAGAAACCCTTTTAACACCAGAGGGTAAGATACTCCTCCCAGGGGGGCATTGTTGCATGTTTGTAATTACTCACCTTTAACCTGTACTCTGCTCTCAGATCAGTAAATGAACTATTTCCAAAATGTCTCATCTCATAACTAGTGTGTGCTTATCACATTACAATATATATTTAACTTGAGCTGACTGTTTGCCTTAACTGAAATTCCAAAAAGAGAGAAGCCATTCTCATGCTCTGATAGTGGCAAATGCTTTACTACTCATTCAAAACTTTGTAGACTTCAAAAAAGTCACACTGAAATACTGCTTGTGTAATTTACATGACTTTCGGTATTTTTCTTACAGGTTGAAGATTTATCAGGGAGCTGGAATCTATTTTACAGATAAACTGATTTCCATCAGCCAACGATGAGCCCTAAACCAGGAAAACCATATCTGTGCTCTGAGTGTGGAAAATGGTTCCGTTGTAAATCAGAGCTCACAAGTCACCAGAGGAGTCACACTGAAGAGAAGCCGTTCAAATGCTCTGAATGTGGCAAATGCTTTACTACTCATTCAAAACTTCTCATACATCAGAGGGCCCACACTGGAGTGAAGCCACATCAGTGCTCTGAGTGTGGAAAATTGTATAGTTTTAAGTCACAACTCAAAAGTCATCAGAGGATTCACACTGGAGAGAAGCCATATTCCTGTCCGGATTGTGACAAGTGCTTTACACATCATTCAACCCTGCTTACACACCAGAGAATTCACACTGGAGAAAAGCCATTTTCGTGTCCTGAGTGTGACAAGTGCTTTACACAACATGCAACCCTGCTTACACATCAAAGGACTCACACTGGGGAGAAGCCATATTCCTGTCCTGATTGTGACAAGTGCTTTACAGAGCGAACAAACCTGCTTAAACACCAGAGGACTCACACTGGAGAGAAGCCATTTTCATGTTCTGAGTGTGACAAGTGCTTTACACAACATGCAACCCTGCTTACACATCAAAGGACTCACACTGGGGAGAAGCCATTTTCATGTCCTGAGTGTGACAAGTGCTTTACCCAGCGTTCATACCTGCTTACACACCAGAGGACTCACACTGGAGAGAAACCATTTTCATGTCCTGAGTGTGACAAATGCTTTACACGGCGTTTGAACCTGCTTACACACCAGAGGACTCACACTGGAGAGAAGACATTTTCATGCCCTGAGTGTGACAAGTGCTTTACACAACATGCAAACCTGCTTACACATCAGAGGACTCACACTGGAGAGAAGCCATATTCCTGTGCTGAGTGTAGCAAGTGCTTTACACAACGTAGTAGCCTACTTGCACACCAGAAAATTCATACTGGGGAGAAGCCGTTCTCATGCCCTGAGTGTGACAGGTGCTTTACACAACATGCAACCCTGATTACACATCGGAGGACTCACACTGGGGAGAAGCCATTTTCATGTCTTGAGTGTGATAAGAGCTTTACACGGCATTCATACATGCTTAAACATCAGAGGACTCACACTGGAGAATAACTTTTTTAAAAGTCTGGAAGGTTACAAGTGTTTTAGTCGATGTGTGAATTTCCAGTGCCATGCCATGATCCAAAATTTCTGG
Source organism: Gastrophryne carolinensis (assembly GCA_027917425.1). Taxonomy (NCBI): domain Eukaryota; kingdom Metazoa; phylum Chordata; class Amphibia; order Anura; family Microhylidae; genus Gastrophryne; species Gastrophryne carolinensis. The sequence goes on along the minus strand of CM051236.1, from coordinate 6,658,810 downwards.
TCACACACTGGAGAGAAGCCATATCAATGTCGTGACGTGGTGAAGGTTATGCACATAAGTCACAGCTGACAAGACACCAAAGGATTCACCTCGCCACGAATGCAATGTGTCTTACAAAAGCTCCAAATTTCACACCAGTAAAATTGATCACTTGAGAACAAGCAACATAATTTTGTTGTGAACCAAGAAGACTATATGCAATAATACAGCATGACTCCGCGGGATAGAAGGCAATAATTAGATTTTCACAGTTCAAACAGGAAAAACTTTTCACCAGTAGTGCTCTTAAAACGCTGTGTATCCCAACAACAGGCTCTTAAATACACGTACCAGAAACATTCTTTCAATATGGCATAATGATTTTAATCACTCCCAAACTCGATTGCTTCCTCTGATGTTGATAATGATAATACTTTCCTCATACAAAGCTCCGTTAATTGTTTAAGGGTCATTAAGCAGAGGGTAGGATAAAGAAAAAACACATAGCGTGATACTGTTTTAAGATTAAAATGGTTGCAAATTTATGGCGCTTACCAAAAAGCGGGGTTAAAATGCGCACATATCCACATCCAGACAATATCTTCAAAATGTAAAGAGAAAGCTTTGCCCTTCAATTCTCCTCGTTCAGGTCTTACAATAACTAGTTTAAAACACCGCGCTACCCCGGCCGTGGGTAACGCAGCTGAGCTCCAGCGCGCACAGCTGACTGCAAAGGACGTCTGACGTTGTGATGAGGCCACGCCCAACGCGTTTCGTCTCCAGGACTTTGTCATAGGCTGCGGGCCCACCACCTCGTCATTAATTTATTCACTTCGCTTGGTGACGTCAGCTCCAATGTTAACTATATCCTCTCCAAAAGCTTTTAAGAATATTCGGCAGCTTTCAATCTAATTGCGCTGTTACAATGGCATTCAATCTGGATACTCTCTCATAAACAGACCAAATCTATGTTATGGGATTACACTTATTTTAAAAGGAGATGAATGAAAGGCATTGCTCTCTAGCATACAATAATAAACTTACGCTATTAAGACTCTTTATATCGCTATAGTATATTATGGTAAAAACATCTTTATGCCGCATCATTTCAATGTATATTAAGGTAAAAACATCTTTATGCCACATCATTTCAATGACATATAATTCTAATATCTAAAATAAATAAATTGTCACATTAATGAACCTACCAAATCATTAAAACATGAATACATGAATATAAAAAACAGAAACACATTTTTATTATACCACTAATTCAATTAGCATATAAAGAAGTTATAAAATTAATAAAAGGGGAATTAATGTTTACCTATAAAGCAATTTATATCAAATTCTATATTTAATCCATGTGGGGTCAACGTTTTCATTTTAAAAATCCATTCTGATTCCTTTTGCGAAAGGAACCTCAGAATGTTTCCCCCTTTTAGATCAAGTTTAACATTTTCTATTCCAAGGAATTTTATTCCCGTTGGATCACAACCATGTGCAAATTAAAAATGGGCTGACACACTATGTGTCTCTACACCTTTCTTTATATTGTACAGATGTTCTCTTATTCTAATTTTAAGTGTTCTGCCCGTCCTCCCTATATACTGTAAGCCACATGGGCATTCTAATAAGTAGACAACATTTGCACTGTTACATGTTATAAATTGATTCAGTTTGTATTTTTCCCCAGTCTTATTTGATATAAACTCCTTATACACCCTAGGTGCATTTGCTGCAGAAATCGTACACGCTATGCATTTTTTACATCTATAAAAACCTACCAAATCATTAATGGTGCCCATCATTCTATTCTGTCTGGGCCTCACATAGCTCCTTACTAATTTCGTCGCTAGTGTAGGGGGTCTCCTAAAAATAACTTTTGGTTTATCTGGTAATGTAGGTCCCAGAATATCATCATTTTTAAGTATATGCCAGTTTTTTTCCAGCCTTTTTTTTTAAATTCTATGATTTTTCCCAAATTGGGTGATGAAAGCAAATTCAGCTGTATTTTTTTCCAGTGTTTTTTTCCTTCCTGTTCCAACTATCATCTTTTTTCTGTCCATTTTTCTTACCTCATTCATTTCTCTCTCTATTAATAATCTATCATATCCTTTATTGATGAAACGATCTCCAATGATACTCGCCTGGTTATTATAATCATCGTCCTATTTACAATTTCTCCTGACTTTAATAAATTGGCCCTTAGGAATATTCCTAAGCCAATTAGGGTCATGGCAGCTGGATATTGGTACATAGGCATTTCTATCTGTCTCTTTAAAAAACGTTTTGGTAACCAATTCTCCACCCCTCTTACTAATTTCAAGGTCCAGAAAATGTACCACCTCCGTGCTTTTTTCAAAAGTGAAGGAAATTCCCCAATTATTTTTATTTATTGAATTGAAAAACTCCAAAAAGGATTGTTCATCACCCTCCCATATAATGAGGCAGTAATCTATATAGCGCCTCCAAACCTTCAAACATGTGTGCTGTTTTTCATAAATGTGTAATAATTCCCATAATCCCATAAAAAGGTTGGCGAGGCTGGGGACAAATTTCGCCCCCATCGCCACTCCTTTTACCTGTAAAAAATATTTTACCACCAAACCAAAAATAATTGTGTGTTAGAACAAAATGAAAACAGTCAATTAAAAATTCGACTTGTGCCATAATTAAATCGGGTGATCTCTTAAGAAAATATCTAAGGGCAAGAAGTCCCTTCTCGTGCGGAATGTTTGTATAAAGGGACACCACATCTGTTGTTGCTAAAAGGGTAGAATCACTGATATTGACATGAGTAATTAGTTGTAATACTTGTTGACTATCCCTTAAAAAATATGGTAATTGGTTAACCAAAGGTTGCAGGAAAGAGTCCAGATATTTTCCCAGATTACTACTAATAGAACCAATACCATTTATTATTGGACGATGGGGAGGGTTACATTGGTCCTTATGAATTTTAGGTAGCCTGTATAAAGTTGGTGTTCTAGCGTAACTAGCCCTACAGAACTCGACCTCTTTTTTATTCATAATTCCGAGAGCTAAACCTTTCCCTAGGATCTCTTCAAGCTCTCCCATATAACGTTTAATGGGATCAGAATCCAATTTCATATAAGTGTCTTTATCTTCCAACAACTTCCACATTTGTGCATCATAATCCTCCAATCTTGCACTACTATCCCCCCCCCCTTATCTGCTTGTTTTATAAGTTTAATCCCATAACATAGATTTGGTCTGTTTATGAGAGAGTATCCAGATTGAATGCCATTGTAACAGCGCAATTAGATTGAAAGCTGCTGCATATTCTTAAAACCTTTTGGAGAGGATATAGTTAACATTGGAGCTGACGTCACCAAGCAAGGTGAATAAATTAATGACGAGGTGGTAGGCCCGCAGCCTATGACAAAGTCCTGGAGACGAAACGCGTTGGGCGTGGCCTCATCACAACGTCAGACGTCCTTTGCAGTCAGCTGTGCGCGCTGGAGCTCAGCTGCGTTACCCACGGCCGGGGAAGCGCGGTGTTTTAAACTAGTTATTGTAAGACCTGAACGAGGAGAATTGAAGGGCAACGCTTTCTCTTTACATTTTGAAGATATTGTCTGGATGTGGATATGTGCGCATTTTAACCCCGCTTTTTGGTAAGCGCAATAAATTTGCAACCATTCTAATCTTAAAACAGTATCACGCTATGTGTTTTTTCTTTATCCTACCCTCTGCTTAATGACCCTTAAACAATTAACGGAGCTTTGTATGAGGAAAGTATTATCATTATCAACATCAGAGGAAGCAATCGAGTTTGGGAGTGATTGAAATCATTATGCCATATTGAAAGAATGTTTCTGGTACGTGTATTTAGGAGCCTGGTGTTGGGATACACAGCGTTTTAAGAGCACTACTGGTGAAAAGTTTTTCCTGTTTGAACTGTGAAGATCAGGGATTTAGAAATCTAATTATTGCCTTCTAATAATACAGCGGAGTCATGCTGTATTATTGCATATAGCCTTCTTTGTTCATTACCAATCAGACTGATCTGACACAGTCTATGGACTCCTGCGTTTTGGATTTTAATTAATGGTTTAACATGCTGGTATATTAATTGATACATTTGTAGCGCGGCTTGATAAGGTAGTGAAAGTTGTGGAGCCTCCAGCCTTCCTTTCTATTCATTACTGTGATTATTTGTTTCTTTGAACATAATTTTGTTGATGAGCCTGTGACGTTATTTTGACCAGAGAGATGGGAAATATTCAGAGCTCATGTGTTCCAATGTAATTGTTATTTATAAGGTAGTTACATTGTGCTGCATTATCTGCATATATGTCTGTTGCCTACCCTCTGCACATGCCTAATAATTATATGGATTACACATTCAGGCACAACCAGACAATAGTTATCATCCAGGCGACTAGGCGGACCCCTGCACTAATACAATAAAGGAACTTTGCAAGTTCTGAAAGCGAACTCCCTCTCCCCCTCGTGGACACCAGCGGCCCAGGTGAACCGAAAGTAGGGTGAGAGCTTTGCCTATGTTACTATATGCTGTACATCAAGGATTTTAAATGTGAGTGCACATTTTTAACCTTTTAGAGGTTTTTATTATTAAAGGCGATATCACGCTATACATTTCCTTCATTGACTTTCATGCATTAACTCATATTGAGCCACCTTCAAGCCCAAAATCTATGGGTATTCATGGTGGATTAAACCGCTAAGGAAACCAAAGGTGCTATATTGAAATGCTTTTTTTCAACCCCTATCTGGTACGTTTAAAGTGTGACAAATGGTGGATTTGCACTAAATTGAAATCCTGGTACCCCACGTGGTGAATTTAAATAAGATTAGTTGAACTGTCCCGCGGAGATCTGCACATCGGTGTATGTTTATATTTACTAGTAAGCCCACCTAAAAAAGCTTCAGTGATATAGTGCTGGGGGCTGGTGTCACAATGGATTCCTTCTGCCCCTCACATTAAATAGAATAAATGAAGTAAAGTCACATAGAGCAAAGTGTTAATGTGGTTTTACTGGGTTATTTCCCCTGTTCTTTGGTTCTGTTTATCACCCAACAGTATGTTCCATTCGTCCGCATTGCAACAAATTAAAGACTGGCATTGGGGAGGAGCCTTATTTAAATACAATAGACAAGACTCTCATTATCATAGAAATGAAGAGACTCAATAACTGACACAATGGACTAAAACTGGGAAAGAAATATGTTGAAGTTATTGTAAGTGTGTAACAGCTTCATGTTTTAAGATACTAAATTAGTACACATGACTGTAAAATATCCAACTAATAAAAATGTGTATATATATATATATATATATATATATATATATTTCACCTGGCATGTCGAGTCATATTGATTTTGTTAAATATAAACAAGGCCATACAAAGGTTCACTAAGTAAGTAGGGGAATGGAAGAAGGAATGGGAGATGGAATTCACCAAAGGGCAGAGACAGATTAGTATTCTTTATTTATGTAACCCCTTATTCTTCCTCTGTAAAGCTTTACTATGTAGTAAATAGAAAAATGGTAAAAATATAGTAGAAAGACAACTGCAGACCCAATGTAAAAAATGAAAAAGCAAATATTATGAGAATGGGACACAAAAGGAGAAAGAGTCTGACCCCTTTGAGGTTACAAAGGGGGAGATTCCAGAAAAGGGGAGTAACGTCTGAGAAGTTCTGTAGAGATGGGAATGAGAGGAGGTGACCAGGTTGGAGGATAGGAGAAGGTCAGAGCCAGACCAAAGACTGTGTCTGCATTGATAACGTTGGATTAGAAATGAAATATATGGGTGGGCCTGGATGGAAAGTTAAAATTTTAAACTGAACTCTTCATGAGTTTGGCAGCCAATGGAGAGACTGGCTGAGAGGAGAAGAACTGGAAAAGCGAGAGCAGAGAAAGTGATGTGCAAACTAGCTCATAGATCATCTATTTCCAATACAGATGTAGAATCCTCATACAAGATCTTAACAAGATGGTACCAGTTATTATCCAAACTATCTAAGATGTCCCCTACTGTCTCCTCTTTATGTTGAAGATGTATGAAGGCACATGGTGCTCAATATCTTCTGGAGCTGTCCTAAATTATCACACACAAATTAACTGTGTTTATTTCTAAGTGATCACCTGCCTAATTACCAAATAATCCTAGCAGTAATATCTATCTAAATCAAGAAGAAATCATAACATGAAACAGGGCTGGATTATGAGGAAGGCGCAAATGGCACTCGCCCCGGTACCTCTGCCACTTGCCCTGCAAAGGGGGCCTCCAAAAGCCTTTGGGTTATGGTCTGGTCCAAGAGGCTTTTCAGACGGGTCATGGGGCTGGCAGCAAAGCTGTTGACAGCAGTGGGGACCCCCCATGCCTGAGCAAACCTTTTTTTTTAGTTTTTGCAAACCTGCAGGCAAAGGCAGTATGCAGGGTCTAGAGCAGCAAAGCCCCCATCAGTAACGCTACAGTGATAGTGGGTTCAGAGATGTCAATCGGCAGCCTCTCCCTGCATATAAGCCACCAATCACAGCTGCTGGCTGCTCAATGCAGATAACTGTTTTCTGCTGGATGTCTACACCCCCAGGAGCACACATCCACACAAGGGTGGCACAAGGGACTCGATCTAACGTTCCAGTAAGGAGGCGGGTGCCAGGAAACCAACAATCAATTACTTGTCTGGTCTATTATTTTAAGGAACAAAATACTGTATCTGGGGTCTCCACCAGATTTTGTGCCCAGTGGCCTCCACCCCACTTAATACGGCCCTGCATGCACCCCCCATAAATGCAGCCAAAGCCTGCCACCCCTCCTATGGGTTCCCAAGGTGAGAGCCATACGTAGGAGCTGTTGTGTCCATTAAAAAAAAGATCCGGTAAACATTGGGAAATACGTCATTCATTGCTCTCATTACACCCAGAATATTCTGGGATCTCTAAGATGAATGTGTGTCTGATTGATTCATCATATGGAGGAGCCACCGCCTTCCCTTTTTTGCTTTACTCTATATCTTCTGTAGCTCTACTCTTTACCTTCTTCTCTCATCTCATTGCTTGTTACCTGTTTCCGAACAATACCAGAAAAATGAAAGAGGCGAATAGAGTCAGATGTTGGTGTTTTATTTAGTGAACTTGTATATACTTGTATACTTGTATATACTTGTATATATATATATTTGTGAACTTGTAGTGCATTAAAATTGACAAATTAGATGAACTCTCTACAATACAATACAATATATTTGTATTTACAATTCACAATAGCAAAGTTGATATACTTTATTAATTTTGTAGCATTTTGTATGCAATTGTCTGTGAAACTCTTCTTTCTAAATAAAAAGGATTTAAAAAAGGAGCCAGTAGGATGTTTGGTGAAATGTCGTTAAAGAGGCAGTCCAGGCAATGGCAGTAATAAGGCAGCGAGTAGCTAATCTGTTAACAATAACGTCACAGGTCAGCAACAAAATTATTTTGCTTGTTCTCAGTGATTAATTTTGCTGGTGTGAAGTTTGGTGCTTTTATAAGACACATTGCATTTGTGGCAATGTGACTACTTTTGTGTCTTGTCAGCTGTGATGCATATAACCTTCACCACATTCAGGTTATTGATATGGATTCTCTCCAGTGTGTGGCCTATCAGTATGGATCACAGAGTGGTCGAAATTCACTCTTCGACTAAAACACTTGTAACATTCCAGGTATCAAAAAGCTTTATCTTCAGTGTTTTTTGATGGTTAAGCAGGGAGGCACGTTGTGTAAATCACTTGTCACAATCAGAACATTCAGTGCATGAAAAAGGCTTCTCTCCAGTGTGAGTCCTCTGATGTGTAAGCAGGTGTGAACGCTGTGTAAAACACTTGTCACACACAGGGCATGAAAATGGCTTCTCTCCAGTGTGAGTCCTCTTGTGCTTATTCAGGTTTGAACTATCAGTAAAGGACTTTTCACATTCAGTGCATGAAAATGGCTTCTCTCCTGTGTGAATTCGCTGATGTTTAAGCAGGGTTCCAAGTTGTGTAAAGCACTTGTCACACTCAGGACAGGAATATGGCTTCTCTCCAGTGTGAGTCCTCTGATGGTCAAGCAGGTGTGAACTCTGTGTAAAACACTTGTCACACTCAAGACAAGAAAATGACTTCTCTCCAGTGTGAATCCTCTGATGACTTTTGAGCTCTGACTTACAACTATACAGTTTTCCACACTCAGAGCACTGATGTGGCTTCACTCCAGTGTGGATCATCTGATGTCTAAGAAGATTTGAACGATGAGCAAAACATTTGCCACATTCAGAGCATGGGAACGGCTTCTCTCCAGTGTGACTCCTCTGGTGACGTGTGAGCTTTGATTTACTATGAAACCATTTTCCACACTCAGAGCACTGATATGGTTTCACTGGTGTGGGGCTCATCGTGGGCTGATGGAGATTTATCTGTAAAATGGATTCCAGCTTCCCGATTAAAGTTCAACCTGTAAGAAAAATACAGAAAGTCATTACACAAGTAGTATTTCAGTGTGACTTTGTTTTCATTCTCAGAGCATGAGAATTTTAGCATCTTAGTTATGACAATAGGTCAGCTCAGGTTAAGTATATATTGTAATGCGATAAGTGCACATGAGTTACAAGTATGAGATATTTTGGAAATATTACATTTACAGGTCTGAGAGCAGAGTACAGGTTACAGGTGGGTAATTACAAACATGAAACAGTGGACATCCCCAATGCCCCCCTGGGAGAAGTATTTGCCCCTTAGGCGTTAAACTATTGGGCCTGATGCTGCACATCTGGTGGGTACAAGAATATGATCTTAGGATAGTTCAGAAGTGGAGACCTCCATATTTCTGTTTCAAGGGTAGTTATGGAGGTGGAACAATGTGAGGTGGGTTGGCTTTGATTCACGGTTCTGATTTCTGATTCTGTATTTGACTTCGGGCTAGGAGTAAATGTGACCCAGTTATTCCTGGTACTATGTCGGCACTGGCTGCCTGAAGAGACTTCCCTTTGGTGCATGTAAAGCAAGGCAGCTCACTGCATGGGGTGGCTCATGGCTGTGACACTGTGGCTTCACACACTGGTGAGAAACCATATAAATGTTGTGACATGATGAAGGTTATGCACATAAATCACAGCTGACACAACACCAAAGGAGTCACCTCGCCAAGAATTCATTGTGTCTTACAAAAGCACCAAATTTCACACCAGGAAAATTGGTCACTGAGAACAAGTAACATAATTTTGTTGATGAGCCTGTGACGTTATTTTGAACAAAGAGATGGGAAATATTCAGAGCTCATGTGTTCCAATGTAATTGTTATTTATAAGGTAGTTATATTGTGCCACATTATCTGCATATGTGTCTGTTGCCTACCCTCTGCACATGCCTAATAATTATATGGATTACACATTCAGGCACAACCGGACAATAGTTATCATCCAGAAAGCCAGTGAGATTGTAAAAAGTAAGATATCATACCATTTAAAAACTAAACATCACTGGCAATTTAAATGTTAAGCTTTGCCCCCTTTTTTCTTTACCATCTACATCTTCTCCTTCTACTTTTATCTCTATCTATCTCCATTTTAAATACCCCAACTATTTATGTAAAGATAGGTAAGCACACTCAAGTGTAACAACCACATAAAAGTGTTAATTGAGAAGGATTTGGGTGCAATTATATAATAGGGATAAATACCCCAGTGTTATCTAGGACCAAACTAGTTTATAAATGCACACCTACCACTCTGAGTTATAATGCAAAAAGTTCATTTATTAAAGTACAAAACTAAAGATCATGTGCCTGCTTAGCATGCAAGTTCCTACATAGGATTCAGTGCACAGAATCTAAGACACATTAGTTCACCAAAACTACAGACAAGGACAATATATACAGTATATACAATATGTACAGATATTATGCAGGTAAGCCAAGGTACTGTTTGTGTTCATGCTACATGTGGGTATAGTGCTCTCACAGTACTCCCATGGCTGCTGCAGAGTTTGTATCAGACGAAATGCAATAAGGTAGAGGTACCTGAAAGTGCAGGAGGCACTTATGGATTTAGAGCTGCTGTGCTGCTGTCTGATAAGCGGTGCACAGAGTGTAGTTCACAAGGTCCATGCAGGAGTTAAATAGACTGAGGCCGCTGCGAAGTGTCCAATGCAAAAAGTGAGTCCAGTATGCAACTTCAGCTGACACGTGTTTCGGTTAGAACCTTCGTCCGAGCTGTTGTATGAAGTGACAGAGATGCAGGATGCTGGAGGAGCGGTGCCTGTCAGGTAAGGTTGGACAGCTGTTTTTAAATGCGCTAAAGGCGCGTGAATCCCCCCGGGGCCGGCCCTGTGACGCGGTTGGAGACGCGAACGTCGTTCGCGTCACCACGCGTCACTTCCGGTGACGCGCGTCCCGGCCTCGCGCCAACCATCGAACAGTCTGCAGTACTGCCAACCGTAAGATGGTGACGCGCAGGCGCACGGGGCGCGTGTCACTGCGGTGTTCAGCTGTAAGATGCTGGATAGAGTATGTAGCAACTCTTGGGAGGAAACATGAATGAAGCAGGGGGATCCATCTGGAAAGAAACAGAGATATGGATAAATATCACATTTGAGAGTCACGGATATTAAAGTATACAAAAAACCTGATTTGAGAGTGGTAGTCAGAATAGACTTATGAGTACATATATCATTGGAAATGTCATCCAGCTTATACCTATCTTCTGCAGGCCTATATTAATGTCACATGCTGGGGTATATCAAATTAATAGCGTGCCACATAGGTAGTAGCATACAAGTGCCGGGCTCATAGTGCAATTGTCAGTGTGTTAGCGCCTCATATAGTCCATATGGAACTCCTGCCGCCTAATTGTAATTAGTACAGCAACAATGTTAGAGGCCAGTCCAGTGAGAATAAAGCACCTATTCCCAGGATGCGCCCTTTTGGAGCTATGATATATATGTATGGCTATGGGTTATGATGTAGGTGAGTAGCTCCCTGGTGGGGGGTATGGAGGAATTGGGGGGGTTTATATCTCAAACCCCATATAGTCAGCCATATACTTTGGGCATATAGAGGGTCCTAGGAATGGATATATGGGGAGCTGGCTAAGGCAACGGGTACTGGTTTAACCCCTCCATAGGTCCCACCTAAGATTTGTAAAGACAAGAATACGAGGAAGGTTCCGTGCTAGACGTCTAGATTATGTTAAATAGTGACTAATGTAAGGGTCCTTACCCTCTCAGGGCCGTTGGAGCGGCATGGAGAATAGTATAGAGACATGAGACGTCTAGTATGTGGGTCCGCGCTAGAGGGAGAAAAGAGAGTTGTTATAAACATGGTCTTGGTGTTCAAAGGAAGGGGGAAAGATCACAGTCCTCGTTCATTCCCCTAGGGGTTTTAGTGTTAAGCTCATATATCCAATAGAGTTCTCTTCTGGATAATTGTATTGCGGGATCACCCCCTCTTTTATGTGGGAATACTTTCTCAATCACCAGGAACCTTAATTGTGACACCTGGTGGTTGGCCTCAGCAAAGTGTTTGGAAACTGGGGAGGTGAAGTCAAAGGCTTCTTCAACTGCAACTCCAATAACGTGATTTATCTACTGAAATGCCCCTGTGGTAAGGCATATGTGGGACAAACACAACGAGCCATAAAAACTCGCATAAGTGAACACCGAAGTGCCATCCGTAGGTTTGACTTTACCTCCCCAGTTTCCAAACACTTTGCTGAGGCCAACCACCAGGTGTCACAATTAAGGTTCCTGGTGATTGAGAAAGTATTCCCACATAAAAGAGGGGGTGATCCCGCAATACAATTATCCAGAAGAGAACTCTATTGGATATATGAGCTTAACACTAAAACCCCTAGGGGAATGAACGAGGACTGTGATCTTTCCCCCTTCCTTTGAACACCAAGACCATGTTTATAACAACTCTCTTTTCTCCCTCTAGCGCGGACCCACATACTAGACGTCTCATGTCTCTATACTATTCTCCATGCCGCTCCAACGGCCCTGAGAGGGTAAGGACCCTTACATTAGTCACTATTTAACATAATCTAGACGTCTAGCACGGAACCTTCCTCGTATTCTTGTCTTTACAAATCTTAGGTGGGACCTATGGAGGGGTTAAACCAGTACCCGTTGCCTTAGCCAGCTCCCCATATATCCATTCCTAGGACCCTCTATATGCCCAAAGTATATGGCTGACTATATGGGGTTTGAGATATAAACCCCCCCAATTCCTCCATACCCCCCACCAGGGAGCTACTCACCTACATCATAACCCATAGCCATACATATATATCATAGCTCCAAAAGGGCGCATCCTGGGAATAGGTGCTTTATTCTCACTGGACTGGCCTCTAACATTGTTGCTGTACTAATTACAATTAGGCGGCAGGAGTTCCATATGGACTATATGAGGCGCTAACACACTGACAATTGCACTATGAGCCCGGCACTTGTATGCTACTACCTATGTGGCACGCTATTAATTTGATATACCCCAGCATGTGACATTAATATAGGCCTGCAGAAGATAGGTATAAGCTGGATGACATTTCCAATGATATATGTACTCATAAGTCTATTCTGACTACCACTCTCAAATCAGGTTTTTTGTATACTTTAATATCCGTGACTCTCAAATGTGATATTTATCCATATCTCTGTTTCTTTCCAGATGGATCCCCCTGCTTCATTCATGTTTCCTCCCAAGAGTTGCTACATACTCTATCCAGCATCTTACAGCTGAACACCGCAGTGACACGCGCCCCGTGCGCCTGCGCGTCACCATCTTACGGTTGGCAGTACTGCAGACTGTTCGATGGTTGGCGCGAGGCCGGGACGCGCGTCACCGGAAGTGACGCGTGGTGACGCGAACGACGTTCGCGTCTCCAACCGCGTCACAGGGCCGGCCCCGGGGGGATTCACGCGCCTTTAGCGCATTTAAAAACAGCTGTCCAACCTTACCTGACAGGCACCGCTCCTCCAGCATCCTGCATCTCTGTCACTTCATACAACAGCTCGGACGAAGGTTCTAACCGAAACACGTGTCAGCTGAAGTTGCATACTGGACTCACTTTTTGCATTGGACACTTCGCAGCGGCCTCAGTCTATTTAACTCCTGCATGGACCTTGTGAACTACACTCTGTGCACCGCTTATCAGACAGCAGCACAGCAGCTCTAAATCCATAAGTGCCTCCTGCACTTTCAGGTACCTCTACCTTATTGCATTTCGTCTGATACAAACTCTGCAGCAGCCATGGGAGTACTGTGAGAGCACTATACCCACATGTAGCATGAACACAAACAGTACCTTGGCTTACCTGCATAATATCTGTACATATTGTATATACTGTATATATTGTCCTTGTCTGTAGTTTTGGTGAACTAATGTGTCTTAGATTCTGTGCACTGAATCCTATGTAGGAACTTGCATGCTAAGCAGGCACATGATCTTTAGTTTTGTACTTTAATAAATGAACTTTTTGCATTATAACTCAGAGTGGTAGGTGTGCATTTATAAACTAGTTTGGTCCTAAATACCCCAACTATCCCATGCATTGGGACGAGCATAAATATCTTGTGAAATTCTCCTAAAGTTGTGACTGAATCCCATTTTCTCAAGAAGACAGCAACAAAAATGTGGCATTTGCCTTCCCTGTCTGGAACAACACGTGTCCAAAATTGGCAATTTCTATGAATTGCTCTGCAATGGAACAAAGCCATATATCTGACACTACGAAACCCGGCATCATGCAGTATAGGCATTCATTAGATTATATTATATTACTTTTAGATTATGGTGTGTCTACAAACCTCCACTAACATGGAGTGACTTAGATGGTTTGATTTAATCTCTTACAGAAATTCATCCTAAACTTGTCTATTATAATATAATGTGAGGGATTTCAAACACCTTAACTAAGCAATGCCTTGGGACTAAGCATAAACATCTTGTAAAATTCTCCTAATGTCATCATTGCATCTCATGTTCTCAGGCACATAGTGCAAACTGCACCAGGAATGTGGTCTCTGCCTTGACCACATTGAACAACCCATGTCCAAAATTGGCAATTTTATGAACTACTCTGGGAAGTTGCACAGAATAAGCCATACATTTGACACAAAATAACTGTCAGTGTGTACTATAGGAATCTGATTTTATTTTTTTTATAAATATTTATATGGGCATGTTGCCTTTTTGGGTTAACACATTTAATGTAATCTCCCAATTAAAAGATACCCAGCAGCATATACATATTCATCTATTCTTTCCTGTAACATCTTGGAGGACCTATAAAACCATTCAGCACATAAAACACACTAATATATAAAACATTGAGCAGAGAAGACAACCCCACCTAATCCCACATCTGACTGACATGCAGTTATGTTTATATTCTATAGCACAATATCACCAGACACAGCCAAATCATTTACCCAGACATAATAATAACCATCACATATAACCTAATAGTAACAGAAGTCATATCCACCTGGTATAGGGCAGTATGGGGATCTGTCTGCTATTGCTGTGACTGAGCCGGCCTCACCTTATATTGTCTGTGCAAACATTCACTAACATGAGGCGGCTCTGGATTGGCTAAATTCTGAATCTGAATAAACACAGGTATGTTAATGTCGTGTTACTGGGGAGTTTCACTGGGCTTTGTTTATCCCCCAGCAGTATGACAGATTTATTAGCATTGCAGGGAGGGGACAAAGAGGAGGGAGGAACCTTATATGAAACACAATAGACGAGACTCTCATTATTAACATAGAAATTACATGACACATTAACAGACTAAAAAAACTAAAAAAGTTCAAGTTATACAGTGCTGGGGGCTAGTGTCAGAAATGGGTTCTTTCCACTCCAAACCTCAAATAGAAGAAATTATATAATGACATAAAGACCAAATAATAGTTTACAGAGTCCCTTCTAGGACAATTATAATAACAACTGTAATGATGAAAATAATTGCTCCATAAGATAATACAATATCCCATCACATGACTGCTATGAGATAACAATTGTACAAGATACAGAAATACTAGGATCATAAGCTATATTACACCTGGACCTTGTGGTTAAGCAGTCGCTCATGAAGCCAACAATAAAAGCAAAATAAAATGCAAAAATTGCAACAATAATGGAGACAGCTACGGAGATACAAAGATTATCAGGATATACCACAGTATAAAAAGTCTTAGGCTTTTTCTATAGGATGATCGAATAATCCTCACAGTACACAGATTACATTATCTATGTCCAGTGGAAGTAGTCACATTCCTGATGTAAAGTCAGTGTTTGGTACACACTGGCCATCGCTTTCAATAATGAATACCAATACGCCACAAATATAAATACATACACGCGCCTATATACATATATATACATATATAAGCCTGGACATAGGAATCTGTTACCCAAAGCTTTTACTGCTGCAGTCCTGATGCTAGTTCAGGGCTCTTGAGCCCTTCCTCTAAGTCCGCCCCATCAATGCCGCAACACGAAGGAGGTGCTAAGCCGCATGGTCCAGCATTAATATTGCTTATTACACTATACTTTCTGTATCTTACTTGTTAGCTCATAGCAGCCATGTGATGTTGTTGTCATTGTTTTATATTATGAAGGAAATCTTTGATAACTACAATATAATTGTCCCCGCGGAGACTTAGGTCCTGATTTATGAAGCATGTCTGCCAGACTATGGACTATGCCCAAGTTAATTCGAGTAATGCTAAATATAATTTATGTCTGTCCAGGGTCGAGGCAGAGACAGGGTCAGGTCAGGTCATGACGACGTCCTGGAGCAGCAGCAGCACTTGGGCAGCAGGAGCGAAGCTCCTCCTACTCCATCTCCTCCTCCTTCCTACAAAAGGTGAATAGGAAACCTCCTTGAGGTAATTTAAACCTAAAGAAAGAAAGAAAGGAATGAAGAGGCCAAGCTCGGTGAGTTGGAGATTTCTCATGCCAAGTACAGACTCAGAGCATCCAAAGGCAAATTTTTCTTGGATAAAAAGTATAATATAAATAGAGCAAATTCAAAGATTCCCAACATGTGAGGAAGAGGACAATTGCAACATTACAATAGCTGACGATTATGGAATTTAGACTCTATGTGTGTTCTATTTTCCAGACATGTATTGCTACGAGTGAAATACTCTTTTCTTGTTTTTGCCAATCACCTGTCTGGTTTTCTCAGTTACAAATTAGCAATAATGTGTTGTGCCATGCCATGCATTGAGAGTAGAAGAATGGGAAGAAATCAGAAAATACAATTTAGAGTATACAGTACACCATATACAGTGTATACTCAACACTCTAGAATACGGGCACTGCCATCTTGTCACAGAAGCCTCAAATACTGAGGAGAGAAGAGGGGGACAACACACAGGGGGCAGGTTATAGCTGTGCTTTGCACAGACAGAGCAGATCTTGGACCAGGAAAAGGACAGCAATCCCAGAATGCAGACCAGCACAGTCAGAAGGTACTTTCTGTCTGCAGGCAGGCTGAGACTCCATGGGCCACCCTCTTGGATGTTTAAAGGCTCAGAAAACACAGTAGGTGCAGGTAGGATGATTTTTTATGTTGGGCAATCCGTATGTACAGGGTGGGGGGCGAAAGTGAATAATTTGCTGGGCCTGGTAAATTATTATGACATGTGACCAGGGAGAAGGGTTATACTCAGAGCATATGTGCTCAAATCTTATTGTTAGTTACATGGTACTTACACATATCAGAGTTCAGTTGGTTTGACTTATTGCTACAGAAACACCACAGATAAGTTAATATATTGCCCATTGTCTGAGGATTTGGTGTACTAGCTTTTTGGGCTTCAGTGAGAAACCACATATACACTAAATTCCATAATGGGCTTCTATTGGAACATTGGACTTGTCCTCTTTTTCACATGTTTTTAATATGTTCTATTGAAAATATACTTTTTCTTTGAGAAGAAGTTGTTAAGTTGCCTTTGGCTTTCCATGCTCCGAGTCTGTACTTTGCATAAGAAATCTCCAACACACCGAGCTCGGCCTCTTCAGCTTTTTCCTTCTTTCTGGAGGTTTAATTTCCCTCAGTGAGGTTTCTTATTTATACATCCCGCTTCTTTAATCAAGCCTTGCAGCCTAATAAAAATGGAATCCTTGTCTTATATTTGTCACATGACAATATGATTCCTAAACAATTATTTTTCCGGTGACATATGTTGTTATAGAGAAACATAGAAATACATATGACTGTTCTATTTTTCATCAGTGTAATTTATAGGCTTAAACATGTTGTGATTTCACCTTGAAAAATCATCACTCATGAAACATGTCTGGAAAGTAGAATCCACACATTATGTGCCATAGGAACTCTGATAACATGCAGGAAATGGCATTGCACAGGGTTTGTTTTCATTTTCATATTTTGTATGCTGCAGTTTTTAGACTGAAAAACAATAAAGTTAAATGTGATTTTAACAAAAAGAATTTCCTTTCGATATTATTATTATTGATAAATAATATAATTAATATTGTCCATTTATGATACGTAGCATCAGGAACATAATTAGCTTAACACCATTGTAGTTGTATGATGGCGAATCACTCTGTGACCTTCCCTGCGTATTCAAGAGCATAATCTTCTTATTACTATATACAATATATAATAATAATTGTTGATGATATTTGGCTTCGGGTAATTTTTACAAAAGACATGAATACTGAGTAAAGCTCGGCCAGACCCAAATAAAAGGAATATTTGGGTTACACCAATATATATATATATATATATATATATATATATATATATATATATATATATATATATATATTATAAGAATATATATAAGTATTCCAATAGACTCAACAATTTTAATGCATTGTCAATATAGGTAAAGTGTTATGAAGGTTTATGTTGCCATCTATTGTTTATCGAATCTTTCAAGAATACTTACTTTTCCTAATCAGATATAAATAACATTGCAAGACATAACAAAGAGAACGTATAACCCATCTCCCCTGGTAAAGGAGACTCAGAAACATTTGTACTTTCTGAGAAATCAATAAAAAATCCCTAAGCCTTCAATAGAGGAAATACATATATATAACTAATACAAATCTTTATTAGTTGGATATTTTACACGTGTGTGCACTAGTTTAGTATCTTATAACATGAAGCAGTTACACATTTACAATGACTTCATGATATATTTTTTTGTGTATTTTTAATATATTGCAATGCTGGTGTATTCTGCAAACTGATGGGTGATAAACAGAAGCAAAGGACAGGTGAAATAAACTCAGTAACAACACATTATATTATATTATATTATACACGACCTCGGCAACACTGGATGTGTTAGGGGAGTTTTTTGCAGTGTTTTTAATTGTGTAATAAATTTATGTATAATATATAATTTTGAGGATATTTATTGGTGCTCCCTTTTTAGGGTGGAATTGGGTCAATTATCCACAGTTCGTCTTGTACTTTGAATTTATGGCAAGTTTGTAGTGTTGTTTTAACTCATTTATCTGTTTGGTTCAAGAGCAATTCAATGAACCTGTCAACATTTGGCCCACGTGGGGACATTCCAGGCAAACAAGGCCCAGAGCAATTTATAAGAGGGATTAGTAATAAAGAAACTTTCTACCCCCCCCCCCTTCATTCCATTCAAGACATTCCAAAAGTTTTTCTGGGACTATTTGGGTGTAGAGGTATTCTGTATTTTCAACCAGATTTGTTAATATCGCTTTATAATCTTCGTAGGACCTCCAAACAGTTTTAAGTTTTTCTCACCTCCTAATTAGAGGGCTTTTATTTCATGACCCCCATGACCATATGTATAATATTCAGTCTAAGATAACATTTCAGAGGCCTGTTTCCCAAATAACATTTCCAGGGATTAATCACACAACTCACTATGAGAATCTCTATAGAGCAAATCTCTATATACCTTCCCGGAAGACTTCAGACAAGGAGAACTAGTCAAGCAAGTTCTCTACCTCCAAGATTTTTTATTTTTGGCAATCAAATCTTAAGCCTAGAAAAAGTCAAGACTTTCAAAACCTGAATTTTAGGGAAATACCTTTGGCTAATGGGATGTATAGGTGTTACTTATTATTAGATGGCAACCTGTCCTTCAGTGTTTCAGACATACTTTCCAAATAACACATTTAGGGATTAGACTGAAAACTCACTATGTGAATCTATAGACAGCAAATTATCAGTTGCTTTATAAGAGGTTGTCGGAAGCTTCAGGGTGTGAGGGGCTCACTGAATATCTTTCATTGGCAGAACTGTTTCCATTAGGATGTATCTGCTACCAAACATATTATATTACTTTAGATATGTAGAGGCTCAATATATTTCTTTGACAGAATTGTATTTTTATGAAAGGCTACAAAATTGTATTTTCAAGTTCATTTTGAATAAAGACAGAGAAGTTGGACAGCGTAATCTCTGACCCTAAATCTCTGGGGGGGGGGGGGGGGGTCTCACATTTAGCTCATTTAGTACAGTATTACTATGCACCAAGAATGTCACCACTGTATTTTCCTTGAAGGTAAGACCTAATTCTGAGCATGGCCACTAAGGAGAGGCTGCAGATTAGAAACACAATGCATGTTCATTCTTTCGCTCTCTGAGATGTCACAGCATATTCAACTGGCTCATGTTATCCCCCCAAAAATTATAATAAAACACACACAATTTAACCTGTGTACTGTGAGGGTTGGTGAGTCTACATATAGTAATAGCCTAGGACTTTTTTATACTGTGGTATATCCTGATTATTTTGTAGCCCCGTAACTTTTTATTTAATTGTTGCATTTTCTTTTGCTTTCACTTTCGACTTAATGATCCGGTGATTAACCACAAGAGGTGATATTGCTCAGGATACCTGCATTCCTGTATCTTGCTTGTACAGCTGTTAGCTCATATCAGTCATGTGATGTTACATTGTTTTATCATATGAAGCAAAGACTTTGATCATTACCAGATAATTGGACTTTGCAAACTATTTTGGTCTTTGTGTCATTTTATAATTTCTTCTATTTGATGTGCGGGGTGGAAAGAACCAATTTTTGACACTAACCCCAGCACTATATAACTTATAATTATGAAAATAATTATGAGTATAATTGTGAAAATGTTATTACTCTGACAAATGTAACCTTGGACCTGTATTTTGCAATGCACCACATTTCTTTCCTGTGTCATGTAATTTCTATGTTAATGATGAGAGTCTTGTCTGTTGTGTTACAAATAAGGCTCCTCCCTCCCTTTGTCTCCTTGCTGCAATGCTAATGAATCTGTCATACTGCTGGGGGATAAACAAAGCCCAGTGAAACTCCCCAGTAAAACGCATTAACATACCTTTGTTTATAAATATTAATTCCATTCAGCCAATCCAAAGCCACCTCATGTTAGAGAATGTTTGTACAGACAATATAAGGTGAGGCCGGCTCAGTCACAGCAATAGCAGACGGGTCAGGAGAGCGGCGAGGGGATCCCCATACTGCCCTATACCAGGTAGATATGACTTCTGTTACTATTAGGTTATATGTGATGGTTATTATCATGTCTGGGTAAGTGATTTGGCTGTGTCTGGTGATATTGTGCTAATAATATTGTACATTACATTTTATTGTGTGTCAGTCAGAAGTGGAATTAGTTGGGGCTGACCATATTATCTATACAATATTTTATATATTAGTGTATTTTATGTGCTAAATGGATTTTATAGATTTCCAAGAGGAGACTTGTCATAATTTTAATTGATATATTGAAGGAAATAATAGATAAAATGAATAAGCTGCTGGGTAACTATTTAGTTGTTACTGTACATTAGTTAATCTAAAGGGGTTTATGCACATGTGAATATTTATAAATGATAATATAAAGTATGACATAATCAGTCAATAATACCCATCAGATATCTATAGTACTAAGGAATGTCTATACTGCATGAAAAGTACTAAGAAAAGTATTGTATTATCCATCTGGTGATTGATGCAGTAGGAGTAAGTGGTGATGACACCAACCCTGATGGGTAGCCACTAAAACCCACAGATAAAGCACATTTTACATTTTAGAGGGAACAGTAAATAGGTGTATTGTACCTAAAAGGAATCTCTGTTGATCGGCACATTTATTACTCAGCACAGTCCACAGATTCTTACTAAAGGCAAAACATATTTTACATTGAGATATAATATAGTTTCATATCTCACTAAGAATGTGTGTTTTTCTACAGAAAAGGGGGGTATGGACCTTATGGGGGCCATGCTAATTATTTGGTAAACCATCCCTAACTCAGAGAGTGTTTTTTACTTTAACATGCAAAAAAATGCAATAAAAATATTGCTTTTCATGTTTTCAAACAAATCACCAGCACTTGCAATGGGGCATTTCTACAGGTGAAGTGTCTAATTTTTCAAACAGATGAGGATAGTTTTTTTTTTGTTTGAAAGTTCAGAAACAACAGCACAATATGGGGAATGTTCAAGAAGAATTCACCATTCTACCAACTTGTATTTTCCGAACTCTCAAACAAATACCCCTTTCCTTACCTGTAAAAATGCCCCATCACATGTACAGGTGACATTTGGGGTAAAACTGTAACAAATATGTTTTGCACTTGTTAGTGTGTTAAAGTAGATAAGCTCACTGAGATGGAAGTTTTAGTTAAGTTAAACTTGGGTCACCAAATAATTAGAATGACCCACAGTGCTGAGTAGATGTATTTTCATTCATTTAGTTTAATAATAATTCTGGGGACAATCAGGACAAATATTATATGTTTTTCCTGATTTCTCCAGCTCATTCCATTCTTCCATTCCCATAGAAAATGTCCATTCTAGACTGGGAAGTTGTTATTCTCAACCCAGTCCTGCTCTCAGAAAGTTGTGCTGGCCTCACACCCACGGGGGGGGGGTGCAAAATCCATGTTGCATCTTACACCCCTGGCCTGAAATAAAGCCACAGTGTCCCAGCCATGAGTGACCCCCTGCAGGGAGCTGCCTTCCATCACATGCATGAAGGGAAAATCTCTTCAATCAGTTGGTGCCAACACAGAACCATAAATAACTGGGTCACAGATTTCCCTAGTTCCAAGTAAAATACAGAATCAGAAATCAAAGCCAAATCTATCTCAATTTGTCCCATCTCCATAACTATCCTTGAACCAGAAATATGGAGGTCACCAGTTCTGAACTATCCTGAAACTATATTCTTGGAAACACCAGTAGTGCAGAAATAGTTTAAAATCGGAGGGGAAGATACTCCTCCCCAGAGGGGCGTTGGAAATGTCCATTGTTGCATGTTTGCAATTACTCACCTGTAATATGTACTCTGCTCTCAGATCTGTAAATGCACTATTTCCAAAATGTATCATCTCATTACTAGTGTGCGCTTATCACATTACAATATATATTTAACTTGAGTTGACTTTTTGCCTTAACTGAAATTCCAAAAATAGAGAAGCCATTCTCATACTACTCGTTCAAAACTTTGTAGACTCAAAAAAAGTCACAATGAAATACTGCTTGTGCAAATTACATGACTTTCGGTATTTTTCTTTTTTATCAGGAAGCTGGAATCCATTTTACAGATAAACTGATTTCCATCAGCCCACGATGAGCCCTATACCAGGAAAACCATATCAGTGCTCTGAGTGTGGAAAATGGTTCCGTTGTAAATCAGAGCTCACAAGTCACGAGAGGAGTCACACAGGAGAGAAGCCGTTCCCATGCTCTGAATGTGGCAAATGCTTTACTATTCATGCAAACCGTCTTAGACATCAGATGATCCACACTGGAGTGAAGCCACATCAGTGCTCTGAGTGTGGAAAATTGTATAGTTTTAAGTCACAGCTCAAAATTCATCAGAGGATTCACACTGGAGAGAAGCCATTTTCATGTCCTGAGTGTGACAAGAGCTTTACACTGCATACATACCTGCTTACACATCAGAGGACTCACACTGGGGAGAAGCCATATTCCTGCCCTGATTGTGGCAAGTGCTTTACACAACATGTAACCCTGCTTACACACCAGAGGATTCACACTGGAGAAAAGCCATTTTCATGTCCTGAGTGTCACAAGTGCTTTACACGTTATGCAACCCTGCTTACACATCAGAGAATTCACACTGGAGAGAAGCCATTTTCATGTCCTGAGTGTAACAAGTGCTTTACACGCCATACACACCTGCTTACACATCAGAGGACTCACACTGGGGAGAAGCCATATTCCTGTCCGGATTGTGACAAGTGCTTTACACATCATTCAACCCTGCTTACACATCAGAGAATTCACACTGGAGAGAAGCCATTTTCATGTCCTGAGTGTAACAAGTGCTTTACACGCCATACACACCTGCTTACACACCAGAAGACTCACACTGGAGAGAAGCCATTTTCATGTCCTGAGTGCGACAAGTGCTTTGCTCACCATTCAAACATGCTTAAACATCAAAGGACTCACACTGGGGAGAAGCCATTTTCATGTCCCTGAGTGTGACAATTGCTTTACATGGCGTTCAAACTTGCTTACACATCGGAGGACTCACACTGGAGAATAACCTTTTAAAAGTCTGGAAGTGTGAATTTCCAGTGCCATGCCATGATCCATAATTATAGGGCACACACTGGAGAGAAGCCATATCAATGTCGTAATGTGGTGAAGGTTATGCACATAAATCACAGCTGACAAGACACCAAAGGAGTCACCTCACCACGAATGTAATGCATCTTACAAAAGCACCAAATTTCATAGCTGAGAGAAGCAGTCAAGCGACTGGCAAAAATGTCTGCAAGAAAAAATACAGTTCAGCTGGTTTAACTGACTGCTACAGAAACACCACAGATAAGACAGTATTGTCCAGTGCCCGGTGATCCAGTGTCCTAGATTTTTGGGCTTTAGGGAGTGACCACAAAGACATTAAATTCCATGATGGGCTACTACTGTATCATTGCTTTTGTCTTCTGTGTCACATTTTGAGATTTTCTGAATAAACTCTATTTATAATGTACTTTTTCTCTGAGAACAATTTGCTAAGCTGTCTTTGGCTTTGGATGCTCCGAGTCTGTACTCAGCATGTGGAATCTCCAACTCACCGGGCCTTTCTAGAGATTTAATTTTCCTCAAGGATGTTTCTTATCCATACATTCACTTTTTAAAATCAAGCCTTGCAGCCTAATAAAAATAAAATTCTCATCCTGTATTTTCCGCAATGCTACAACAATACAATGCCAAATAATCATTAATTGCATGTGTTTTATCATAGAAATGTTCATAATATATGACTTTTTATACTCTAATATATCTAATTACTGTATTCTATAGGCTAAAAATGATTTTCCCATGAAAAACATCTCACTTGTGACGAAACATGTCTGGAAAGTAGAAACCACAGGACATGTGCCATAAAAACTCTGATATCATGCAGGAAATGGCATTGCACAATGTTTGTTTTGATGTTCATACTTTGGGGGTCAATTACAAAACGCTGTGCATTTGCTAGTTTGCGTAAATTTCCTATGCAAAAATGGCCAATTCGCCAGGCCAAGGCTGTGTTTGCTGTGTTAAAGTCTGTTCATTTAGCCGGGTGAATGCCAATGAACAGCTTCTCAGTGCACCATCTTTTAGTGGTAAACCTGATAGGAATCAATGTTATTTTTAGCCAGAATGGCTTTCTATGGGATTTTTACATCTGTCACTAATACGTCGAGCATAAAGGTCAGATAGATAACTAGTATTGGAGAAACAACTCATGAAATTGTTTTCATTGATTGATTTTTTTCACTATTTTTGGAGGCTTCAAAAACACCCCAGATTCCCTAGAGACACAACACATTCATTCTGAGACAAATTCCACGCTGCCATAAGCTGTTAAGTGGGTTTTCAGCACCATTTTGGGTTTTGTTACTGCAAATTGTGTTGCTGCAGTTGACCCGCTGTCAAGAGCAATTTGTTCACTAGCAAATACCACATTTTTGTTACCGGTGAAGGACACATCAAAATGCATTTCAGAGTATGGCCTTGATTCACAGCCTCCTTTTGCTTCACTTTCACATGTGTTTGTGTATTTTTTGTAAGTTTTTGCAACCATTAACAGGATTTTTGTGTCTTCTTTCATGCATATGTGCGTTTACATTAACGCGAATAAGCATATTCGATGATTGTGTTTTTCGCGTAGTTTGCTCTCTCGGGAATGTTACGTTATTGGTATGGGCTTGCGCATGATTCCAAGCCTTGATTGTTGATTCGAACTGGGCCAATAAAACAAGGGTGTTTCTGCTAAACTTACGGGGTGTATTTCCTGGTGAAAGTTTGCTGTCATTGTGAGTTGCAGTGTGATGCATGGAGGAATACGAGCGCCTGCAGCAACTGTCAGCTGCTGCTCAAAAGGCTGGTTGGCAAAATTGAGGAGCTTGCAGCTTCAATGGGGACCACCAAGAAATAGAATTCTGGGAGCCTGACACTTTTTTGTAAATATTTTTTTTTAAAACTTTAATATTTTTGAAAAAATATATAATAACAATTATTACCATAAAAAAAAAAAAAATAAAAAAAATATATAAATATATAAAAATTTAATAAATGTTTCCAACTTTAAAATGTTTATGATTTCTATCATTTATTAATAATTAATATAAATGTAATGAGTTCACAAATCCACTTATGCACATAAATCCAAAAAAAGCCACAAGGAATTGCAACATATCAAAAAAAAATGTGAGTAAAAGTAAGCATGAAAATATTGGGATAGAGAAAAAGAAACACTCACAAGGGAGTTAAGGTAAGCATGGGAGCAGAAGTGAGTGAGGGAAGAGTTGAAACCGGGGACATGAATCAGTTAATAAGCTGCGTGCATGCGTACATGCGTGCAGAAATAGCAGCTTCTACATCAAAATTACGTTACTACGTATATTTTGAGAAAGATGTAAGCTGAATATCGCGGGACACTGAAATTCTACAGTTTTCAAAATGTTGAAAAATGGAAGTAGACGAGGATTACAAAGCGACACAAAAGAAAACCTCATCCTCTTGCGTACCCTGCGTACGAAAAGTAAACGGGACGCTCCCGATGGTTGCTCTGCATCATGCGTACGCACGTAGACATGCAGGAAAAATGTGAAAAATACACATTTCGAGACAAAAACAAGATGGTTTTGAGAAGGCTATGAATCAACCCTTATGTGTTCACTGGTGTTCGCTGCAGTGAGTTTTGCTTACTCATTGGTCTTTCATGCGCATTCTTTTGTGTAAAGCAGCAAACGGTAAGGAAACATAATAAACCACCCTATAAATAAACCACCCTAAGCTCCCTATGCTTCCAACACTTCCTTTAGACTGTAAGCTCAAAGGGGTCAGACTCTCTATCCTATTGTGTCCCACTCTCATAGTGTTTGCATTGTTATTTTTTGCATTGAGTCTGCAGTTGGCTGTGCACTATATGTTTTTTTTTTTTTTTTTTTTTAATTGTATTTTTTTATTAGAGACAAGCAGGTTACAGACCGTGTTCAAGGTACAAAGACAAACTCGCAATAAGTGAAGTGATAAAACACAACAGGCCGATAAAATATTGATCCGTATGAGATAAACCAGCATAGACTTGAGAAAGCAATACAGAAAGAGAATTCAACATTAACCTGGATTATCATTGCATCTCGTACCTAGTCTCCTGGAGAGCTCTAGGAATGACAAGTCGCCCGCTGATCCAGCTGTGGCGTGTAATGGTTCCAACGAGTAAACTAAAGGCAGATCTGAGGCCTGCACACCCCACCGCCTCTTTCTATTTTGTTAATAAAACAAGGCTATAACTAGCCCAACATGAAAACAACACACTAATCAGACAACGCAAAGGGGTGAACGCACAAAACTAACACAAACAAATACCAAACAGGGGGGGGGAGACGCGAGAGACGAGGGGAAAAAACGGAACGGGGAGAAAAAAGAACAGGAGGGGGGCGGGGGGGGTAGTAGACTGTTTAGTTCCCAGGGCAACATTACATCTTCAGGTATTCCAGGTACGCTGCCGAGAGAGTAAAGCGGTCCCATTCATACCATGTCATCCTGTACTTCTCTGAGGTACCCTTCAGCAAGGCCGTGAGCTCCTCCATCCTGCCGATCTCTCTGACTCTGGCAAGCCACAACGCGGTGGAGGGGGGCTCCGGAGATTTCCAACACGCCGGGATGCAAGACCTCGCCGCAGTCAGGAGGTGGGCAAGCAAAGATTTGCTGCGTCTCCGAATAGAGGTAGGGGCAAGATTAAGAAGGTAACCCGCCGGGTCTTCACCTAAGTCTATGTCCGTCAGGGCCAGGACAATTTTCCTCACATTACCCCAAAACCCGGAGAGGCCCTCGCACTCCCAGAAGACGTGCAACATGGAACCTCTCTCGCGCAGACATCTCCAGCACAAGGGGGAAACCGAGGGGAATATTCTTGATAATCTGGTAGGGACCAGATACCAACGAGTGAGGATCTTATAGGACGTTTCTTGATATCTGCAGGAAATGGAAGACTTGTGGGCCAACTGCGTCATAGCCAGTTTTTGCTCTTCAGTGAAACTCCTATGCAACTCCCTCTCCCACCCCTCTATGAAAGAAGGTGAGAAGGATTCTGGGGGGCAGGTCACCAGCGAATAGGCAAAGGCCAGGGCACCCCGGAAATGGCCGCGCCCCACACAAACCTGTTCAAAGGGAGTTAGGGGTCTAGGTGTCTCAGCAGCCCTGCCTAATGAGTTCTGAAAATGTGTTAGCTGGAGAGTGCGCCAGAAGCCAAGAGTGGGCAAGGACTCTCTCCTCGCCAGCTCCTCCAGTCCCACCCAACCTGACCCATCCCGCAGGTGTAGAATCCGAAACCTATTGCGCCTCACCCAAGCCCTAAATGTGCCATCAGAAATGCCTACCGGAAAGTCCGGGTGGCCTATCAGAGGGGTCAGGGGCGAAAGGGCGGGGGAGATGTCCAGGCCACGGAACGACCTGCTCGCCACCCTCCGAGTGGGCCCAATCGTGGGGTGCTTGTTTAGTGCCACAGACCGGTCTAGTGTTACCCAGGGCAGCCCCGGAAGGGGGATCGAAGATGCCTCCTGCTCAATACCCGTCCATTGCTTTAAATGGGAATGCCTACACCAATCAATCACCCGGGTAAGGTGAGCCGCAGCATAATAGGATTTCCAGTCCGGGAGGCCTAGCCCTCCCCGTCTCTTAGGGAGCACCAGGAGAGAAGCAGCTAAGCGATGAGGCCTCCCCGCCCATACGAATCTTGTACAAATTCCCATCAGTCGCCTGAAGAAGGTGTGGGGGACCTCAATTGGCAGGGCTTGAAAAAGGTAAAGCACCCGAGGTAAGATGTTCATTTTTATTATGTTAACCCTGCCAAACCATGAAAATGCACCTTTATTCCATCTCTGGAGGTCCTCCTCCACCCTCCCCAGCAACGGGGGAAAGTTCAGGCTATATAGCTTCTGAGGGCAGGCCGAAATTTGTATCCCCAGATAGGTCACCGCCTCCCTCTCCCACCTGAATGGGAAATTCTCTGCGATCTGCTTCAGTCTCCCCGGGGGAATATTGATATTCAGTGCTGAGGATTTTTGAAAATTTATTGTATAGTTGGATAGCAAACGGAAGGTCTTGAGTTCTGCCAAAAGGTTGGGGAGGGTCGTTTCCGGCCTGGTGATAAAAAATAGGAGGTCATCGGCATACGCCGCCACCTTGTGTTCCACCCGACCAGAAAGGACCCCTGAGATATCTGGGTTTTTCCTGATATTACGCAGAAAGGGTTCTAATGTTAAAATAAAGATTAGGGGTGACAGCGGACAGCCCTGGCAAGTGCCATTAGCCAGGGAGAAGGACTCAGATGCCAGCCCATTCACCACAACGGACGCCGAGGGACACGAATAGGAAGCCATGATCCAGTGGGTCAGGTTATCCCCCAAGCCGATATGCCGCAGGGTGGCAGAGATAAAATCCCAACCAACCCTGTCAAAGGCCTTCTCGGCGTCCGTCGAGAGGAGCATAGCAGCCGAATCATCCATGCGCGCGCGGTGGATCAGGTTGACCACCCTCGTAGTATTATCTCTACCCTCTCTCGTAGGTACAAAGCCCACCTGATCCCAGTGTATGATGGAGGGGAGGAGGGGGGCAAGCCTGTCAGCTATTACCTTATTGAAGAGCTTTATGTCGCAGTTTAAGAGGGAGATGGGTCTGTAGCTCCCGCACGCAAGGTATCCCTGGGTGGAGGGACACCATCCTTCAGGGAGCCGAATGAGGCAATAAATTGGGGGCCTAGAGTTTCTGCAAACTCCTTGTAGTACTCTAAACTGAAACCATCGGGCCCGGGAGCCCTCCCCGGTTTGGTATTTTGAATGGCCCTCAAAAATTCCTCCATCTCGATTCCCTCCTCCAGAGCATCCACCACCTCCTGTTTAAGACGTGGGAGCCCCGACTCGCGAATGTAAGTTTCAATGTCACTCTGATAGCTGGCAGGCTTGTCCCGGGGGAGGTTATAGAGCTTCTCGTAGAACTTCCGGAAGGTCCGGGCAATGTCCACAGGCAGATGTCGTCTGTTGCCCTCTGAGTCATGGACAAGGGGGATGTAATTTCTATTGCGCTGTGTTTTAAGTGCCCTAGCCAGAGCCCTGCCGCATTTGTCACTGTATTCATAAATAAATCTCCTGCATCTGACCGCAAGGTCTTTGGCCTCGACAAAGCAAATGTCCCTGAGTGACTCCCGCAAACTCACCAACTTGGCCGCCAGAGCCGCATCAAGAGATTGTTTATGTTGAGTTTCAATTTTAAATATCTCTTGGGTGAGGTGCTCGATTTGTTTGTGCTTTTCTTTCTTAAGGCGGGCTCCGTGCTTGATCAGAAGCCCCCTTATCACACATTTGTGGGCTTCCCACAGAGACATTCGCGACATCCCCTCCGTGTCGTTCGTCACGAAGAACTCTGCAATGGCCTTTTTAATATCCTCTTTTACCTCGGGGTCCTGCAAAAGGGAGCTGTTCAACCGCCATTGGCCTCTAAGGGGAGCGGTGTCAGGGATGGAGATGGTCAACGAGACCGGAGCATGGTCCGAAACAGTAATCTGACCTATGTCCATACTAACAATGAGATGGAGAAATCTGTGGGGCACCAGGAACCAGTCAATACGAGAATACGAATTGTGGGCAGTGGAGAAAAATGTGTAATCTCTCCCCTTGGGGTTAAGCGTCCTCCAGGCATCCATGAGCTGGTTTTTAAATAAAAGGGCCTTAAATTTTTTCATCACCGTGGGGGGGAGATGAGACGTCCCGCGGGAGGTATCCACAGAGGGATCCAGAACCACATTGAAATCCCCTCCCAGCAACAGAACGCCCTCTGTGAAAGCCGCCAGCTTCCCAAGGGCAGAGCGTAAGAATTTGTATTGGTTAACGTTAGGGGAATAGCATGTGGCCAAAGTCACCCTCAAGGAGAAAAGAGTGCCCTTAACGAAAAGGAACCTCCCCTCTGGATCTAGGAGCGTCTCGGAGTGGGTCCACGGCAGGGACCCCGCCAGCAAGATGGCCACACCTCTGGTTTTGGAATCAGGGGAGGGGCAAAGATATTGGGTTTTAAAGGAGCGGTTTGTGAGGTTATGGGACCGTCCCCCCTTTAGGTGTGTCTCCTGCAAGAAGGCGATCTGTGTGTGTAGGCGTCCCAGCTCCCGCAGGATAATGGATCTCTTAAAGGGGGAGTTAAGCCCCTTAACGTTCAGGGAGGTACATTTAACCCTAGACATGTCGGGATCAGAGGAGAGGAAAGGGAGGGAGAAGGGGGAGGACTAGAGGACAAAAGACGGGGGAGGAAGACCAAGGACAGAATACGAGGGATGGGGTTAGGACAAAACCACAAGAGGTCAAACACTAAACGATTAAACCAGAAATGCAACACTTGTAAGTGCTGCCAACTAACACAGAAAAACCTAAAAAACTCTAATCGGGAAATACTGTTTGTTTCCCAAATATGAGCCCCACCACCCCCCAAAAAAGGTTGGCGAGAGGGGCTCGGTCCTAGCGTGGGAGCGAGGCGAACCGGAAGGGTGGGAGAGCCCCCCCAGTCGACCCCAGGTGTGGAGGGTGAGTCTCACAGGGAAGCCTTTATGGCCCCCCAGCGATCGTGGCCTAAGGTGTAGCCGATGCATGACCTATCTGCAAGACCCAGGAGCCCCCCCACCACTGCCCCGGCCCCCCCGCCCCCTAGGGGTCGACAGGGGCGCCCCGGGCAGCGGCAGGGCGGGCCACCCCGCAACAGGAAGGCATCGGCCATCGCCCGAGGACTAAGCATAATTAAGGTACATGACTGAGATAACATATGTAAAATACTGTAAAGTAGAGGTTAACATCTGACTAAATGCAGCGGGTGTTTAAAAGGATATTCTGCTGGCTGCGCTACTCGTGCCGTTTCAAGTCTCGTGCACCATGGGACGCGGCACACCCGGTGATCTTCTGGTCCCCCTCCTGCGAGCAGACGCGCCGCCTCCGGCCCATCGGGCTCTGCGTGGCGGATCACCGCCTCCCCGTCCCGGGGCGGGGAGCGGCTCGGGATCAAGCCAGTCCGGCACCGCGAAGGGCTCAGTCTCCAAGAAAGAGAAGAGTTCCGGGAGGTCCGCCGGGGATCTCAGTGCGCAAGACCGTTGGTTCCTCCGGACGAGAAGATGGAACGGGTAGCCCCAGCGGTAAGAACCACCACAGTCCAAGATCTTAGCGAGGAGGGGCTTCAGGAGTCTGCGCATGTGGAGAGATCGTCTGGCGACGTCAGGGAAGATCTGGATCAGCGCTCCGTCGAAGCATATTCTGTCTCTCTCCCAGGCCTTCCTTAGAATCTCCTCCTTGATGGGAAAGGTCCAGGTCTGCTGGGCGTTGGCCGAGGGATCTATGGATTCGGTCAATGGCGATTTCCGTGTCGGGCGGCCGGCCAAGGATATCATTGAAAATGCCCGTGGCAGTATGCCGGAGCTGGTCTGGACCTGTCGCCTCGGGCAGTCCTCTTATTCTGATATTATTCTGCCTACTGCGATTTTCGAGGTCGTCCAAGTGCAGGATGGTGGCTTGGGAAATTGCTCGCTGAGAAGCCAATCCCCTCTCCAGGGCCTCGATTCTCAGCGTTGTTGAAAGGTGTGATTGTTCCAGGCCCGAAACTTTGGTATCAATGCCCGCCACAGACGTCTGCAGATCCGAGATGTCCTTCTTAAAGGAGCTCTCCACCCTTGCAATGAAGGATTCCAGGTCCGCCTTGGTGGGAAGGGCTCTAAGCTCAGCCCTGATGTCGGCTAGCATCTCCTGGCGGGTATCCAGAGCGGTGGTAGGGATCATCCTCTGGCAGCCTCCCGAAACTCCATGGTGGCCAGGGGATATTGCGCCAGATTCAGCTGGGGCGCGGTAGGGTGTAACCTCCTGACTCCCGCCGGGGGGGAGTCCTCCAGTGTTGGGGCGGGGTTCCCAGGCAGGGGGGACCGCATTGGTCCAGTGCTGTGCCATCTTACTTGGGACCTGGGTTGGGGGTGGGAGGGGACTCGGTCCAGTACGGCCGTCATTGGCGGACTCAGAGTCTGCGAGGCTCTCCTGGTCGCCCGCTGAGTGCCAGGAAGGAGAGGGGGCATCCCGCGTCCGGATGCTGGGGGAGAACCAGTCTCCGCTGGGGCTTCATGTGGGGTCCGATGGGGTGAAAGGGACCCGGAGCCACCCGGAATCAGGGCGTCTGGGAGATCTCTGCTAGCCCTCTGGGGCGGGGAGTGCTGGTCTTCTGGCTCCCCTGTGAAACCTCTGGGTGGCTGATGGGGCTCTATCCCCTCTGAAGTGGATGAATCACGGGAGGGAGAACTCACCCACCCCGTTGTGCTGGCAAGGGAGATTCCTCCTCCACCACCGGTTTGTGTTTATTGTGGGGGGTCACTGCAGGGCGTCCATATTGCATCTCCCCGCCACCCCCCTCCCCACTCACCGGAGCCGGCCGCCTGTCAGAGACCAGTCCTCCGCTCCTGTCTTCGTCATCACCGCTCTCACGGTCCTCTCCTGGGCAGCCAGGCTGCTGCCTCCTCGTGTGTTGGGGGGAGGGGCACCGCCGTGTAAGGTCTCCGGGTGCCGGCTGGAGAATCAGAGCCCCGCCGGAGCCGCCACCCTGCTCCCCGCCTTCCGGAGGTCCGCACCCTCCACTGCACGTCAGGACCCGGCTCGTCTCCTCCTCAGCCGCCGCCTCAGCCATTCGGGCTCCGGCACCCGCCCTGTGAGGATCAGGTTCCCGGCCGCTCCCCCGCCGTCCGCTCCGCTCATCAACGGCTCCCGGCTGCTCGTCGGGGCGCCGGTGTCGGCCATCATCTCGGCCCGGAGGGTCAGACAGGTGAGGGTGATCGGGTGCAGAGTCGTGTTGGCGGCCCATCGTCGCTGAGCCGTCCACCGCCGCCATCTTGGGACCCTCGTGGCTCCCACTTTCGGGACATTCGGGGGCCAGGAAGTCCCTGATTTTTCTTGTATGAGGGGGTGAGGAGGTCTTCCCCCCCTTCCTCTTCTTAGCCATGTCTATATCTCTTCTCCGGAAGCGGGCAAACACCTCAGGAATGTCCTTAAATTGGTCGACTGGAGGGAGCTCAAGGCAACCACGTCCTCACTCCTCCATGTCCGGCCACGCCCCCCGCGTGCACTATATGTTTTACCCTGTCTCTAATTACCACATAGTAAAGTTCCACAGAAGAAGAAGAGGGTGTTATATAAATTACTAATAATAGTCTGTCTCTGCCCTTTGGTGAATTTCCTGTCCCATTCCTTCTTCCATGCCCCTGCATACTTGGTGCACCTTGGTATCGCCTTGTTTAAATTTAACAAAATCCCTGGGCACTCACAAGGATCCCTCGACAAGCCAGGTGAAATATATATATATATATATATAAAGGCCAGCATCATCTTGGCATGCGGCAGCAAAGGCTGTAGCATCATTCTGTTTGAGAATAGTGATTCTAGGCAGGCAGAGCCAGTCTGTGTGTGTTCACCAGTTTCTCTGGGCTTGTCTGGCCTGGCTGACATCAGTGTTGTTTCTGTGATCTCTGTGTATTGGCAATGGAACAGGTGTGAGGAGGAAGCTTTTGGCCTGATGTTTGCTATGTGGCTGCGGTGTGCTGCCAGCACTGAGGAATCACAGGAGTATTTGGAAGCCAGGGTGGTGAGATTATGGGCAAAGAGATGTTTTAGTACACACCTGTCTGTGAGGGATTTGAGTGATCCCACACAGACAGGTGTGTACTAAAACATCTCTGTGCCCCTAATCTCACCACCCTGGCTTCCAATGATTCCTTTGATACCTCAGTGCTGGCAGCACACCACAGCCACACGGCACACATCAGGCCAGAAGTTTCCTCCTCTCACCTCTCCATTGCCAATACACAGAGATCATGGGAACAACACTGATGTCAGGCAGATCAGACAAGATGTTACATTGCAGGTTGAAGCACATTGACTATGGAAAAAGGTAAGTAAAACCTGAAACATGAGGGCACCAACACTATACGCACCAGATACACATATGAGCAAGGGGGCGGAAAATTGAACACCCATAAGCAAAACTGCATTCTAAAAATAGAATTTTTAATGCTGGTAAGAATAGTTACATAACCAAGTGAGGAATGGCAATTTCATAATGTATTTACATATCATATGAACAAGTGCTATATACAGAGGAAAACAATACAAGGTAATCACAAAAAGATGGGCCGCTTGTTGTAGAACATTGCAGATGCTATTGCCAGCATAGAGGGAAGCCAAAGTCCATGCCAAGTACCTCAATGGGTTAATCAGTATTTCTGGAAGCGATGGCTGTAATTTTCAGTAGTGAAAAGGATGTCCATAAAGGTAATGCTGGATAACCCTCAATTCATCCTATTGAATGCCATATGCGAGGAAAGTAAGCATATTGAGGTAGGTAAGAAATAGGTATGCAGGCTGTAGCACCGGGTGGATAGATAAAAGGGTCCGTTTTGCTTATGGGTGTTCAATTTTCCGCCCCCTTGCTCAGCCGGGCCAGACAAGCCCAGAGACACTGGTGAACACACACATACTGCCTCTGCCTGCCTGGAATCACTATTCTCAAACAGGATGACGTTACAAGCTTAGCCACTAAAGATGATACACACAACACACAAGCCTTTATTTATACTTATCCACTTGTACTGTATCAGATGCAGCAGAGGCCCCTTTCCATGCTTCAGCAAGGTAGCAGTGCCGGGCACTGGGGTTGAAGCAGCATCAGTTGTTACCTGCCGCTGTAGGTCAAGATTCCATAGAGCACAATAGGAACAATTGGATCAAAGTGTTTAATGCTTATAATTAATATTACACATGTATTACACATTGACAGCCTCATTTGATCACATTATCCCCAGAATATACTTGGTTTCTCTACGATGAATGTGTGTCTGATTGATTCATCATATGGAGGAACCACCTT
The DNA here is from genome assembly GCA_027917425.1 of Gastrophryne carolinensis. Lineage (NCBI taxonomy): Eukaryota > Metazoa > Chordata > Amphibia > Anura > Microhylidae > Gastrophryne > Gastrophryne carolinensis. Next base: position 6,623,378 of record CM051236.1, on the reverse strand, counting down.
CTTCCCTTTTTGCTTTATTCTATACCTTCTGTAGCTCTACTGTTTACTTTTCTTCTCTCATCTCAATGCTTGTTCCCTATTTCCTAACAATTCTAAAAAAAATGAAAGAGGCGAATAGAGGCAAATGTTAGTGTTTTATTTAGGTTTATATATATATATTTATATTTGAACTGGTTGTGCATTAAAATGGACAAAATAGAGTACCTCTCTACACTTTAGCAGTAAGTATAAAAATATATATTTGTGTTTACAATTCGCAATAATAAAGCCAATATACTATACGAATTTTGTAGCATTTGGTATGCAATTGTCTGTAAATCTCTTCTTTCTAAATAAAAAGGCGATAAAAAAAAGAGCCAGTATGATGTTTGGTGAAATGTCTTTAAAGAAACAGTCCAGGCAATGGCAAATATAAGCCAGCCAGTAGCTAATCTAGTCAAAATAACATCACAGGCCATCAACAAAATTATTTCTCAGCAATTAATTTTCCTGGTGTGAAGTTTGGTGCTTTTATAAGACACATTGCATTAGTGGCAATGTGACGCCTTTGGTTTGATAGGCACTCTGCTGACCAAGCTGTAATGCGTATAACCTTCACCACATTCAGGATATTGATAGGAATTCTCGTCAGTGTGTGGCCTATCAGTATGGATCATGGAGTGATATTGAAAATTCACACTTTGACTAAAACACTTGTAACATTCCAGATGTCTAAAAGGTTTCTCCTCAGTGTGAGTTCTCTAGTGGTTGAGCAGGGATGTAAGTTGTGTAAATCACTTTTCACACTTATGACATGAAAATGGCTTCCCTCCAGTCTAAATTATCTTATGTTTAAGCAGAGTTGCACATTCTGTTAAGCACTTGTCACAATCAGAATAGGAAAATGGCTTCTCCCCAGTGTGAGTCCTCTGATGTTTAAGCAGGTGTGAACGCTGTGTAAAACACTTGTCACACTCGAGACATGGAAATGGCTTCTCTCCGGTGTGAGTCCTCTTGTGCTTATTCAGGTTTGAACTATCACTAAAGGACTTTTCACATTCAGTGCATGAAAATGGCTTCTCTCCAGTGTGAATTCGCTGATGTTTAAGCAGGTTTGAACTCCATGTAAAACACTTGTCACACTCAGGACATGAGAATGTCTTCTCTCCAGTGAGAATCCTCTTATGACTTTTGAGCTCTGACTTACAACTATAACATTTTCCACACTCAGAGCACTGATATGGCTTCTCTCCAGTGTGACTTATCTGGTGCCTACAAAGTTCTGAACGAGTAGTAAAGCATTTGCCACATTCAGAGCAAGGGAATGGCTTCTCTCCAGTGTGACTCCTCTGGTGACTTCTGAGCTCTGATTTACCATGAAACCATTTTCCACGCTCAGAGCACTGATATGGTTTCACTCCTGTGGGGCTCATCGTGGGCTGATGGAGATCAATTTATCTGTAAAATGGATTCCAGCTTCCTGATTAAAGTTCAACCTGTAGAAAAATACAGAAATCATGTAAATTACACAAGCAGTATTTCAGTGCGACTTTGTTTTCATTCCCAGAGCATGAGAATTTTAGTATTTTAATTATGACAAAAAGTTAGCTCAGGTTAAATATGTATTGTTATGTGATAAGCGCACGCTAGTTACACGTGTGAGATATTTTGGAAATATTACATTTACAGGTCTAAGTAGAAGAACTTAAACATAAAAAAGGAGAGACCTAAAGAACCTTATTTGTACACTTAGGAGAAAAGAAGGGAGGGGGGGCATGATTGAGACCTTTAAATATGTGAAAGGATTCAATAAGGTTCAGGAGGGAAGTGTTTTAAGAAGAAACTTAATTATAGAACAAGGGGCACAACCTGAAGCTAGTCAGAGGGAAGATCAGGAGCAATGTTAGATAATATTATCTTACAGAAAGAGTAGTAGATGCTTGGAACAAATTTCTAGCAGAGGTAGTTGAAAAATCAACAGTCACTGAATTTAAACATGCCTGACATAAGCACACATCTATCCTAAGATAAAGAGAACATACAGTATACACATAAGGGCAGACAAGATGGAGTGTACGGTCTTCTTCTGCCATCAACCTTCTATGTTTCTGAGAGCAGAGTACAGGTTACAAGTGAATAACTACAAACATGAAACAGTGGACATTCCCAGCGCCCCCTGGGAGGAGTATCTGCCACCTAGGTGTTAAACTATTGGTCCTGACGCTGCACATCTGGTGGGTCCAAGAATATGATTTTAGCATGGGACAATGGGAGATGGGTTTGGCTTTGATTCACGGTTCTGATTTCCGATTCTGTATTTGACTTCGGGCTAGGGGTACATACGACCCAGTTATTCCTGGTTCTGGCTGCCTGAAGAGACTTCCCTTTTGTGCATGTAAGGGAAGGCAGCTCCCTACATGGGGTGGATCATGGCTGGGACTCTGTGGCTTCATCTCAGGCCAGCTGTGTGAAATGCAACATGGATTTTCTCTGAAGCCCCCCAGTGTGCGAGGCCTACACAGCTTTTTGAGAGCAGGACTGGGGTGAGAATTGTCACGTATCTGCGTTAGTTACGAAGCTAGCTTGTTGGGAAGGGATATTTGCTATGGGAATGGAATGAGTGGGAGACTGAAAAATCAGGAATAACTTACAATATTTCTCATGATTGTCCCCACAATTATTATTAAACTAAATAAATGAAAATACCTCTACTCAGCAGTGGGGTCATTCTAATTATTTGATGAACCAAGCTTAACTTGACTAAAACTTCCATCTCAGTGAGCTTATCTACTTTAACATGCTAACAGGTGCAAAAATTATATTTGTTACAGTTTTCCCCAAACGTCGCCTGTACATGTGATGAGGCATTTTTCAGTTTAAGGAAGGGATAATTTTCTGAGAGTTCGGATAAAACAACAGCCTCTCGTGTTTGTTGGAAAAATGGTGAAGTCCTCTTGAACATTTGCCATAGGATGCTGTTGTTTCCAAACTTTCAAAAAACCTCCAACTTATTTCAAAAAAGTTGCACTTCACCTGCAGAAATGGCCCATTGCAAGTGCTGGTGAAAAAAAATTAAAAACAATATTTTTTATATTTTTTATTTATATTATTTTTTTTGCGCATTAAAGTAAAAAAGCACACTCAGAGCTAGGGATGACTTACCATATAATTAGCAGCCCCCCCCCTTAGGTCCATACCCCCATGTTTCTATATTAATAACACAATCTAATTGAGATATGAAACTATATTATATCTCAATGTAAAATATGTTTTGCTTTCAGTAAGCATCTCTGGACTGCACTGAGTAATATATGTGCCGATCAACATAGATTCCTTTTAGGTAGAATACACCTATTTACTGTTCCCTCAAAAATGTAAAATGTGCTTTATCTGTGGGTTTTAATGGCTTTCCATCATGGTCGATGTCATCACCCCTTTTTTCCTACCGCATCAATCATCACATGGAAAATACAATACTTTTCTTAGTACTTTTCGTGCAGTTTAGTCATTATGTTGTACTATAGATATCTAATGGGTATTATTGACTGAGCATGTCATTCTTTATATTATCATTTATAAATATGCACATGTGCATAGACTCCTTTGGATTAACTAAATTACTGTAATGACTAAATTGTTACCCAGCAGCCTACTCATTCCATCTAGTCTTTCCTTCAATATATCACCCACAATTATGACAAGTCTCCTCTTGGAGTTCTATAAATTACATTCAGCACATGAAAGGCAGTAATATATAAAAGATTGTATAGATAAAATGGTCAGTCCCAAAAAATTTCACATGTGGCTGACACACAATAAAATGTTATGTTTATACTATGTAGCACAATATCACCAGACACAGCCAAATCATTTACCCAGACATGATAATAACCATCACATATAACCTAACAGTAACAGAAGTCATATCTACCTGGTATAGGGCAGTATGGGGATCCCCTCGCCGCTCTCCTGACCCGTCTGCTATTGCTGTGACTGAGCCGGCCTCACCTTATATTGTCTGTACAAACATTCTCTAACATGAGGCGGCTTAGGATTGGCTAAATGGAATGTATGTTAATTAGCAAAGGTATGTTAATGTCGTCTTATTGGGGAGTTTCACTGGGCTTTGTTCATGACCCAAATGTTCTATTTCTCACTAGGGATGAGCGAATCGATCTGGACAAACCCAGATTCATTCCGAATTTCATGAAAAATTCGATTCCGAATGAATCCGAATTTCCCCGCGATTCGATCGATCGAAGTTTTCCTTTAAACTCCATTTATTTCAATTACAGGCATTGTAAAATGGTGGATGGACATGTCTGGACATATCCCCTGGGGCCAAGTTATCATGGGAAGGTCACATGCAGCCTATCAGCAGCCAGGAGCCCCGGTGACGTCACAGCGCTATATAAAGCGGCGGCCATCTTGCTTGTGCGCATTTCAGACTTGCATTCGTGAGAGAAAGGTGGCTGCTGCAGCTAGGGAGAGAGAGTTAGCGATAGGTAGGGAGATTTACAGATAGGTAAAGAGAGAGACAGATAGTTAGGGAGATTTAGAGTGGTAGACAGAGCTAGGCAAAGATAGTTTTAAAACCGGAACAGTCCAGCAGCATACAAGTCACATTGACAGGGTGTCTAGTGCTGGCTATGATTCATATTTCATAATTACTGGGTTACTGTTAATATATTTGGTTTGGTTTAAATACAGCTGCACACTGTGCATGCAATGCACATGCTATTTAACCCTTTCTGCTATTTAGCCCTGAACGCTATTTTAACCCTATCTGTTAAATACAGCTGCACACTGTGCATGCAATGCACATGCTATTTAACCCTATCTGTTAAGCAAAAGCATTTTTCATACTTGGATTAGTGTCAAAAGTTTCTGTTCAGCTTAAAATATACCAGGCCACACGGGCATCTCAAGGCACATGCTATTTAACCCTATCTGTTAAGCAAAAGCATTTCTCATACTTGGATTATTGTTACTTTTTGTTCAGCTTAAAATACATTACGCCACACTAGCATCCCAAGGCACATGCTATTTTAACCCTATCGGGTATACAACATAAGCGTTGATCAGCATCAGCTGCTTTATTAAGCTACTTCAGTTTGCACTTCCTTTTTGACTGCTTTCAATATACCAGGCTGCAGGGCACCCCAAAGTTGCACGTTGCACCCCATCTGTTATACTAAATAAGCGTTGTTCAGCATCAGCTTTATTAAGCTATTGCATTTTGCATTGGTTTTTGTCCTGCTGCCAAAACACTAGGCCCCAGGGTATCCCAACCCTGCACTTAGCAGCCTATCTGTTATACTAAATACGCTTGTTGATCCTTCCTCAGCTTAATCAAAGTATTGCATTTTGAATTGGTTTTTGGTCTGCCTTTAACAAAAAATACACCAGGCCGCAGGGCATCCCAAACCTGCATTAGGCAGCCTATCTGTTATACTAAATACGCTTGTTGATCCTTCCTCAGCTGAATCTGAGCATTGCATTTTGAATTGTTTTTTGTCCTGCAGTCAAAACACCAGCCTACATGGGCATCCCAAACCAGCATATGTCACCCTATCTGTTATACTAAATAAGCTTCTACAGCCTTTTTTTTATTTATTTATTTTTATTTATATAGAGCTGTAATAGATTATATAGTGAGGTAAATTTGCCATGTTGCACCATTCTTTAGAGTGGCCCTCCTGTGTAAATCAGAGCAGCAATAGTTTATATTGGACAATACATTTGCCCTGTTTTGCACCATTATATGGAGCAGCCCCTGAGTAAACCTGGGGGAAATAGTTTATATTATGAGGTAAATTCATGGTTTTGCACCATTACATAGAGCAGTCCCTATATAAACCTGAGAAATAGGTTATATTGTGTGAGTTAAATCCGCTCTTGGTTTTGTAGCATTCTATAGAAACGGCCCTGTGTAAATCTGACGGGCAATAGCTTATACTGTGAGGTAAATTTGCCATTTTTCAGCATAATATAGAGCAGACCCTGTGTAAATCTGAGGGGCAATAGCTTATACTGTGAGGTAAATTTGCCATTTTTCAGCATTATATAGAGCAGGCCCTGTGTAAATCTGACGGGGCAATAGCTTATATTGTGAGGTAAATTTGCCATTTTGCAGCATTATATAGAGCAGGCCCTGTGTAAATCTGAGGGGCAATAGCTTATATTGTGAGGTAAATTTGCCATTTTGCTTCATTATATAGAGCAGCCCAGTTGCCATCTAAATCAACTACTGTCCGGCCAGTACAGCTTTTCCAGGGCAAACTCTGCTAGTTGCGGACACAAGTCAAGTTTGGCTTCCCAGCAAATCCAGTGGATCCTGAAGGTGTGTTGGCATGGTCATGTCAAGGTATGACATGACCTGCCGTTTGAGGTCCAGCTCCAGGTCTTCCTGCTGCTCATGAGTAGACTCACTATGCGGGTGTAGAAAGCTACTCACTAGCAACTGAAGACTGAGGCTGCTGCTGATGGAGCTGCTGCTGCTGCTCCTTCCACCCCCCCAGCAGCCATGGCAGTGGAAGGTGATCGCAGAGGTCCCCCCGAGTCAGACCTGCGGGAGTATGGGAAATGGCGCAGATGGGATGTCTCTGTAGTAGGTCAGTTTGTCCTCCCTCTCAGTGGGCGTAAAAAATGCCCCCATTTTGTGCCGGAAGCGAGGGTCCAATAAGTTGGAGAGCCAGAAGTCTTCCCGCTGACAAATGGAGACAATTCTGCGCTCACTAGTACGCAAGCATGTGAGCATGCATCGTGCCATTTGTGCAAGTGACTCGGAGGGACTACCTGTCTCCATCTCCACTGTAAACTGCCACGGTGTGTCTGGGTCCTCTGTCTCGCCTTCCTCACAACCCTCTAGCTCCTGTGGCTGCTCCTGCTCCTCCTCTCCTGTCAGATGACTAGATAAAATGGTCATTTTGTAAAACCAAAACTGTGGTTTGCTGTGCCCCACCCCCTCCTCCTCCTCCACTTCAGCCCCCACAGGCTTCATGTGGCTGTGAAATGTATGCGCCATGTCTCCAGTGCCCTGACCAGCCATGGTTTCCAACATGTGTTGTAGTACATGAAGCAGTGGAATCTCATCGTTCATCTCATATTCCTGGCAACTGACTAATAAAGTAGCTTCCTCAAAGGGCCTGAGCAAACGGCCAGTGTCACGTATGAGCTGCCAATGGTTTACATTGAATTTACACAGGGGTGTCCCCCTATCCGTTTGGATCATCCAGAAATCCGTGATGGCTTTTCTCTGTTCCTATAGTGGATCCTGCATATGGAGGGTGGAATTCCAACGGGTGGAAACTGTAAGGACTATACCGGACACCAGTCTGTCTTGAGCTGATAATCCCCAATCTCCACCGCCTCTTCTGCCTATAGACAAGTCCCCGCTTGTAGGAGACGCGGGTAATGCCTCTCCTACTCGGTTACCCCCAGGACTTATAGGGCGCAAAGATTATCAGCTTAAGGTGGAGTCTGATGAACGGCAGGGAGTCCCAAGCGAGGATGCCGGAAGTCCGATTACAAGCCAAGGTCAGAGCCGGGAGGTCACGGGGCGAGGTATCCAATGGAGGTAACGAAGAATAGTCAAACAAGCCGAGGTCAAATCCAGAAGGTCACGGTGCGAGGTATCAGAGGGGTCAGGCGGAATCGTGGTCAGGCAGGCAAAAGGTCGGTTCAGGCTGAGGTCGACAACAGGAATCAAACGAGCTTCAATGCTTGGTACTAGGCGCTATAACAGGCAATGACACACTGCAGTGGAAATCCCTTTATAGTGGGAAAACCGGCAGGATTGGACAGAGAGACAGTGGCTGGGATTGGTGCATTTAGGATCTGACAGCAGATTGGAGCACTGGCCCTGTAGTCTGATTGGTGAGCTCTGGGCTGATTGCTCCAGCTGAGCTTCCCAGGCAGACTGCTCAGAGCTGCACCTTCTAGACTTTGTTCTCTTAAACAGCCTCCGGTGGCCATTCTGAGTATTGCACCCCCGGAAGACATGAGCTGACTGTAAAGGCCAGCAAGCACAAGCTGAGTGACAACGGGCAAGGGGGGAGGACTTACTCGGCGACACACGCGCCGCTGGGGATGGCATCGGAGGCAGAGGCAGCTGCTGGGCAGGAGAAACCCTGGCCAGTTGCCTAGGGACACCACGGGCACGGACTGAAGGCAAGTCATTCCTGACAGTACCCTCCCCTTCACGAGGGGCCTCCGGACCCTCACCAGACTTAACAGGATTATCACCCTGAATGGTTCCGGCGGACTTCAATAACGATACATGAGGTACCCTCATGGATGGAGAGGCAGACGGACAAATAAGCTCTGAGACTTGGGTTGCTCCAACTGTGATACTATAGCAATGTTCTGCACAGTGCGGGCTCCATCCTGTCAATTCCCCAGTTTCCCAATCAAAGGTAGGGTTGTGCACCTTTAACCAGGGGAACCCTAAGACAACCGGGGCTTCAGGGCTGTCTAAGACAAAAAATTCAAGGTTCTCAGAATGGGAAGGTCCCACAACTAGGTTAATTAAAGGGGTTTTGGAGGTGACAGTTCCTCTAGGAACAGGAGTATTGTTTACTGCCAAAATCTGAAGGGGCTTCCCAAGGGGGATTAAGGGAATGCCTAAGGCGGCTACTATGGATTTATCCAAGAAGTTGCCGACTGCTCCGCTATCGACAAAAGCAGAGACGGATTTCCTGGACAACTCCCAACCCACAGTAGCAGGTAACAACATTTTATTTCTATGAAGGGAAGTTACCTGACCGTCCTGACAAACTTTCTCTATCTTGTCTGGACGTTGCAATCCCGCCAAAGGTCTTTTATTGGGGCAGGTCCTAACCAGGTGACCTGAAACCCCGCAGTACATGCATAGGCCTAAGGTGCGACGTCTACTCTTTTCAGCCGGGGAAAGGTGAGTAGCACCAAGTTGCATAGGCTCTTCTGGGGGCGAAGATGAGACAACACCCATAGAGGATGACTCCTGGTGGGAAGATTCCCAGAAGTGAGAGTGATTCTTCTCTATATGTCTCTCCCGTAGCCGTCTGTCAATTTTAATGGCCATAAGCATGAGTTCATCCAGGCTTTTAGGGTAAGGAAAATTTGTTAGAACATCCTTAACACCTTCTGAAAGACCAATTCTATACTGACTACAGAGAGCAGGATCATTCCAACGGGATTCAATCGCCCAGCGGCGGAATTTGGCACTATATTCCTCTGCTGAGCGTTTCCCCTGTTTCAGGCCTCGAAGCCTGGCATCAGCGGTCGAAGTCCTGTCAGGGTCCGAATATAGGATCTCCATAGCGGAGAACAAGGCTGAGACAGATTGCAAGGGCTCATCTGTGGGCGCTAAGCCAAACGCCCAGGATTGTGGATCACCCTGGAGCAGAGAGATAACCAGGCCCACCCTCTGCATTTCTGTGCCTGAAGAGTAGGGCCGTAGTCTGAAATAAAGTTCACAGGAGTTCTTGAAGTTGGAGAATCTTGTACGATCCCCATCAAATTTCTCAGGAAGGGGAACCTTCGGTTCAACAGGAGGTGAGGATACAGGTGGTGCAGGCAGCTGGCGATTTTCTTGATCAGCCACACGTTGGGCCAGCTGGTTAATGGCGGTAGCCATGGCCTGCACTTGTTGTACAAGTTCTTCCATATCAATTTTTGGGCCTGTTATAATGTAAGGACTATACCGGACACCAGTCTGTCTTGAGCTGATAATCCCCAATCTCCACCGCCTCTTCTGCCTATAGACAAGTCCCCGCTTGTAGGAGACGCGGGTAATGCCTCTCCTACTCGGTTACCCCCAGGACTTATAGGGCGCAAAGATTATCAGCTTAAGGTGGAGTCTGATGAACGGCAGGGAGTCCCAAGCGAGGATGCCGGAAGTCCGATTACAAGCCAAGGTCAGAGCCGGGAGGTCACGGGGCGAGGTATCCAATGGAGGTAACGAAGAATAGTCAAACAAGCCGAGGTCAAATCCAGAAGGTCACGGTGCGAGGTATCAGAGGGGTCAGGCGGAATCGTGGTCAGGCAGGCAAAAGGTCGGTTCAGGCTGAGGTCGACAACAGGAATCAAACGAGCTTCAATGCTTGGTACTAGGCGCTATAACAGGCAATGACACACTGCAGTGGAAATCCCTTTATAGTGGGAAAACCGGCAGGATTGGACAGAGAGACAGTGGCTGGGATTGGTGCATTTAGGATCTGACAGCAGATTGGAGCACTGGCCCTGTAGTCTGATTGGTGAGCTCTGGGCTGATTGCTCCAGCTGAGCTTCCCAGGCAGACTGCTCAGAGCTGCACCTTCTAGACTTTGTTCTCTTAAACAGCCTCCGGTGGCCATTCTGAGTATTGCACCCCCGGAAGACATGAGCTGACTGTAAAGGCCAGCAAGCACAAGCTGAGTGACAACGGGCAAGGGGGGAGGACTTACTCGGCGACACACGCGCCGCTGGGGATGGCATCGGAGGCAGAGGCAGCTGCTGGGCAGGAGAAACCCTGGCCAGTTGCCTAGGGACACCACGGGCACGGACTGAAGGCAAGTCATTCCTGACAGAAACATCGCAAATCAGACTATGTTGGGGGATACCGTGCTGATGCTGAGGCTCAATATGGTTGTGCTTGGTGGTGTAGGAGTGCCAGAAGTGCATGCTAACTTTCTTTCCTGTTGTTCGGATGTCTTTCAGATGGGCGGAAGACTTCAGAAAACGCTTGACAACTAGACTGAACACGTGTGCCATGGCAGGACGCATGACTCTGGCTTCCTTGTCGCAGCGCAAACAAGATGTTCTTCCAAGTGTCAGTCACCATGGGTCCAAATTTGCTGTTTTCGTGGATTAAGAAATGATTTCATGGATTGAGTTCTCATTTTTAGTAGTTCCTCCCATGTGTGACTCTGTTGGTCAAGGAAAACCATGTGAAGAACAGCGTGAAACCACAATCACCAAGGGGGCCTAAAAGGATAAATATTGTCCACCATGAGTCCATAGTTACAGCTCCAGATGTAGACAACACTGTGCACTTTGGTACACACTGACAGGCTAAAGGACTGGCCCACCTTCTGTTCAACAACATTTTACAGGGCAGGTACTGCCATCTTCGCAAAGCAATGATACCATGGGACTCTCCACCTCGGCTCGGCACAAGCCATCAGTTCTCTGAAAGGTCCACCACTGGGTAATGCAGCAGGCTGGACTTATGGTGACGCTGTCTGAGAGGAGAAATCCCTCAGACATCAAGATTAAAAATTCCAAGAATTTTTGAGGGCTAATTATTCAGAGGCAATGATACCCAGTTGTTTCTGATTTAATTACAAGGTGGAAAAACACCCTCAAACAAAACTTCACTTTGGCAATACTATTGCATTTGTCTATTCATAATTTTATGTATATATACTAACTAACCTACTTTTTCTCCACAGGATTGTGGATGCAACATGAAAAACTGACACATCGCTGAGTAGCTGATTTTTCCTATCAACAGTCCCCAGTAATTCACTGCTGCTGCTGCCGCCACCACCGCAGACTCCAGGGACCCTCTTCCACTACCTCGGCTTGCAACACCTCCTCCCACGACACTCTCCTCATCACTAATTGCCGGCAAGTGGAAGAAGAGGCGAGTGTCTCCTCCACTTCTTGGCTGGGCAGTAGCTGCTGAATTTTATGATTATCAGATCTTCATCAATGGATAGTGGAGCTGAACCCAAAGCATAACAGACAGACAGTTGACTGGGGGTGTCAGATGCCACTTGTGATGCAGTGGACTGCTTTTGCAGCACTTCGAGACAAAGTTGCTTCATTGGCTGACACAATGACTGGTAAAGCTGTGGAACAAATGGTTGAAAAGCAAAAATAACCATTTGTTTTTATATGAAAAAGACCCTGGTTTATACATAGTTTTTTTTTTTCCAGAGACTGCCCTGCGTGGAAATGAATGGCGCATGGATCATCCAAGCTTTCCTCCCAACAATGCCTGATGTATTCCAGTAGATTGATGACGGGGCCAGACCTACACTAAAGAAAGATGGATCGTGCAAAACAGATTTAAGGCAATGCTCTCCAGTTACAGACATTCCTCCGCATCGGACCACAAGTAAGTATTAATAAAAAATCCTTTACGTTACTCTTACTTTTTATTAATATTCTTCGGATAAGATGGATCAGACATGATTCCAGATTAAAAATTCCAAGAATTTTTGAGGGCTAATTAGTCAGAGGCAATGATACCTTGTTGTTTCTGATTTAATTAAAAGGTGGAAACACACCCTCAAACAAAACTTCACTTTGGCAATACTTTTGCATTTGTTTATTCATAATTTTATGTAGATATTACTAACTAAGCTACTTTTTCTCCACATGACTCTCCACAGGGTGTGATTCATCCAATTTTTGGGCTCCTGAAGCCAACCCCAGTGTCTCTTTAGAGTAATGTTTGGGCTCCTGCTGCTGCTGCTGCCAACTCCAGGGTGTGATTCATCCAATTTTTGGGCTCCTGCTGCCAACCCCAGTGTCTCTTTAAAGTAATGTTTGGGCTCCTGCTGCTGCCAACTCCAGGGTGTGATTCATCCAATTTTTGGGCTCCTGCTGCCAACCCCAGTGTCTCTTTAAAGTAATGTTTGGGCTCCTGCTGCTGCCAACTCCAGGGTGTGATTCATTCAATTTTTGAGCTCCTGCTGCCAACTCCAGTGTCTCTTTAAAGTAATGTTTGGGCTCCTGCTGCTGCTTGCAACTCCAGGGTGTGATTCATTCAATTTTTGGGCTCCTGCTGCCAACTCCAGTGTCTCTTTAAAGTATTGCTTGGGCTCCTGCTGCTGCTGCTTCTGCCAACTCCAGGGTGTGATTCATCCAATTTTTGGGCTCCTGCTGCCAAATCCAGTGTCTCTTTAAAGTAATGTTTGGGCTCCTGCTGCTGCCAACTTCTGCCAACTCCAGGGTGTGATTCATCCAATTTTTGGGCTCCTGAAGCCAACTCCAGTGTCTCTTTAAAGTAATGCTTGGGCCCCTGCTGCTGCTTGCAACTCCAGGGTGTGATGCATCCAATTTTTGGTCTCCTGCTGCTGCCAACTCCAGTGTCTCTTTTAGCCAATGTTTGGGCTGCTGCTGCTGCTTGCAACTCCAGGGTGTGATTCATCCAATTTTTGGGCTCCTGCTGCTGCCAACTCCAGTGTCTCTTTAAAGCAATGTTTGGGCTCCTGCCCCTCATAGTGATGCCACTTCAACTCTCTGCAATTGTGCCGCTCTGCGATTCTATTAGCGATGCCTCTGATCTGCATGTGATATTTATTTAAAGTATTATTTAACTAACCCAGCACGCATCCTGTGCGTGTTACAGCAAGGCAGAATGGTTTACAACCCTATTGAGGCTCTAGGAGGCTCAGAAATAGCCGTTTTTAATAGCGATTCGTCGCGAATAAATTCGGGTCGAAACGATTTTTGTCGGAAAATTCGGCGAATCAGTCGAATCGAATTTTTCAAAAGTTCGCTCATCTCTAATAATAATTGTTGATGACTTCGGGTAAGCCAAACCCAAACAGAAGGAACATTTGGGTTAAACTATTTTGCCCTTTTTATAAAAAGAATATGATTAATACTTTTCCTTAAAAAAGACCCCCCCCCCCCCACTCTAGGAGCCAGGTATAGGAGCTTGGTATGCAAGTCCATTGACAAACCAGGGCAAATGCTTTACAATTGTATATAGATGGGACAAATTAAAAGGGTCCTGAGATATCCCTGGCTAAGCAAACAAATAGCATTGAGTAGCATTAACCCCCTTGGCGGCGATCCCGAGCGTGACTCGGGGTCAATTTGCGCTGTAAGTGGCGGTGACCCCGTCACGCTCGGGATCGATTTGGGAGCAAGAGCGGGCGGCGCAGCCTCCTTACCTTCTCCCTGCGATCCAGCGATGTCTCCGCCGCGATCGCAGGTGAGAGCCGCGGCTGCGGCATCCGTCTCCGCTTCCGGGTTCCGTCTCTGTGAGCCGCAAAGGCTCATGGGGGCGGAGCCGTGCGTCAGAGACAAATGCAATGGCAACGCTTTCGTTGCCATTGCATTTGTCTGTTTCACAACGCCAGGGAGGTTAAAGGTTTCAATATAACATTGTTCACTTACCTTAGGAAAATGGACAGTTAGCTCTGCTTCATCTGTACCTGTAAAGATGGATTTAATAGGACACATTTCAGAGAGTCGAATGAATAAGAGATCTACAAAACGATCCCATTGTCGCCTTATGCCAAGTTTGTAGTGTTGTGTTAACTTATTAAGCACTTCAGCAAAAAGTGGAGTCAATCCCGGCAGACATGGCCCAAAGTGAATTAGAAGAGTGATTAATAATAAAGATATTTGGTACTGCTCCCCCCCCCCCATTCCATTTAAAGGCATTCAAACACTTTCTGGGACTTTTAGGGTCTATATGTGTTCTTTATTTTCAACTAGATTTGTTAATATCACTTCATATCAGCAGTTATAGGCTCACTGAATATTTTGCATTGGCAGAAATGATTCAGTTAAGCTGCCAAATATATTAGAATAGTTTACATCTGAGAGGCTCATTCAATATATTGATAGTAAACAAGTGCTTAGCTACAAGGTCCAGAGGTTATATTGCTTATGATACCTGTCTTCCTGTATCTTGGTTGTACATTTGATAGCTTATATCAGAATTGTGATGGTACATTGTTGTATCCTATGAATCAAATAATTTGATAATCACAAGATAATTATCCTAGAATGGACTTTGTAAACTATATTTGGTCTGAGTGTCATTATATAATTTCTAATATTTGGTGTGAGGGGTGGAAAGAGCCAATTTTTTACACCAGCCCCCAACACTATATCACTTGAGCTTTTTAGGTACATTCTACATTGCAGACATGGCAGTGTGAATCTTTTGGTGTCTTTTCAACTGTGATTTTTGCATGTAACTTTGACCACATTCAGGACATTGATACGGCTTCTCTCCAGTGTGAGTTCTCTGGTGGGTAAGCAAGTTTGAATGACGTGCAAAGCATTTGTCACACTCAGGGCATGGAAATGGCTTCTCTCCAGTGTGAGTCCTTTGGTGTCTAAGCAAGTTTGAATGACATGCAAAGCACTTGCCACACTCAGGGCATGGAAATGGCTTCTCTCCTGTGTGAGTCATTTTGTGCTTATTTAGGTTTGAAATATCTGTAAAGGACTTTCCACATTCAGAACATGGGAATGGCTTCTCTCCGGTGTGAATCCTTAGGTGGACAAGCAGCTGCTTATGCAGTCTAAAGCATTTGCCACATTCAGAGCATGGGAATGGCTTCTCTCCAGTGTGACACCTCTGGTGACATGTAAGCTGTGACTTAAGACTGAACTGTTTCCCACATTCAGAGCACTGATATGGCTTCACTCCTGTGGGGCTCATTATGGACTGATGGAGATCAATTTATCTGTACAATGGATTCCAGCTCCGGCTAAATTATCAGCCTGTAAGAAGAACACAGAAATTCTTGTTAATTACACACGTAGTACACAAATCAAATAAGTCAGTATTTTTGTAGCTTTATACTGCAATTGATGGTTGGTGAGTGTTTGATGGTTCTACACTGTGATAAGTGATGATTATGGCAGGTGACTGAAAGATAAAGATTTTCTTTGAATCACACCTTATTTTGTCTCGTGTCTTATTCTGAAATAAAGCTTGAAATTGCCCTGATTTCATTTCTGTGAGTTATTTTAAGGAAGGTTTTCAGAATTGAGGTCAGTGTGGGTTATCCATATGATTTGGTATTTTTTAGAGAGGTTGAGCTTGGAGAGACAGAGCATTTTTCATGGGGTAGATATTTTATTTAACAACAACAGCCTATAAAATGAAAGAGGCTCATTTTTATATGTTTGGATTTTCCATAGGCTGTTTTTATATTGTAATTTCTAAAATAAAATGTTTACCTCACTAAAGATAATTTGCACTTTCCCTTTCCTTGTATGAGCGTGAGATTTTAAAGATGTTATTTTTTTTTTACTTCAATGTGTGCTAATTGAGACAAACTCAGATGTGTGCAAATTCAGACAAACTCAGATTTACTCTTCAAGCTCAGCCTCTCCAAAAATCAGAAATCATTTGGATAACTCAATTCTCTACTTCTCAAGAGGTGCAGAAGTAGCTAAATTGATTTTTTTAGATTATGTTTTGGTGGCATGAAGGAAAACAATGCACAACCAATTTGGACCTAAGCCTTCTCAGATAGTATTACCAGTAATTCAGGCAGCTCATCTAGATAGTGATGGAGATGGGGACTGGCTCATACCCAGCAATTTATTGAATCATTCAAATGCATTGCTAAAGACATGTCTCTGCCCCATTTTTCTTTTCTTTACCATTCACCTCTCCTCCTTCTACCTTTATCTCCATCTATCTCCATTTTAAATATCCCATCTATCCCATGCATTGGAACAAACATAAATATCTTGTGAAATTCTTCTAAAGTTGTGACCGAATCCCATTTTCTCAAGAAGACAGCAACAACAATGAGGTGTGGGCCTTCCCTGTCTGGAACAACCCATGTCCAAAATTGGCAATTTCTATTAATTGCTCTGTAAGTTATGTTTATACTTTATAGCACAATATCACCAGACACAGCCAAATAATTTACCCAGACATGATAATAACCATCACATATAACCTAATAGTAACAGAAGTCATATCTACCTGGTATAGGGCAGTATGGGGATCCCCTCGCCGCTCTCCTGACCCGTCTGCTATTGCTGTGACTGAGCCGGCCTCACCTTATATTGTCTGTACAAACATTCTCTAACATGAGGCGGCTTTGGATTGGCTAAATGAAATGAATCTGAATAAACAAAGATATGTTAATGTCGTGTTACTGGGGAGTTTCACTGGGCTTTGTTTATCCCCCAGCAGTATGACAGATTCATTAGCATTGCAGGGAGGAGATAAAAGCGAGGGAGGAGCCTTATATGAAACACAATAGACGAGACTCTCATCATTATCATAGAAATGACATGACACCTTAACAGACACAATAGGCTGAAATTGGGGAAGAAATAAGATGCAGTTGTTGAAAAAGTGTAACAGCTTCATGTTATAAGATCTTAAATTAGGTATCACAGTATTTTATCCATTACTTTTTGTCACAATTATACTTACTAGTAATCACAGCTAAAAAAGTTCAAGTTCTATAGTGCTGGGGGCTAGTGTCAGAAATGGATTCTTTCCACCCCAAACCTCAAATAGAAGAAATTATATAATGACATAAAGACCAAATAACTAGTTTGCAGTGTCCCTTCTAGAACAATTATAATAACAATTGTAATGATCAAAATATTTGCTTCATAAGATAATACAATATCCCATCACATGACTGCTATGAGATAACAACTGTACAAGCAAGATACAGAAATACTAGGATCATAAGCTATATTACCTGCAGACCTTGTGGTTAAGCAGCCGCTCATGAAGCCAACAATAAAAGCAAAAGAAAATGTAAAAATTGCAACAATATTGGAGACAGCTACGGAGATACAAAGATCGTCAGGATATACCACAGTATAAAAAGTCTTAGGCTTTTTCTATAGGATGATCACATAATCCTCACAGTACACAGATTACATTATCTATGTCCATAGTGGAAGTAGTCACATTGCTGATGTAGAGTCAGTGTTTGGTACACACTGGCCACTGCTTTCAATAAAGAATACCAATACACCACAAATATAAATACATACACGTGCCTATATACAATATATACATATATAAGCCTGGACAAAGGAATCTGTTACCCAAAGCTTTTACTGCTGCAGTCCTGATGCTAGTTCAGGGTTCTTGAGTCCTTCCTCTAAGTCTGCCCCATCAATGCCGCAACACGAAGGAGGTGCTAAGACCCATGGTACAGCATTAATATTGCTTATTACACTATACTTTCTGTATCTTACTTGTGAGCTCATAGCAGCCATGTGATGTTGTTGCCATTGTTTTATATTATGAAGCAAAATCTTTGATAACTACAATATTATTGTCCAAGGAGACTTAGGTCCTGATTTATGAAGCACGTCTGCCAGACTATGCCCCAAGTAAATTCGAGTAATGCTAAATATAATTTATGTCTGTCCAGGGTCGAGCCAGAGACAGGGTCAGGTCAGGTCATGACGACGTCCTGGAGCAGCAGCAGCACTCGGGTGGCAGGAGCGAAGCTCCTCCTACTCCATCTCCTCCTTCTTCCTACAAAAGATGAATAGGAAACCTCCTTGAGGTAATTTAAACCTAAAGAAAGAAAGGAATGAAGAGGCCAAGCTTGGTGAGTTGAAGATTTCTCATGCCAAGTACAGACTCAGAGCATCCAAAGGCAAATTTTTCTTGGATAAAAAGTATAATATAAATAGAGCAAATTCAAAGATTCTCAACATGTGAGAAAGAGGACAATTGCAACATTACAATAGCTGACAATTATGGAATTTAGACTCTATGTGTGTTCTATTTTCCAGACATGTATTGCTACGAGTGAAATACTCTTTTATTGTTTTTGCCAATCACCTGTCTGGTTTTCTCAGTTACAAATTAGCAATAATGTGTTGTGCCATGTCATGCATTGAGAGTAGAAGAATGGGAAGAAATCAGAAAATACAATTTAGAGTATACAGTACACCATATACAGTGTATACTCAACACTCTAGAATACGGGCACTGCCATCTTGTCACAGAAGCCTCAAATACTGAGGAGAGAAGAGGTGGACAACACACAGGGGGCAGGTTATAGCTGTGCTTTGCACGGACAGAGCAGATTGTGGACCAGGAAAAGGACAGCAATCCCAGAATGCAGACCAGCACAGTCAGAAGGTACTTTCTGTCTGCAGGCAGGCTGAGACTCCAATATGTTTTATTGAAAATATAAGAATTTGTTAAGTTCCCTTTGGCTTTCCATGCTCCGAGTCTGTAGTTTGCATAAGAAATCTCCAACACACCGAGCTCGGCCTCTTCAGCTTTTTCCTTCTTTCTGGAGGTTTAATTTCCCTCAGTGAGGTTTCTTATTTATACATCCCGCTTCTTTAATCAAGCCTTGCAGCTTAATAAAAATGGAATCCTTGTCTTATATTTGTCACATGACAATATGATTCCAAAACAATTATTTATCCGGTGGACATATGTTGTTATAGAGAAACATAGAAAAACATATGACTGTTCTATTTTTTTTCAGTGTAATCTATAGGCTTAAACATGTTGTGATTTCACCTTGAATAATCATCACTCATGAAACATGTCTGGAAAGTAGAATCCACACATTATGTGCCATAGGGACTCTGATAACATGCAGGAAATGGCATTGCACAGGGTTTGTTTTCATTTTCATATTTTGTATGCTGCAGTTTTTAGACTGAAAAACAATAAAGTTAAGTGTGATTTTAACAAAAATAATTTCCTTTCGATATTATTATTATTGATAAATAATATAATTAATATTGTCCATTTCTTCAGAATCCAGAATTCTTAGTTCTGTTAGACATAATAAAGCAATCATCATGTCTAAGTAAGAAAAATACGTATTCCAAGAAACTCAACAATTTTAATGCATTGTCAAAATAGGTAAAGTGTTATGAAAGTTTATGTTGCCATCTATTGTTTATCGAATCTTTCAAGAATACTTACCTTTCCTAATCAGATATAAATAACATTGCAAGACATAACAAAGAGAACATATAACCCATCTCTCCTGGTAAAGGGGACTCAGCAACATTTGTACTTTCTGAGAAATCAATAAAAAATCCCTAAGCCTTCAATAGAGTTAGTTGGATATTTTACACTTGTGTGCACTAGTTTAGTAGTTACACATTTACAATGACTTCCTTATATATCTTTTTGTCTCTTTTTAATATATTGCAATGCTGATGTATTCTGCAAACTGATCTGTGATAAACAGAAGCAAAGGGCAGGTGAAATAAACTCAGTAACAACACATTATATTATATTATATTATACACGACCTCGGCAACACTCGCCAGTCCTCGGCAACACTGGATGTATTAGGGGAGTTTTTTTCAGTGTTTTTAATTGTGTTGTATTATGTCATTGTGTCTTGTGATTTTGCTTTTTGTGTAATACATTTATGTATATAATATAATTTTGTGGATATTTATTGGTGCTCCTTTTTTTAGGGTGGAAGTGGGTCAATTATCCACTGTCCCTCTTGTGCTTTGAATTTATATCAAGTTTGTAGTGTTATTTTAACTCATTTATCTGTTTGGTTCAAGAGCAATTCAATGAACCTGTCAACATTTGGCCCAGTGGGGACATTCCAGGCAAACAAGGCCCAGAGCAATTTATAAGAGGGATTAGTAATATAGAAACTTTCTACCCCCCCCCCTTCATTCCATTCAAGACATTTCAAAAGTTTTTCTGGGACTATTTGGGTGTAGAGGTATTCTGTATTTTCAACCAGATTTGTTAATATCGCTTATAATCTTCGTAGGACCTCCAAACAGTTTTAAGCTTTTCTCACCTCTTAATTAGAGGGCTTTTATTTCTTGACCCTCATGACCATATGTATAATATTCAGTCTAAGATAACATTTCAGAGGCCTGTTTCCCAAATAACATTTCCAGGGATTAATCACACAACTCACTATGAGAATCTCTATAGAGCAAATCTCTATATACCTTCCCGGAAGACTTCAGACAAGGAAAACTAGTCAAGCAAGTTCTCTACCTCCAAGATTTTTTATTTTTGGCAATCAAATCTTATGCCTAGAAAAAGTCAAGACTTTCAAAACCTGAATTTTAGGGAAATACCTTTGGCTAATGGGGTGTATAGGTGTTACTTATTATTAGATGGCAACCTGTCCATCAGTGTTTCAGACCTACTTTCCAAATAACACATTTAGGGATTAGACTGAAAACTCACTATGTGAATCTATAGACAGCAAATTATCAGTTGCTTTATAAGAGGTTGTCAGAAGCTTCAGGGTGTGAGGGGCTCACTGAATATCTTTCATTGGCAGAACTGTTTCCATTAGGATGTATCTGCTACCAAACATATTATATTACTTTAGATATGAGAGGCTCAATATATTTCTTTGACAGAATTGTATTTTTATGAAAGGCTACAAAATTGTATTTTCAAGTCAATTTTGAATAAAGACAGAGAAGTTGGACATCGTAATCTCTGACCCTAAATCTCTGGGGGGGGGGGGGGGGGGGTCTCACATTTAGCTCATTTAGTACAGTATTACTATGCACCAAGAATGTCACCACTGTATTTTCCTTGAAGGAAAGACCTAATTCTGAGCATGGCCACTAAGGAGAGGCTGCAGATTAGAACCACAATGCATGTTCATTCTTTCGCTCTCTGAGATGTCACAGCATATTCAACTGGCTCATGTTATCACCCCAAAAATTATAATAAAACACACACAATTTAACCTGTGTACTGTGAGGGTTGGTGAGTCTACATATAGTAATAGCCTAGGACTTTTTTATACTGTGGTATATCCTGATTATTTTGTAGCCCCGTAACTTTTTATTTAATTGTTGCATTTTCTTTTGCTTTCACTTCTGACTTAATGATCCGGTGCTTAGCGGCAAGAGGTAATATTGCTCAGGATACCTGCATTCCTGTATCTTGCTTGTACAGCTGTTATCTCATATCAGTCATGTGATGTTACATTGTTTTATCATATGAAGCAAAGACTTTGATCATTACCAGATAATTGGACTTTGCAAACTATTTTGTCACTCAATTGTCATTTGATAATTTCTTCTTTTTGATGTGAGGGGTGGAAAGAACCAATTTTTGACACTAACCCCAGCACTATATAACTTAAGGTTTTTTTAGGTGTGATTACTGGTGAGTATAATTGTGAAAATGTTATTACTCTGACAAATGTAATGGATAAAACTGCTGTATGTACTAGTTTAAGGTGTTTTACCTTGGACCTGTATTTTGCAATGCACCACATTTCTTTCCTGTGTCATGTAATTTCTATGTTAATGATGAGAGTCTTGTCTGTTGTGTTACAAATAAGGCTCCTCCCTCCCTTTTGTCTCCTTGCTGCAATGCTAATGAATCTGGCTGCTGGGTGAGAAACAAAGCCCAGATAAAACTCCCCAGTAAGACGACATTAACATACCTTTGTTTATTCAGATTCATTTCATTTAGCCAATCCAAAGCCGCCTCATGTTAGAGAATGTTTGTACAGACAATATAAGGTGAGGCCGGCTCAGTCACAGCAATAGCAGACGGGTCAGGAGAGCGGCGAGGGGATCCCCATACTGCCCTATACCAGGTAGATATGACTTCTGTTACTATTAGGTTATATGTGATGGTTATTATTATGTCTGGGTAAGTTATTATGTGTCTGGTGATATTGTGCTTCTCTTGCCTTTAGGTTATATGTGATGGTTATTATAGAAATGTCTGGGTAAATATTTTGGCTGTGTCTGGTGATATTGTGCTAGAAGGTATAAAGGTAACATTGCATTGTGTATCAGCCAGATGTAGGATTAGATTGGGCTGACCATTCTATATATACAATCTTTTATATACTAGTGTATTTTGTGTGATGAGTGGCTTTTATAGCTCCTCCTTTATCCCAGGTTCTTAATTCTTCAGAAGTATTTCCTGAAATGCTGAAGACATACTAAAAAATTAACAATGATTCTAGGTCTTGTGGACAATCTTTATAAACTTGGCATATTTTGGGGGATATTGTGAAGAAAAGAATAGTTTAATATGAATAAGCTGTTGGGTAACATTTTATTGACCGATTACAATAAATGAGTCAATCTAAAGATATCTATGCATGTAGTCTATGCATAAAGTATGACACATTCAGTCGATTATATTAATCAGATCTCTAAAGTTCTAAGGAATATTATTGCTTGTTGCCGGGTTTGCGGTATCAGATTTGTGGCTTTGTCCAGTTAAAGAGCAGATTATAGAATTTGCCAGTCTTGGACATGGTTTCCTTCACACAAGGCCCAGGTCAAAGTTTTTGTGCTGTTTGCAGTGTGTGTCTGAGAAAATGGGATACAATCACAACTGTAGGAAATGTTCCCAATGTATTTATGCCTGTCCCAAGGCATTGGTTAGTTGTGGAGTGTGAGATGGAGATACTGCACATTATAATAATGGTATTAGTGGAAACTCTCCAGACTCATTTAAGATGACTTTTTGTACGAAATTAAATCAATTCAGTCAAGTCACTCCATGTTAGTGAATGTAGAGAATGTTAGATATGGCATAATTGGGCTGTATCTATTAAGCAAGTTTATCTTACAGTCACCTGTCATATGCAGTTACTCATCACTTATCACAATGTAGAACCATTTAACAATCACCAACCATCAATCCCAGTAATAAAGCTACACAAATACTGACTTCCTTTATGTGTTTACTGCTTGTGTGACTAACATTACGTTCTGTGTTCTTCTTACAGGCTGAACATTTAGCAGAAAGTTTGAACCCATTTTACAAATAAATTAATCTGCATCAGCCCGTGATGAGCCCCACAAGAGAGCAGCCATATCAGTGCTCTGAGTGTGGGAAAGGGTTTAGATCTAAGTCACAGCTTATCAGACACATGCGGACTCACACTGGAGAGAAGCCATTTCCATGCTCCGAATGTTGCAAAAGCTTCAGACAGCGTTCAGACCTGCTTAACCACCAAAGGACTCACACTGGAGAGAAGCCATTTCCATGCTCTGAATGTAGCAAAAGCTTTAGCGAGCGTTCAAACCTGGTTACCCACCAAAGAACTCACACTGGAGAGAAGCCATTTACATGCTCTGAATGTAGCAAAAGCTTTAAACAGCTTTCAAACCTGCTAAACCACCAAAGGACTCACACGGGAGAGAAGCCATTCCGGTGTTCTGAATGTGGCAACAGCTTTAGACGACGTGAACACCTGCTTAACCACCAAAGAATTCACACCACTGAGAAGCCATTCCCTTGCTCTGAATGTGGCAAAAGCTTTAGACAAAGTTCAACCCTGCTTAGCCACCAAATAATTCACACTGGAAAGAAGCCATTTTCGTGTCCTGAGTGTGACAAGTTCTTTACACATCATTCACACCTGCTTAAACACCAGCGGATTCACTCTGGAGAGAAGCCATTCCCATGCTCTGAATGTGACAAGTTCTTTATGCATCATTCACACCTGCTTAGACACCAGAGAACTCACACTGGAGAGAAGCCATTTCCATGCCCTGAGTGTAACAAGTGTTTTGCTCAACGTGAAACCCTGCTCAAACACCAGAGGACTCACACCGGAGAGAAACCTTTTAGAATGTGATAAGTGTTTTACTGAAAACCATCAGCTCAGAATCCGCTACATAAAGCACAAAGGAGAGAAGCCATCAGTATATGCTTTACACGTGTTAAATGTTTTATCAGTCAGTAGGTATAAAATATTTATCATAGAACACACACCGAAGAGAAGCCGTATCAAAGTCCTGAATGTGGTGAAGGTTATGCACATAAATCCCAGTTCATAAGTCACCAAATTATTCGCACTGCCATAACTGCAATGTAGAATGTGTTAAATTGAGGCGCACAACCCACCAGGAAAAACTGTGAGAGATATGTTTTTGTTTTAAAATAGAGGTTATATATATATTAACCAATATAAGTCTGATATCATATCTACTGTTGCTTCTATGATCGTCCATCTTGGCTCAGTTTTAATACATTGTAAATAAAGGTAAAGTTTTATGGAAGTTCCGACTGGTGTCTATTTTTATTCAGTGGAAGCTTTTTAAGAATACTAACTTTTCCTAATCAGGCATAAACACCTTGCAACATTACCATCATTTCTGGCATAGAGAACATATAACATCTCCCCTGGCAAAGGAGACACAGCAACATTTGTACTTCTGAGAAATCACTGAAAGTTTTAGATGCCAGACTTCTATAGGGGCTGCCCAAGATCATAAAACTCTCTGGAGCCGCAGCCTGTCCATCACTGCCGGCCATATATCACACTAAGGTCCTGAGAAGACCTAGACACATAAAGATGGATCCCACACAAAATCTAGGATCAAATGCCTTCCAAAAAGAAAAGAGATATAATGGAGGAGCTGCAGCAAAAACACATATACTGAGACCTGCTCATTCAGGTAGAACAGCGTCCCCCAACCCTCTCCTCATCAGTCACCAACAGATCATGTTTCTGTACCTCTGTCTGAGCACTGATTAATTCACCCGAGTGTCCGTGTGGAGATCCGCAAAACCTGACCTGTTGGTGGCTCAGGAGGAAAAGGTTGGGGAACACTGAGGTAGAAGATCACAGACAGGATCAGAGAAACTTTGTGAGTTTAATAGAAACAATCACATATTATAATCAGTTACATTTCATTAAATTGAGAAGTTATCTACACCATTAGGTAAAGGGAAAGTCCACGTTCAACTGAATTTTTCAATGTGTATATTTTTTTTGTGCCAAACAGCTGTGCAGGTGCCAATAGCAAAAGATTCCAGGTAGTGAAAACTGCTTCTATAAAACACACATTAGCTAACATAAGAAAAAATCACTAGACAAGCTCGGCATTTTTTACATTTATTTGCACAATATGCATTGTTTGTCATTGTAATTGTTTTGCTTTGTATTTTTAAATATTACCTTTAAACATTGCACTAAATTAAGATGGAAATATTTATATGTGCTGAATTTGCTTTTGTTGGTTTAAAGAATTCTGCTGTGGCAAGACTAAAATAGAAAAAGATTGGTTCAAAACAATCACACAGTGGAAATAAGGGATATGTCTATTTGAGTGGCAATATTTATCAATCCAACAGCACAAGTTATCAGCACCTTTTGGGCAGAAGCGAATGCTGTCAGCACCATTTGCCACTTTGCAGTGCTGCTGCCTGGGCGCTGTCTGCACCACTCAGCAATGGCAAGAATGGCGCTGACTTGCGTTCATAATAACTCAGGCTCCCCAAGTCATGTACAACAAAATATAACTTCCGAAGACATTTCTGGGTCATTTATATTTCTTTTACAAAGGTTTTATTAAGGTTTAATCAAAAATTAAATCAATTAATCAAAAGTACTGACAGTCTGTCTATTTCCCAGCAGATGAATGCACTATTCTCTTTCTCTTGTGTTGTCCTATAGAAGGAAAACATATTGTACTTTGTCTCCCCTTGCCTCATTCCCTATGGGAATCTATTCTTGAATAAGATATAGTACATAATTTGGAAAATCCCGATGACTCAGCTGGGGAACCAAGAGTGGGATAGAATGATGTCCAAGCTGGCAGAATGCAAAGTGAACAACAAAAGCCAAATAGAGCAGCAAGAATTCACACATTTGACCTTTAATAAGTTGTATAAACTCTTAGCAAAAAAATCTAAATTATGGTGGGATGCACAATACCTAAGAGAGTATCTAGATAATGGGATACTCCCAATGGGGTTGAGAATTCGTTTGTTCCCACAGATAACATGCCCTGACGAAACTTTCAAACAACAATGGGAAGCAGTCCTACAAGACTGTTCCCTAAAGTTGATTGAGTTACTCAACACAAATCACATGCAACAACTAAAAAAGGTTACAGAGGAAATTAAAACAACTATTGCGGGGTTAGACCGCATGCAGAAAGATGAGAAATTTCAAAGCCGGGATGGGAGCATCCAGGAAGCAATTGAGAGACTAAATAAAGAACTAATTCAAACAAAGGAAAAGAAATTGTTTAGAGACAAATTGGTGTATAAACAGAAAGAGGCCTATATTTGGCCGGATTTGCAAGGCCAAGGTAGGGGACGAAAAGAACGCCCAGGGCAGAGCAGTAATTCATCTGATACATCATCCTCCTGGAAGAGCTAGCAATGGAAGTAGCGGGGAGGGCAGTAATAAGAACGAAAAAAACGAAGTTTAAGAAGACTTCTACCTATTACCCCAATATGGGGATAAATCATAAGGTGGCCACTTTTACCAATTTAGTAACTAACGAAATTGAACAACTTTCATTTAGAAAAAAATCATCCAATTTAAACATTAATCTACAAAAAGCACTTGAAGATCTTGAACAGAATCAGCAGATTGTAGTGAAACCTAACGACAAAGGGGGGAATATAGTTGTAATGTCGGTACAACAATACGAGAACATGTGCATGCGAATTTTGAATAATAAAAGTTGGTATGCTAGGGTCTCTATGTCCAGACTCACCAGAGATGCCCAGGAATACCACACTCTCATCCATCAGGCCCGCGACCAGGGAGTTATTGATGCCCACACGGCTGGATATTTGGAGTCCTCATGCCCGAGAATACCTACCTTTTATGCACTTCCTAAAGTGCATAAGTCGGCCATATTACCACCAGGACGGCCGATAGTCTCGGGCATGGGGGCTCTAACTGAGAGAGCAGTCGATATGTGGATCAGCATCTTCAGCCCCTGGTCGTGGGCCTACCGTCGTATGTAAAGGACACGGGCCATATGGTCCGTGTCCTTGACGACTTATGGGTGAGCCCTGAGGCGTTCCTGGTGACTCTGGACATGGAGGCCCTATACTCCAGTATCCCACACACGCTGTGTCTGAAAGCAGTAGAAGCCTTCTTAAATGAGCTTGACATAGAAGAACACAACCATAATCTCTTCCTGCTTCGGCTCTCCAATTTTGTCCTCACCTACAACCTCTTTCTCTTTAAAAACCAACTATACAACCAGATACAGGGGACGGCGATGGGGACATAATGTGCCCCATCGTTTGCGAACCTGTATCTGGGCTGGTGGGAGATGGGGTTGTGGGCTGAGGACGAGATGGCCAAGTACCTGTGCCATGTCTCGGCATGGCACAGGTACATTGATGACATCTAGGTCATCTGGGAGGGGCCGAAGCAGGAATTGGATGATTTTGTAATTTGACTTAACCAGAATACACACAATCTCAAATTTACATGTGAATACAATAGTCATAGTGTGACCTTTTTAGATACTGTAATCAATAAGGACCCTCAGGGCCACATAAGTACCACATTATATCGTAAGCCATCGGCGGCTAACACTACCCTTAGAGCTACTAGCTCCCATCCAGGCCATCTATTAAAGAGCATCCCGTATGGGGAATATATTCGGGCCCGCCGGAACTGCAGCACCTTGGAAACCTTCCAAATAGAAGCAGAGAATATCAGAAAACGTCTATCAGATAGGGGTTACAAGCAAAAGAATCTAAAGATAGCCTACCAGAAAGCTAAAAGAATGGATAGGCAAACATTATTATACAGACCTAACCAGAAGAAGGAACCACAGGGACCTGCATTAATCTTCACTTACACAGAAGCACATAGGAAAATCTGCCAAATAGTACAGAAATATTGGCCAATTTTACTTAATGATGTCCATATTAAAACATTTTTACCTCAGAATCCAAAAATAATCTTCAGAAGGTCTCGTAACCTTAAGGACCGACTGACACACAGCCATCACAACACAAATAGACGGAATGAGTGTTGTAGACAGAAGGGGACTTACCGCTGCGGTGGTTGTAACATGTGTGCATACATGTTACCAGGTCCCATAGTCAACATACCAGGAAAAAGTGGGATTACTCCAAGACACTACATTAACTGTCAATCAACAAATGTGGTGTATGTACTAACATGTAGTTGTGGGTGTTTCTATGTCGGAAAGACAAATCGTCAGCTTAAACGACGTATTTATGAGCATCAGTATAACATTAAAACGGGCAATTTGAAAACCCCTATAGGGCGTAATTTCGCCCTGAAGGGAACTAGGATCTTTATTGATCCTAGTTCCCTCCGGGTACAGGGACTGGATCATATACATCCGTCACAGAGAGGAGGCGATATTCAGAAAAAAACTCTCCAAGTAGAAACTAAATGGATCTATAAATTGAAAGCGTACTGCTTTCCAGGATTAAATGAGAGTTTGAGTTTTGCTCCCTTCCTTTAAAGAGTAGAAAATCTATCCAATAAGTTACAGTGTAGGGTCTGCTGGGAGACACACAGACTGAATGAGAGGAGGCTAATTTTTTTAAAAATACTGGATGGACGAGGAGTCCATCATTGGCAGATGACACTAATGTGTCAATTAGTTGAGCTGCAATTTCTATAAAGGAGCCAAGTTAAGGAGCTCGTGATATACAAAGTTTATAAGTGAGAGAACCATGGGATACCCTGGGGAGTTCCCATAATTGATACTCAGAGTTTGTAATAGACATGTATGTATAATATAGGAACCATGTGAACCGGGGGGGATATGACGGAGCACGTGATTATTCTATATGGGCAGATGATGTTAATTAGAGTATGCCCACATGAGTTGGGATATGTATAAACAGGTGGACCAATAAAATATTGGCCCATCAATGTACGTTGGGCTCCAAATGAAGGGCACCATAATAATATTGTCAATAAGGTCTGGGCTTTAAGAAAATGGCGCCGCGATGGGAGCATGGAGGCCCCAACAATATGGCGCAGTATAGGAGTGCAGCAAGGGGAGCAGTGAAGCTCCAATATAATGGCGCAGTAATATGGCGCTGTAATGGAAGCATTAAGGCTCCAACAAAATGGCGCAGTAACATGGCGCCGTGATGGAAGCATCAAGGCTCCAACAAAATGACGCACTAATGGAGCGCTAATGGAGCGCCGTAATGGAAGCATTAAGGCTCCAACAAAATGGCGCACTAATGGAGCACTTAGGCTCCAAGAAAATGGCGCCGTTAGGTGCGGTTTGGCCGATGGAACGCATGCGTCATTTCCCTAATGAACACGGAAATGACGCGAATTCAGCCTATCGGCCTTGGAAATGTACTGCGCCACCCATAAGGGAACACTTAAAAGAGGACGGAAAGTGAGGCGCACGCACCCCTAGACCGACGAGCAGTGTGACAGGAAGCCCGGATGCAATATATGCGGGCGGGCGGCCACAATATAGCGCGAGACGCGGGCCGCGTAGGGACAGGTTTACTGTCCTCCAGTGATTTCAAGAAACAGGTGGGTGCAGACAATAGAACTAATGTGGAGTCCATATGACAGCGCACTACAGGCCATTATCTAATACTGTTACCTTTTGGCTATAGGTCCCCTGTATGTGACCATCACACCCTATATTACCACTCCCAATTGGGAAGAAGGGAGCAAGAAACAACAAGAAGGGAATAAATTCTCAAATGAGCCCTTATAAGGTAAATAGAAGTTTAGCCACAGGTAATAGGGGCTGAATTAAGAAATCATATAGAAGCTATAACCAAAGGCCCATTCTTTCCCTGTCTCTTGCAAAAGGGCTTATAAAGATGTATTAAAACTACTGAAGTGCTCTGCCATGCCCTCCCCGGGTGTTTCTTTTGGAAATAAACATGCTGAGATATATACTGATGTACTGAAGCAAAAGGAATGACTGTTTATTCTTATAATGTCAAAACACAGACACAGGTATTTATGCTTTCTCTCCAGTTGTACTTTATACAGAGTCGAGAAGTTTTTGATAGAGATGTAATAATATATTATCCTGTCTTATGCATTCACTCTTTTTCAGAGGGCATTGATAAAGCCACCAAGTTATGGCGAAACATGTCTGCCCACTGCCTGTGATTGGCATTTGAACAATCTAGGAAGATTATCAAGTAAAATGTTTAAAAATTTAATGATATAATTACACAGAGCAAGCACAACTATGAAATGATGAATGCACGAATGTAACTTATGATGTACAGCATAATATTTGTATAATAAACAAGAAGTGAATCTTCTTTTAACAAAAATAGATTAATGTGTGGTCGTGGTCAAATGCTCATTAGAAACTACCGGAATTTGCCTAAACCCGGATTCCAGAGTGCAATACAAGGAGCATGCCCACGAACCAACATCCTATCCAGGGATTTTATAAAATATTAGGATAATCTAAAGGGTCACGCACAACTCTTCGTTGAAGTGTTAGCTAAGAATAACCAAGTATTATGTACTCAAAGCTCTCCAAATATTTAACTTACATTTTTTTTTATTTTTAAAAGGCTACAAATTGTGCAAATACATTTTTTTTATTTATTCCATATAGTTCACCCAATAATATTGAGAAATTACAAACAGAACATTCTATGTAAAAGCCCAAACTACTAAAAAATATATATATATATAATTTTTTTCTGGGAAATCCCTGGATATTCCTCGACATGTATAGCACAAAATGTTGAAAAATGTCTTGGCAACAGAGGGTGACAATGTCGCTAGGTAGGTTGGCAGTTAAATGGGTAACACATGATGGGAAGAATGTATGTGTTAATGTTTGATGCATGCTTTTCCATGCTGAGTTAAACTGATTTGTGTTGGACATTTTTCTTTAAAATAAACTGCATAGTACTTCACCTTACGGGATATTCCAGTGTCATTGCCAATAGCAACCCTGATCTTGACACTATATCTAGTATTGCATTCACTGTGCTGCAGTTATCTTTTATTTATTATTGCAATCATTTTTATGTAGCAATTATTTCAGAGTTCTTACCAGCCTCTGCTTGTCCATAACAATTCCAAGTGTCACTGATTTGGGTGTATCAATTTTGCTTATTGTGTAATACTTGTATATGCTTATATGTGCTCTTTAGGATAAGCATTCCTCCTTTGTACAGTCTATGCCCGGTATATTAGCTCACATATTCTGATTGTTTGGTCACGCTGTACATTGCAATGGCCCGTGTAGGTATTTCCCCTTCCCTTCCCTTCACCTTTATCACTTGCATACATGACCATTTCTTACCTCCCTCATTCTTTACTGATCACCAGTGTGGGTTCTCTGGTGTCTAAGCAGGTGTGCACCTGTGGTAAAGCACTTGCTACACTCAGGGCAGGAAAATGGCTTCTCCCCAGTGTGAACCCTCTGGTGTATAAGAAGGCTTCCAGGCTGTGTAAAGCATTTGCCACATTCAGAACATGGGAATGGCTTCTCTCCAGTGTGAACTCTCTGGTGTGTAAGCAAGTCTCTGTGAATTGTAAAACATTTGCCACATTCAGAACATGGAAACGGCTTCTCTCCAGTGTGAATCCTTTGGTGTGTTAGCAAGGCATTGCGACGTGTAAAATATTTGCCACATTCAGAACATGGGAATGGCTTCTCTCCAGTGTGAACCCTCTGGTGTATAAGAAGGCTTCCAGGCTGTGTAAAGCATTTGCCACATTCAGAACATGGGAATGGCTTCTCTCCAGTGTGAACTCTCTGGTGTGTAAGCAAGTCTCTGCGAATTGTAAAACATTTGCCACATTCAGAACATGGAAACGGCTTCTCTCCAGTGTGAATCCTTTGGTGTGTTAGCAAGGCATTGCGACGTGTAAAATATTTGCCACATTCAGAACATGGGAATGGCTTTTCTCCAGTGTGAATCCTTTGGTGTAGTAGCAGGTGTGAACTCCGTGTAAAGCTTTTGCCACATTCCGTACACGGGAATGGCCTCTCTCCAGTGTGAACCCGCTGGTGTGTAAGCAACTGTAGACTACTTGTAAAGCATTTGCCGCATTCAGCACATGAGAATGGCTTCTCTCCAGTGTGACTCCTCTGGTGTATCTGCAGGTGTTGAGACTGTGTATAGCACTTGTCACATTCAGAGCATGAGAATGGCTTCTCTCCAGTGTGAACTCTCTGGTGACATGTGAGGTTTGACTTCCGACTGAAACATTTCCCACACTCAGAGCACTGATATGGCTTCACTCCTTTGGGGCTCATCATGGGCAGTTGGAAAACAACTGATCTGTAATTAATTTTGCTTTTCTGTTAAATGATCAACCTGCAAAGTAAAAACAATACATTGTGTTAATAACATAAGCAGTGGGCAAAACAAGAACAAAAGCAGTGCTTACAAGATGGCGCCTGAAATTACAAGATGGTGCCTGAAATGGCTGCCTGGCGAGGAGCTCCATCCAACTTAGCTCTGGTTACTACTCCTTCCCCACTTCTGTCCTCTCCTTTACACCCAACTACAGGGCAACTGCTAGTTGATCACCCCTGATCATCAGAATACCACAAATAACAAGCAGAGTGGTGATCCGAGAAGCATCAGGCACCCCACTACCGGCTGGATGCATCGTGATCAAGGAATACAAGAAGGATATAGCTCTAGTTCCAGCAGTGAGTCTCTGGTTGCCGGCGGCAGTGCCAAGTCGACTGACATACCTCGCTCCAGTGGTGAGTCCAGAGTGTCTGTTGGCATCAGGCTACAACCATGTCAGCGGCCAGACCTCCACCGCCGCTCCAGTAGTAAGCCCCTGGTGGCCAATGGTAGTATTTGACCTTGACAGCCTGGGGAGTGGTTGTTTCTGCAACAGCAGCAGTTTGGGGTGAGTCATCCGATCCCCCCCCCAATGATGATTGGTTAGGAAACACACAGCTCAGCAATGGGGAGCACTTAACCTAACTGTCAGTATGTGACAGTTTGGTTGTGACTGAATTATTTAGCATAGCTGCACATTAATTTATACAGTAGGGCAATGTTTTTGTTAATAGTAACCCCCAGGTATATACAACTACTTTGCACCCATTGCAAATCTACTATCTTTTTAAATTTCCATTATTCATGTGACTGTAAATTTATCAGGAGACTTATGGGTTTATGTGGCTAAAAACATATAAAATCTATATCTGAAAGAATATTGACATGCAAAACTGTACAACAGAACAAAAATACAACTATAACTCATTCTAAATAGTATAATAGCTAGCACATATAACTTCACAATTATAGAATAGACACCTACCTTGTATGGGAGAATATGGGGATCCTTCTCTTGAATCTGTGATTCATAAAAGTGACTGACCCCAGCATCACTTTATATTGTCTATACAAACACTCACTGACATGAAGAAGTTTTGGATTGGCTGAATGGAGTTTATCAAAACAATGGCTATGGTAATTGGCTCGTCTTGGGCAGTTGAAACTGTTCTTTGTTTCACTATTTGAAGCAACAAGCTTTTATTGACTCAATATAATGAAAGAGAAGAGACAATAACAGGGATCTTCTTGTGAAATGCCATAGACTAGACTCTCATCATTAACATAGAAATGGAGTGATACTATGATTGTAATCTGCATGTCATAAGAGACTCATGCCCCAGAATGCTACAGTTATAGATATTCATCTCAATAAGAGTTCCATCTTTATTGCATTTGGCATGGTACAAGTAGCAGAATAATGATTTTACATTGTTAAGTTTTGCCCCCCCATGTTATAGGATTTGAAGTCTCCATTTCCACTTCCTGTTTAAGCCAATAACTCAAACTCACTGTACTTCACCTGTAGACATGCCCCATTGCATTTTCATTGCAATATTGTGCGTTTTAAAATAAAAAAGCACACTGAGAGTTAGGGGTGGCTTACCAAATAAATGCCCACCATTAGATCCCTCCCTTCTTTCTGTAGACAGAACACAATCTTACAGAGATATTAAACTATATTATATCTCAATGTAAATTGTGTTATTCCCTCAGTAAGCATCTGCGGATTGTGCGGAGTAATAAATGTGCCGATCAACGGGGATTACTTTTAGGTACAATACACATATTTACTGTTCCCTCTAAAGTGTAACATGTGTTTTATCTGGGGTTTTAATGGCTACCCGTCAATTTTGGTGTCATCATCACTTACTACTACTGCATTCATTATTACTCTAGATATCTGATACATATTATTGCTTCAGCATGTCATACTTTATGTTATCTTTTATAATTATTTACATTTAGATTAACTAATGTACTGTAATGACTAAATAGTTACCCAGCAGCCTAATCATTCCATTTATTCTTTGCTTATATATAGGGATGAGCGAATCGATCCGGACGAACCCGGATTCGATCCGAATTTCAGGAAAAATTCGATTCGGATCGAATCCGAATTTCCCCGCGATTCGATCGCTCGAAGTTTTCCTTTAACATCCATTCATTTACATTACAGGCATTCTAAGATGGCGGACGGGACATGTCCAGACATCAACCCCGCGTCAGTGCAAGCTGGGACAGTCACATGCAGCCTATCAGCAGCCAGCAAGCCCGGTGACGTCACAGCGATATTTAAGGCCGGCCATCTTGCTTTCCAGCATCATTTCTCTATTGCATTCGTGACAGACAGAACGCTGTGTAGCTGAGGGAGAGACAGACAGTTAGACAGGCAGGGACAGACAGGGACAGGCTGGAGACAGGCAGGAGACAGACAGGAGACAGACAGAAAGTAAGCGAAAAACAGGGAAAGGAAGGGAAAATCGGAGGCTGTCAGTTTTTTTTTTTTTTCATCCAGCCTGCTTTGTTAGCGTTTTCAGGCTGCTTACACTAACTAACAGTGCATATATACTGAACTGATCTTAAGTCTGCTGTGAGGCATCCCATTCTGTGACTACACCAGCCTCTATTTAATAGCATAATAACCATTTGCACTTATTCTCATAGAAATCAGACCTGGTAAAGACACTTTTGCTGGGCATGCTCTCTGGTTTTTGTGGCATCCCATTCTGTGACAACACCAGCCTCTATTTAATAGCATAATAACCATTTGCACTTATTCTCATAGAAATCAGGCCTGATAAAGACACTTTTGCTGGGCATGCTCTCTGGTTTTTGTGGCATCCCATTCTGTGACAACACCAGCCTCTATTTAATAGCATAATAACCATTTGCACTTATTCTCATAGAAATCAGGCCTGATAAAGACACTTTTGCTGGGCATAGTACTACTGGATCTTTTTTGGGGGCATCCCATTCTGTGACAACACCAGCCTCTATTTAATAGCATAATAACCATTTGCACTTATTCTCATAGAAATCAGGCCTGATAAAGACACTTTTGCTGGGCATAGTACTACTGGATCTTTTTTGGGGGCATCCCATTCTGTGACAACACCAGCCTCTATTTAATAGCATAATAACCATTTGCACTTATTCTCATAGAAATCAGGCCTGATAAAGACACTTTTGCTGGGCATAGTACTACTGGATCTTTTTTGGGGGCATCCCATTCTGTGACAACACCAGCCTCTATTTAATAGCATAATAACCATTTGCACTTATTCTCATAGAAATTAGGCCTGATAAAGACACTTTTGCTGGGCATAGTACTACTGGATCTTTTTTGGGGGCATCCCATTCTGTGACAACACCAGCCTCTATTTAATAGCATAATAACCATTTGCACTTATTCTCATAGAAATCAGGCCTGATAAAGACACTTTTGCTGGGCATAGTACTACTGGATCTTTTTTGGGGGCATCCCATTCTGTGACTAAAGCAGCCTCTGTTTAAGACCATATAAGCATTTGCTCTTATCATATTTGAAATTAGCCTGATAAAGACACTTTTGCTGGGCATAGTACTACTGGATCTTTTTTGGGGGCATCCCATTCTGTGACTAAAGCAGCCTCTGTTTAAGACCATATAAGCATTTGCTCTTATCATATTTGAAATTAGGCCTGATAAAGACACTTTTGCTGGGCATAGTACTACTGGATCTTTTTTGGGGGCATCCCATTCTGTGACTAAAGTAGCCTCTGTTTAAGACCATATAAGCATTTGCTCTTATCATATTTGAAATTAGGCCTGATAAAGACACTTTTGCTGGGCATAGTACTACTGGATCTTTTTTGGGGGCATCCCATTCTGTGACTAAAGCAGCCTCTGTTTAAGACCATATAAGCATTTGCTCTTATCATATTTGAAATTAGGCCTGATAAAGACACTTTTGCTGGGCATAGTACTACTGGATCTTTTTTGGGGGCATCCCATTCTGTGACTAAAGCAGCCTCTGTTTAAGACCATATAACCATTTGCTCTTATTATATTTATATTATAAGACACTTTTGCTGGGCATAGGCGTACTGCTGCCTGCCAGGTGCACTTCTGTTGAGGCATCCCATTCTGTAACATAGCATACCCCTCTTTATTTACACTAAGTAGCTCTCTTATTTACACTAAGCAGGCCTGTTGGAGGCTGAGTGTTACTGCTCACTTTTGGTGTGCATTATATTCTGTTTCATATAGACCCACCGCTGCCCGGGGGATCTTAAAATATCACCTACTACCACGCCAGTTAGACTATGTCGGGCAGACAAGTGCCTGGAAGTGAAAAGAGGAGTGGCAGAGGCCAAGATTCCGCAGGCAGAGCTCGCATCAGACTGGGGGCCAGTAGCAGCAGGAGTCACGCTGAGAGACCTAATCTGCCAGTATCTGCTAGCGGTCGGGTCTCCACCAGTAACGCATCTGCCGTGGTAGATTGGTTGACGCGCTCATCAACAACATCATCACAACTTACGTCTGAGACCCCCAGTCTAGGGTCGGGCATGCCGCGAGAGTTGGCATGCCCCGAGAGCAGTCCCTGTCCTCCCATTGCCTCTGTCCTACGCCGTTCCCTCCCCCAGCGACGTATCCTATGCTTTGGGTTCAGCTCCACTCTTTAGTGAGGAGGACCATCAGATAGAGGACAGTCAGCAGCTACTGCCCAGCCAAGAAATGGAGGTGGCTTCTCTAGCTAGGCAGACAAATAGTGATGTGGACAGTGTCGTGGGTGCTGCGAGCGTTCCAGCTCCTGCGCCAGACACTGTTGACGAATCCACGAACATCAGTGACGTACAGCCACAACTCGGTGATGATGATGATGATGACGATGAAGCCGATCGCACTTGGGAGCCGGGTGATGAAGGGGCTTCATCGTCATCATCAGGAGAAGAGGGGCGCAGGTTGCCCCGGAGTCAGCAGCTGAGGCAGCAAGGTGGTAGCAGTCAGCATGGGGGCACAATTCCAAAGGCTGGAGCTGGCCGGGGCCGGGGCCGGGGTAGAGCACCTGCTGTGCGGCAGTCTACCTTATCGGGAGGTAGTGGAGCAGGGGTTCCTGGAGTTGGCAACAGCAGCAGTGAATCAGTGAGGCCAGGGGGTGAGAAAAGTAGCTACTCGGCAGTGTGGCAGTTTTTCCTGAGGCATCCGCAGGAGGGTAACATGGCCACATGCAAGATATGTAGGCAAAAGGTGAAGCGTGGCCAGGGTCCAAATGTTGGCACCACGGCCCTGCGTCAACATATGATGCGTCACCATAAAACGACCTGGGAGAACCGAGGCTCCCAAGGGGTGGTCCAGTCTGCTTCCTCACCAAGTGAGCTCCCAATTTCTGCCAGCCAAGGCTCCAGCACCTCAGCCGAAGGCAGCTGTGCGTCATACCCATCCTCTGTCGCTCCTGCTCCTCCTCCTCCTCCTCCAAGTCATGCATCCCGCCAGCAATCCATCAGCGAAGCCATGTCCAAGAGACAGCAGTATGCGCCCACTCATCCTACGGTGCAGAAGCTGAATGTGCTCCTGTCCAAGTTGCTGGTGCTGCAGTCGCTCCCTTTTCAGGTGGTG
This sequence comes from Gastrophryne carolinensis, assembly GCA_027917425.1. Lineage (NCBI taxonomy): Eukaryota > Metazoa > Chordata > Amphibia > Anura > Microhylidae > Gastrophryne > Gastrophryne carolinensis. The sequence continues at coordinate 6,585,112 of CM051236.1, read as the reverse complement.
GAATCTGCACCTTTCAGAGAACTGATGGCTTGTGCCGAGCCGAGGTGGAGAGTCCCAAGCCGTCATTTCTTTGCCAAGAAGGCAGTACCAGCGCTGCACACTTTTGTTGAACAGAAGGTGGGCCAGTCCTTGAGCCTGTCGGTGTGTAGCAAAATACATGGCAGCGCCGACATCTGGAGCTGTAACTACGGTCAGGGGCAGTACATGTCGTTTATGGCCCACTGGGTGAATGTGGTCCCTTTGCAGCAGCAACTTGGACAGGTCACGCCGCTTCGGCCTCCGCGCTCTCTGCCCATTGGGCCTGTGACACCCTGCGACTCGGCCTCCTCATCCTCCGCCATCTCCTCACCCTCCACTGTAGGCTCAAGTCTCAGTGCCCCTCCAGTCTACCATGTGTGCAGGGCACGGAGGTGTCACGCAGTGCTTCACATGGTTTGTCTTGGCGAACGGAGTCACACAGGGGAGGAACTGCTTAAATGTATTCATCAGGAAATCCAAACATGGCTTACTCCGAGAAAACTTAAAATGGGAATCATGGTTACCGACAATGGGAAGAACATTTTGTCTACGCTGCGCCAAGGAAGCCTGACCCATGCCCCCTGCATGGCTCACGTCTTCAATCTGGTTGTCAAGCGGTTTCTGAAGTGTTCCCCCCATCTGCAGGACATCCTAACAACTTCAAGGAAACTTTGCATGCACTTCAGCCACTCCTACACCGCCAAACACACCCTTCTTGAGCTACAGCGTCAGAATGGTATCCCCCAACATAGTCTGATTTGCGATGTTTCCACCCGTTGGAATTCCACCCTTCACATGTTGGACCGATTATATGAACAGAGAAAAGCCATCACGGATTTCCTGATGATCCAAGCAGATAGGGGGACTCCCCTGTGTAACTTCAATGTCAACCAGTGGCAGCTCATACGTGACACCTGCCGTTTGCTCAGGCCCTTTGAGGAAGCCACTTTATTTGTCAGTCGGCAGGATTACGGGATGAACGACGTGATTCCACTGCTTCATGTACTACAGCACATGTTGGAAACCATGGCTGGTCAGGGCACTGGAGACATGGCGTTTACATCTTACGGCCACATGAACCCCGTTGGAGCTGAACTGGAGGAGGAGGAGGAAGAGGAGGAGGAGGAGTTGCCCAGCGAAACACAGTTTAGGCTTGGCGAAATGGCTGGTTTATCTAGTCAGCGGACAGGAGAGGAGGAGCAGGAGCAGCCAGAGGAGCTAGAGGTTTTTGAGTCACTTGCACAAATGGCACGAAGCATGCTCACGTGCTTGCGTAGTGACCCCAGAATTGTTTCCATCTGTCGGCGGGATGACTTCTGGCTGTCCACCTTATTGGACCCTCGCTTCCGGCACAAAATGGGGGCATTTTTTAAACCCACCGAGAGGGAGGACAAACTCAACTACTACAAAGACATTCTACGTAGGCAGTTGGCCGATGCCTATCTGCGCCATGGTCCATACTCTCGCAGGTCTGACTCGAGGGGACCTCTGCGCTCACCTTCCACTGCCATGGCCGCTGGGGGGGTTGGCAGGAGCAGCAGCAGCAGCTCCATCAGCAGCAGCAGCCTCAGTCTTCAGTCGCTAATGAGTAGCTTTCTACACCCGCATAGTGAGGCTACTCATGAGCAGCAGGAAGACCTGGAGCAGGACCTCAACCAGCAGGTCATGTCATACTTTGACAACTCCAGTGTATATTTGGGCTCCTGCTGCTGCTGCCAACTTCTGCCAACTCCAGGGTGTGATTCATCCAATTTTTGGGCTCCTGAAGCCAACTCCAGTGTATATTTGGGCTCCTGCTGCTGCTGCTGCTGCCAACTTCTGCCAACTCCAGGGTGTGATTCATCCAATTTTTGGGCTCCTGAAGCCAACTCCAGTGTATATTTGGGCTCCTGCTGCTGCTGCTGCTGCCAACTCCTGCCAACTCCAGGGTGTGATTCATCCAATTTTTGGGCTCCTGAAGCCAACTCCAGTGTATATTTGGGCTCCTGCTGCTGCTGCTGCTGCCAACTTCTGCCAACTCCAGGGTGTGATTCATCCAATTTTTGGGCTCCTGAAGCCAACTCCAGTGTATATTTGGGCTCCTGCTGCTGCTGCTACCAACTCCTGCCAACTCCAGGGTGTGATTCATCCAATTTTTGGGCTCCTGAAGCCAACTCCAGTGTATATTTGGGCTCCTGCTGCTGCTGCCAACTTCTGCCAACTCCAGGGTGTGATTCATCCAATTTTTGGGCTCCTGAAGCCAACTCCAGTGTATATTTGGGCTCCTGCTGCTGCTGCTGCTGCTGCCAACTTCTGCCAACTCCAGGGTGTGATTCATCCAATTTTTGGGCTCCTGAAGCCAACTCCAGTGTATATTTGGGCTCCTGCTGCTGCTGCTGCCAACTCCAGGGTGTGATTCATCCAATTTTTGGGCTCCTGAAGCCAACTCCAGTGTATATTTGGGCTCCTGCTGCTGCTGCTGTCAACTCCTGCCAACTCCAGGGTGTGATTCATCCAATTTTTGGGCTCCTGAAGCCAACTCCAGTGTATATTTGGGCTCCTGCTGCTGCTGCTGTCAACTCCTGCCAACTCCAGGGTGTGATTCATCCAATTTTTGGGCTCCTGAAGCCAACTCCAGTGTATATTTGGGCTCCTGCTGCTGCTGCTGCCAACTCCAGGGTGTGATTCATCCAATTTTTGGGCTACTGAAGCCAACTCCAGTGTATATTTGGGCTCCTGCTGCTGCTGCTGCCAACTTCTGCCAACTCCAGTGTGTGATTCATCCAATTTTTGGGCTCCTGAAGCCAACTCCAGTGTATATTTGGGCTCCTGCTGCTGCTGCTGCCAACTCCAGGGTGTGATTCATCCAATTTTTGGGCTCCTGAAGCCAACTCCAGTGTATATTTGGGCTCCTGCTGCTGCTACTGCCAACTTCTGCCAACTCCAGGGTGTGATTCATCCAATTTTTAGGCTCCTGAAGCCAACTCCAGTGTATATTTGGGCTCCTGCTGCTGCTGCTGCTGCCAACTTCTGCCAACTCCAGGGTGTGATTCATCCAATTTTTGGGCTCCTGAAGCCAACTCCAGTGTATATTTGGGCTCCTGCTGCTGCTGCTGCTGCCAACTTCTGCCAACTCCAGGGTGTGATTCATCCAATTTTTGGGCTCCTGAAGCCAACTCCAGTGTATATTTGGGCTCCTGCTGCTGCTGCTGTCAACTCCTGCCAACTCCAGGGTGTGATTCATCCAATTTTTGGGCTCCTGAAGCCAACTCCAGTGTATATTTGGGCTCCTGCTGCTGCTGCTGTCAACTCCTGCCAACTCCAGGGTGTGATTCATCCAATTTTTGGGCTCCTGAAGCCAACTCCAGTGTATATTTGGGCTCCTGCTGCTGCTGCCAACTTCTGCCAGCTCCAGGGTGTGATTCATCCAATTTTTGGGCTCCTGAAGCCAACTCCAGTGTATATTTGGGCTCCTGCTGCTGCTGCTGCTGCCAACTCCAGGGTGTGATTCATCCAATTTTTGGGCTCCTGAAGCCAACTCCAGGGTCTCTTTAATGTAATATTTGGGCTCCTGCTGCTGCTACTGTCAACTTCTGCCAACTCCAGGGTGTGATTCATCCAATTGTTGGGCTCCTGAAGCCAACCCCAGTGTCACTTTAAAGTAATATTTGGGCTCCTGCTGCTGCTGCTGCTGTCAACTCCTGCCAACTCCAGGGTGTGATTCATCCAATTTTTGGGCTCCTGAAGCCAACTCCAGTGTATATTTGGGCTCCTGCTGCTGCTACTGCCAACTTCTGCCAACTCCAGGGTGTGATTCATCCAATTTTTGGGCTCCTGAAGCCAACTCCAGTGTATATTTGGGCTCCTGCTGCTGCTGCTGCCAACTCCAGGCTGTGATTCATCCAATTTTTGGGCTCCTGAAGCCAACTCCAGTGTATATTTGGGCTCCTGCTGCTGCTGCTGCTGCCAACTTCTGCCAACTCCAGGGTGTGATTCATCCAATTTTTGGGCTCCTGAAGCCAACTCCAGTGTATATTTGGGCTCCTGCTGCTGCTGCTGCTGCCAACTTCTGCCAACTCCAGGGTGTGATTCATCCAATTTTTGGGCTCCTGAAGCCAACTCCAGTGTATATTTGGGCTCCTGCTGCTGCTGCTGCTGCCAACTTCTGCCAACTCCAGGGTGTGATTCATCCAATTTTTGGGCTCCTGAAGCCAACTCCAGTGTATATTTGGGCTCCTGCTGCTGCTGCTGCCAACTCCTGCCAACTCCAGGGTGTGATTCATCCAATTTTTGGGCTCCTGAAGCCAACTCGAGTGTATATTTGGGCTCCTGCTGCTGCCAACTCCTGCCAACTCCAGGGTGTGATTCATCCAATTTTTGGGCTCCTGAAGCCAACTCCAGTGTATATTTGGGCTCCTGCTGCTGCTGCCAACTCCAGGGTGTGATTCATCCAATTTTTGGGCTCCTGAGGCCAACCCCAGGGTCTCTTTAATGTAATATTTGGGCTCCTGCTGCTGCTGCTGCTGTCAACTCCTGCCAACTCCAGGGTGTGATTCATCCAATTTTTGGGCTCCTGCTGCTGCCAACTCCAGTGTCTCTTTAAAGCAATGTTTGGACTCCTTCTGCCCCTCATAGTGATGCCACTTCAACTCTCTGCAATTGTGCCGCTCTGCGATTCTATTAGCGATGCCTCTGATCTGCATGTGATATTTATTCAAAGTATTATTTAACTAACCCAGCACGCATCCTGTGCGTGTTACAGCAAGGCTGAATGGTTTACAACCCTATTGAGGCTCTAGGAGGCTCAGAAATAGCCGTTTTTAATAGCGATTCGTCGCGAATTTATTCGGGTCGAAACGATTTTTGTCGGAAAATTCGGCGAATCAGTCGAATCGAATTTTTCAAAAGTTCGCTCATCTCTACTTATATAGCCCAAAATTATGACAAGTCTCCTATTGGAGTTCTATAAAATCCATTCAGCACATGAAAGACAATATTACATAAAATTTTGTATAGATAAAATGGTCAGTCCCACCTAATTCCACATCTTTCTGACACACAATAAAATGTTATATTTATACTATGGAGCACAATATCACCAGGAACAGCCAAATCATTCACCCAGGCATGATAATAACCCTCACATATAACCTAATAGTAACAGAAGTCATATCTACCTGGTATAGGGCAGTATGGGGATCCTCTCGCCGCTCTCCTGACCCGTCTGCTATTGCTGTGACTGAGCCGGCCTCACCTTATATTGTCTGTACAAACATTCTCTAACATGAGGCGGCTTTGGATTGGCTAAATGGAATGAATCTTAATAAGTAAAGGTATGTTGATGTCATCTTACTGGGGAGTTTCACTGGGCCAAATGTTCTGTTTCTTCCCCAGCAGTATGACGGATTCATTAGCATTGCAGCTGGGAGACAAATGGAGGGAGGAACCTTATTGGAAACACAATAGATGAGACTCTCATCATTAACATAGAAATCACATGACACCATAACTGACACAATAGACTGAAATAAGGAATAAGATGCTGTCATTGCAAACGTGTAACAGCTTCATGGTAAAAGATCCTTAACTAGGAAAAAATGTTTATCCATTACATTTTGTCAAATTGTTTTTATTTCCACAATTATTATTTTATTATTACTTAATAGTAATCACACAAAAATCTCAAGTTTGCAAAGTCTCTTCTAGGACAATTATATTGAAATAATAAAAGGCCTTGCTGCATAAGATAAGACAATGTAACATCACATGACTGATATGAGATAACAGCTGTACAAGCAAGATACAGGAAGGCAGGTATCCTGAGCAATATTAACTCTGGACATTGTGGTGAGTCACCTGATTATGAAGAAAAAATGGAAGCAAAATCAAATGCAAACATTGCAGCAATAAAGGAAAAAGTTAGGAAGATAGAAAATGATCAGGGTATATCATAATATCAAACAATGCTATGTAACGGCTATGTGATAACGCACTAATCCTCACAGTTCACAGATTAAGAGGCTGATTTAGGACTAGCATCAAGACTCTGTGTCAATGTAGCAGTGCTTTGAGCGTCTACAAGTGGGCGCTGCAATCAGGTGTCTGGCGCTATAACCTAACTTTGGGGCTGTACAAGTGACGCTGTAGTATCGTGTCCATCATTGAAAGATGTGATGTGTGGAGGGCGCTGTAGAAGCGCTCTCCCTGAATCAATGCAGTGCCTGAACATACCAATACTGTTCTTCTTTCCTAACCAATCTGCAGCAGCGTTCTTTTTCACCCACATTAACCAAACAGCTTAATCACATTTTATTTTTTAGTGTTTATTAACAATATATATATTTTAAGTGAAAATAAAGTTCTGAAAATAAAATAAAGTTCCTTTCACAACATTTCACACAGCTATTGTGTTTTCCTTTTTCTTATGGCACCTGTAAGGTAGACAAAAGTGTTATGTGTTAATATGTGTAATATATGAAACTTTCATCATATTTCCCTGTGTGTGTAGTCATTTCAATTTGTTCTATGTTCAAAAAGTTTGCTTGAGCTGGGGATGACCTTAATCTTGTATTTTGCTTTTATAATTGGCATGGTTTGCTTCAGCTCTTAAGGTTCTGCTTGAATGTTAGCCACATACCCCCCTGTTTATGTTTTATCATTATTTCTCTCACTGCTTAGGTCACTTACCACATGGTCACCTTGCTGATGCCACTGCGGAGAACAGCAGTGGCCTGAAAAGTGCCCCGCTCCAAGATATTCAAGGAGGCACACAATGCCAGGTATAGCCTGGCTGCAGCCAGTGGTGGGGTCACTTCTGTGTCCGATGTGGTCATACAAGGACAATTCAGCTAAAACCTGCTGCGGATTTGGCGATCACTCAAAACCCACACAGACAGGTGGATACTAAAACATCTTTGTGCCTATAATCTCACCACCCTGGCTTCCAAAACCTCCTGTGATACCTCAGCACTGGCAGCACATTGGACACACACAGCAAACATCAGGCCAGAAGCCTCCTCCTCACACCTCTCCATTGCCAATAAACTCACCAATACAAACCAAACACACACAATCTGTCACACAAACACGCAACCACTCAATCAAAATAACAAACACACATACAAACACAAGTGCATCTCAATGCAGCTCACCACAAATCCAGATGGCTTGCTAAGAGGGGAGATGCCGCACAGCCCACAAATGCTGTGTCCTACACAATATGGGCATCAGTCACAAAATGCAAGAGCAACACTCAGGACAGACACTGGTGAACACACACAGATTGGCTCTGCCTGCCTAGATTCACTATTCTTAAACAAAAAGATGCTACAGCTTTTACCACAGCGTCCAACGATGATACACACAACACACAACCCTTTATTTATACTTATCACTTGTAATATATCAGACACAGCAGAGGCCCTTTTCCGTGCCTCAGCAAGGTAGCAGTGCCGGGTGTTGTGGTTGTAGCAGCACCAATTGTTACCTGCCAATGGAAGTCAAGTTCCCAAAGAGTACAATGGGCAGAAATGGATTTTGTTTAATGCTAATAATTAATATTACATACATGCATTTGTACAGAACTTGCACTGGGACTGGTCAGTAATGGAAATGCAGGACCTAGATGTCACAAAATGTATTTTTTGGAGGCGGGTTTAAAACTTTCAATGGCTTCTTTTGCTTAACAATGAGTAATTTATACACCAACAACTAATATGAAATCTAAATGCAATGCAAATGTTGTCCCCTTAGTCCCCAGCAGTGATTTCCTGTAACTGTAATGATGAAATGCCGAACAGCAGCGGGAAAAATGCAGCGCCAAAGATTTCATGGAGGTAAAAATTCATAAATATACTGGGGAGTTCCGGAATAATGGAGGTACAAAGTGATGCTTGCTGGCACTGGGATAATCAGCTTCTGGGTCTAACAGGTGCTGACATAGGCCGGCCAATACCTGGTGCAACAATCAAAGCTAATAAGTTAGTGTTCTGCGAAGCGACTGCTAGCACCAATGTAAACCACAATGCAGCACCAGATAAGAAAAAAATGTAGGCACTCCATAACTGGCACTGACACCACATGAAAGATTCTAAATGGCGCACATCATAAATAAGGTCCAGTATTTGTATCCATTACATTTTGTCAGATTAATACAATTTGCACAATTATATTTACCAGTAAACCCACCTAAAAAAGGATTCACTGTTCGCCCACTAGGGAAACAATGACAGTCAATGGAACGTTTTTACCTGCTAAGAAAAGTAGAGAACTCCCTTTTATAATGTAGTAAAAAGTGCCATTGATTTCTCAGACATTTTTTAATAAAGTGTTTTTTTTACTACGTACTACCATGAGAATTTTTTTCAATTCTTTTTGAATTGAGGTTGATACTATGGTCTTTGTGCCAGTATAAAATTTCTTCCATTTGATGTGAGGGGGTGGAAAGAAACACACAGCACCCAGCACTTTATCACTTGAGCTTTATCATGTGTGATTACTATAAAGTAATAAATAAATAATAATTGTGGAAATATTAACAATTTGACAAAATGTAACAGATATAAATTATGTGTTTCATAGTTTAGAATATTTTACCATGAAGCAGTTACACTTTTGAAATGACTGCAACTTGTTTCTTTCCCAGTTTCAGTCTATTGTGTCCATTATGGTGTCATTTAATTTCTATGTTAATGATGCAAATCCCATCGATTGTGTTTCCAATAGGGCTCCTCCCTCCCCTTTGTCTCCTTGCTGCAATACTAATGAATCTGACATCCTGCTGGGTGAGAAACAGAACATTTGGGTCATGAACAAAGCCCAGTGAAACTCCCCAGTAAGACGACATTAACATACCTTTACTTACAAAGATTCATTCCATTCAGCGAATCCAAAGCCGCCTCATGTTAGAGAATGTTTGTACAGACAATATAAGGTGAGGCCGGCTCAGTCACAGCAATAGCAGACGGGTCAGGAGAGCGGCGAGGGGATCCCCATACTGCCCTATACCAGGTAGATATGACTTCTGTTACTATTAGGATATATATGATGGTTATTATCATGTCTGGGTGAATGATTTGGCTGTGCCTGGTGATATTGTGCTAATAACATTGTACATAACATTTTATTGTGTGTCAGACAGATGTGGAATTAGTTGGGGCTGACCATATTATGTATACAATATTTTATATATTAGTGTATTTTATGTGCTAAATGGATTTGATAGATTTCCAAGAGGAGACTTGTCATAATTTTAGTTGATATATTGAAGGAAAGAATAGATAAAATGAATAAGCTGCTAGGTAACTATTTAGTTGTTACTGTACATTAGTTAATCTAAAGGGGTTTATGCACATGTGAATATTTATAAATCAATTATAAGAAAAGTATTGTATTATCCATCTGATTGATGCAGTAGGAATAAGTGGTGATGACAACAACCCTGATGAGTAGCCACTAAAATTTCCAGATGAAACACGTTACACTTTAGCGGGAACAGTAAATAGGTGTATTGTACCTAAAAGGAATCTCTGTTGATCTGCACATTTATTACTCAGCACAGTCCACAGATTCTTACTAAAGGCAAAACATATTTTACATTGAGATATAATATAGTTTCATATCTCAATAAGATTGTGTTTTTTATACAGAAAAGGGGTGTATGGACCTTATGGGGGCCATGCTAATTATTTAGTAAGCCATCCCCAACTCTGAGAGTGTTTTTTACTTTAACATGCAAAAATGCAATATGTTTTTCATAACAACTCGCCAGCAATGGGGCATTTCTACAGGTGAAGTGTCTACTTTTTCAATTTAGATGAGTATAGTTTTTTTTGAAAATTCAGAAACAACAGCACAATATGGGGAATGTTCAAGAAGAATTCACCATTTTTCCAACTCACAAACTTGTATTTTTTGAACTCTCAAACAAATACCCCTTCTCTTACCTGTAAAAATCACATGTACAGGTGACATTTGGGGAAAAACTGTAACAAATATGTTTTGCACTTGTTAGTGTGTTAAAGTAGATAAGCTCACTGAGATGGAAGTTTTAGTAAAGTTACGCTTGGTTCACCAAATAATTAGAATGACTCCCCATTGCTGAGTAGATGTATTTTCAATCGTTTAGTTTAATAATAATTGTGGGGACAATCATGACAAATATTATATGTTATTCCTGATTTCTCCAGCTCATTCCATTCACATAGCAAATGTCCCTTCTCAACAAGTTGGATTCATAGGTAGCGTGGGCAGTTGTAATACTCAACCCAGTCCTGCTCTCAGAAAGTTGTGCAGGCCTCACCCACGGTGGGGGGGGGGGGGGTGCAAAATCCATGTTGCATCTCACACCTCTGGCCTGAAATAAAGACACAGTGTCCCAGCCATGAGTGACCCCCTGCAGGGAGTTTCCTTCCATCACATGCATGAAAGGAAAATCTCTTCAAGCAGCCGGTGCCAACACAGAACCATGAACAACTGGGTCACAGATAGCCCTAGCCCCAAGCCAAATACAGAATCAGAAATCAGAACTGTGAATCAAAGCCAAATCCATCTCAGTTTGTCCCATATCCATAACTATCCTTGAGCCATAAATATGGAGGTCTCCAGTTCCGAACCACCTTAAAACTATTCTTGGATGCACCAGAGGTGCAGCAATAGTTTAACACCAAGGGGAAGATACTCCTACCAGGGGGGCATTGGAAATGTCCATTGTTGCATGTTTGTAATTACTCACCTGTAACCTGTACTCTGCTCTCAGATCTGTAAATGTAATATTTCCAAAATATCTCATACTGGTAACTAGTGTGCACTTATCACATTACAATATATATTTAACTGGAGCTGACTTTTTGCCATAACTAAAATACCAAAATGAGAGAAGCCATTCTCATGCTTTGATAGTGGCAAATGCTTTACTACTCGTTCAAAACTTTGTAGACTCCAAAAAAGTCACACTGAAATACTGCTTGTGTAATTTACATGACTTTCTGCATTTTCTTACAGGTTGAACATTTATCAGGAAGCTGGAATCCATTTTACAGATACATTGATCTTCATCAGCCCATGATGAGCCCTAAACCACGAAAACCATATCAGTGCTCTGAGTGTGGAAAATGTTTCCGCTTTAAATCAGAGCTCACAAGTCACGAGAGGAGTCACACTGGAGAGAAGCCGTTCCCATGCTCTGAATGTGGCAAATGCTTTGCTCATCATTCAAAACTTCTTAGACATCAGATGATCCACACTGGAGTGAAGCCACATCAGTGCTCCGAGTGTGGAAAATTGTATATTTGTAAGTCACAGCTCAAAAGTCATCAGAGGATTCACACTGGAGAGAAGCCATTTTCATGTCCTGAGTGTGACAAGAGCTTTACACTGCATACATACCTGCTTACACATCAGAGGACTCACACTGGAGAGAAGCCATATTCCTGTCCTGATTGTGGCAAGTGCTTTACACAACATGCAACCCTGCTTACACACCAGAGAATTCACACTGGAGAAAAGCCATTTTCATGTCCTGAGTGCGACAAGTGCTTTACACTGCATTCAAACCTGCTTGAACATCAGAGGACTCACACTGGAGAGAAGCCATTTTCATGTCCTGAGTGCGACAAGTTCTTTACACAGCGTTCAAACCTGCTTGAACATCAGAGGACTCAAACTGGAGAGAAGCCATTTTCATGTCCTGAGTGCGACAAGTGCTTTACACGGCGTTCAAACCTGCTGGAACATCAGAGGACTCACACTGGAGAATAACCTTTTAAAAGTCTGGAAGTGTGATTTTCCACTGCCACGCCATGATCCATAATTATAAGGCACACACTGGAGAGAAGCCATATCAGTATCATGATGTGGTGAAGGTTATGTACATAAATCACAGCTGACAAGACATCAAAGGAGTCACCTCACCACGAAAGCAATGTGTCTTACAAAAGCACCAAATTATATAGCTGAGAGAAGCAGTCAAGTGACTGGCAAAAATGTCTTCTAGAAAAAATATAGTTTAGCTGGTTCAACTGACCACTACAGAAACACCACCGATAAGACAGTATTGTCCAGTGCCCGGTGATCCAGTGTCCTAGATTTTTGTGCTTCAGTGAGTGACCACAAAGACATTAAATATTATGGTGGGCTACTACTGTATCATTTCTATCATCTTCTGTGTCACATTTTGAGATTTTATGAATAAACTCTATTTATAATGTACTTTTTCGCTGAGAACAATTTGCTAAGTTGCCTTTGGCTTTGGATGCTCCGAGTCTGTACTCAGCATGAGGAATCTCCAACTCACCGGGCCTTTCTAGATATTTAATTTTCCTCATGGATGTTTCTTATCCATACATTCACTTTTTAAAATCAAGCCTTGCAGCCAAATAAAAATAAGATTCATTCTGTATTTTCCACAATGCTACAACACTACAATGCCAAATAATCCCTCCTTAATTGCACTTGTTTTATCATAGTAATGTTCATAGTATATTATTTTTTATAGTCTAATATATCTAATTACTATATTTTATAGGCTAAACATGATTTTCCCATGAAAACATCTCACTTGTGATGAAACATGTCTGGAAAGCAGAAACCACGCGACATGTGCCATAAGAACTCTGATATCATGCAGGAAATGGCATTACACAATGTTTGCTTTGATGTTCATATTTCGGGGGTCAGTTACAAAATGCTGTGCATTTGCTAGTTTGCGTACATTTCCTATGCAAAAAATGGCCTATTTGCCCAAGGCTGTGTTTTCTGTGTTAAAAGTCTGTTTAGCTTTGCCAGGCGAATGCCAACGAACAGCTTTTCATTGCGCCAGTTTTAGTGGTAAACCTGATAGGAATCAATGTTATTTTTAGCGAGAATGGCTGTCTATGTGATATTTACATCTGTCACTAATACGTCAAGCTTAAAGGTCAGTTCGATAACTAGTATTGGAGAAACTACTAATAAAGAGGTTTTCATGAATTCGTGATTTTTTTTTTAAATATTTTTTGGAGACATCAAAAACACCCCAGACCCTCCGGAGACACAACACATCCAATTCTGAGACAAATTCCACACTGTCATAAGCTGTTAAGTGGGTTTCCTGGACCATTTCGGGTTTTGTTACAGCAAATTATGCCATTACAGTTCGTCCACTCTCAAGCGCGCCCTGTTTGCTAGTAAATACCACATCATTTTTGACCAGTGAAGGACACAGCAAAATGTTAACTTGAAGCTTATACTATTCTCATCATCACTATATGCAATATATAATTGTAATTGGTTATGAGCTTTGGGACATTGTTACATTAGACCTGAATATTTTGTTCGACTCGGCCAGATCCAAATAGAAGGACATTTTTGATCAAACAATTTGTCACTCTCTAGAAAATGTTAAATATTTGTATTTTAAAAAAAGTGCTCCTCTCCCTCTTTATGCATCAGGTATAAGAGCTTGTATGCAAATTAAATGTCAAACTGAGGTATTGGGGGTCCGCCAATAGAACTGACTGGGGGCCCACTCTACTGCATATTTACTACATATTTATATGTAACACATGCTTCTGATACACATGTTAATTGTCTCATTTCTCCAAATTCATGGGCCCTGCATGTGTAGCCCTCCCCAGGCCAAAATAAGCATGTACTCAATACTCAACCCATTCAACTCCCACCATTGCAAAGCATACAACTAATATAGAAAAAAAACATATCTTCGTATTGTCATGTTATTGTCCCAGAGGCTTCACCCAGGAGTGTTGTATAATTAATGTCATTGCATTCTTCCACAGGTGCCACCACTATTTTCCAATGCACCGCTTCCTATTTCATTCTCCATGCAACCTCCCATCCTTACTGTGCCCCATTTAACTACCTTTACAGTCCAGTTCATGTCAGGGGCCACATCAGATGGCTCCCGGACCACATGTGTCCCCGGGACACAGGTTGGGTGTTTTTGTCTTACATGAATGTGGAATTAGTTGGGTTTGTCCATTTTCTATCCATACCATTGCATATATATATATATATATATATATATATATATATATATATATATATATATTTGTAGCTTTGTGTCTGCTGAGGAGGCATAATGTGTAGAGGGATATCCTTGATGTCACAGCACACTCCATTGGTTTCTGTTTAAATACTTTAAAGGTATTCCTGGCCCTAAATACAACAAAGATTTTAATGGTCAATCAATCAAGGCGCAGAGATGCTTTTCATGCTCCCCAAATGCTTTACCTGCATCACCCCTGTTACCCTGTCAGCCCAATACTTCTTCATGTATTCTCTATCAGGGGTCCTTTGCAAGGTTGCATGTAATGGTTTCCTCTTGTTTTAGATAGATGTCACTGCTAAGATTATTAGGTCATTAGGCAGGTGATCTTTTAGAAATAAATCCAGTTAATTTGTGTGTGATAATTTAGGACAGCTCCAGAAGATACGGAGCACCATGCCCTGTGCCTTCATACATCTCCAACATAAAGAGGAGACAGTAGGAGACATCTTAGATAGTTTGTGTGGTACCTGGTACCTTGTTAAGATCTTGTATAAGGCTTCCATATATGTATTGGAAATAGATAATTTATGAGCTAGTTTGAACATAATCTGCTGCTCTCTTTGTCTCCTGTCGCTCATGGAAAATTCAGTTTAAAATTCTAACTCTCCAGCCAGGTTCTTCCTTTTATTTAATTTTGATTCCAACGCTATCAACACAGACACAGGCTTTGGTCTGCCTCTGACTTTCTCCTGGTCACCTCCTCTCATTCCCATCTCTACAGGACATCTCAGGCCTAACTCCCCTTCTCTGGAATGACCTTTCTTATTAAATCTGACACTACACAACACCCCAAATTTCCAAAACTACCCTCAAAACCCACCTCTTCAGACAAGCATATAACCTGGTTTAAGCATTTCCACTGGGCACACGCCGCCTGAACAACTCAATAACTACTACTCGTGACCCATTCCCTGTGCTTCTACCTCTTCCTTTAGACTGTAAGCTCAAAGGGGTCAGACTCTCTCTCATATTGTGTCTCTCTCTCTCATAGTGTTTGAGTTGTTATTTTTTGCATTGGATCTGCAGTTGTCTGTGTATTATATGTTTTACCCTGCCTCTAATTACCACCTAGTAAAGCTCTACAGAAGAAGAAGAAGAGGGTGTTACATAAATAATAATAATCTGTCTCTGCACTTTGGTGAATTTCCTGTCCCATTCCTTCTTCCATTCCCCTCCATACTTGGTGCACCTTGGTATGGCCTTGTTTATATTTAACAAAATCCCTGGGCACTCACTATGATCCTCGACAAGCCAGGTAATATATATATATATATATATATATATGTTTTAAGAAATATTTTCAGGCAGCCCAAATTGCGCAGCTTTTGCTGTATCATGTGGTGGAGGATATCCCTAGCTGGGTTTTGATTGAGCGTGAATTGGTATCCCCGTTAGAAGTCAATGATCTTTTGTGGCTTAGGCCGAAGGATAGGGGTCAGATAAATAACCCTATTGTCGCTCACTCCATGCGGGTGTGGGATAGTGTTAGGTTCTCGGGTGACCTGGTCTCGCCTTATCTGCCTTTAACTCCTTTATGGGGGAATCCTATGTTTTTGCCAGGATTGCTTGACCCTCTGAGATTTAGAAAGTGGCGGATGATGGGAATTCGAAGAGTGCTCGACTGTGTCCAGGGATCGGAAGTAGCCTCCTTCCAGCAGCTGCAGGATCGGTGTGGACTTTTGAGTAGTGATCTTTTTGGTTATCTGCAGGTTACTCATTTTATAAAAGCAGTGACCAAGAATTGCCTAAAGCTAGATGGGATTACCTCCTTTGAAACGCAGTGTTGCCGTGACCCTAGAGGGAGGGGTGCGGTTTCTGATATTTATAGGTCTCTCTGTAAAAAGGTAGGTCAGGTCTCTCTTCCTCATAGGAGGAGGTGGAAATCAGAGCTGGACGATACTAAGGAACAGGATCAGTGGGATAGGATGTGGATAGCTTTATTTGGGAAGTCAGCCCCAGTTAATGTAATTGAGGCAAATTCGAAGGTTGCCCTTCGGTGGTACTTAATCCCAGAACCATTAGCACATATGAGGGGGAGAGCAGGGCAGGGCCTTTGCTTTCGTGGGTGTGCAGTAGTAGGCAAGAATGGTCATATTTGGTGGGATTGTCCTAAAGTAAGAAATTTTTGGGGTAAAATATTTAGAGTTCTAAGTAAATTAATGGATAGAGATATAGGCATGAATCCATGGGTTGCTCTACAAAATGAACCCTTAATACACAGTAATGTGAAGCAAAGACGACTGCTTTAGAGCAGTCGAGCCAGGGCTTTATACAGCGGCATCACAACCTCCCTCTTCCTACTGGTGATGCCTCGAGCTATGCAACTGAGCATCCTGCTTGCTTTTCCCACTGCCTGGCTACACTGTCCACTCATCTTGCAGCTAATAGTAATCAGTGTCCCTAAATCTCTCTCCTCCGAGGTCACTTACATATAAAGTAATCTAATATCTTTGTTTAGAAATCGCATGAGCATAGACCACTTTGGATTAGCCAATTTACTGTACATTTGGGTAATGAACAAAGCCAAGTGAAACTCACCAGTAAGACGACATTAACATACCCTTACTTATTAAGATTCATAGTAGGGTTAGAGGTTGTTAGTCGGCATTAAACACTTCAATCCAGTTCTGCCCATTGTGCCCTATGGGATCTTGACCTACAGCGGCAGGTAACAAATGACGCTGCTTCAACCACAACAACCGACACTGCTACCTTGCTGAAGCATGGAAAGGGGCCTCTGCTGCATCTGATGCATTACAAGTGGATCAATATAAATGAAGGCTTGTGTGTTGTGTGTATCATCTTTGGACACTGTGGTAAAGGCTGTAGTATCATTATATTTGAGAATATTGATTCTAGGCCGGCAGAGCTAGTCTGTGTGTGTTCACCAGTGTCTCTGGGCTTGTCTGGCCTGGCTGACATCTGTGTTGTTTCTGTGATCTCTGTGTATTGGCAATGGAACTGGTGTGAGGAGGAAGCTTTTGGCCTGATGTTTGCTGTGTGGCTGTGATGTGCTGCCAGCCCTGAGGTATCACAGGAGTATTTGGAAGCCAGGGTGGTGAGATTACAGGCCCAGAGTTGTTTTAGTACCCATCTGTCTGTGTGGGAGTGATGAGCAAATCTGCAGTAGGTTTCAGCTGAAATGTGCTGCGCTTTTGTCGTTGTATGCCGAAATCCAACAAATCCGACAAAATTGACCCCACCACTGGCAGCAGGCTATACCTGGCATAGTGCACCTGTGTGCCTCCCTGGAAATCTTGGAGCGGGGCAGTTTTCATATCACTGCTGCCCTCCACAGCGGCATCAGCCAGGTGACCATGAAGCAAGTGACCTAAGAAGTGAGAGAAATAATACTAAAACAAAAACATTCAATCAGACCTTAAGTGCTGAAGCAAACCATGCCAATCATAAAGGCAGAGACATTTTGGTGGATGCCCATATAGGACCCAGCTAGTGTGGATTTATTTGGAGACCATTTGTGGGCTGTGCAGCATCTCCCCTCTTGGATGGGTAAACTTAGCTTTTCAGCATCAGGCTTCAGTCACACACAAACACAATTGCTGTGTGGAATGATGTGTAAAGAACATTTTATTTTCAGAATTTTATTTTCATTTAAAAAGAACATTTTAATAAACACTATAAAAAGAATTGTGATGTGTAATAAAGTTGTGTGAGTAATGTGGGTGAAAAAGAATAATGCTGCAGATTGGTTATTATCCCTCAATCTATGCATATTTTGCCTTGGGATCAGGGGTGACTAAGTGATACCATGACCCTTTGCCCTTTTGGGCAAGTCCACTGTGTCAAGTATTTGGTGGCAGTCAAATTTAGCTTTTTTGACATCATCATATAGATTTGTTTCTCCAGAGATGGAGACTTAATTTCCTGCTGCACCAGGTGTTTGTATATAGGGGTGAATTCTTTACATTTGCGAGTCACTGCCACCGAGAAATCTCGGAAAATTAGAATCCTATTACCTGCCACCACCAGCTCCTTCTGTTTACGGTATGCAGTTAAAATTGCTTCTTTATCTTCAAAGTGCAAGTATTTGGCTATTGTTGCTCTCGGCCTGTAACCCTCAGTCTGCCTTTCTGGGCCCAGTCTGTGAGCTCTTTCAATCTTTCTGGGATCACACGCCGGCAGCTGTAGCGCCGTCATGAGGTCTCCTGTTAAGAAAGCCCTTGGCCTTTATAGGTTTCCGGGATGCCCAGAAATCTGAGGTTTGATCTGCGTCTTCTGTTTTCCAGGTCTTCCTTTTTCTCACTTAGAGTGGCCAGCAGCTTTTCTTGTGAGTTAATTTTAGTACTGTATGTCGCGTTACAATCCTCCAGGTCACTAACCCTTTGTTGGAGTTCAGCTATTTGTTTAGAGTGGGAGTTAATTTGTTCCATGGCCCCCGCGAGCATGTGATGTAGGGCCTCAAATTTTTTATCAAAGTATGGCACCAAGGTGGCCATGACTTCTTGTGCTATAGATTTATCATCCCTACCCTTAGGTGAGTCGGGCAAATCTCATTGGGGAGATGTGTTTAAGTCAGGCCTAAGTGGTGAGGAGGGTGGGGTTGTGTTTTGTCTAGAGTCCGTTTGTGCGCTCTGTTTTGGTTTGGATTTATGTTTATTTTGGGTTAAGGAGGTAACTTTCTCTATATATCTATCCATACCCCTGGTTGTTACCTGACTCATATTGCCCTTACTCAGGTTTAAACACTGCGTGTTTATGGGTTTGATCCCCCTGTAGCAGCGAGTTTTTATGCCGTAATTTACAATTGATTACTGTTTCATGCCCTATGGGCAAGGGCAGAGAAATGGGCAGCACTGGAGAAGGTATTAATATAGGTGCACTGCTCTTATGGGGCTACAAGCCCATAGCTTCACAAAATTCCAGACAGGGTGACCCTTAAAACACCCCTATATTCCCCCAAAAAGAGACTTACTGTTGCACTCAAATAGTATCAAAAAGGTCAAATCACTTTATTTTGTTGCAATTTTACAAATTTAAAACCATATTAAAAACACTAAGTTCAGGCCATAAGCATGTTTCAGACACCGGGGGGCGCACCTGCTCTATATATTAAAACATGAATGTGCACTACAGTGATTAAATATAACTAAATAAACATTAATGAATAATATACTATATACACTATACCAGTACACTCTATGCATAAATTAATCCCAAATCAATATATCAAAAAATCAAAACATTCCTATCCAAATTCATCCCTTTAAAGTGCCAGTGCTTCCATATCAAGTAAGAAAACTGTGCAAAAAGTATTCAGGAGTATTCCATATAGGAGAGGTAGCTAAGGTTACACATATTCAAACAAGATAAATTACAAATACTCAAAAATGATGGCGATATGGGACATAGCGAGTCCCCAACAGGATTGAAGGAATTGTTTAGACAAATCAAACGTGAGCAGATAAGATTCACAAAAATATGGTGGAACGTCCATAGTCTTGGTATCTACAAAGAACAACAGCTGATCCCTAGGGGATTAAGGGTACAAATTTTCCCCACATGGGAGATACCGGAAGAACACAGGCCAAGGTGGGAGGCACATTTGCAGAAATGCTCGATGGGGTTAATTGATGAACTCATTGAAATGGATAAAACGACATTAGAACAGATTAAGGGTAATTTAAGAGACCTATATGAAAAGATACCAAGGGATACCCCACAAAATGACATTGATAGATATGAGCATCAGTTGAATGAGGAACTTGAAAGATTGGAGAAGACAGTAATGATTCAAAAACAAGATAAACTCCAAAGGGATCGAGCTGACAAGCTGAATCAGAGGGTGTACAAATGGAAACATATAGGAAATGAAAGGGGTAGACGGCCATATACGAGCCGAGGGTCTAGTCGCAGTGCCTCCGTTTCAAGTAAGAACTCAGACAGTGGCCATATGCGCCATTTTTTGGGGCAGGCTGGTGCAAGGGGCCAAGGAGGAGGAGAGGGGGCAAGAGGCGACATAGAGCAAACAAGAGACTCGATCTGGAGAAGCCACCGCAGGTTGAACCAGGGGCCCCACAAGAGATTCAGACCGGAACAGAGCCCATAAATATGTCCCCCACCCCAATAACAATGAAGGTTGGGGAGGAAGGGGCTGAACTGGCTGTACTTAATATCTCGGGTAAACCTCTTACAGCAGCTGAAAGGTCGGTACTGGGGAGGGGACTTAGTTTCGCCCCATGCAACCCCATAGATAAATTTGGAACCATAAAAGACCTTTTCCTGTTTTGTAGGAGGTTGCTACTTAAAAAACAATTTGAAGCACCCAGCGGGTTAGGACCAGACCTGTCCTGGCACGAGGGGTTGGCAATTGATGATCTTACTACTTTACTTCGTGAGCAGGAAGAGATTCCAGATCTGGATAGGCCCTTACGAAAACCTTCCAAATATACCCCACTTTGGACCGTCAGTCCGGCAGTCCACACATTTTTTAAAGTGGTGAGTCAAGATATTCGTAAATTGGCAGTCTCACACAAAAATGACAACCTGACCAGGGATGAACGGGAGGCAGTGCATACCTTGCAGCAACGGAGTGATATAGTCATTAAGGAAGCCGATAAAGGCGGAAACGTAGTAGTGATGTCATCTGAGTACTACAGGGCCGAAGTTTTACGGCAACTCCAATGTGCTGCAAGCTATGAAAAACTGCCAAGAAATCCACTTAGTGAATATAAATTAGAATTTGACACTCTACTGAAAGTGGCATGGGAGAACAATATCATCAGTAATGAGTTATATGAGTACCTTGGTATACAATACCCAATAGCACCAACGTTTTATATATTACCAAAAGTCCACAAGAATGCAAAATGCCCTCCAGGAAGACCTATAGTGGCGGGCATTGGGAGTTTGACGGAGAGAGCCTGCATTTTTGTGGATAGGTGCCTTCAGCCCCATGTCTTGGCATTAAACTCATATCTCAGAGATTCCATGGACCTCTTGAATAGACTAAATCTTTTGGTGCTTCCTAGGGGGACCAAATTAGTGACCCTTGATGTTGAGGCCCTGTATACAAACATTTCTCATGAGATGGCCCTGAGGACTTGTAAATATTTTTTGAGAACAGGCACTGAGGGGGATGTTGAGAAACAAGACTTTGTGCTCCAGTTACTAGCATTCATATTGTCACATAACTACTTTGTATTTGATGGAGAGTTTTACCGACAAGTGTGCGGTGTGGCGATGGGGGCACGATGTGCCCCATCTGTGGCCAACCTCTTCCTCGGTTGGTGGGAGAGGGAGGTCGTATTCGGGGCGGCGATGAACCTGTACCAGCCCCACATCATGGGCTGGTACAGGTTCATCGATGATGTGCTCCTTATCTGGCAGGGAACGGAGGAGCTCTGTGTAGAGTTCCTCAATGCTTTGAATGACAATGTCTATAATATCTTCCTCACTTCCCATGTCTCAGCTGAACAGGTACACTTCTTGGACCTCACAATTAACCTATTAGAAGATGGGGGCCTACAAACTACCCTATATAGGAAAGAGACGGCGACCAACAGCCTACTACAATATTCAAGCTTCCATCCGAAAAAGACTAGGGATGCCATTCCGGTGGGGCAATTCCTACGGCTTAAAAGAAATTGCTCCACAGTACAGGAATTTGAAACACAATCAGATGGTCTTAGGAAAAGATTCCGACATAGGGGTTACCCGATGAGAACGTTACAGAAGGCAGTGGTAAGGGCACGTGATACACCGCGCGAGACCTTGTTGATCCCAAGGGAGAGAAAAAGAAACATGGATGAGGTAAGATTCATTTCCAAATATAACTCAAATTGGAATCAATTGAGAACTATACTCAATAAACACTGGGACATTTTGAGGAGTGACCCGGCCTTGGCCAGATGGACCAGACGGGGTCCAAGGATGATAGCACAGCGGGCACCCACTCTGCGTGACAGAGTGGTTAGGAGCCATTACACTCGACCCCAAATGTGGCTGGGACCGAGGTCCATGGGCACGGGGAGTCACCCATGCGGGGGGTGCTCCGTGTGCCGGCACATGTGCACTACAAGAGAGATAAAAAATAGGCTCACAGGGAGAAAGTTCCAGATCAAAGAATTTTTGAATTGTCGTACGGCGGGAGTCATTTATCTGTTGAGCTGTGACTGTCCGCTGAGCTATGTGGGAGAAACTAAAAATGCGCTTAAGGCACGGCTACAGGCGCACCTATCCTCTATCCGGTTAGCGGAAAGGAATAGGGATCAGGGGAGAATGTTGTCCCCAGTTGCGAGACATTTTCTGGAGAAACATAACAGCAATGTGGATCGATTACAGGTAGTTGGATTAGAGAAGGTATCCTTGGGGGTGAGGGGAGGGGATCTAAAGAAAAGGTTACAGCAAAAAGAGTTGCGGTGGATCCATGATTTGGATACACAAGTCCCATGGGGCTTAAATGAAGATGTGGCCTTCACGCCTTATTTAGGTTAAAAACAGTTGGTTTACACATTTCACTATAATATACCACATGCACAGGGATATGCGGGTGGTTGGGTATTTGCAATTAGTAAGGTTTTCTGTTAGCACACTAGGGCACAGTGGGCTTTTTCCCACATGCCCCTTATTGGTGAAGGGGTGTTGTTTATTTTTGTCACGGGGGAGGATGGGGGTTTTTGGTGGGGTGGGGGTGGGGGTGGGTAAGGTTTGGGGATAGATCACCTTGGAGTGATGATTCACATTGGATGTAGGTGTGTAGTAATTATTCACAATTTTCCTTTTTGATTGTGGTGTATAAGGAGTTAATGTGTCACCCTGTTATTCGAAAGTTTAGATCCATATGGCGGGAGTCCACGTCGGGATGCCCTGGAGGAATTGTTGCAGTATGTATACTTACCAGATGTGTTCCACCGTGTCTTTGTGGTAGACCTTGGAGCGTTGGGTGGATGCTAAGGTGGAGGAGCTGGAGAATGTTGGAGGAAAACATATTGTGATTAGAATACACAGGCAAGGAAAAGAGGAAAGAAGAGATAAGAAGAAAAGAATGAATGAAGAACGAAAAGGGGTTGAAATTGGAAGAAAAGGAGTTGGGAATTAAGTACCCTAAAATCAGGTGTGGGATGCTGCTTTAAGAAAATGCTGACCACTTATTGTCCTAATTTAGGTCCACCTGTTTCTTCCACCCTCCCTTCGTTGCTGCCTCCTTCGCTTCATCTCCCCCATTTCCCTTCTTTTGCCCCCCCGGCTCCCCCCCCCTTCCCCCTCTCCCCCCCCTTCCCCATTATTGATGTTGTATAATATGGTTAATTATGAATATATCGCCATCCTCCTAATGTTGATTAACGGTGTATTGTGCTTTTTTGCATAGAGCACAGTAAAATGTTTGAATATATAGCCATATCCCCCTTTGAGAGTAATTTGTGTCATCATGAATTGATATTTTCTAATAAGATGTTTTTGTAAATATATATTTAGATTATAGTAATACATTGCAATAAGATACATGTATGTGGAGAGTGAGGTTGCGATGCGCAGCTGCTCACTGTCAACGTCGCCTGGCCTCTGACAGGCGCTGCATCTCTCCGCCGTTGTTTACATCTGTAGGCGGGGGGGGCGGCGCCTTCCTTGTGCGTGACGTGCGCCTCACGGTGGGGCGCAGACACGTGGTTACTGCGAGGGGTGGCGCGCGCACTTCCGGCCGGAGTGCGCTGTCCCGCTCACAGTCTGGGGCTGGGCGCGGGAGCGGTTGGGCAGGTGCGTATTTAAGGGGCATGGGTGCACCATGTCCCCAGCCTCACATCTTAGGATATAACTGGCCGGGAGAAAGAGTTCACGTTTGAACTCGAAACGCGTTGGTCCGGGCCCGGGAGGATCACCTCAGCTCTAGAGATCAGTAAGCACTTGTTTGAATATGTGTAACCTTAGCTACCTCTCCTATATGGAATACTCCTGAATACTTTTTGCACAGTTTTCTTACTTGATATGGAAGCACTGGCACTTTAAAGGGATGAATTTGGATAGGAATGTTTTGATTTTTTGATATATTGATTTGGGATTAATTTATGCATAGAGTGTACTGGTATAGTGTATATAGTATATTATTCATTAATGTTTATTTAGTTATATTTAATCACTGTAGTGCACATTCATGTTTTAATATATAGAGCAGGTGCGCCCCCCGGTGTCTGAAACATGCTTATGGCCTGAACTTAGTGTTTTTAATATGGTTTTAAATTTGTAAAATTGCAACAAAATAAAGTGATTTGACCTTTTTGATACTATTTGAGTGCAACAGTAAGTCTCTTTTTGGGGGAATATAGGGGTGTTTTAAGGGTCACCCTGTCTGGAATTTTGTGTAATTTACAATTGAGTCAAGCTTTGGGTTTTGGACCTGGAGGTTTATTAGTGCCTTCAGAAGTAGTATTGGTCATGATAGGCACTGAATATTGGAGTTGGATAATTCCCCTGTGTTATAACGTATGGCCACCTGATGACAGCAACAGCACAATTTGCTTTTGCTATTAATTAATATTCTCTTGTTTGACCACCAGGTGATAGGAGACGTCCACTCTAGTTTTCCAAAGCTTGCACCACCAAATATCACAACTAGGTGTCAGTGCCTGCCCCAGAAACCCAAATCTGGAACTTTCCCCAATTTATTGTGTATGATTAAAGCAAATATTTACACCTCAGATTTGTGCTGCTTCATGCCTGCAACGTGAGGTATGTTAGTTACGTTACTTCGGTTCAACCTGTAATAAAAGTTATGTTAATATGTGTAATCCAGCGTATTTGAGCTTTAGAGAGCCAGTCAGTAGCTCTCTGGGCTGGTATATTTCTGACTGTAGTTGATGGTGAGTTAATTCTCCTGTGTTATAATGTATGGCCAATGGGTGGCAGCAGCGGAGGCAAACTTTGCTTCTGCTATTAATCAATATTCTGTTATTTGACCACTAGGTGGCAGGGAACGTCCACCCCAGTCTCCCGAAGCCTGCACCACCAAATATCACCACTAGGTGTCAGTGCCTGCCCCAGAAAACCAGATCTGGAACCCTCCCTGATCCTCCCTGTGTATGACTCAAAGCAAGTATTTACTCCTCAGATTTGTGCTGCTTTATGCCTGCAATGCAAAATATGTTAGTTACGTTAGTCCGGTTCAACCTGTAATAAAGATTATGTTAATATGTGCAGAGTCCAGTGTGTCTGAACTTCAGAGATCCTGTCAGAAATTCTCTGGACTTGTAGATTTCTGGCTGCTGTTGATGATAAGCATCCAGCTCGGTTTCACTGAAGCCCTCTGTGAGATTGGAGTCAGATTGAGGGAGATCTCTCTCACAGCTGATTCTTTATAAGCCAAGGGATGTTCTGCTCCTCCTTAGTGGGGGATGGTCTGGAGCTTACATGGGGTAATCACCCTGGGGCAAGTTCACAGTTCCAGTGGCTCGGCTATCTGCTCTGGAGGTTTTACAAGGGGATCCCACATGCTCTGCTCCAGGGGATAGAGCACAGCAGGCTTGAATGCTGGCTAGGCTGATGGCAGTGAAAGTGGGAGGGAGTTGTCCCTACACTGTGCTCCAAACCCTAGCTTGATGGCTTGTGTCCCTCAGTCCAGACACCAGGGGCTTCAGCAGGCTTCTTTCAGGGGGTTCCTTTAGTGTGTGTCCTTATGGGGTGGGACAGGGGCAGTGTATCCCTCTTTTGGCAGTTCCTCGCTAGGTCCCCCCACAGCACCAATCCTCCCTACCTTCTGCCAGCTCTGGATGGTGATGTCTGGTGTCCTCTGAGACAGCACAGGCTGGATTTCTCTTTCCTGGCTCTGGATGGAGATGTCTGGTGTCCTCTGAGACAGTGCAGGCTGTATTTCTCTTTCCTGGCTCTGGATGGAGATGTTTGGTGTCCTCTGAGACAGCACAGGCTGGATTTCTCTTTCCTGGCTCTGGATGGAGATGTCTGGTGTCCTCTGAGACAGCACAGGCTGGATTTCTCTTTCCTGGCTCTGAATGGAGATGTTTGGTGTCCTCTGAGACAGTGCAGGCTGGATTTCTCTTTCCTGGCTCTGGATGGAGATGTCTGGTGTCCTCTGAGACAGTGCAGGCTGGATTTCTCGTCCACCGACCTGCAGTCTCTCCACCTGGCACACTCCCGCAGGGTGTCTCATCTTCTGTGAAGCTCAGCAGAGGTCTCTCCAGGAGGTGTTGAGTGATTGTCTCCCTGGTTAGACAGCTCAGGCAGGGATGTAAAGGGTGGATGGACAGTCTCTCCTCAGCTGGGAATCAGTCTGCTGCAGTGAGGGTTAAGTGCTTCACAGCCTCTCTCTTTGTCTTTCTCCCGCCCCAGCAATGAGGGGGAGGAGGGGGGTCAGCTACGAGCAAGAGAGGTTCTGTCTTCTAGGGTAAAGGTCACCTTCCTTCACAGAATCACACGCTGATTATCTCCTCGGTGATCCCAGCAGCTCAGTGGATGAGTTGATGAGGGGATAATTGTGAACTGCTTGTTCAGTGTTGGTGGGCTCTGCCCCTGCTTCCCTGATATCAGGGAGCCTTGCAACGGCTGTTACCACATGTAGTGAGGCTCGGTGTTACAGCTGCAGGCAGGGACCTCCGGGCAGTAAAAGGGGGGCATAGATCATTACCTCTTATCAGGCTGGGTCTGTCCTCCTTGTTCTTTGTGCTCCTTTCTCTCTGATGGCAATGATTCCATAAGATTTTGTCTGGTGATGAGGGAGCACTTCTAAAATGCGGCCATGCTGCTTGGCTCCGCCCCCGGAGGTCTCACTTGAAGTTTTTTTTTATTACCGTGAAAATGTTATCATTACTTATTGAATTGAGGTTGAAATTTTAGCCTGTGTGTCAGTATATAATTCCTTCTATTTGATGTGAGGAGGTGGGAAGAAACACCTTTCCACACTAGCACCCAGAACTATATCATTTGAGGCCTCATTACTATGAAGTAATAATTAAATAATAATTGTGAAAATATTAACAATTTATAACGGATAAAATTCTGTGTTTCATAGTTTAGAATCTTTTACCATGAAGCTGTTACACTTTTGCAATGACAGCATCTTATTTCTTTCCCAGTTTCAGTCAATTGTGTCAGTTATGGTGTCATGTGATTTCTATGTTAATGATGAGAGTCTTGTCTATTGTGTTTCCAATAAGGCTCCTCCCTCCCTTTTATCTCCTTGCTGCAATGCTAATGAATCTGTCATACTGCTGGGTGAGAAACAAAGCCCAGATAAAACTCCCCAGTAAGACGACATTAACATACCTTTACTTATTAAGATTCATTCCTTTTAGCCAATCCAAAGCCGCCTCATGTTAGAGAATGTTTGTACAGACAATATAAGGTGAGGCCGGCTCAGTCACAGCAATAGCAGACGGGTCAGGAGAGCGGCGAGGGGATCCCCATACTGCCCTATACCAGGTAGATATGACTTCTGTTACTATTAGGTTATATGTGATGGTTATTATCATGTCTGGGTAAATTATTTGGCTGTGTCTGGTGATATTGTGCTACATAATATAAAGGTAACATTTTATTTTGTGTCAGTTGGAGCTGACCATATTATCTATACAATCTTTTATATATTAATGTATTTAGTGTGCTGAATGGATTTTATAGAATTCCAAGAGGAGACTTGTCATACTTTTGGGTGATATATTGTAGGAAATAATAGATGGAATTAATAAGCTGCTGGGTAACTATTTAGTCATTACAGTACTTTAGTTAAATTTAAAGAGGTTTGTGCACATGTGAATATTTATAAAAGATAATATAAAGTATGACACGCTCAGTCAATAATATGCGTCAGATATCTATAGTACTAAGGAATGTCTATACTGCATGAAAAGTACTAAGAAAAGTATTGTATTATCCATGTGATGATTGATGCAGTAGGAGTAAGTGGTGATGACACCAACCCTGATGGGTAGCCACTAAAATTTCCAGATAAAAAACATGTTACACTTTAGAAGGAACAGTTAATAGGTGTATTGTACCTAAAAGGCATCACTGTTAATCGGCACATTTATTACTCAGCGCAGTCCACAGATTCTTTCTGAAGGATAAACATATTTCCCATTGAGATATAATATAGTTTCATATCTCAATAAGACTGTGTTCTTTCTACATAAAAGTGGGGTCATGGACCTAATGGGTCCATGCTAATTATTTGGTAAGCCATCCCTAACTCTGAGTGTGTTTTTTACTTTACCACACAAAAAATGCAATAAAAATATTGTTTATCATGTTTTCATAACAAATCACCAGCACTTGCAATGGGACATTTCTAAAGGAGAAGTGCAACATTTTTCAATGAGATGAGGATAGTTTTTTTTTCAAAAGTTTGGAAACAACAGCACAATATGGGGAATTTTCAAGAAGAATTCATCTTATTTCCAACAGACTCTTAAACTTGTTTTTTCTGAACTCTCAAATACCCCTTCCCTTACCTGTAAAAATGCCTCATCACATGTACAGGTGACGTTTGGGGAAAAACTGTAACAAATATGTTTTGCACTTGTTAGTGTGTTAAAGTAGATAAGCTCACTGAGATGGAAGTTTTAGTTAAGGTAAGCAAATAATTAGAATGACCCCACTGCTGAGTAGATGTATTTTCATTCATTTAGTTTAACAATAATTGTGGGGACAATCATGAGAAATATTTTATGTTATTCCTGATTTCTCCAGCTCATTACATTACTATAGCAAATTTCCCTTCTCAACAAGATAACTTCATAGGTAGCGCGGGCAGTTGTAATTCTCAACCCAGTCCTGCTCTCAGAAAGCTGTGCAGGCCTCACACCCACATGGGGGGGGGGACTTCAAAGAAAATCCATGTTGTATGTCACACTCTGAAATAAAGTCACAGTGTCCCAGCCATGAGTGATCCCCTGCAGGGAGCTGCCTTCCATCTCATGCATAAAAGGAGAATCTCTTCAGGCAGCTGGTGCCAACACAGAACCATGAATAACTCGTTCACAGCTCCCCCTAGCTCCAAGCCAAATACAGAATCAGAACCGTGAATCAAAGCCAAATCCATCTCAGTTTGTCCCATCTATATTCTTGGGCACACCAGAAGTGCAGCAATAGTTTAACACCAAGGGGAAGATACTCCTCTCAGGGGGGCGCGTTGGAAATGTCCATTGTTGCATGTTTGTAATTACTCACCTGTAACCTGTACTATTCTCTCAGTAATATGTAATATTTCCAAAATATCTCATACTGGTAACTAGTGTGGCCTAGAGGTAAAGGGAGTGTACTTGTGACCGGAGGGTGGCAAGTTCAAATCCCGGTCCTAACTGAAGGAACATAACTGAAATGATCTTCAGCAAGGCACCTAACCCTGAAAATGCTCACCGGGCAGTAATTAGGGTAGCCCACAGCTCAGGGCATGGGTTAAATGTGGAGTACAAATTCCTATTTGTGCACAAGCATACAATGGCCATCTATGCATTAAGCTTATCGCATTATAATATATATTTAACTTGAGCTAACTAAAATACCAAACCGAGAAGCCTCCAAAAAAGTCACACTGAAATACTGCTTGTGTAATTTACATGACTTTCTGTATTTTTCTTACAGGTTGAACATTGATCAGGAAGCTGGAATCCATTTTACAGAAAAACTGATCTCCATCAGCCCACAATGAGCCCTAAACCAGAAAAACCATATCAGTGCTCTGAGTGTGGAAAATGGTTCCGTTATAAATCAGAGCTCACAAGTCACCAGAGGAGTCACACTGGAGAGAAGCCGTTTCCATGCTCGGAATGTCGCAAATGCTTTACTACTCGTTCAAAACTTCTTATACATCAGAGGATCCACACTGGAGTGAAGCCATTTTCATGTCCTGATTGTGACAAGTGCTTTACACAGCATACAAGCCTGCTTACACACCAGAGGACTCACACTGGGGAGAAGCCATATTCCTGTCCTGATTGTGACAAGTGCTTTACAGCACGTGCAAACATGCTTACACACCAGAAAATTCACACTGGAGAGAAGCCGTTTTCATGTTCTGAGTGTGACAAGTGCTTTACACAACGTGCAACCCTGATTATACATCAGAGGACTCACACTGGAGAGAAGCCATTTTCATGTCCTGAGTGTGACAAGTGCTTTATTCATCGTGCAAACCTGCTTACACATCAGAGGACTCACACTGGAGATAATACATTTTCATGCAACGAGTGTGACAAGTGCTTTACACAGCGATCATCCCTGTTTAAACATCAGAAGATTCACACTGGAGA
Source organism: Gastrophryne carolinensis (assembly GCA_027917425.1). Taxonomy (NCBI): domain Eukaryota; kingdom Metazoa; phylum Chordata; class Amphibia; order Anura; family Microhylidae; genus Gastrophryne; species Gastrophryne carolinensis. The sequence goes on along the minus strand of CM051236.1, from coordinate 6,554,854 downwards.
GAAGCCATATTCATGTTCTGAGTGTAGTAAGTGCTTTACACAACGTAGTTACTTACTTTCACACCAGAAAATTCATACTGGAGAGAAAACATTTTCATGCCCTGATTGTGACAAGTGCTTTACACACCATACAAATCTGCTTAAGCATCAGATGATTCACACTGGAGAGAAGCCATTTTCATGTCCTGAGTGTGACAAGTGCTTTACACAACAGGCAAACCTGCTTAAGCATCAGATGATTCACACTGGGGAGAAGCCATTTTCATGTCCTGAGTGCGACAAGAGCTTTACACAACAGACAAACATGCTTACACATCGGAGGACTCACATTGGGGAGAAGCCATTTTCATGTCCTGAGTGTGACAAGTGCTTTACACGGCGTTCAAACCTGCTTGTACATCAGAGGACTCACCTTTTAAAAGTCTGGAAGGTAACAAGCGTTTTAGTCGAAGTGTGAATTTCCAGCGCCACGTCAAGATCCATAATTATAGGGCACCAATATCGAAGCCATATCAATATCGTGACATGGTAAAGGTTATGCACATAAATCACAGCTGACAAGACCCCAAAGTAGTCACCTCACCACGAATGCAATGTGTCTTACAAAAGCACAAAATTTCACACCAGGAAAATTGGTCACTGAGAACATGTAACATAATTTTGTTGATGAGCCTGTGACGTTATTTTGACCAGAGAGATGGGAAATATTCAGAGCTCATGTGTTTCAATGTAATTGTTATTTATAAGGTAGTTATATTGTGCCACATTATCTGCATATATGTCTGTTGCCTACCCTCTGCACATGCCTAATAATTAAATGGATTACACATTCAGGCACAAGCAGACAATAGTTATCATCCAGAAAGCCAGTGAGATCGTAGAAAGAAAGATATCATACCATTTAAAAACTACATCACTGGCAATTTAAGTGTTAACCTTTCATTAGAAATATATGGTTTCTAGAATTGATCTGTTAAAATATATGGTTGAGATAGATATGTGGGTATAAGAAAAAGAATACCAGCATTCAATTAAAAATAAAGCAGTACTTATTTACCCACCTCACTGTTGATGCTGTTGCACCATTTTTCAATGACCACTTCAAAATGTGGACACAAAGTCGTCTCTGTCCCTCTGAGCCTAGCTGCACTGGTCGCACTTACTGGGCCATTTCATGTTACAAGTACTTGGACAGGAATAATTCAATGTAAATGAGGGGCAAAATTAAGAGAGCTCCTGAAGCATCTATCACTCACATCAGGAAACAAAGAAGATGCGAATGTGACCAGCATCAGATAAGCTACTCACTGCCCTATTTTTGCAATTGTCTGGACTGGCCTTTTAAAGACATCCCCCCCCCCTTTGGCTTTCCTTTCTTTATCACCTTTTTATTTAGAAAGAAGAGTTTGACAGACAAATGCATACAAAATGCTACAAACTTCATATAGAATATCGGCTTTGTTATTGTGAATTGTAAATACAAACATATATGTTCATGCTTACTGCCATATTGTACAAAGTTACTCTATTTTGTCCATTTTAATGCTCTAACAGTTCAAATATATTTTAACCTAAATAAAACATCTGACTCTCTTCGCCTCTTTCATTTTTCTGGTATTGAAGATGTAACAATGTAACAAGCATTGACATGAGAGAAGAAAAGTAAAGAGTAGAGCTACAGAAGATATAGAGTAAATCATAAAGGGAAGGTGGTGGCTCCTCCATATGATGAATCAGTCAGACACACATTCATTTTTGAGAAACAGAGAACATTCTGGGTATAATGAGAACAGTTCCCATGAATGACGTGTTTCCCTATGTTTACCAGATCTTCCTTTAATGGATGCTGTCAGCTCCTACATATGTCTTTCACCTCGGACATCCAAGGGGTGTCAGGCCTTATCTACACCTATGGGGATTGCATAAAGGGCCGGATTAAGTGTGGCGGAGGCCTTTGGTCACACAATCTGGTGGATACCCCAGAAAAAGCATTTTTTTCCAGCCAAGTAACTGATTGATGATTGTCTGGCACACGCCCACTTACTGGAACGTCAGATCGAGTCCCTTGTGCCACCCTTGTTAAGGTGCAGACTGCACTGGAACTCCCGCTTTGCCATTCTGGGCGGGGGGTAGTGTAGTCGGCCAGCTTGTCCAGCAAAAAACTGTTCCCTGCATTGAGCTGCTAGCAGCTGTGCTTGGTGGCATATCTACCTGGTATGGCAGCAGGGCGGGAATAACCCCTAATTCTGCTCCTGTCTGTCATCTTCTACCTGAATAAACAGGCCTCAGTGTATACTGTTTCCGCTTCAGCTCCTCAGCTATATGCAGTGGGGAACTGGGGCAAAAAATCAGCCCTCGATTTTACTGGATGCAGTATTTGCGCCATTTAGAATCTTTCTCATGGCTTCAGTGTCAGTTGCAGAGTGCCATCTGGCACTGCGCTGTGGTCTACATTGGTGCTAGCAGTCGCCGTGCAGAATGCTAATTTATTGGCTTTGATTGTTGCACTAGGTATTGGCCGGCCTATGTCAGCGCCTGTTGGACCCGGCTGCTGATTATCCCAGTGCCGGTGAGCATCACTTTGTACCGCCATTCTTCCGGAACTCTCCAGCATATTTATTCATTTTTGAAATTTTTGGCGCTCTATTTTTCCATCGCTGGTCGCCGTTTCCTCATTACAGTTACAAGGAATCATTGCTGGGGACAAAGGTGACAAACTTTACATTGGGTTTAGGCTGCATTTTAGTTGTTGGTGTCCAAATTACACATCATTAAGCAAAATAAGCCATTTAAAATGACATTTAACCCCCCAAAAAAATACATCTTGACCTACAGTGGCAGGTAACAACTGGTGCTGCTTCAACCACAGTGCCCGGCACTGCTACCTTTCTGAAGCATGGAAAGGGGCCTCTGCTGCGTCTGATACATTACAAGTGGATAAGTATAAATAATGGCTTGTGTGTTGTGTGTATCATCTTTGGACACTGTGGTAAAGGCTGTCATTCTGTTTGAGAATAGTGATTATAGGCCGGCAGAGCCAGTCTGTGTGTGTTCACCAGTGTCTGTGGTATTGTCTGGCCTGGCTGACATCAGTGTTAAACTTTACAATATGGAGTAACCTATTTCCCGCTACTCCAATAGTGTGACCCTACCATATTATTTCAATGTTCTATATGTTGGTACGTGGTCAAGCCTAATACATATTCGACTGGTTCCGGGTTTAGGCTACTCCCGGTAAATTAATCAGCTTTTGACCATGACCACACCTTATATGTACAAAATTATTTTATTTATATACATCTAAACTTAACCTATACATAAAAATTCATCTCTCAATTTCATATATCACATGATCTTATAGATTATTGTAAATCAATTCATATCATATTGCATGCAGCAAATGCCAATTATTGTAAATATCATTACTGCTTCCTTGAAGTCTGAATAATCAATTTTCTTTCCCATAAAGATTTCACTATTGGGCAAACATGTTTCACCAGTCTGTTTGGCTTTATCAATGGCCTTCATTAAAACAAAGGAAGCAACAACGTACATATTAATTAGTTATTATCCATTGCATTTATCCATTTATATCATAATTCAATGAAATGTTTATCCTTTTGTTTCATAATTCAATAAAATATTTATACCTTAAGGGAAATCCATAGCTATACAGTATAAATGCTGTTTATATATCAATCATCATTCTTATTGTTGCCCTGAGAAACGTGGTTCGAGTGTCATAGGAGTAAGAACATCACGTTCATAACCCTTTGAAAAAAGGAAAGTTCTAATGTATTATTTCGTCCAGACTTTTATCATAGCTTTTATCTGGCTATTACATTACTATTTGCTAATTGTACCTTTCTCGGTTTCCATGGAGATTCCAATAGCAGTCTGGTATCGTATCAGTTTTTTAAGGATTATCTTGCACTGGATACTAGGATAAATCAATAAGAAATGTATAAAGAATATAGTCTGCCATTCCTTCAATAATATGAAGGGAGCAAGGATTTATTTGGGCAGTTAAATCACACAGATGGCATTACTGTACCTTTAAAAGCGCATTCAAAGCGTCTTTTGTGCAGCTGCGGCGTCACCAGAAAGCCTCCCCGGGGGAATGAGCATCTAGATTGTCCTATGGGTGCCGTCCTTCTCTATATAATGTGCTCGTTGGTCTAGGGGTGATGCAACGCCACTCCGGCAGCGTTTTAAATGCGGTCCAGGGGCCGGAGTGCACGGCTCCGTCGGCGTCCGCCGGAAGTAACCTCATGCACTCCAGACCCCGGAATGCAAACACATGTCCACCCGGCTTACGCCAGATATGACGTTAAACGCCGCCAGATCCTCTGCGAAGTGGTGTGGAACTCAAAGCTCCAACCGACTCCATTTTATTGGAGCCTCACTTACGCAGTTGGGCTAAGTCCGTCTATTATCGTTTGTCGTATTTAAACTACCTAGATGTGCAGTACAAAATGTATTACGTATGGTTATTCAATTATTTGATTATTAATCTACATACATATGCTTCACCCCCTGTATGTATTAATCCTCATTTATATTAATGACTTATTTATGATTCCATTTATATGCCGGGGCTCTCCTCTTTTGCAGGGTGGGGACACTAGCTTATTGGAAACTGCACGTATGTTATATTGGATAAAGCCCTATTTATTCTCAAATGATGACATAGTATACATTTCATGATTTCCCCGGTTGCGGCCCTATTTTTATACTAGTAATGACGGTGTGGTATTTTCTATATTGTATGTTTAGGGGGTATCTTAATGATTCTCCTTAGGTATTCGTCCAGATTTCTCAGGGTTTACAATTTACAACATCAATTTTGGGAACATTTATATACCATAATTTTTTGTTCTTATCCCAAGTTAGCCTTTATCATTCTCATATGGTTATCCCGCTTCACCTGGGTTATGGACATCCATTGCCATAATTTGTTGGCTATTGGTGGTAGTAGGTCTACAGAAATGGAATATGCTTGAGTGGTTGCGTGTTTGTGTTCAGATTCATTAGCATTGCAGCAAGGAGACAAAAGGGAGGGAGGAGCCTTATTTGTAACACAATAGACGAGACTCTCATCATTAACATAGAAATCACATGACACTGTAAGTGACACAATAGACTGAAACTGGGAAAGAAATTAGGTGCAGTCACAGGTTCATAGTAAAATATCCTAAACTTGGACACACAGAATTTGTATCCATTGCATTTTGTTAGATTGGAGCATTTTTTCACAATTATACTTACTAGCTATCAAACCTAAAAAAGCTCAAGTGATGAAGTGCTGGGACTAGTGTCAAAATGGTTCTTCCCACCTCACATCAAACAGTCCCTTCTGGAACAATTATATTGCAATGATCAGATTCTTTGCTAGACCAAACACAATAGTATTGAGCTATGGAACTATATTATATTTCAGCTTGTTCCTGGTCCCTGGACAACCCGGTCAATTTCCATAAAATATGATTCACATTTTTCTGACAGGTTGAACATTTATCAGGAAGCTGGAATCCATTTTACAGATAAACTGATCTCCATCAGCCCACAATGAGCACTAAACCAGGAAAACCATATCAGTGCTCTGAGTGTGGAAAATGGTTCCGTTATAAATCAGAGCTTACAAGTCACCAGAGGAGTCACACTGGGGAGAAGCCATTTTCATGTTCTGAGTGTGACAAGTGCTTTACATGGTGTTCAACCCTGCTTATACATTGGAGGACTGACACTTTAAATTTCTGGAAGGTGACAAGTTTTTTAGTTGAAGTGTGAATTTCCAGCGCCACACTATAATCCATAATTATAGGGCACACACTGGAGAGAAGGCATATCATTGTCGTAACGTGATGAAGGGTATGCACATAAATCACAGCTGACAAGACACCAAAGCAGTCACCTCACCGCGTATGCAATGTTTCTTACAAAAGCAACAAGTTTCACACCAGGAAAATTGGTCACTGATAACAAGTTACATGTTTTGTTGATGAGCCTGAGACTTTTGACCAGAGAGATGGGAAATATTCAGAGAGAGAGATCAGGACAGGAATATGGCTTTTCTCAAGAGTGAGTCCTCTGATGTGTAATCAGATGTGAACTCTGTGTAAAACACTTGTCACACTCAGGGCATGAAAATGGCTTCTCTCCGGTGTGAGTCCTCTTGTGCTTATACAGATTTGAACTATCAGTAAAGAACTTTCCACATTCAGGGCATGAAAAAGGTTTCTCTCCAGTGTGAATTCGCTGATGTGTAAGCAGGGTTTCACACTGTGTAAAGCACTTGGCACAATCAGGGCAGGAATATGGCTTCTCTCCTGTGTGAGTACTATAATGACCATTTAATACTTTCTTGGTTCTAAAACATTTGCCACATTCTAGGCATGAATATGGCTTCTCTCCTGTATGGATCATGGAGTGAAATTTGAGATGAGCACTTCGACTAAAACACTTGTTGCAGTCCAAACATCTAAACGGTTTCTCTCCAGTGTGAGTCCTCTGGTGTCTGACCAGGTTTGATTTATTTGTAAAGCACTTGTCGCACTCAGTGCATGTAAATGGCTTCTCTCCGGTGTGAGTCTTCTGGTGTGTAAGCAGGTCAGGACGTTGTGTAAAGCACTTGTCACACTCTGGACAGGAAAATGGCTTCTCTCCAGTGTGAGTCCTCTGGTGTATGACCAGGTGAGGACGTCGTGCAAAACACTTGTCACACTCAGGACAGGAAAATGGCTTCTCTCCAGTGTAAAACCTCTGGTGACATGTGAGCTCTGACTTAGAACTATACAATTTTCCACACTCAGAGCACTGGTATGGTTTTACTCCACTGTGCATCCTCAGGTGTCTAGTAAGTTTTGAATGATTAATAAAGCATTTTCCACATTCAGCGCATGGGAATGTTTTCTCTTCAGTGTGACTCTGGTGACATGTGAGCTCTGAATTAAATTGAAACCATTTTCCACACTCAGAGACTGATGGCTTCCCTTCTGTAGGACTCATCATGGCCTGATGGAGATCAATTTATATGTAAAATGTATTAGAGCTTCCTGTTAAATTTCCAGCCTGTAAGAAGAATACAGAAAAGCATGTAAATTACACAAGCATCAAATAGAAGAAATTATATAATGACATGCAGACCAAAATATCAACCTCAATTCTGAAAAAAATCTCATGGTAGTAAAAAACATTTTATATGAAAAAAGCCTGAGAATGTCATTGTTACTGAATCATCAGCTGGGAAGACAATGAAAGTCAAAGGAAAGTTTTATTACAGTATAAAAGGGAGTAAACTATTCTCTACTTTTCTTAGGAGTATAAACGTTCCACCGACTGTCATTGTCTTACTAGCTGCTGATTCATTAACAGTGAAATTCTCAGGCTCATAAGGTGAACTACCATGGGAATTGTTTCTTATTATTTGTATTCTCTGAGGCTATGGCTATATGATGACCTGCCAATCCGCACATCTCACATATTAAATTATATTGAATTAATAAATGGTTCCTAATGTGCAGCCTATCTTTAGTGGGCGTGCTCAGAATTAGATCTGTAGCATCTGTAACTAAATTAGATTCTTCTATGTCAACCCAACTATGTCTTTGTTTCAAGCAAAATACAGCTGTGAAATTCTTGCTACATAGTGATACCGTACTAAATGAGCTAAATGTGGGAATCTTGGTTTCAAGATTAGAGTCACTTACATATAAAGTAATATAGTATCTTTTAGAAATCACCTGTGCATAGACCTCTTTGGATTGGCCAATTTACTGTATTCCCTCATAAATTAGTTACCCAGCAGCTTATTAATATTATATTATTATGTCCACTAAATAAAATAAATAAAAGCCTGAAAAATCAATGAGCCTTTTTACTACAGTGTAAAGTGAGTAAAAAAATCTCTACTTTTCTTAGGAGTATAAAAGTATCACTGACTGTCATTGTCTTACGAGCTGGTGATTCTGTAACAGTTACATTCTCAGGCTTTTTGCTCACAAGGTGAATTTTACTGCCATGACATTTTTTTTCACCTCTTATTGAATTGAGTCCATAGTTTGCAAAGTCTCTTCTAGGACAGTTATATTGTAATGATCAAAGTCTTTGCTTCATAAGATAATACAATGTAACATCACAAGACTGATATGAGATAACAGCTGTACAAGCAAGATACAGGAAGGCAGGTATCCTGAGCAATATCACCTCTGGACATTGTGGTTACGCACCTGATGATGAAGAAAAAAAATGGAAGTAAGAGAAAAGGCAAACATTGCTACATTCAAGGAAAAAGTTAGGAAGATAGAACATGATCAGGGAATATCACAGTATCAAACAATGCTATGTAACTGCTATATGATGATCCACTAATGCTCACAGTTCACAGATTAAGAGGCTGATTTAAGACTAGCATCAAGACTATGGTGCAAACGAGTGTCTGGCGCTATAACCTAGCTTTGGCACTGGACAAGTGATGCTGTAGTATTGTGTCCAGCATTGATAAATGCGATGTGTGGAGGGCGCTGTAGAAGCGCTCCCCCTGAATCAATGCAGCGTGTACCCATGCAGCAGCCGGGTCCAACAGGCGCTGACATAGGCCGGCCAATACCTAGTGCAACAATCGAAGCTAATAAATTAGCATTCTGCACGGCGACTGCTAGCACCAATGTAGACCACAGCGCAGTGCCAGATGGCACTCTGCAACTAACACTAGAGCCATGAGAATGATTCTAAATGGCGCAAATACTGCATCCAGTAAAATAGAGGGCTGAATTTTTGCCCCAGTTCCCCACTGCATATAACTAAGGAGCTGAAGCGGAAACAGTATACACTGAGGCCTGTTTATTCAGGTAGAAGATGACAGACAGGAGCAGAATAAGGGGTTATTCCCGCCCCGCTGCCATACCAGGTAGATATGCCACCAAGCACAGCTGCTAGCAGCTCAATGCAGGGAACTGTTTTTTGCTGGACAAGCCGGCCGACTACACTACCCCCCGCCCAGAATGGCAAAGCGGGAGTTCCCGTGCAGTCTGCATCTTAACAAAGGTGGCACAAGGGACTCTATCTGATGTTCCAGTAAGTGGGCGTGTGCCAGACAATCATCAATCAGTTACTTGGCTGGAAAAAAATGCTGTTTCTGGGGTATCCACCAGATTTTGTGACCAAGGGCCCCCGCCACACTTAATCCGGCCCTTTATGCAATCCCCATAGGTGTAGATAAGGCCTGACACCCCTTGGATGTCCGAGGTGAAAGACATATGTAGGAGCTGACAGCATCCATTAAAGGAAGATCTGGTAAACATAGGGAAACACGTCATTCATGGAAACTGTTCTCATTATACCCAGAATGTTCTCTGTTTCTCTAAAATGAATGTGTGTCTGACTGATTCATCATATGGAGGAGCCACCACCTTCCCTTTTTGATTTACTCTATATCTTCTGTAGCTCTACTCTTTCCTTTTCTTCTCTCATGTCAATGCTTGTTACATTGTTACATCTTCAATACCAGAAAAAATGAAAGAGGCGAATAGAGTCAGATGTTTTATTTAGGTTAAAATATATTTGAACTGTTAGAGCATTAAAATGGACAAAATAGAGCAACTCTGTACAATATGGCAGTAAGCATGAACATATATGTTTGTATTTACAATTCACAATAACAAAGCCGATATTCTATATGAAGTTTGTTGCATTTTGTATGCATTTGTCTGTGAAACTCTTCTTTCTAAATAAAAAGGTGATAAAAAAAGGAAAGCCAAAAGGGGGGGGGAAATGTCTTTAAAAGGCCAGTCCAGACAATTGCAAAAATCGGCAGTGAGTAGCTAATCTGATGCCAGTCCCATTCGCATCTTCTTCATTACCTGAAGTGAGCGATAGATGCTTCAGGAGCTCTCTAATCTTTGCCCCTCATTTCCATTGAATTATTCCTGTCCAAGTACTCGTAACATGAAATGGCTCAGTATGTGCGACCAGTGCAGCTAGGCTCAGAGGGACAGAGACGACTTTGTGTCCACATTTTGAAGTGGTCATTGAAAAATGGTGCAACAGCATCAACAGTGAGGTGGGTAAATAAGTACTGCTTTATTTTTAATTGAATGCTGGGATTCTTTTTCTTATACCCACATATTTATCTCAACCATATATTTTAACATTTCAATTCTAGAAACCATATATTTCTAATGAAAGGTTAACATTTAAATTGCCAGTGATGTAGTTTTTAAATGGTATGATATCTTTCTTTTTACAATCTCACTGGCTTTCTGGATGATAACTATTGTCTGGTTGTGCCTCAATGTGCAATCCATATAATTATTATCATGTGCAGAGGGTAGGCAACAGATATATATGCAGATAATGCTGCACAATGCAACTACCTTATAAATACCAATTACATTGGAACACATGAGCTCTGAATATTTCCCATCTCTCTGGTCAAAATAAAATCACAGGCTCATCAACAAAATTATGTTTTATGTTATGTTTTCAGTGACCAATTTTCCTGGTGTGAAATTTGGTGCTTTTGTAGGACACATTGTATTCTTGACGAGGTGACTACTTTGGGGTCTTGTCAGCTGTGATTTATGTGCATAACCTTCACTATGTCATGACATTGATATGGCTTCTCTACAGTTTGTGCCCTATAACTATGGATCGTGGTGCTGGAAATTCACACTTCGACTAAAACAATTGTCTCCTTCCAGACTTTTAAAAGGTGAGTCTTCTGATGTACAAGCAGGTTTGAACTCCGTGTAAAGCACTTGTCACAAACAGGACATGAAAATGGCTTTTCTCCAGTGTGGATCCTCTGATGTATAAGAAGTTTTGAATGAGTAGTAAAGCATTTGCCACATTCAGAGCATTTGGACGGCTTCTCCCCAGTGTGACTTCTCTCGTGACTTGTGAGTGATTTATAATGGAACCATTTTCCAAACTCAGAGCACTGATATGGTTTTCCTGGTTTAGGGCTCATTGTGGGCTGATAGGGATCAGTTTATCTGTAAAATGGATTCCAGCTTCCTGATAAATGTTCAACCTGTAAGAAAAATACAGAAAGTCATGTAAATTACACAAGCAGTATTTCAGTGTGACTTTTTTGGAGTCTACAAAGTTTTGAATGAGAAGTAAAGCATTTGTCTCTATCAGAGCACGAGAACTGCTTCTCAGTTTGGTATTTTAGTTATGGAAAAAAGTCAGCACAAGTTAAATATATATTGTAATGCGATAAGCTTAATGTTTAATGTATAGATGGCCATTGTATACTTGCACACACATAGGAATTTGCCCTTCACATTTAACCCATGCTCGGAGCGGTGGGCTGCCCTAACCTCTAGGCCACACTAGTTACCAGTATGAGATAGGAGTATCTTCCCCTTGGTGTTAAACTATTGCTGCACTTCTGGTGTGTCCAAGAATATAGATGGGACAAACTGAGATGGATTTGGCTTTGATTCACGGTTCTGATTTCTGATTCTGTATTTGGCTTGGGGCTAGGGGGAGCTGTGACCCAGTTATTCATGGTTCTGTGTTGGCACCGGCTGCCTGAAGAGATTTTCCTTTAATGCATGTGATAGAAGGCAGCTCCCTGCAGGGGTCACTCATGGCTGGGACACTGTGGCTTTATTTCAGAGTTTGAGATACAACATGGATTTTCTTTGAATCTTAATAAGTAAAGGTATGTTAATGTCGTCTTATTGGGGAGTTTCACTGGGCTTTGTTTTTCATCCAACTATTCAATTTCTCACCCAGCAGTATGACAAATTCATTAGCATTGCAGCAAGGAGACAAAAGGGAGGAGCCTTATTGGAAACACAATAGACAAGACTCTTAACATTAACATAGAAATTACATGACACCATAACTGACACAATATACTGAAACTGGGAAAGAAATAAGATGCTGTCATTGCAAAAGTGTAACAGCTTCATGGTAAAAGATACTAAACTATGAAACACAGAATTTTTATCTGTTACATTTTTTCAAACTGTTAATATTTCCACAATTATTATTTAATTATTACTTAATAGTAATGAGACCTAAAGACGCTCAAGTGATATAGTGCTGGGTGCTAGTGTGGAAAGGTGTTTCTTCCCACCCCCTCACATCAAATAGAAGGAATTATATACTGACACACAGGCTAAAATTTCAACCTCAGTTCAATAAGTATTGAAAACATTTTCACGGTAGTAAAAAAAAACTTCAAAAAAATCACTTTATAGGAAAAAAAGCCTGAAAAGTCAATGGCACTTTTTACTACAGTGTAAAGGGAGTAAATAAAATCTCTCCTTTTCTTAGGAGTATAAAAGTATCACTGACTGTCATTGTCTTACTAGCTGGTGATTCTGTAACAGTGACATTCTCAGGCTTTTTGCTCACAAGGTGAATTTTTACTACCGTGAGATTTTTTTCGCCTCTTATTTAATTGAGTCAATAGTTTGCAAAGTCTCTTCTAGGACAATTATATTGTAATGATCAAAGTCTTTGCTTCATAAGATAATACAATGTAACATCACATGACTGATATGAGATAACAGCTGTACAAGCAAGATACAGGAAGGCAGGTATCCTGAGCAATATCACCTCTGGACATTGTGGTTTGGCACCCGATGATGAAGACAAAATGGAAGCAAGAGAAAATTCAAAAATTGATACATTCAAGGAAAAAGTTAGGAAGATAATCAGGGTATATCACAGTATCAAACAGTACCAGGTAACTGCTATATAATGAGCCACTAATGCTCACAGTTCACATACTAAGAGGCTGATTTAAGACTAGCGTCAAAACTATGGCGCATATGAGTGTCTGCCGCTAACCTAGCTTTGGCACTGGACAAGTGATGCTGTAGTATCCTGTCCAGCATTGATAAATGTGATGTGTGAAGGGCTCTCCCTGAATCAATGCAGCACCCAAGTGAAACAATGCTGTTCTTGTTCCCTAACCAATTTGTAGCAGCGTTCTTTTTCACCCACATTACCCACACAACTTAATTAAACATCACAATTCATTTTATAGTGTTTATTAACAGTTTTTTTTAATGAAAATTAAGTTCTGAAAATAAAATGTACTTTACACATCATTCCAGATAGCAATTGTGTTTGTGTGTGACTGAAGCTTGATGCCGAAAAGCTAAGTTTACCCATCCAAGAGGGGAGATGCTGCACAGCCCACAAATGGTCTCCAAATAAATCCACACTAGCTGTGTCCTACACAATATGGGCATCCACCAAAATGGCTCTTCAAAAAATTATGTTCAAAAAGTTTGCTTGAGCTTGGGATGACCATAATCTTGTATTTTGCTTTTATGATTGGCATGGTTTGCTTCAGCTCTTAAGGTCTGATTGAATGTTTTAGTATTATTTCTCTCACTTCTTAGGTCACTTCTTAGGTCACTTGCTTCATGGTCACCTGGCTAATGCCGCTGTGGAGGGCAGCATTGGCCTGAAAGGTGCCCCGCTCAAAGATTTCCAGGGAGGCACACAGGTGCTGCTGCTAGTGGTGGGGTCAATTTTGTGTCGGATTTGGGCATACAACGACAAAAGTGCAGCACAATTGATCGGAAACCTGAATACTAAATAATCTCTGGGCCCGGAATCTCACCACCCTGTCTTCTAAATACTCCTGTGATATCTCAGCGCTGGCAGCACATCGCAGCCACACAGAGAACATCAGGATGAAAGCTTCCTCCTCACACCTCTCCATAGCCAATACACTCACAAATACAAAACAAATACACAATCTGTCACACAAACACGCAACCACTCAAGCAAAATAACAAACAATCACAATCTTACACAAACACAAGTGCACCTCAATGCAACTCACCAAAAAACCAATTAGCTTGCTGAATAATCCATCAGGCTGCTGAAAGAATGCTTCCTAAGTTTGGCCCAGCCAAGAGGGGAGATGCTGCACAATCCACAAATGATCTCCAAAAAATCCACATTAGCTGTGTCCTACACAATATGGTCATCCATCACAAAATGCAAGAGCTCACTGAAACAACACTGATGTCAGCCAGGCCAGACAATCCCACAGACACTGTTTAACACACACAGATTGGCTCTGCCTGTCTAGAATCACTATTCTCAAACAGAATGACGCTACAGCTTTTACCACAGCATCCACAGATGATACACACAACACACAGCCGTTTATTTATACTTAGGCCCTAATTTAAGAAGGGATACAGTCAGGTAGTGCCTGGTTAATGAGAGTTAGCGACACGTAGCGACTGGTGAACGCCGGACATGGCAGCAATTACACATTTATCAAGCAGAATCTGTTTAGCAACTGGGATAACGCCATGTAGCGTCCGATTCATCATTTTCACAGCCTCAGTGAACAGAGCCAGGTATGACCTCTTGCTACCTGTCGCTCTCCCATACATTTCAATGGACGATACTTTTCTTCTCTTTAAACTGGGTTTTTGGTTTTTTTTATTTTGCAAAAAATCTCAAATAATGCTGCGACCTCTTCTGGCATTGAAAAAGCAATTTTTTCACAATTTTTTTTCATTTTTTATATATTTCTTCGGAAATCACATTACAGGTCTGGCATTAAAGTGTTCATGTTACAATGTTGCTACAATGTAATTCCATATGTTTTCGCTTTGTTACTAGTGGATAGATGCTGAAAAACAGACTTTAAACACACAGCCTCCGGCGCTCTGGGCTTCAGAGAAGCATTTTTCTGCGCCAGAGTTGAGCTTTTTGTTACAGAACAAGTTGAATATTTGTTCTCCAGATGATTGTATTTTTTCTGTAAGTTACCCCTAGGGAATATTCTGCTTGGGGCATTCTCCCTGGGAGGAAATTCCCGGGGTGGTACTGCAAAGTTTGTAGCAAGTTTCTTTCGGGTTGTTATTGTAGCCTTTCGGCCTGTCGAAATGCTCATCTCAAATTCCACTCCATGATCCATACAGGAGAGAAGCCATATTCATGCCTAGAATGTGGCAAATGTTTTAGAACCAATAAAGTCAATAAATAAAGTCATTATAGTACTCACACCGGAGAGAAACCATATTCCTGCCCTGATTGTGACAAGTTCACACCTGCTTACACATCAGAGGACTCACTCTTGAGAAAAGCCATATTCCTGCCTTATTGTGCTTAAACATCAGATAATTTACACTGCAGGGAAGCCATTTTCATGTCCTGAGTGTGACAAGTGATTTACACAACGTGCATCTCTGCTTAACCATCAGAGAACACTGCAGATAAAGCTTTTTGATATCTGGAATGTTACTAAAAAGTGTTTTAGTCGAAGAGTGAATTTCGACCACTGCGTGATCCATACTGATAGGCTACACACTGGAGAGAATCTATATCAATATCCTGAATGTGGTGAAGGTTATATGCATCACAGCTGACAAAACACCAAAGTAGTCACATTGCCACAAATGCAATATGTCTTATAAAAGCACCAAACTTCACACCAGGAAAATTAATCACTGAGAACAAGCAAAATAATTTTGTTGCTGACCTGTGACGTTATTTTGAACAGATTAGCTTCTCGCTGCCTTATTATTGCCATTGCCTGGACTGTCTCTTTAAAGAAATTTCACCAAACATCCTACTGGCTCCTTTTTTATCGCCTTTTTATTTAGAAAGAAGAGTTTCACAAACAATTGCATACAAAATGCTACATAATTCATATAGTATATCGACTTTGCTATTGTGAATTGTAAATACAAATATATTGTATTGTATTGTTGAGAGTTCCTTTAATTTGTCAATTTAATGCACTACAAGTTCACAAATATATAAACCTAAATAAAACAATCTAGTTAACAAATACATTCTAGAAACCACATATTTGCAACGAAAAGTTAACCTTTTAATTTCCAGTGATGAAAAGTTTTTAAATGGTATAATATCTGACTTTTTACAATCTCACTGGCTTTCTGGATGATAACTATTGTCTGGTTGTGCTTAAATGTGTAATCCATAAAATTATTAGGCATGTGCAGAGGGTAGGCAACAGACATATATGCAGATAATGTGGCACAATGTAACTACCTTATAAATAACAATTACATTGGAACACATGAGCTCTGAATATTTCCCATCTCTCTGGTCAAAACGTCTCAGGCTCATCAACAAAATATGCAACTTGTTCTCAGTAACCGATTTTCCTGGTATGAAACTTGTTGCTTTTGTAAGAAACATTGCATACGCGGTGAGGTGACTCCTTTGGTGTCTTGTCAGCTGTGATTTATGTGCATACCCTTCATCACGTTACGACATTGATATGCCTTCTCTCCAGTGTGTGCCCTTATATTATGGATTATAGTGTGGCACTGGAAATTCACACTTCAACTAAAACACTTGTCACCTTCCAGAAATGTAAAATGATTTTTTCAAGTGTGAGTCCTCCGATGTGTAAGCAGGGTTGAACGCCATGTAAAGCACTTGTCACACTCAGGACACGAAAATGGCTTCTCCCCAGTGTGAGTCCTCTGATGTGTAAGCAGGTTTGCATGTTGTGTAAAGCACTTGTCACACTCAGGACACGAAAATGGCTTCTCTCCAGTGTGAGACTTCTGGTGTGTAAGCAGGTTTGTATGGTTTGTAAAGCACTTGTCACACTCAGGACAGGAATATGGCTTCTCCCCAGTGTGAATTATCTGATGCTTAAGCAGGTTTGTATGGTGTGTAAAGCACTTGTCACAATCAGGGCACGAAAATGTTTTCTCTCCAGTATGAATTTTCTGGTGTGAAAGTAAGCTACTATGTTGTGTAAAGCACTTGCTACACTCAGGACAGGAATATGGTTTCTCTCCAGTGTGAGTCATTTGATGTTTAAACAGGGAAGATTGCTGTGTAAAGCACTTTTCACACTCAGTGCATGAAAATGGCTTCTCTCCAGTATGAGTCCTCAGATGTGTAAGCAGGTTTGCATGTTGTGTAAAGTACTTGTAACACTCAGGACATGAAAATGGCTTCTCTCCAGTATGAATTTTCTGGTGTGCAAGTAAGTTACTATGTTGTGTAAAGCACTTACTACACTCAGAACATGAATATGGTTTCTCTCCAGTGTGAGTCCTCTGATGTTTAAACAGGGATGATCGCTGTGTAAAGCACTTGTCACACTCATTGCATGAAAATGTCTTCTCTCCAGTGTGAGTCCTCCGATGTGTAAGCAGGTTTGCCCGACGTATAAAGTACTCGTCACACTCAGGACATGAAAATGGCTTCTCCCCAGTGTGAGTTCTCTGATGTATAATCAGGGTTGCACGTCGTGTAAAGCACTTGTCACACTCAGAACATGAAAATGGCTTCTCTCCAGTGTGAGTCCTCTGGTGTGTAAGCAGGTTTGCATGTCGTGTAAAGCACTTGTCACAATCAGGACAGGAATATGGCTTCTCCCCAGTGTGAGTCCTCTGGTGTGTAAGCAGGTTTGCATGTCGTGTAAAGCACTTGTCACAATCAGGACATGAAAATGGCTTCACTCCCGTGTGGATCCTCTGATGTATAAGAAGATTTGGATGATGAGCAAAGCATTTGCCACATTCAGAGCATGGGAACGGCTTCTCTCCAGTGTGACTCCTCTGGTGACTTGTGAGTTCTGATTTACAACCGAACCATTTTCCACACTCAGAGCACTGATATGGTTTTCCTGGTTTAGGGCTCATTGTGGGCTGATGGAAATGGATTCCAGCTTCCTGATAAATGTTCAACCTGTCAGAAAAATACAGAAAGTCATGTAAATTACACAAGCAGTATTTCAGTGTGACTTTTTTGGAGTCTACTGGAGTCTACAAAGTTTTGAAAAAGAAGTAAAGCATTTGCCTTTTTTGCATTTTTTAAATATATATTATAATGTGATAAGCTTAATGTATAGATGGCCATTATATGCATATGCACACGTAGGAATTTGTCCCCGGCATTTAATCCATGCCTGGAGCGGTGGGCTGCCCTAAATTACTGCCCGGGGAGATGTTGCGGGGTTCGGTGCCTTGCTCAAGAGCATTTCAGTCATGTTCCTTCATTCAGGACCAGGATTCGAACCTGTCACCCTCCGGTCACACTCCCCTTACCTCTAGGCCACAAGTGCACACTAGTTACCAGTATGAGATATTTTGGAAATATTAAATTTACAGGTCTGAGAGCATAGTACAGGTTACAGGTGAGTAATTACAAACATGTAACAATGGACATTTCCAATGCCCCCTGGGAGGAGTGTCTTCCTCTTGGTGTTAAACTATTGCTGCACTTCTGGTGTGTCCAAGAATATAGTTTTAGAATGGTTCAAGGATAGTTATGGAGATGGGACAAACTGAGATGGATTTGGCTTTGATTCACGGTTCTGATTTCTGATTCTGTATTTGGCTTGTGGCTAGGGGGGGCTGTGACCCAGTTATTCATGGTTCTGTGTTGGCACCGGCTGCTTGAAGAGATTTTCCTTTCATGCATGTGGTAAAAGGCAGCTCCCTGCAGGGGGTCACTCATGGCTGGGACACTGTGGCTTTGTTTCAGGCCAGGGGTGTAAAAAGCAACATGGATTTTCTTTGGAACCCCCTCCCGTGGGTGCGAGACCTGCACAGCTTTCTTAGAGCAGGACTGGGTTGAGAATTACAACTACCCGCCCTACCTGAGAAGCTAGCTTGTTGAGAAGGGAAGTTTGCTATGGGAATGGAATGAGCGGGAGACTGAGAAATCAGGAATAACATATAATATTTTTCATGATTGTCCCCACAATTATTATTAAACTAAATGAATGAAAATACATCTACTCAGCACTGCGGGTCATTCTAATTATTTGGTGAACCAAGCTTAACGTAACTAAAACTTCCATATCAGTGAGCTTATCTGCTTTAACATGCTAACAAGTGCAAAAAAATTATATTGTATTACATATTACAGCTTTTCCCCAAACGTCACCTGTACATTCAATGTGGCATTTTTACAGGTAAGGGAAGGGATATTTGTTCAGTTCAGAAAAAATAAGAGCCTCTCACATTTGTTGGAAAAATTGTGAATTCTTCTTGAACATTCCCCATATTGTGCTGTTGTTTCTGAACTATTTTTATTGCATTTTTTTGTGTGGTAAAGTAAAAAACACACTCAGAGTTAGGGATGGCTTAACATATAATTAGCATGGCCCCCATTAGGTCCATACCCCCCTTTTCTGTAGAAAAACACATTCTTATTGAGATATGTAACTATATTATATCTCAATGTAAAATATGTTTATCCTTCAGTAAGAATCTGTGGACTGCGCTGAGTAATAAATGTGCCGATCAACAGAGATTCCTTTTAGGTACAATACACCTATTTACTGTTCCCTCTAAAGTGTAACATGTGTTTTATCTGGAAATTTTAGTGGCTACCCATCAGGGTTGGTGTCATCACCACTTACTCCTACTGCATCAATCATCAGATGGATAATACAATACTTCTCTTAGTACTTTTCATGCAGTATAGACATTCCTTAGTACTATAGATATCTGATGCATATTATTGACTGAGCATGTCATACTTTATATTATCATTTATAAATATTCACATGTGCACAAACCTCTATAAATTAACTAAATTACTGTAATGGCTAAATAGTTACCCAGCAGCCTATTCATTCCATAAATAAAAGATTGTATAGATAATATGGTCAGCTCCAACCGATTCCACATCTGCCTGACACACAATAAAATGTTATGTTTATACTATGGGGACAGCCAAAATCATTCACATAGTACACAGCCAAATAATTTACCCAGACATGATAATAACCATCACATATAACCTAATAGTAACAGAAGTCATATCTACCTGGTATAGGGCAGTATGGGGATACCCTCGCCGCTCTCCTGACCCGTCTGCTTTTGCTGTGACTGAGCCGGCCTCACCTTATATTGTCTGTACAAACATTCTCTAACATGAGGCGGCTTTGGATTGGCTAAATGGAATGAATCTTAATAAACAAAGGTATGTTAATGTCGTCTTCCTGGGGAGTTTCACTGGGCTTTGTTTCTCACCCAGCAGTATGACAGATTCATTAGCATTGCAGCAAGGAGACAAAAGGGAGGGAGGAGCCTTATTAGAAACACAATAGACAAGACTCTCACCATTAACATAGAAATTACATGACACCATAACTGACACAATAGACTGAAACTGGGAAAGAAATAAGATTCTGTCATTGCAAAAGTGTAACAGCTTCATGGTAAAAGATTCTAAACTATGAAACACAGAATTTTTATCTGTTACATTTTGTCAAGTTGTTAATATTTCCACAATTATTATTTAATTATTACTTAATAGTAATGAGACCTAAAGACGCTCAAGTGATATAGTGCTGGGTGCTAGTGTGGAAAGGTGTTTCTTCCCACCCCCTCACATCAAATAGAAGGAATTATATACTGACACACAGGCTAAAATTTTAACATCAGTTAAATAAAATTCACAGTAGTAAAAAAAAATCACTTTATAAGAAAAAAGCCTGAAAAGTCAATGACACTTTTTACTACAGTGTAAAGGGAGTAAAAAAAATCTCTACTTTTCTTAGGAGTATAAAAGCATCACTGACTGTCATTGTCTTAATAGCTGGTGATTCTGTAACAGTGACATTCTCAGGCTTTTTGCTCACAAGGTGAATTTTTACTACCATGAGATGTTTTTCGCCTCTTATTTAATTGAGTCCATAGTTTGCAAAGTCTCTTCTAGGACAATTATATTGTAATGATCAAAATCTTTGCTTCATAGGATAAGATAATGCAACATCACATGACTGATATGAGATAACAACTATACAAGCAAGATACTGAAAGGCAGGTATCCTGAACAATATCACCTCTGGACATTGTGGTTAGGCACCTGAAGATAAAGACATAAAATGGAAGCAAGAGAAAGTGTAAAATTGCTACATTCAAGGAAAAAGTTAGGAAGATAGAAAATGATCAGGGTATAGCACAGTATCAAACCATGCTATGTAACTGCTATATGCTTTTATAATTGGCATGGTTTGCTTCAGCTCTTAAGGTCTGATTGAATGTTTTAGTATTATTTCTCTCAAGTCTTAGGTCACTTCTTAGGTCACTTGCTTCATGGTCCCTTGGCTGATGCCTCTGAGGAGGGCAGCAGTGGTCTTTCGTGTCGGATTTGGGCATACAACGACAAAGGCACAGCACAAGTCATCTGAAACCTGCTGCAGATTTGCCCATCACTCAAATCTCACACAGACAATCTGGTGCTAAAACATCTCTTTGCCAATAATCTCACCACCCTGGCTTCTAAATACTCCTGTGATACCCCAGTGCTGGCAGCACATCACAGCCACACAGAGAACATCAGGACGAAAGCTTCCTCCTCACACCTCTTCATTGCCAATACACTCACAAATACAAAACAAATACACACAATCTGTCACACAAACACCCAACCAGCAAAATAACAAACAAACACAATCTTACACAAACACAAGTGCACCTCAATGCAGCTCACCACAAAACCAATTAGCTTGCTGAATAAACCATCAGGCTGCTGAAAGAATGCTTCCTAAGTTTGGGGCAGCCAAGAGGGGAGATGCTGCACAGCCCAAAATGGTCTCCAAAAAATCCACACTAGCTGCGTCCTACACAATATGGTCATCCGTCACCAAATGCAGAGATCAGGGAAACAACACGGATGTCAGCCAGGCCAGACAATACCACAGACACTGTTTAACACACACAGATTGGCTCTGCCGGCCTAGAATCACTATTCTCAAACAGAATGACGCTACAGCCTTTACCACAGCATCCACAGATGATACACACAACACACAGCCCTTTATTTATACTTTGGCCCTTATTTTAGAAGGGATAGTGACAGGTAGCGACTGGTGAACGCCGGACACGGCAGCAATTACACATTTATTAAGCAGAATCTGTTTAGCGACTGGGATAACACCATGTAGCATCCGATTCATCATTTGCACAGCCTCAGCGAACAGCGCCGGCGTTCAGCCCTGACACAGCGCCAGCTATGACCTCTCGCTACCTGTCGCTCTCCCATACATTTCAATAGACGATCCTTTTCTCCTCTTTAAACAGGGTTTTTATTTTGCAAAAAATCTCAAATAGTGCTGCGACCTCTTTTGGCATTAAAAAAGCAGTTTTTTTCTCAATTTTTTCATTTTTTATATATTTCTTCAGAAATGACATTAAAGTGTTCATGTTACAATGTTGCTACAATGTAATTCCATATGTTTTTGCTTTGTTACTAGTGGATAGATGTTGAGTTGTGTGAGGCATTTTTTTTCTTGAATATGTTGTGAGTCGGTCGCTATGACCAGTCGCTAACATGTGCTCCCACACAGTGCTGTACTGGTCAAATAGCGACTCCTCACAATGTATTCAACATTACTGCACAGTGACTGAGTCGCTATGAACTAGCGACCCACGGCCGAGCATTGCGACTACTAGCGGGCGCTCTGAAAATGCCAATACAGACGCTCATCTGTCGCTACCTGGCGTTAGTGATGAATCAGCCTGAAAGTCACATAGAACAAAGTAATATTTTAATGTGGTGTCATCAGGTTATTTGACCTGTTCTTTGGTTCTGTTTACCACCCAACAGTATGTTAAATTCATCAGCAATGCAGCAAAATAAACACTGGCAGTAGGGAGGAGACTTATTTGAATACAATAGATGAGACTCTCATCATTATCACAGAAATGAAGAGACACAATAACTGACACAATGGACTAAAACTGGGAAAAAATATGATGAAGTCATTGTAAGTGTGAAACAGCTTCATGTTATAAGATACTAAACTAAGACACACGACTGTAAAATATCCAACTGATAAAGATTTATATTAGATATGTATATGTATTTCACCTGGCTTTTTGAGGGATCATAGTAAGTGTCAAGGGATTTTGTTAAATATAAACAAGGCGATACCAAGGTGCACCAAGTATGTAGGGAAATGGAAGAAGGGATGGGACAGGAAATTCACAACAGACAGATTATTATTATTATTATTTATTTATATAACACCCTCTTCTTCTTCTGTAGAACTTTACTATGTGGTAAATAGAATAGAGTACACTGCCAACCCAACGCAAAAAATGACAATGCAAACACTATGAGAGTGGGACACAATAGGATGAAGAGTCTGACCCCTTTGAGCTTAGTCTAAAGGAAGTGTTGGAAGCACAGGGAATGGGTCACAAGTAGTAGTTATTGAGTTGTTCAGGTGGCGTGTGCCAAGTGGAAATGCCTAAACCATGTTATATGCTTGTCTGAAGAGATTGATTTTAAGGGTAGTTTTGGAAATTTTGAGTGTTGTGTAGTGTTGGATATAATGGGAAAGGGCATTCCAGAAAATGGCAGTTATGCCTGAGATGTCCTGTAGAGATGGGAATGAGAGGAGGTGACCAGGGTGGAGGACAGGAGAAGGTCAGAGGCAGACCTTTGTTGATAGCGTTGGATTCAAATGAAATATAAGGAGGTACCTGGCTGGAGAGTTAACATTTTAAACTGAATTCTCCATGAGTTTGGCAGCCAATGGAGAGACTGGCTGAAGCATTGCAAAAGCAATAGGAGAGGTAGATGAAGCGAGCAGCAGGTTATGTTCAAACTAGCACATAAATTATCTATTTCCAATACATATATAGAAGCCTCATACAAGATCTTAACAAGATGGTACCAGGTACCATCCAAACTATCTAAGATGTCTCCTACTGTCTCCTCTTTATGTTGGAGATTTATAAAGAGACAGGGCATGGTGCTCCATATCTTCTGGAGCTGTCCTAAATTAACTGGGTTAATTTCTAAACGATCACCTACCTACTTACCTAATAATCCTAGCAGTAACATTTATCCAAAACAAGAAGAAACCATTACATGCAACCTTGCAAAGGGGGTCTTCACCAACCTTTGTTGATGGTTTGGTCCAGGAGGCTTTTCAATCTGTGGTCTGATGGGCATACCACAGGATGGAGAGTATTCTATATAAATGATATTTTAATAATATTCACATGTGCATTGGCCTAATAAATAACTGTAATCCCTCAATAATAACTTACCCAGCAGCGTATTCATTTGGCTAAAAATAATGAATCTTAATAAGTAAAGGTATGTTAATATTGTCTTACTGGGGAGTTTCATCTGGGCTTTGTTTCTCACCCAGCAGTATGACAGATTCATTAGCATTGCAGCAAGAAGACAAAGGGGAGGGAGGAGCCTTATTAGAAACACAATAGACAAGACTCTCACCATTAACATAGAAATTACATGACACCATAACTGACACAATAGACTGAAACTGGGAAAGAAATAAGATGCTGTCATTGCAAAAGTGTAACAGCTTCATGGTAAAAGATTCTAAACTATGAAACACAGAATTTTTATCTGTTACATTTTGGCAAATTGTTAATATTTCCACAATTTTTATTTATATATTACTTCATAGTAATGAGACCTAAAGACGCTCAAGTGATATAGTGCTGGGTGCTAGTGTGGAAAGGTGTCTCTTCCCCCCTCACATCAAATAGAAGGAATTATATACTGACACACAGGCTAAAATTTCAACCTCAGTTCGATAAGTATTGAAAACATTTTCACGGTAGTAAAATAAAACTTCAAAAAAATCATTTTATACAAAAAAAGCCCGAAAAGTCAATGAGATTCATGTGAATGTCATTTAAAATGTCCCTTTTGTAAAGGGAGTAAAAAAATCTCTACTTTTCTTAGGAGTATAAAAGTATCACTGACTGTCATTGTCTTACGAGCTGGTGATTCTGTAACAGTGACATTCTCAGGCTTTTTGCTCACAAGGTGAATTTTTACTACCATGAGATTTTTTTCGCCTCTTATTAAATTGAGTCCATAGTTTGCAAAGTCTCTTCTAGGACAATTATATTGTAATGATCAAAGTCTTTGCTTCATAAGATAAGACAATGTAACATCACATGACTGATATGAGATAACAGCTGTACAAGCAAGATACAGGAAGGCAGCCGATGATGAATACAGAATATGCTATGCTATTGCTACAGTCAAGAAAAAAGTTAGGAAGATAGAAAATGATCAGGGTATATCACAGTATCAAACAATGCTATGTAACTGCTATATGATGAGCCACTTATGCTCACAGTTCACAGATGAATAGGCTGATTTAAGACTAGCGTCAAGACTATGGAGCAAAGGAGTGTCTATTGCTATAACCTAGCTTTGGCACTGGAAAAGTGACGCTGTAGTATCTTGTCCAGCATTGATAAATGTGATGTGTGGAGGGCGCTGTAGAAAGGCTCTCCCTGAATCAATGCAGCATTTACCCATGCTGTTCTTGTTTCCTAACCAATCTGTAGCAGTGTTTTTTTCACCCACATTACTCACACAGCTTTATTACACATCACAATTCTTTTCATTTTATAGTGTTTTTTAACAGTTTTTTAACAGTTTTTTTTAATGAAAATAAAGTTCTGAAAATCAAATGATCTTTACACATCATTCCACACAGCAGTTGTGTTTGTGTGTGACTGAAGCTTGATTCTGGAAAAAAAAGTTTGCTTGAGCTTGTGATAATCTTGTATTTTGCTTTTATGATTGGCATGGTTTGCTCCAGATCGTAAGTTCTGATTGAATGTTTTTGTCACTTGCTTCATGGTCACCTGGCTGATGCCGATGAGGAGGGCAGCAGTGGTCTGAAAAGTCCCCACTCCAAGATTTCCAGGGAGGTACACAGGTGCACTATGCCAGGTATAGCCTGCTGCCAGTGGTCGGTCAATTTTGTGTCGGATTTGGCCATACAACGACAAAAGCTCTGCACAATTCAGCTGAAACCTGCTGCAGATTTGCTAATTACTCAAATCCCTCACAGACAGGCGGGTACTAAAACATCTCTGGGCCTGTAATCTCACCACCCTGGCTTCCAAATACTCCTGTGATATCTCAGTGCTGGCAGCACATCGCAGCCACACAGCAAACATCAGGCCAAAAGCTTCCTCCTCACACCTGTTCCATTGCCAATACACAGAGATCACAGAAACAACACAGATGTCAGCCAGGCCAGACAAGCCCAGAGACACTGGTGAACACACACAGACTGGCTCTGCTGGCCTGGAATCACAATTCTTAAACAGAATGATGCTACAGCCTTTGCTGCCGCATCCAAAGATGATACACACAACACATAACCCCTTATTTAAACTTATCCACTTGCAAAGTATCAGTCACAGCAGAGGCCCCTTCCCATGCTTCAGCAAGGTAGCAGTGCCAGGCGTTGTGGTTGAAGCAGCGTCAGTTGTTACCTGTCGCTGTAGGTCAGGATTCCATAGGGAACAATGGGCAGAACTGGATTGAAGAGTTTAATGCTTATAATTAATATTACACACATTCATTTGTACAGAACTTGCATTGGCACCTGTCAGTAATGAAAACGCAGGACCTAGATGTCACAACATGTATTTTTTGTGGGGGGGGGTTCAATTTGATTTTCAATGGCTAATTTTGCTTAACGAAGTGTAATTTGGACACCAACAACTAAAATGCAGCCTAAATGCAATGTAAAGTTTGTCACCTTTGTCCCCATCAGTGATTTCTTGTAACTGTAATGATGAAACCTTTACCAGCGCTGGAAAATACAGCGCCAAATATTTCAAGGAGGAAAAAGTGAATAAATATGCCGGGGAGTACCTGAATAATGGTGGTACAAAGTGACGCTCACTGGTCCTGGGATAATCAGCTGCCGGGTCCAACAGGCACTGACATAGGCCGGCCAATACCTAGTGCAACAAGTTTATTTTACGGTGCGGATGAGGCCAGGAAGAGGAAGGGCTCAAGAACCCCAAAACACGCGTCAGGACAGAAACACTATCAGCTTAGTGTGATATATTCCTGTGTCCAAGGTTATATATGAATAGATTGTACATAAGAATGACATCTATCTCTCTCTCTCTCTATATATATATATATATATATATATATATATATATATATATATATATTTGGGGTATATTGGTGTGCATTACTGAAATCAGTTGTCATAGTGCACGGTGTGTACCCATAGCTGACTTTACATCCTGATGGTGACTATTTCCTCTTTGGACATACATCATTTAATCTGTGAGCTGTGAGGATTGGCGGGTCATCATATAACAATAGTCTATGATCTTTTGTGTATCTCTGTAACTTTTGCCTTTATTGTCACATGTTCTGCTTTCATTTTTTAGCTTTATAAATGAATGTATGCTTAAATAGTAAGTCCACTTTCCATTGAATTTTTGAAAGTGTATATTTCTGTGCCAAAATGATGTATTCAATGTAATGGGCTGATGTAGTATTTATTTCTTATGTTAGTAAATCAGTAATATGTAAGTATCTGTAATCTGTTGCTATTGGCAACGTACACCAAGTTTGTACACCAAAAAGAAAGACGTGACCCTGTACTCAGAGAACACTGCTGCTGGGCCTGTGTAAGGTTAAGTGATCTTCCTCACCTCAGCAATGGTCATAGCGGCAGTGTTCTGTATGTGCAGGACACAATCCTCTCTTCTTGGTGTACAGACGTGTTGTACGTTGCCAATAGCAAATGTTTGCAGTTAGTGATAAACGCTTCCATCAAACTCACCTTTACTAACATAGGAAAAAATAAATAACATTTTATAATAATATACACTTTAAAAAATTTCATCAAAATCGGACCCTTTATTTTAGTAACGACAATGTCCAGAGGTAACATTGCTTATGATACCCGCCTTCCTGTATCTTGCTTGTACAGCTGTTATCTCATATCAGTCATGTGATGTTACATTGCTTTATCTTATGACATGTTTAGGATAATTTTCCAATACATTTATACTTGTCCCAAGACATTGCTTAGTTGGGGTGTCTGGGGTGGAGATACTGCACATTATAATAATGGTATTAGTGGGAACTCTTTAATATGATTCTCTGTAAGAGATTAAATAAATTCAGCTAAGTCCCTCCGTGTCAGTGAATGTTTGTAGAGACATTATAATGCGAGGCCGGGGGTCAGTCAGTCATAGGAATCACATAAAGTGACCATAAAACTATACAAAGACGATGCTATTTCCTATTACTATGATTAGATATGTAACAGTAATGTTGATGTTTGCATTCATTTTATGTTTGAACCAATAAGAATATCATTGGTTCAGTTTGGTTCAATCAGAGTCTAATGTGAATCATATTTTATGGTAATTGACCGGGTTGTCCAGGGACCAGGAACAAGCTGAAATATAATATAGTTCCATAGCTCAATACTATTGTGTTTGGTCTAGCAAAGAATCTGATCATTGCAATATAATTGTTCCAGAAGGGACTTTGCAAACTATATATTGGTCTGTGTGTCATTATATAATTTCTTCTATTTTATGTGAGGTGTTGGGAAGAACCATTTTGACACTAGTCCCAGCACTTTATCACTTGAGCTTCTTTTAGGTTTCATAACTAGCAAGTATAATTGTGGATAAATGTTCCAATCTAACAAAATGTAATGGATACAAATACTGTGTGTCCAAGTTTAGGATATTTTACTATGAACCTGTGACTGCACCTAATTTCTTTCCCAGTTTCAGTCTATTGTGTCATGTGATTTCTATGATAATGATGAGATTCTAATCTATTGTGTTTCATATAAGGCTCCTCCCTCCCTTTTGTCTCCTCCCTGCAATGCTAATGAATCTGTCATACTGCTGGGGGATAAACAAAGCCCAGTGAAACTCCCCAGTAAGACGACATTAACATATCTTTGTTTATTAAGATTCATCCCATTTAGCCAATCCAAAGCCGCCTCATGTTAGAGAATGTTTGTACAGACAATATAAGGTGAGGCCGGCTCAGTCACAGCAATAGCAGACGGGTCAGGAGAGCGGCGAGGGGATCCCCATACTGCCCTATACCAGGTAGATATGACTTCTGTTACTATTAGGTTATATGTGATGGTTTTTATTATGTCTGGGTAGATTATTTGGCTGTGTCTGGTGATATTGTGCTCCAAAGTATAAACATAGCATGTTATTGTGTGTCAGACAGATGTGGGATTAGGTGGAGTTTATAATCCTTCATGTATTAGTGTTTGTATGTGCTGATTGTGTTTATAGGTCCTACAACATGAGACTTGGAATACTTTTGAGTGACATGTTGCAGGACATAATAATATAATATTAATAAGCCATTGGGTAACTAATTTATGAGGGAATACAGTAAATTGGCCAATCCAAAGTGGTCTATGCACAGGTGATTTCTAAAAAAGACATTATATTACTTTATATGTAAGTGACCCTAAATCTTGATACCAAGATTCCCACATTTAGCTCATTTATTACGGTATCACTATGTAGCAAGAATTTCACAGCTGTATTTTGCTTGAAACAAAGACCAAGTTGGGTTGACATAGAAGAATCTAATTTAGTTACAGATGCTACAGACCTAATTCTGAGCACGTCCACTAAAGATAGGCTGCAGATTAGGAACCATTTATTAATTTTAATATGTGAGCTGTGCGGATTGGTCATCATATAGCCATCGCCTAAGAGAATAAAAATAATAAAAAACTATTTCCATGGTAGTTCACTTTATGAGCCTGAGAATTTCACTGTTAATGAATCAGCAGCTAGAAGACAATGGCAGTCGGTGGAACGTTTATACTCCTAAGTAACGTAGAGAATTGTTTACCCACTTTTATACTGTAATAAACCTTTCCTTTGACTTTCATTGTCTTCCCAGCTGATGATTCAGTAACAATGAAATTCTCAGGCATTTATCTTATAAAATGTTTTTTTTACTACCATGAGATTTTTATAGAATTGAAGAATTGAGGTTCATATTTTGCTCTGCATGTCATTATATAATTTCTTCTATTTGATGCTTGTGTAATTTACATGACTTTCTCTATTCTTCCTAAAGGCTGAACATTTAACAGGAAGCTCAAATACATTTTACATATAAATTGATCTCCATCAGGCCATGATGAGTCCTACAGAAGTGAAGCCATCAGTCTCTGAGTGTGGAAAATGGTATCAATTTAATTCAGAGCTCACATGTCACCAGCGTCACACTGAAGAGAAAACATTCCCGTGCACTGAATGTGGAAAATGCTTTATTAATCATTCAAAACTTACTAGACACCAGAGGATGCACAGTGGAGTAAAGCCATACCAGTGCTCTGAGTGTGGAAAATTGTGTAGTTCTAAGTCAGAGCTCACACATCACCAGAGGTTTCACACTGGAGAGAAGCCACATTCCTGTCCTGAGTGTGACAAGTGTTTTGCACGACATTCTCACCTGGTCATACACCAGAGGATTCACACTGGAGAGAAGCCATTTACATGCACTGAGTGCAACAAGTGCTTTACAAATAAATCAAACCTGGTCACACACCAGAGGACTCACACTGGAGAGAAGCCATATTCCTGTCCTGAGTGTGACAAGTGTTTTGCACGACATTCTCACCTGGTCAGACACCAGAGGACTCACACTGGAGAGAAGCCATTTTCCTGTCCAGAGTGTGACAAGTGCTTTATACAACGTTCTGACCTGCTTACACACCAGAAGACTCACACCGGAGAGAATCAATTTACATGCACTGAGTGCAACAAGTGCTTTACAAATAAATCACACCTGGTCACACACCAGAGGACTCACACTGGAGAGAAACCGTTTAGATGTTTGGAATGTAACAAGTGTTTTAGTCGAAGTACTCATCTCAAATACCACTCCATGATCCATACAGGAGAGAAGCCATATTCATGCCTAGAATGTGGCAAAGGTTTTAGAACCAAGAAAGTATTAAATGATCATTATAGTACTCACACAGGAGAGAAGCCATATTCCTGCTCTGATTGTGACAAGTGCTTTACACAGCGTGAAACCCTGCTTACACATCAGCGAATTCACACTGGAGAGAAGCCATTTGCATGCCCTGAATGTGGAAAGTCCTTTACTGATAGTTCAAACCTGAATAAGCACAAGAGGACTCACATCGGAGAGAAGACATTTTCATGCCCTGGGTGTGACAAGTGTTTTACACAGAGTTCACACCTGCTTACACATCAGAGGACTCACTCTTGAGAAAAGCCATATTCCTGTCCTGATTGTGCTTAAACATCAGAACTGAACAGTCACTAATCATCACTGAACTGTTACTAATCATCACTAAACTGTCACTAATCATTACTGTAATGTCACTAATCATCAATGAAATGTCACTAATCATCAACGAAATGTCACTAACCATCACTGAAATGTCACCAAACATCAGGGAGTAACTTTATGAACCTGAAAAAGTCACTGTTAATGAATCACCAGTTAGTGAGACAATGACAGTCAGTGAAACTTTTATGCTCCTAAGAAAATTAGAGAATCGTTTACCCTTTTTATATTGGAGGAGCTGCAGCAGAAACATATATACTGAGGCCTGCTCATTCAGGTAGAACAGTGTCCCCAACCCTCTCCTCATCAGTCACCAACAGATCATGTTTCTGTACCTCTGTCTGAGCACTGATTAATTCACCAGAGTGTCCGTGTGGAGATCCACAAAACCTGACCTGTTGGTGGCTCAGGAGGAGAAGGTTGGGGAACACTGAGGTAGAAGATCACAGAAAGAAACTTTGTGAGTTTGATAGAAAAAAATCACATATTATAATCAGTTTCATTTCATTAAATTGAGAAATTATCTACACCATTAAGAAAAGGGAAAGTCTACATTCAACTGAATTTTTGAAAGTGTATATTTTTCTTGTGCCAAACAGCTGTGCAGGTGCCAATAGCAAAAGATTCCAGGTAGTGAAAACTGCTTCTATAAAACACACATTAGCTAACATAAGAAAAAAAAACACTAGACAAGGGTATAGGAGATTGGTATGCAAGCCCAGGGTAAAGCCAGGGCAAATGCATTACAATTGTATTTTTGTAAAGAATAATTAACAGGAGACATTTCAGGCAAACTTATGAATCAGAGATATACAAGGGGATCTCGTTGTTGCCTTCTGCCAAGTTGCAAGTAGCATATTTACATTGTTCATATTATTACTACATTATTATTATTACAATATATAATAATAATTGTTGATGGCAAGACATGAATACTGAGTACAGCTCGGCCAGACCCGAATAGAAGGAACTTTTGGGTTACACTATTTGGCCCTTTTTAAAAAAAATAATGTGGTTGATATTTTTCCTCAAAAAAGACGCCAAGCATATTTTAGGTAAGCTTTCCAGAATACTAAGTTCTGTTAGACATAATAAAGCAATCATCACATCTGAGTAAGAAAAAGTATTCCAAGAAAATAAACAAAATTAGCCTCTAAAATGTATTGTGTGATACTTCCCATTCTTCTGCTCTCAATGGATCACATGGTACAACACATTATTGTTAATTCATAAATGAGAGGTCAGGTAATTGACCAAAATGTCTTTTAGAAAATATACAAAGCTCAGCTGGTTTAACGTTATTCTACAGAAAATTTCCCAGTTGCCTTTGGCTTCGGACGCTGCGAGTCTGTACTTGGCATGAGGAATCTTCAACTCACCGGACTCGGCCTTTTCATTCTTTTCCCTTTTTTGGAGGTTTAATTTCCCTCAAGGAGATTTCTTATTACTACTTTCCACTTCATCAGTCAAGCCTTGCAGCCTAATAGAAATCGAATTTGCATCTTATATTTGGCTCATGATGCTACAATATCAAGTGCAAGTATTTTGTCCTAGAGGAACGTTGTATGAGTTTTTATTTCTGATACCTCATTAGAGTAATTTATAGGCTGAACATGTTGTGATTTTTTCTAAACAGGACCAACAACCCATTTTTTCAATGGGTGTTGGACTTGCGGACAGCTAATCAAAACAAGCATCCAGAATTCTGAAGCCCCCCGGGGTTCACATTACACCCCCATAATGCATTATATTCTTACCTTCACTACGAACCAGCGCTGGGAAAGGAGTCCCCTGGTTGGCCACCGGCCTGCTGGCTGGTCACGGTGCTACAATCCTAGTGCAGGCTCATAATAAAGGTGAGGATATTGGGAGGTTATGTGCAGGGGGGGTTCCAGCATTCTGGATGCCCCCCAGCTTGCTTTGATTAGCTGTCTGCAGGACCAACACCCATTAAATAAGAAACGGGTGGTGGTCTGGTTTAATCAAAGTTGTGATTTGAATAAAAAAATATTTCTCTTGTTAATATTACTATTATTATTGTACATTTATGATAATTAGCATGTAGTAAAAGAAAGTAAAGTCTGTATGATAGAGCATTCGCCGGTGCCCCGCTGAAATTTAAATCGGAACAAAATACACTTTGGCTGGCCCTGGAATCTAAAATATTCTAAGGCAGAACTGCTTCCATTAAGATGCATCTACTGCCAAATATATTATATTACTTTAGATCTGAGAGGCTCATTCAATATATTTCTTTGGCATAATTTATAACTGCCTCAGATGCAGATGGTCAGTGTGTTCATGACTCCTGATAGGTGACATATTAATGGATTGATTTGCTGTATGGGGTTTATGTAGAGGCTTAACATTGTGATGTTTGAATCAATGACATTAAAATGGAGGGTATTTTGCTATATTTATTTTATTTTTTGGGGGGTCATCTTCAGCCCACCAGTAGAACTGACTCTGTGGGCCCATCCTACAGTTACATGCAAATATTTTTAAGAGCTCTGAGTTCACTGAGGGATTCTTCTGCCCCCTTGTGGACTAGTTTAAACATGGATTTAGGATTCCATCTGTACAAGAATCAAGACTCAACAATTAGTATTTTCCAACAGCAAACATAGAGTTTTATTGCAAATATAACAGGAGTTGGGGAAATTGCAAAACATTCAAATCATTTCATGTTTGGGTGTCAGTATAGAGTGTGACCAGATGCCTTCCAAAATGAAAAGAGAGATATCTGAGGAACTGCAGCAGAAACAGAATACACTGAGGCCTGCTCATTCAGGTAGAAGATCACAGACAGGAACAGAGAACAAAAATCCCCTACACCCCCCATACCATAGATTTGTGATGAAAATTAACAAATCAAATACTAAAATCAGTTACAGTTACTTCATTGAAGAGAGAATCAATGTAAATGTTCCCTGTCTGCCACTCACAACCTATCGTAACAAACCAATTTAACGCTCTATCTCCAAAGAGCTTGGACTTGGTAAATGATAATGACTATGAACGTTTGTCAAACCTTCTATTTAATGTATTTGCAATTCCCATTGGGGCCCCACATACCTGTACTTGTAATTTGTAAAGTAAATTAACAATTTTTGTAACAGAAAAAAAAAATATTTAAAAATATCCTGTTCCCTCCATTTTGCAGTGTCGGGACACTTTCAAGGTTTTATTGGAAATCTCAGATGCTACGTTTGTTTTATTATCAAAAGTAACTGTATGTATGTGGCCAGAAATGTTTCAATATGAAAAATCTGAAAACATTATAAACACAACTTGTATAGCGAGATTATTTCATTAAGAAAAAATCCCAATTTCTAATAATCTCACAATTAGAACAGATGATATAATGACACACAGACCAACATATATGGCCTGATGCAGAGCCTCCTCTGAACTGCCCTTAAAACCTTCCGATTGTCCGGGGGTCCCGTTTGAATCGTGGCTCAAATGTGATGCAGAGCCTCCGTCGGAATGGCTCCCTAACTGATCCGTCAATTTCACTTTACTCGGAAATCTTTTTTTGCTCTCTCGGGTGCCTTCAATTTGATCGGGGCTCCCGTTCACGTTCACACGGGCGGCCCGTTTTTCCCTGATTTTTCCTGGCTTTTAGAACGTACCTGCTTGCCTTCCGTCGTACTTTGCTTTTATGATTGGCATGGTTTGCTTCAGCGCTTAAGGTCTGATTACATTTTTTTATTTTAGTATTATTTCTCTCACTTCTTAGGTCACTTCTTAGGTCACTTGCTTCATGGTCACCTGG
The DNA here is from genome assembly GCA_027917425.1 of Gastrophryne carolinensis. Lineage (NCBI taxonomy): Eukaryota > Metazoa > Chordata > Amphibia > Anura > Microhylidae > Gastrophryne > Gastrophryne carolinensis. Next base: position 6,519,978 of record CM051236.1, on the reverse strand, counting down.
CTGATGCCGCTGTGGAGGGCAGTAGTGATCTGAAAAGTGCCCCGCTCCAAGATTTCCAGGGAGGCACATAGGTGCACTATGCCAGGTATAGCCTGCTGCCAGTGGTGGAGTCAATATTGTGTCGGATTTGTCGGATTTCGGCATACAATTACAAAAGCGCAGCACATTTCAGCTGAAACCTGCTGCGGATTTGCTCATAACTCCCACACAGACAGGCGGGTACTAAAACATCTCTGCACCTGTAATCTCACCACCCTGGCTTCCAAATACTCCTGTGATACCTCAGTGCTGGCAGCACATCCCAGCCACACAGTAAACATCAGGCCAAAAGCTTCCTCCTCACACCTGTTCCATTGCCAATACACAGAGATCACAGAAACAACACAGATGTCAGCCAGGCCAGACAAGCCCAGAGACACTGGTGAACACACACAGACTGGCTCTGCTGGCCTAGAATCAATATTCTCAAATAAAATGATGCTACAGCCTTTACCACAGTGTCCAAAGATCATACACACAACACACAAGCCTTCATTTATATTGATCCACTTGTAATGCATCAGATGCAGCAGAGGCCCCTTCCCATGCTTATAAATAAATATAAATAAATAAATAAATATAATATAGTTCCATAGCTCAATACTATTGTGTTTGGTCTAGCAAAGAATCTGATCATTGCAATATAATTGTTCCAGAAGGGACTTTGCAAACTATATATTGGTCTGTGTGTCATTATATAATTTCTTCTATTTTATGTGAGGTGTTGGGAAGAACCATTTTGACACTAGTCCCAGCACTTTATCACTTGAGCTTTTTTTAGGTTTCATAACTAGCAAGTATAATTGTGGATAAATGTTCCAATCTAACAAAATGTAATGGATACAAATACTGTGTGTCCAAGTTTAGGATATTTTACTATGAACCTGTGACTGCACCTAATTTCTTTCCCAGTTTCAGTCTATTGTGTCATGTGATTTCTATGATAATGATGAGATTCTAATCTATTGTGTTTCAGATAAGGCTCCTCCCTCCCTTTTTCTGCAATGCTAATGAATCTGTCATACTGCTGGGGGATAAACAAAGCCCAGTGAAACTCCCCAGTAAGACAACATTAACATATCTTTGTTTATTAAGATTCATCCCATTTAGCCAATCCAAAGCCGCCTCATGTTAGAGAATGTTTGTACAGACAATATAAGGTGAGGCCGGCTCAGTCACAGCAATAGCAGACGGGTCAGGAGAGCGGCGAGGGGATCCCCATACTGCCCTATACCAGGTAGATATGACTTCTGTTACTATTAGGTTATATGTGATGGTTTTTATTATGTCTGGGTAGATTATTTGGCTGTGTCTGGTGATATTGTGCTCCAAAGTATAAACATAGCATGTTATTGTGTGTCAGACAGATGTGGGATTAGGTGGAGTTTATAATCCTTCATGTATTAGTGTTTGTATGTGCTGATTGTGTTTATAGGTCCTACAACATGAGACTTGGAATACTTTTGAGTGACATGTTGCAGGACATAATAATATAATATTAATAAGCCATTGGGTAACTAATTTATGAGGGAATACAGTAAATTGGCCAATCCAAAGTGGTCTATGCACAGGTGATTTCTAAAAAAGACATTATATTACTTTATATGTAAGTGACCCTAAATCTTGATACCAAGATTCCCACATTTAGCTCATTTATTACGGTATCACTATGTAGCAAGAATTTCACAGCTGTATTTTGCTTGAAACAAAGACCAAGTTGGGTTGACATAGAAGAATCTAATTTAGTTACAGATGCTACAGACCTAATTCTGAGCACGTCCACTAAAGATAGGCTGCAGATTAGGAACCATTTATTAATTTTAATATGTGAGCTGTGCGGATTGGTCATCATATAGCCATCGCCTAAGAGAATAAAAATAATAAAAAACTATTTCCATGGTAGTTCACTTTATGAGCCTGAGAATTTCACTGTTAATGAATCAGCAGCTAGAAGACAATGGCAGTCGGTGGAACGTTTATACTCCTAAGTAACGTAGAGAATTGTTTACCCACTTTTATACTGTAATAAACCTTTCCTTTGACTTTCATTGTCTTCCCAGCTGATGATTCAGTAACAATGAAATTCTCAGGCATTTATCTTATAAAATGTTTTTTTTACTACCATGAGATTTTTATAGAATTGAAGAATTGAGGTTCATATTTTGCTCTGCATGTCATTATATAATTTCTTCTATTTGATGCTTGTGTAATTTACATGACTTTCTCTATTCTTCCTAAAGGCTGAACATTTAACAGGAAGCTCAAATACATTTTACATATAAATTGATCTCCATCAGGCCATGATGAGTCCTACAGAAGTGAAGCCATCAGTCTCTGAGTGTGGAAAATGGTATCAATTTAATTCAGAGCTCACATGTCACCAGCGTCACACTGAAGAGAAAACATTCCCGTGCACTGAATGTGGAAAATGCTTTATTAATCATTCAAAACTTACTAGACACCAGAGGATGCACAGTGGAGTAAAGCCATACCAGTGCTCTGAGTGTGGAAAATTGTGTAGTTCTAAGTCAGAGCTCACACATCACCAGAGGTTTCACACTGGAGAGAAGCCACATTCCTGTCCTGAGTGTGACAAGTGTTTTGCACGACATTCTCACCTGGTCATACACCAGAGGATTCACACTGGAGAGAAGCCATTTACATGCACTGAGTGCAACAAGTGCTTTACAAATAAATCAAACCTGGTCACACACCAGAGGACTCACACTGGAGAGAAGCCATATTCCTGTCCTGAGTGTGACAAGTGTTTTGCACGACATTCTCACCTGGTCAGACACCAGAGGACTCACACTGGAGAGAAGCCATTTTCCTGTCCAGAGTGTGACAAGTGCTTTATACAACGTTCTGACCTGCTTACACACCAGAAGACTCACACCGGAGAGAATCAATTTACATGCACTGAGTGCAACAAGTGCTTTACAAATAAATCACACCTGGTCACACACCAGAGGACTCACACTGGAGAGAAACCGTTTAGATGTTTGGAATGTAACAAGTGTTTTAGTCGAAGTACTCATCTCAAATACCACTCCATGATCCATACAGGAGAGAAGCCATATTCATGCCTAGAATGTGGCAAAGGTTTTAGAACCAAGAAAGTATTAAATGATCATTATAGTACTCACACAGGAGAGAAGCCATATTCCTGCTCTGATTGTGACAAGTGCTTTACACAGCGTGAAACCCTGCTTACACATCAGCGAATTCACACTGGAGAGAAGCCATTTGCATGCCCTGAATGTGGAAAGTCCTTTACTGATAGTTCAAACCTGAATAAGCACAAGAGGACTCACATCGGAGAGAAGACATTTTCATGCCCTGGGTGTGACAAGTGTTTTACACAGAGTTCACACCTGCTTACACATCAGAGGACTCACTCTTGAGAAAAGCCATATTCCTGTCCTGATTGTGCTTAAACATCAGAACTGAACAGTCACTAATCATCACTGAACTGTTACTAATCATCACTAAACTGTCACTAATCATTACTGTAATGTCACTAATCATCAATGAAATGTCACTAATCATCAACGAAATGTCACTAACCATCACTGAAATGTCACCAAACATCAGGGAGTAACTTTATGAACCTGAAAAAGTCACTGTTAATGAATCACCAGTTAGTGAGACAATGACAGTCAGTGAAACTTTTATGCTCCTAAGAAAATTAGAGAATCGTTTACCCTTTTTATATTGGAGGAGCTGCAGCAGAAACATATATACTGAGGCCTGCTCATTCAGGTAGAACAGTGTCCCCAACCCTCTCCTCATCAGTCACCAACAGATCATGTTTCTGTACCTCTGTCTGAGCACTGATTAATTCACCAGAGTGTCCGTGTGGAGATCCACAAAACCTGACCTGTTGGTGGCTCAGGAGGAGAAGGTTGGGGAACACTGAGGTAGAAGATCACAGAAAGAAACTTTGTGAGTTTGATAGAAAAAAATCACATATTATAATCAGTTTCATTTCATTAAATTGAGAAATTATCTACACCATTAAGAAAAGGGAAAGTCTACATTCAACTGAATTTTTGAAAGTGTATATTTTTCTTGTGCCAAACAGCTGTGCAGGTGCCAATAGCAAAAGATTCCAGGTAGTGAAAACTGCTTCTATAAAACACACATTAGCTAACATAAGAAAAAAAAACACTAGACAAGGGTATAGGAGATTGGTATGCAAGCCCAGGGTAAAGCCAGGGCAAATGCATTACAATTGTATTTTTGTAAAGAATAATTAACAGGAGACATTTCAGGCAAACTTATGAATCAGAGATATACAAGGGGATCTCGTTGTTGCCTTCTGCCAAGTTGCAAGTAGCATATTTACATTGTTCATATTATTACTACATTATTATTATTACAATATATAATAATAATTGTTGATGGCAAGACATGAATACTGAGTACAGCTCGGCCAGACCCGAATAGAAGGAACTTTTGGGTTACACTATTTGGCCCTTTTTAAAAAAAATAATGTGGTTGATATTTTTCCTCAAAAAAGACGCCAAGCATATTTTAGGTAAGCTTTCCAGAATACTAAGTTCTGTTAGACATAATAAAGCAATCATCACATCTGAGTAAGAAAAAGTATTCCAAGAAAATAAACAAAATTAGCCTCTAAAATGTATTGTGTGATACTTCCCATTCTTCTGCTCTCAATGGATCACATGGTACAACACATTATTGTTAATTCATAAATGAGAGGTCAGGTAATTGACCAAAATGTCTTTTAGAAAATATACAAAGCTCAGCTGGTTTAACGTTATTCTACAGAAAATTTCCCAGTTGCCTTTGGCTTCGGACGCTGCGAGTCTGTACTTGGCATGAGGAATCTTCAACTCACCGGACTCGGCCTTTTCATTCTTTTCCCTTTTTTGGAGGTTTAATTTCCCTCAAGGAGATTTCTTATTACTACTTTCCACTTCATCAGTCAAGCCTTGCAGCCTAATAGAAATCGAATTTGCATCTTATATTTGGCTCATGATGCTACAATATCAAGTGCAAGTATTTTGTCCTAGAGGAACGTTGTATGAGTTTTTATTTCTGATACCTCATTAGAGTAATTTATAGGCTGAACATGTTGTGATTTTTTCTAAACAGGACCAACAACCCATTTTTTCAATGGGTGTTGGACTTGCGGACAGCTAATCAAAACAAGCATCCAGAATTCTGAAGCCCCCCGGGGTTCACATTACACCCCCATAATGCATTATATTCTTACCTTCACTACGAACCAGCGCTGGGAAAGGAGTCCCCTGGTTGGCCACCGGCCTGCTGGCTGGTCACGGTGCTACAATCCTAGTGCAGGCTCATAATAAAGGTGAGGATATTGGGAGGTTATGTGCAGGGGGGGTTCCAGCATTCTGGATGCCCCCCAGCTTGCTTTGATTAGCTGTCTGCAGGACCAACACCCATTAAATAAGAAACGGGTGGTGGTCTGGTTTAATCAAAGTTGTGATTTGAATAAAAAAAATATTTCTCTTGTTAATATTACTATTATTATTGTACATTTATGATAATTAGCATGTAGTAAAAGAAAGTAAAGTCTGTATGATAGAGCATTCGCCGGTGCCCCGCTGAAATTTAAATCGGAACAAAATACACTTTGGCTGGCCCTGGAATCTAAAATATTCTAAGGCAGAACTGCTTCCATTAAGATGCATCTACTGCCAAATATATTATATTACTTTAGATCTGAGAGGCTCATTCAATATATTTCTTTGGCATAATTTATAACTGCCTCAGATGCAGATGGTCAGTGTGTTCATGACTCCTGATAGGTGACATATTAATGGATTGATTTGCTGTATGGGGTTTATGTAGAGGCTTAACATTGTGATGTTTGAATCAATGACATTAAAATGGTGGGTATTTTGCTATATTTATTTTATTTTTTGGGGGGTCATCTTCAGCCCACCAGTAGAACTGACTCTGTGGGCCCATCCTACAGTTACATGCAAATATTTTTAAGAGCTCTGAGTTCACTGAGGGATTCTTCTGCCCCCTTGTGGACTAGTTTAAACATGGATTTAGGATTCCATCTGTACAAGAATCAAGACTCAACAATTAGTATTTTCCAACAGCAAACATAGAGTTTTATTGCAAATATAACAGGAGTTGGGGAAATTGCAAAACATTCAAATCATTTCATGTTTGGGTGTCAGTATAGAGTGTGACCAGATGCCTTCCAAAATGAAAAGAGAGATATCTGAGGAACTGCAGCAGAAACAGAATACACTGAGGCCTGCTCATTCAGGTAGAAGATCACAGACAGGAACAGAGAACAAAAATCCCCTACACCCCCCATACCATAGATTTGTGATGAAAATTAACAAATCAAATACTAAAATCAGTTACAGTTACTTCATTGAAGAGAGAATCAATGTAAATGTTCCCTGTCTGCCACTCACAACCTATCGTAACAAACCAATTTAACGCTCTATCTCCAAAGAGCTTGGACTTGGTAAATGATAATGACTATGAACGTTTGTCAAACCTTCTATTTAATGTATTTGCAATTCCCATTGGGGCCCCACATACCTGTACTTGTAATTTGTAAAGTAAATTAACAATTTTTGTAACAGAAAAAAAAAATATTTAAAAATATCCTGTTCCCTCCATTTTGCAGTGTCGGGACACTTTCAAGGTTTTATTGGAAATCTCAGATGCTACGTTTGTTTTATTATCAAAAGTAACTGTATGTATGTGGCCAGAAATGTTTCAATATGAAAAATCTGAAAACATTATAAACACAACTTGTATAGCGAGATTATTTCATTAAGAAAAAAATCCCAATTTCTAATAATCTCACAATTAGAACAGATGATATAATGACACACAGACCAACATATATGGCCTGATGCAGAGCCTCCTCTGAACTGCCCTTAAAACCTTCCGATTGTCCGGGGGTCCCGTTTGAATCGTGGCTCAAATGTGATGCAGAGCCTCCGTCGGAATGGCTCCCTAACTGATCCGTCAATTTCACTTTACTCGGAAAGCTTTTTTTGCTCTCTCGGGTGCCTTCAATTTGATCGGGGCTCCCGTTCACGTTCACACGGGCGGCCCGTTTTTCCCTGATTTTTCCTGGCTTTTAGAACGTACCTGCTTGCCTTCCGTCGTACTTTGCTTTTATGATTGGCATGGTTTGCTTCAGCGCTTAAGGTCTGATTACATTTTTTTATTTTAGTATTATTTCTCTCACTTCTTAGGTCACTTCTTAGGTCACTTCTTAGGTCACTTGCTTCATGGTCACCTGGCTGATGCCGCTGTGGAGGGCAGTAGTGATCTGAAAAGTGCCCCGCTCCAAGATTTCCAGGGAGGCACATAGGTGCACTATGCCAGGTATAGCCTGCTGCCAGTGGTGGAGTCAATATTGTGTCGGATTTGTCGGATTTCGGCATACAATTACAAAAGCGCAGCACATTTCAGCTGAAACCTGCTGCGGATTTGCTCATAACTCCCACACAGACAGGCGGGTACTAAAACATCTCTGCACCTGTAATCTCACCACCCTGGCTTCCAAATACTCCTGTGATACCTCAGTGCTGGCAGCACATCCCAGCCACACAGTAAACATCAGGCCAAAAGCTTCCTCCTCACACCTGTTCCATTGCCAATACACAGAGATCACAGAAACAACACAGATGTCAGCCAGGCCAGACAAGCCCAGAGACACTGGTGAACACACACAGACTGGCTCTGCTGGCCTAGAATCAATATTCTCAAATAAAATGATGCTACAGCCTTTACCACAGTGTCCAAAGATCATACACACAACACACAAGCCTTCATTTATATTGATCCACTTGTAATGCATCAGATGCAGCAGAGGCCCCTTCCCATGCTTATAAATAAATATAAATAAATAAATAAATATAATATAGTTCCATAGCTCAATACTATTGTGTTTGGTCTAGCAAAGAATCTGATCATTGCAATATAATTGTTCCAGAAGGGACTTTGCAAACTATGTATTGGTCTGTGTGTCATTATATAATTTCTTCTATTTTATGTGAGGTGTTGGGAAGAACCATTTTGACACTAGTCCCAGCACTTTATCACTTGAGCTTTTTTTAGGTTTCATAACTAGCAAGTATAATTGTGGATAAATGTTCCAATCTAACAAAATGTAATGGATACAAATACTGTGTGTCCAAGTTTAGGATATTTTACTATGAACCTGTGACTGCACCTAATTTCTTTCCCAGTTTCAGTCTATTGTGTCATGTGATTTCTATGATAATGATGAGATTCTAATCTATTGTGTTTCAGATAAGGCTCCTCCCTCCCTTTTTCTGCAATGCTAATGAATCTGTCATACTGCTGGGGGATAAACAAAGCCCAGTGAAACTCCCCAGTAAGACAACATTAACATATCTTTGTTTATTAAGATTCATCCCATTTAGCCAATCCAAAGCCGCCTCATGTTAGAGAATGTTTGTACAGACAATATAAGGTGAGGCCGGCTCAGTCACAGCAATAGCAGACGGGTCAGGAGAGCGGCGAGGGGATCCCCATACTGCCCTATACCAGGTAGATATGACTTCTGTTACTATTAGGTTATATGTGATGGTTTTTATTATGTCTGGGTAGATTATTTGGCTGTGTCTGGTGATATTGTGCTCCAAAGTATAAACATAGCATGTTATTGTGTGTCAGACAGATGTGGGATTAGGTGGAGTTTATAATCCTTCATGTATTAGTGTTTGTATGTGCTGATTGTGTTTATAGGTCCTACAACATGAGACTTGGAATACTTTTGAGTGACATGTTGCAGGACATAATAATATAATATTAATAAGCCATTGGGTAACTAATTTATGAGGGAATACAGTAAATTGGCCAATCCAAAGTGGTCTATGCACAGGTGATTTCTAAAAAAGACATTATATTACTTTATATGTAAGTGACCCTAAATCTTGATACCAAGATTCCCACATTTAGCTCATTTATTACGGTATCACTATGTAGCAAGAATTTCACAGCTGTATTTTGCTTGAAACAAAGACCAAGTTGGGTTGACATAGAAGAATCTAATTTAGTTACAGATGCTACAGACCTAATTCTGAGCACGTCCACTAAAGATAGGCTGCAGATTAGGAACCATTTATTAATTTTAATATGTGAGCTGTGCGGATTGGTCATCATATAGCCATCGCCTAAGAGAATAAAAATAATAAAAAACTATTTCCATGGTAGTTCACTTTATGAGCCTGAGAATTTCACTGTTAATGAATCAGCAGCTAGAAGACAATGGCAGTCGGTGGAACGTTTATACTCCTAAGTAACGTAGAGAATTGTTTACCCACTTTTATACTGTAATAAACCTTTCCTTTGACTTTCATTGTCTTCCCAGCTGATGATTCAGTAACAATGACATTCTCAGGCATTTATCTTATAAAATGTTTTTTTTACTACCATGAGATTTTTATAGAATTGAAGAATTGAGGTTGATATTTTGCTCTGCATGTCATTATATAATTTCTTCTATTTGATGCTTGTGTAATTTACATGACTTTCTCTATTCTTCCTAAAGGCTGAACATTTAACAGGAAGCTCAAATACATTTTACATATAAATTGATCTCCATCAGGCCATGATGAGTCCTACAGAAGTGAAGCCATCAGTCTCTGAGTGTGGAAAATGGTATCAATTTAATTCAGAGCTCACATGTCACCAGAGTCACACTGAAGAGAAAACATTCCCGTGCACTGAATGTGGAAAATGCTTTATTAATCATTCAAAACTTACTAGACACCAGAGGATGCACAGTGGAGTAAAGCCATACCAGTGCTCTGAGTGTGGAAAATTGTGTAGTTCTAAGTCAGAGCTCACACATCACCAGAGGTTTCACACTGGAGAGAAGCCACATTCCTGTCCTGAGTGTGACAAGTGTTTTGCACGACATTCTCACCTGGTCATACACCAGAGGATTCACACTGGAGAGAAGCCATTTACATGCACTGAGTGCAACAAGTGCTTTACAAATAAATCAAACCTGGTCACACACCAGAGGACTCACACTGGAGAGAAGCCATATTCCTGTCCTGAGTGTGACAAGTGTTTTGCACGACATTCTCACCTGGTCAGACACCAGAGGACTCACACTGGAGAGAAGCCATTTTCCTGTCCAGAGTGTGACAAGTGCTTTATACAACGTTCTGACCTGCTTACACACCAGAAGACTCACACCGGAGAGAATCAATTTACATGCACTGAGTGCAACAAGTGCTTTACAAATAAATCACACCTGGTCACACACCAGAGGACTCACACTGGAGAGAAACCGTTTAGATGTTTGGAATGTAACAAGTGTTTTAGTCGAAGTACTCATCTCAAATACCACTCCATGATCCATACAGGAGAGAAGCCATATTCATGCCTAGAATGTGGCAAAGGTTTTAGAACCAAGAAAGTATTAAATGATCATTATAGTACTCACACAGGAGAGAAGCCATATTCCTGCTCTGATTGTGACAAGTGCTTTACACAGCGTGAAACCCTGCTTACACATCAGCGAATTCACACTGGAGAGAAGCCATTTGCATGCCCTGAATGTGGAAAGTCCTTTACTGATAGTTCAAACCTGAATAAGCACAAGAGGACTCACATCGGAGAGAAGAAATTTTCATGCCCTGGGTGTGACAAGTGTTTTACACAGAGTTCACACCTGCTTACACATCAGAGGACTCACTCTTGAGAAAAGCCATATTCCTGTCCTGATTGTGCTTAAACATCAGAACTGAACAGTCACTAATCATCACTGAACTGTCACTAATCATCACTGAACTGCCACTAATCATCACTGAACTGTCACTAATCATCACTGTAATGTCACTAATCATCACTAAACTGTCACTAATCATCACTAAACTGTCACTAATCATCACTGAACAGTCACTAATCATCACTGAACTGTCACTAATCATCACTAAACTGTCACTAATCATTACTGTAATGTCACTAATCATCAATGAAATGTCACTAATCATCAACGAAATGTCACTAACCATCACTGAAATGTCACCAAACATCAGGGAGTAACTTTATGAACCTGAAAAAGTCACTGTTAATGAATCACCAGTTAGTGAGACAATGACAGTCAGTGAAACTTTTATGCTCCTAAGAAAATTAGAGAATCGTTTACCCTTTTTATATTGGAGGAGCTGCAGCAGAAACATATATACTGAGGCCTGCTCATTCAGGTAGAACAGTGTCCCCAACCCTCTCCTCATCAGTCACCAACAGATCATGTTTCTGTACCTCTGTCTGAGCACTGATTAATTCACCAGAGTGTCCGTGTGGAGATCCACAAAACCTGACCTGTTGGTGGCTCAGGAGGAGAAGGTTGGGGAACACTGAGGTAGAAGATCACAGAAAGAAACTTTGTGAGTTTGATAGAAAAAAATCACATATTATAATCAGTTTCATTTCATTAAATTGAGAAATTATCTACACCATTAAGAAAAGGGAAAGTCTACATTCAACTGAATTTTTGAAAGTGTATATTTTTCTTGTGCCAAACAGCTGTGCAGGTGCCAATAGCAAAAGATTCCAGGTAGTGAAAACTGCTTCTATAAAACACACATTAGCTAACATAAGAAAAAAAAACACTAGACAAGGGTATAGGAGATTGGTATGCAAGCCCAGGGTAAAGCCAGGGCAAATGCATTACAATTGTATTTTTGTAAAGAATAATTAACAGGAGACATTTCAGGCAAACTTATGAATCAGAGATATACAAGGGGATCTCGTTGTTGCCTTCTGCCAAGTTGCAAGTAGCATATTTACATTGTTCATATTATTACTACATTATTATTATTACAATATATAATAATAATTGTTGATGGCAAGACATGAATACTGAGTACAGCTCGGCCAGACCCGAATAGAAGGAACTTTTGGGTTACACTATTTGGCCCTTTTTAAAAAAAATAATGTGGTTGATATTTTTCCTCAAAAAAGACGCCAAGCATATTTTAGGTAAGCTTTCCAGAATACTAAGTTCTGTTAGACATAATAAAGCAATCATCACATCTGAGTAAGAAAAAGTATTCCAAGAAAATAAACAAAATTAGCCTCTAAAATGTATTGTGTGATACTTCCCATTCTTCTGCTCTCAATGGATCACATGGTACAACACATTATTGTTAATTCATAAATGAGAGGTCAGGTAATTGACCAAAATGTCTTTTAGAAAATATACAAAGCTCAGCTGGTTTAACGTTATTCTACAGAAAATTTCCCAGTTGCCTTTGGCTTCGGACGCTGCGAGTCTGTACTTGGCATGAGGAATCTTCAACTCACCGGACTCGGCCTTTTCATTCTTTTCCCTTTTTTGGAGGTTTAATTTCCCTCAAGGAGATTTCTTATTACTACTTTCCACTTCATCAGTCAAGCCTTGCAGCCTAATAGAAATCGAATTTGCATCTTATATTTGGCTCATGATGCTACAATATCAAGTGCAAGTATTTTGTCCTAGAGGAACGTTGTATGAGTTTTTATTTCTGATACCTCATTAGAGTAATTTATAGGCTGAACATGTTTTTTCTAAACAGGACCAACAACCCATTTTTTCAATGGGTGTTGGACTTGCGGACAGCTAATCAAAACAAGCATCCAGAATTCTGAAGCCCCCCGGGGTTCACATTACACCCCCATAATGCATTATATTCTTACCTTCACTACGAACCAGCGCTGGGAAAGGAGTCCCCTGGTTGGCCACCGGCCTGCTGGCTGGTCACGGTGCTACAATCCTAGTGCAGGCTCATAATAAAGGTGAGGATATTGGGAGGTTATGTGCAGGGGGGGTTCCAGCATTCTGGATGCCCCCCAGCTTGCTTTGATTAGCTGTCTGCAGGACCAACACCCATTAAATAAGAAACGGGTGGTGGTCTGGTTTAATCAAAGTTGTGATTTGAATAAAAAAATATTTCTCTTGTTAATATTACTATTATTATTGTACATTTATGATAATTAGCATGTAGTAAAAGAAAGTAAAGTCTGTATGATAGAGCATTCGCCGGTGCCCCGCTGAAATTTAAATCGGAACAAAATACACTTTGGCTGGCCCTGGAATCTAAAATATTCTAAGGCAGAACTGCTTCCATTAAGATGCATCTACTGCCAAATATATTATATTACTTTAGATCTGAGAGGCTCATTCAATATATTTCTTTGGCATAATTTATAACTGCCTCAGATGCAGATGGTCAGTGTGTTCATGACTCCTGATAGGTGACATATTAATGGATTGATTTGCTGTATGGGGTTTATGTAGAGGCTTAACATTGTGATGTTTGAATCAATGACATTAAAATGGTGGGTATTTTGCTATATTTATTTTATTTTTTGGGGGGTCATCTTCAGCCCACCAGTAGAACTGACTCTGTGGGCCCATCCTACAGTTACATGCAAATATTTTTAAGAGCTCTGAGTTCACTGAGGGATTCTTCTGCCCCCTTGTGGACTAGTTTAAACATGGATTTAGGATTCCATCTGTACAAGAATCAAGACTCAACAATTAGTATTTTCCAACAGCAAACATAGAGTTTTATTGCAAATATAACAGGAGTTGGGGAAATTGCAAAACATTCAAATCATTTCATGTTTGGGTGTCAGTATAGAGTGTGACCAGATGCCTTCCAAAATGAAAAGAGAGATATCTGAGGAACTGCAGCAGAAACAGAATACACTGAGGCCTGCTCATTCAGGTAGAAGATCACAGACAGGAACAGAGAACAAAAATCCCCTACACCCCCCATACCATAGATTTGTGATGAAAATTAACAAATCAAATACTAAAATCAGTTACAGTTACTTCATTGAAGAGAGAATCAATGTAAATGTTCCCTGTCTGCCACTCACAACCTATCGTAACAAACCAATTTAACGCTCTATCTCCAAAGAGCTTGGACTTGGTAAATGATAATGACTATGAACGTTTGTCAAACCTTCTATTTAATGTATTTGCAATTCCCATTGGGGCCCCACATACCTGTACTTGTAATTTGTAAAGTAAATTAACAATTTTTGTAACAGAAAAAAAAAATATTTAAAAATATCCTGTTCCCTCCATTTTGCAGTGTCGGGACACTTTCAAGGTTTTATTGGAAATCTCAGATGCTACGTTTGTTTTATTATCAAAAGTAACTGTATGTATGTGGCCAGAAATGTTTCAATATGAAAAATCTGAAAACATTATAAACACAACTTGTATAGCGAGATTATTTCATTAAGAAAAAATCCCAATTTCTAATAATCTCACAATTAGAACAGATGATATAATGACACACAGACCAACATATATGGCCTGATGCAGAGCCTCCTCTGAACTGCCCTTAAAACCTTCCGATTGTCCGGGGGTCCCGTTTGAATCGTGGCTCAAATGTGATGCAGAGCCTCCGTCGGAATGGCTCCCTAACTGATCCGTCAATTTCACTTTACTCGGAAAGCTTTTTTTGCTCTCTCGGGTGCCTTCAATTTGATCGGGGCTCCCGTTCACGTTCACACGGGCGGCCCGTTTTTCCCTGATTTTTCCTGGCTTTTAGAACGTACCTGCTTGCCTTCCGTCGTACTTTGCTTTTATGATTGGCATGGTTTGCTTCAGCGCTTAAGGTCTGATTACATTTTTTTATTTTAGTATTATTTCTCTCACTTCTTAGGTCACTTCTTAGGTCACTTGCTTCATGGTCACCTGGCTGATGCCGCTGTGGAGGGCAGTAGTGATCTGAAAAGTGCCCCGCTCCAAGATTTCCAGGGAGGCACATAGGTGCACTATGCCAGGTATAGCCTGCTGCCAGTGGTGGAGTCAATATTGTGTCGGATTTGTCGGATTTCGGCATACAATTACAAAAGCGCAGCACATTTCAGCTGAAACCTGCTGCGGATTTGCTCATAACTCCCACACAGACAGGCGGGTACTAAAACATCTCTGCACCTGTAATCTCACCACCCTGGCTTCCAAATACTCCTGTGATACCTCAGTGCTGGCAGCACATCCCAGCCACACAGTAAACATCAGGCCAAAAGCTTCCTCCTCACACCTGTTCCATTGCCAATACACAGAGATCACAGAAACAACACAGATGTCAGCCAGGCCAGACAAGCCCAGAGACACTGGTGAACACACACAGACTGGCTCTGCTGGCCTAGAATCAATATTCTCAAATAAAATGATGCTACAGCCTTTACCACAGTGTCCAAAGATCATACACACAACACACAAGCCTTCATTTATATTGATCCACTTGTAATGCATCAGATGCAGCAGAGGCCCCTTCCCATGCTTCAGCAAGGTAGCAGTGCCAGGTGTTGTGGTTGAAGCAGCGTCATTTGTTACCTGCCGCTGTAGATCAAGATCCCATAGGGCACAATGGGCAGAACTGGATTGAAGTGTCTAATGCTTATTATTAATAATACATATATATATAGATATATATATATATATATATATATATATATATATATATATATTTAATATATTATATTATTAGGTGTCAGCGCCAAAACTTTCAAAAATGAATAAATATGCTGGTGAGTTCTGGAATAATGGTGGTAAGAAGTGACGCTCACTGGCACTGGGATAATCAGAAGCCAGGTCCAACAGGTGCTGACATAGGCCGGCCAATACGTACCCAAGGTTAAGGTAATACAATTTATTGGCTAACTCAATAATATTGAAAATGCAAGCTTTCAAAGCTGTTCGAGCTTCTTCTTTAGGCATAATACAGATCTGTAACTGTGACAAACATTTATGCAAAAAACTACAAAGGAGTGACAATTATTTTTACGCTGACACACATGAAAAATATCTAAGCCGTAAAATCGTATACTGTGAGATAAGAATCAGGGGGATTATAACAATTAACCCTTTCGCTGCCAGCCTACCTGAAGTTTTTGTCACCCTTGGTGCCAGACCATTTTGCACTATTTTACGCTCCCCATGTTCAAATGTGATTTTTGAAGGGATTTCCAGGGATTTCCCAGGAAAATGATATATTGTTTTTTTCAGCATAGTCTGGGCTTTAACATAAAATGTCTTGTTTGTAATTTTTTAGGTGTATTCTCAATACTTTTGGGTGAAATATGTGCAAAAAAATAAAAAAAAATCTATTTTTTGCAATTTGTAGTGTTTTTTTGTAATAAAAAATGTAAGTTTGTCAATAAAATCTTATTGCATGTGAAACCCCAATTAATCCCGGTCACAGCGTTACCACATATGTATAGGTAGACACCCTTTCCTGCCCAGGAGACTCCCCCAAACTGAAACAGCGCTTTAGGAGATTTTCAGATAAAATACAACTATGCACCGCGCTAAGCGCACCTTGCGGTCTTTCCAGAAAGAGAACCCTTTAAATTTGAAATACCCCCCAAAAACTATATATTCTCTGGAAGTATACACCTCAGGCTTTCTAGGCATGACAGGTTTGTTGACATGGGCGCAATTTTCTGGAAGTAATCTCTCAATCAATTCTTTGGTTGCACAGAGTTTCCCTAAAAAAGAATAAAAAAGAAGAATCAAAGCCACATTTTCCTAAAAAAAACTATATGCAAACAGAAAAAAACATATAAAATCTGAAAAAGCAACATCCCCTGAACAGAACAATACCCAACATGCATAGGTACTGTCAAGGGAAGAGTTGCCAAACACCCCAAAGTAAAGCGTGCGCATAACGGTAATTTTACTTAAAAATTTCAGCTCTGCAAAGTGCGCACCTTGCGATTTTTCAACCAAAACAACCCTTTAAATTAAGAATATCCCCACAAACCATATATTCCCTGAAAGTACACATGTTAAGCTTTCTAAGAGTACTGATCTTGTTGTAGTGGGCTCATCTTTCTGGAAGTAATCCATTGAAGAATTCTTAGGTTGCACAGGGTTTCCCTAAAAACAATTATAAAAAAGCAGAATAAAAACCATGTTTTCCTAAAATATCAATATGCAAACAAGAAAAAACAAGCTAAATCTGAAAGCGCAAGGTCCCCCGAGCAGAACTATACCCAACATGCATAGTTACTATTAACCCTTTTAATTGTCAGCCTACTTGAAGTTTTGTCACCCTCTGTTGACAGGTCATGTTTCCCCATTTTGCGGCATGATTAACCGTGATTTTTGCTGGAATTTCCAGAAAAATGTTATACATTACATATACATTTTTTTGCAGCAGAGTTTAGGCTTTAACATGAAATGTCTTGTTTGTAATTTTTCTACTGTTTTTTGAATATTTCTGCTTAAAAAAACAAAAAAAAATATATATATATATTTTTAAACACTTGTCTCCTTTATTTTAAATAAAACCTTTTTTTTAATGAAAACCATATTGCATGTGATAGCCCCATTTCTCCCGATTACAACGGTACCACATATGTATCGGTAGCCCCCCCATTCTTGCCCTGGAGACCCCCCAAACTGAAAAGAGCACTTAAATTTATTTATTACATTATTACATTACAAATAAAATACAACTACTATCCACACTATAAACATAAGGGGTTAATTAAAAAAAAAATGACATAGGGTCCCCCCTTCCGGGGGGGGGGCATTTTGGGGGGGTAATTTTAAGGGTTTAGGGTTAGGCTAACCCTCAAAAATCCCCCCAAAAACTACATATGGTCCCCCCTTTTTTGGGGGAATCTTAAGGGTTAGGCTAACCCTAACCCTTAAAAATAAAGAAATATACAAAAATAAAAATTACCCCCAAAAAACGGGGACCCCGCCCTATGTCATTTTCTTTTTTTTTTAATCTTAAGGGTTAGGGTTAGGCTAACCCTAACCCTTAAAAATAAAAACAATTACGTAGAGGGGAACCCATTTTTTTTTTTTTAATTTTAAGGGTTAGGGTTAAGCTAACCCTAACCCTTAAAAATTAAATAAAAATGACGTAAGGTCCCCCCTCCGGGGGGGGGGGGGACCCATTTTTTTTTATTTTAAGGGTTAGGGTTGGGCTAACCCTAACCCTAACCCTTAAAATTAAAAAAAAATGACGTAGGGTCCCCCTTACCAGTCATAACCAGCCCGGGACCAGCTATGAAGGCTTGTAGGCACAGAGTGGGGGGCCAGCTTTTGTGGCCCCCCACCCTGCAGCCTACGAGCCCACATACCCTGTGTGGGCCCGGGCTCTTCTGCCCCCCCTGGGCTTTGGGGAGGCAGGTAATTGGGGGTGCGGGGGTTAATGGCAAGCCACCCGCTAGTTGCAGGTGGCTTGCCAGACCCCAGCCTTGTGAACTGGTATAAGGGGTCTCATGGACCCCTTACCAGTTCACAAAGGGTTAACATAAAAAAACACACACACACACACACAAAATGTCAAGTTTTTTTTTACTTTACTTACCTCACCCGATTGTCAGCTCCTGTGTCGATCAGCTGTCAAATGCCTTGGTGATTGCTGGCCAGAGGAAGGGGGGGCAGGGGATCAGAGCATCAGAGCAGCAAACACCAGTGAACACAGACTCTGCAATGCATTTTGCTGCGTCCTTCACTGGTCAAAAAATATGTGGTATTTACTAGTGAACAAATTGCTCTTGGCAGAGGGTGAACTGCAGCGACACAATTCGCTGTAACAAAACCCAAAATGGTGCTGAAAATCCACTTAACAGCTTATGACAGTGTGGAATTTGTCTCAGAATGGATGTGTTCTGTCTCTAGAGAATCTGGGGTGTTTTTGAAGCCTCCAAAAATAGTAAAAACCATTTTATGAGTTGTTTCTCCAATACTAGTTATCTATCTGACCTTTATGCTCAACGTATAAGTGACAGATGAAAAAATCACATAGAAAGCCATTCTGGCTAAAAATAGCATTCATTCCTATCAGGTTTACCACTAAACGCTGGCGCACTGAGAAGCTGTTCTGTTGGCATTCACCCGGCTAAATGAACAGACTTTAACACAGCAAACACAGCCTTGGCCTGGAGAATAGGTTAGACTCCTGATAGGTGACATATTAATGGATTGATATGCTGTATGGGCTTTATGTAGAGGCTTAACATTGTGATGTTTGAATCAATGGCATTAAAATGGAGGGTATTTTGCTATATTTATTTTATTTTTTGGGGGGTCGTCTTCAGCCCACCAGTAGAACTGACTCTGTGGGCCCATCCTACAGTTACATGCAAATATTTTTAAGAGCTCTGAGTTCACTGAGGGATTCTTCTGCCCCCTTGTGGACTAGTTTAAACATAGATTTAGGATTCCATCTGTACAAGAATAAAGACCCAACAATTACTATTTTCCAACAGCAAACATAGAGTTTTATTGCAAATATAACAGGAGTTGGGGAAATTGCAAAACATTCAAATCATTTCATATTTGGGTGTAATAAAGTCAGTATAGAGTGACCAGATGCCTTCCAAAATGAAAAGAGAGATATCTGAGCAACTGCAGCAGAAACAGAATACACTGAGGCCTGCTCATTCAGGTAGAAGATCACAGACAGGACCAGAGAACACAAAATCCCCTACACCCCCCCATACCATAGATTTGTGATGAACATTAATAAATCAAATACTAAAATCAGTTACAGTTACTTCATTAAAGAGAGAATCAATGTACATGTTCCCTGTCTGCCACTCACAACCTATCGTAACAAACCAATTTAACGCTCAATCTCCAAAGACTTTGGACTTGGTAAATGATAATGACTATGAATGTTTGTTAAACCTTCTATTTAATGTATTTGCAATTCCCATTGGGATCCCACATATCTGTACTTGTAATTTGTAAAATAAATTCCAACAGAAAAATTTAACAGAAAAAAAAATATTTTAAAATATCCTGTTCCCTCCATTTTGCAGTGTCGGGACACTTTCAAGGTTTTATTGGAAATCTCAGATGTTACATTTGTTTCATTATCAAAAGTAACTGTATGTATGTGACCAGAAATGTTTCAATAAGAAATACCTGAAAACATTATAAACACAACTTGTATAGTGAGATTGTTTCATTAAGAAAAAATCCCAATTTCTAATAATCTGGCAATTAGAACAGATGATATAATGACACACAGACCAACATACACTTTGCAAAGTCTCCTCTGGGACAATTATATTTTAATGATCAAAATCGTTGCTTGATAATAAAAAACAATGTGACATCACATGGCTGCTATGAGCTAACAAATGTACCAGCAAGACCCTGAAATTCTAGAATCATAAACTATATGACTGCTGGACCTTGTGGTTGGTTCATCATTACGATTGTATTGTTCTAGAAGGGACTTTACTTAACTATATTTTGGTCTGTAAGTCATTATATAATTTCTTCTTTTTATTGTGAGCAGGTAGAAAGAACCTATTTTACCACTAGCAGCCAGCACTATATAACCGGCTTGTTTAGGTGTGCTTACTAGTAAGTATCATTGTGAAAATTGTATTAACCTGATAAAATGTAATGGCTAAAAAATACTGTGTGTCATAGTTTAGTATCTTTTACCACGAGGCTGTTACAGTTTTTCAATGACTGCAACATAATTCTTTCACAGTTTCAGTCTATTGTGTCATGTAATTTCTATGTTAATAATGAGAGTCTTGTCTATTATGTTTTAAATAAGGCTCCTCCCTCCCTTTGTCTCCTTGCTGCAATGTTAATGGCTCTGGCATTCTAAATATTCACCATAGAACACACACTGAAGAAGCCGTATCAAAGTCCTGAATGTGGTGAAGGTTATGCACATAAATCCCAGTTCACAAGTCAGCAAATTATTCACATTGCTGTGTCTGCAATGTAGAATGTGTTTCATGGAAGTGCACTTCCTACCAGGAAATGTGAAAGAGATGTTTTTGCTTTTAAAGAGAAGTTACATATATTAAACAACGAGTCTGAAATTGTATCTACTGCGGTTTCATGATTGTCCATCTTGGTTCAAATTAAATACATTGTCAATAAAGGTAAAATTTTATGGAAGTTGCGACTGGCATCCATTGTTTATTCAATTGAAGCTTTTTAAGAATACTAACTTTTCCTAATCAGGCATAAACACCTTGCAACATTAACATTATGTCTGGCATAGAGAACATATAACATCTCCCCTGGCAAAGGAGACACAGCAACATTTGTACTTCTGAGAAATAAATGAAAGTTTTAGATGCCAGACTTCTATAGGGGCTGCCCAAGATCATAAAACTCTCTGGAGAAGCAGCCTGTCCATCACTGCCGGCCATATATCACACTAAGGTCCTGAGAAGACCTAGACACATAAAGATGGATCCCACACAAAATCTAGGATTAAAATGAAAAGAGATATAATGGAGGAGCTGCAGCAGAAACATATATACTGAGGCCTGCTCATTCAGGTAGAACAGTGTCCCCCAACCCTCTCCTCATCAGTCACCAACAGATCATGTTTCTGTACCTCTGTCTGAGCTCTGATTAATTCACCCGAGTGTCCGTGTGGAGATCCACAAAACCTGACCTGTTGGTGGCTCAGGAGGAGAAGGTTGGGGAACAACGAGGTAGAAGATCACAGACAGGATCAGAGAAACTTTGTGGGTTTGATATAAACAATCACATATTATAATCAGTTACATTTCATTGAATGGAAAGATTATCTACACCATTAGGTAAAGGGAAAGTCCACGTTCAACTGAACTTTTGAATGTGTTTATTTTTCTTGTGCCAAACAGCTGTGCAGGTGCCAATAGCAAAAGATTCCAGGTAGTGAAAACTGCTTCTATAAAACACACATTAGCTAACATAAGAAAAAAATCACTAGACAAGCTCGGCATTTTTTACATTAATTTGCACAATATTCATTGTTTGCAACTGTAATTATTTTGGTTTATATTTTTAAATATTTCACACAGTGGAAATGAGGGATATGTGTACTTGAGCGCCAATATTTATCAATCCAACAGCACAAGTAATCAGCACCACGTGGGCAGCACCCAATGCTGTCAGCGCCATTTACCACTTTGCGGTGCTGCTGCCTGGGCGCTGTCTGCACCACTCAGCAAAAGCAAAAATTATTTTTGTGCAGAAATGACGTATATACTGAGCTGATGTGTTTTTTTCTTATGTTAGTAAATCTGTATTATGTAAGTATCTGTAATCTGTTGCTATTGGCAACGTACACCAAGTTTGTACACCAAAAAGAAAGAAGTGACCCTGTACTCAGAGAACACTGCTGCTGGGCCTGTGTAAGGTTAAGTGATCTTCCTCACCTCAGCAATGGTCATAGCGGCAGTGTTCTGTATGTGCAGGACACAATCCTCTCTTCTTGGTGTACAGACGTGTTGTACGTTGCCAATAGCAAATGTTTGCAGTTAGTGATAAACGCTTCCATAAAACTCACCTTTACTAACATAAAAAAACAAAGAAATAACATTTTTAAATAATATACACTTTTAAAAATTATGTCAAAATCGGACCCTTTATTTTAGTAATGACAATGTCCAGAGGTAACATTGCTTATGATACCCGCCTTCCTGTATCTTGCTTGTACAGCTGTTATCTCATATCAGTCATGTGATGTTACATTGCTTTATCTTATGACATGTTTAGGAGAGTTTTCCAATACATTTATGCTTGTCCCAAGACATTGCTTAGTTGGGGTGTCTGGGGTGGAGATACTGCACATTATAATAATGGTATTAGTGGAAAATCTTTAATATGATTCTTTGTAAGAGGTTCAATAAATTCAGCTAAGTCCCCCCGTGTCAGTGAATGTTTGTAGAGACATTATAATGTGAGGCCGGGGGTCAGTCAGTCATAGGAATCACATAAAGTGACCATAAAACTATACAAAGACGATGCTATTTCCTATTACTATGATTAGATATATAACAGTAATGTTGATGTTTGCATTCATTTTATGTTTGAAACAATAAGAATATCATTGGTTTAGTCTAATGTGAATCATATTTTATGGAAATTGACCGGGTTGTCCAGGGACCAGGAACAAGCTGAAATATAATATAGTTCCATAGCTCAATACTATTGTGTTTGGTCTAGCAAAGAATCTGATCATTGCAATATAATTGTTCCAGAAGGGAATTTGCAAACTATATATTGGGCTGTGTGTCATTATATAATTTCTTCTATTTTATGTGAGGTGGTGGGAAGAACCATTTGGACACTAGTCCCAGCACTTTATCACTTGAGCTTTTTTAGGTTTCATAACTAGTAAATATAATTGTGAAAAAAATGCTCCTATCTAACAAAATGTAATGGATACAAATACTGTGTGTCCAAGTTTAGGATATTTTACTATGAACCTGTGACTGCACCTAATTTCTTTCCCAATTTCAGTCTATTGTGTCATGTGATTTCTATGATAATGATGAGAGTCTCATCTTTTGTGTTTCAGATAAGGCTCCTCCCTCCCTTTTGTCTCCTTGTTGCAATGCTAATGAATCTGTCATACTGCTGGGGGATAAACAAAGCCCAGTGAAACTCCCCAGTAAGACGACATTAACATATCTTTGTTTATTAAGATTCATTACATTTAGCCAATCCAAAGCCGCCTCATGTTAGAGAATGTTTGTACAGACAATATAAGGTGAGGCCGGCTCAGTCACAGCAATAGCAGACGGGTCAGGAGAGCGGCGAGGGGATCCCCATACTGCCCTATACCAGGTATATATGACTTCTGTTACTATTAGGTTATATGTGATGGTTATTATCATGTCTGGGTGAATGATTTGGCTGTGTCTGGTGATATTGTGCTCCATAGTATAAACATAACATTGTATTGTGTGTCAGTCAGATGTGGGATTAGGTGGAGTTTATAATCCTTCATGTATTAGTGTTTTTATGTGCTGATTGTGTTTATAGGTCCTACAACATGAGACTTGGAATACTTTTGGGTATCTGGGTACTTTTGGCTGCTGGGTAACTAATTTATGAGGGAATACAGTAAATTGGCCAATCCAAAGAGGTCTATGCACAGGTGATTTCTAAAAAAGACATTATATTACTTTATATGTAAGTGACCCTAAATCTTGATACCAAGATTCCCACATTTAGCTAATTTAGTACGGTATCACTATGTAGCAAGAATTTCACAGCTGTATTTTGCTTGAAACAAAGACCAAGTTGGGTTGACATAGAAGAATCTAATCTAGTTACAGATGCTACAGACCTAATTCTGAGCACGTCCACTAAAGATAGGCTGCAGATTAGGAACCATTTATTAATTTTAATATGTGAGCTGTGCGGATTGGTCATCATATAGCCATCGCCTAAGAGAATAAAAATAATAAAAAACTATTTCCATATTTCCATGGTAGTTCACTTTATGAGCCTGAGAATTTCACTGTTAATGAATCAGCAGCTAGAAGACAATGGCAGTCGGTGGAACGTTTATACTCCTAAGTAACGTAGAGAATTGTTTACCCCCTTTTATACTGTAATAAACCTTTCATTTGACTTTCATTGTCTTCCCAGCTAATGATTCAGTAACAATGAAATTCTCAGTCATTTATCTTATAAAATGTTTTTTTACTACCATGAGATTTTTATAGAATTGAAGAATTGAGGTTGATATTTTGGTCTGCATGTCATTATATAATTTCTTCTATTTGATGCTTGTGTAATATACATGACTTTCTCTATTCTTCCTAAAGGCTGAACATTCAACAGGAAGCTCTAATACATTTTACATATAAATTGATCTCCATCAGGCCATGATGAGTCCTACAGAAGTGAAGCCATCAGTCTCTGAGTGTGGAAAATGGCTTCAATTTAATTCAGAGCTCACATGTCACCAGAGTCACACTGAAGAGAAAACATTTCCATGCACTGAATGTGGAAAATGCTTTATTAATCATTCAAAACTTACTAGACACCAGAGGATGCACAGTGGAGTAAAGCCATACCAGTGCTCTGAGTGTGGAAAATTGTGTAGTTTTAAGTCAGATCTCACACGTCACCAGAGGTTTCACACTGGAGAGAAGCCATATTCCTGTCCTGAGTGTGACAAGTGTTTTGCACGACATTCTCACCTGGTCAGACACCAGAGGACTCACACTGGAGAGAAGCCATTTTCCTGTCCATAGTGTGACAAGTGTTTTGCACGACGTTCTCACCTGGTCATACACCAGAGGATTCACACTGGAGAGAAGCCATTTACATGCACTGAGTGCAACAAGTGCTTTACAAATAAATCAAACCTGGTCATACACCAGAGGACTCATACTGGAGAGAAGCCATTTTCCTGTCCAGAGTGTGACAAGTGCTTTATACAACGTTCTGACCTGCTTACACACCAGAAGACTCACACCGGAGAGAAGCCATTTACATGCACTGAGTGCAACAAGTGCTTTACAAATAAATCACACCTGGTCACACACCAGAGGACTCACACTGGAGAGAAACCGTTTAGATGTTTGGACTGTAACAAGTGTTTTAGTCGAAGTGCTCATCTCAAATACCACTCCATGATCCATACAGGAGAGAAGCCATATTCATGCCTAGAATGTGGCAAAGGTTTTAGAACCAAGAAAGTATTAAATGATCATTATAGTACTCACACAGGAGAGAAGCCATATTCCTGCTCTGATTGTGACAAGTGCTTTACACAGCGTGAAACCCTGCTTACACATCAGCGAATTCACACTGGAGAGAAGCCATTTTCATGCTCTGAATGTGGAAAGTCCTTTACTGATAGTTCAAACCTGAATAAGCACAAGAGGACTCACATCGGAGAGAAGACATTTTCATGCCCTGGGTGTGACAAGTGTTTTACACAGAGTTCACACCTGCTTACACATCAGAGGACTCACTCTTGAGAAAAGCCATATTCCTGTCCTGATTGTGCTTAAACATCAGAACTGAACAGTCACTAATCATCACTGAACTGTCACTAATCATCACTAAACTGTCACTAATCATTACTGTAATGTCACTAATCATCACTGTAATGTCACTAATCATCACTAAACTGTCACTAATCATCACTAAACTGTCACTAATCATCAATGAAATGTCACTAATCATCAACGAAATGTCACTAACCATCACTGAAATGTCACCAAACATCAGGGAGTAACTTTATGAACCTGAAAAAGTCACTGTTAATGAATCACCAGTTAGTGAGACAATGACAGTCAGTGAAACTTTTATGCTCCTAAGAAAATTAGAGAATTGTTTACCCTTTTTATATTGGAAGAGCTGCAGCAGAAACATATATACTGAGGCCTGCTCATTCAGGTAGAACAGTGTCTCCAACCCTCTCCTCATCAGTCACCAACAGATCATGTTTCTGTACCTCTGTCTGAGCACTGATTAATTCACCCGAGTAGAAGATCACAGAAAGAAACTTTGCGAGTTTGATAGAAAAAATCACATATTATAATCAGTTTCATTTCATTAAATTGAGAAATTATCTACACCATTAAGAAAAGGGAAAGTCTACATTCAACTGAATTTTTGAAAGTGTATATTTTTCTTGTGCCAAACAGCTGTGCAGGTGCCAATAGCAAAAGATTCCAGGTAGTGAAAACTGCTTCTATAAAACACACATTAGCTAACATAAGAAAAAAAAACACTAGACAAGGGTATAGGAGATTGGTATGCAAGCCCAGGGTAAAGCCAGGGCAAATGCATTACAATTGTATTTTTGTAAAGAATAATTAATAGGAGACATTTCAGGCAAACTTATGAATCAGAGATATACAAGGGGATCTCGTTGTTGCCTTCTGCCAAGTTGCAAGTAGCATATTTACATTGCTCATATTATTACTACATTATTATTATTACAATATATAATAATAATTGTTGATGACCAGACATGAATACTGAGTACAGCTCGGCCAGGCCCGAATAGAAGGAACATTTGGGTTACACTATTTGGCCCTTTTTATCAAAAATAATATGGTTGATATTTTTCCTCAAAAAAGACCCCCCTGGGCATATTTTAGGTAAGCTTTCCAGAATACTTAGTTCTGTTAGACATAATAAAGCAATCATCACATCTGAGTAAGAAAAAGTATTCCAAGAAACTCAACAAAATTTGCCTCTAAAATGTATTGTGTGATACTTCCCATTCTTCTGCTCTCAATGGATCACATGGTACAACACATTATTGTTAATTCATAAATGAGAGGTCAGGTAATTGACCAAAATGTCTTTTAGAAAATATACAAAGCTCAGCTGGTTTAACGTTATTCTACAGAAAATTTCCCAGTTGCCTTTGGCTTCGGACGCTGCGAGTCTGTACTTGGCATGCGGAATCTTCAACTCACCGGACTCGGCCTTTTCATTCTTTTCCCTTTTTTGGAGGTTTAATTTCCCTCAAGGAGGTTTCTTATTACTACTTTCCACTTCATCAGTCAAGCCTTGCAGCCTAATAGAAATCGAATTTGCATCTTATATTTGGCTCATGATGATGCTACAATATTGACAATACACTGTCTATACAATTACCTATCAAGTGCAAGTATTTTGTCCTAGAGGAACGTTGTATGAGTTTTTATTTCTGATATCTCATTAGAGTAATTTATAGGCTGAACATGTTGTGATTTTTTCTAAACAGGACCAACAACCCATTTTTTCAATGGGTGTTGGACTTGCGGACAGCTAATCAAAACAAGCATCCAGAATTCGGAAGCCCCCCGGGGTTCACATTACACCCCCATAATGCATTATATTCTTACCTTCACTACGAACCAGCGCTGGGAAAGGAGTCCCCTGGTTGGCCACCGGCCTGCTGGCCGATCACGGTGCTACAATCCTAGTGCAGGCTCATAATAAAGGTGAGGATATTGGGAGGTTATGTGCAGGGGGGGTTCCAGCATTCTGGATGCCCCCCAGCTTGCTTTGATTAGCTGTCTGCAGGACCAACACCCATTAAATAAGAAACGGGTGTTGGTCTGGTTTAATCAAAGTTGTGATTTGAATAAAAAAAATTTCTCTTGTTAATATTACTATTATTATTGTACATTTATGATAATTAGCATGTAGTAAAAGAAAGTAAAGTCTGTATGATAGAGCATTCGCTGGTGCCCCGCTGAAATTTAAATCGGAACTAAATACACTTTGGCTGGCACTGGAATCTAAAATATTCCAAGGCAGAACTGGGCAGAACTGCTTCCAATCCCAGCCTCCCTCCAACCCTTAAACCTAGACCTATCCGAGATTCCCGGTGGGAACGCTGAATTACCCCACAGAGGGGTTAAAGGCATGTGAGGGGAGGCCAGTCTTCCTGAAAATTTGATATCGTCCCACAATCTCAAAGAATGAGCCATGATTGGATTACTTATCGATGCTCTAGCTTTGGGAACAAGCCAAAGAAGGTCCTCAATCAGTAAGGGCTGAATTAACTCAGACTCAATACGAAACCATCCAGGTATATCTTCAGTAGCGTGATAAGAGAGAAGCTGAGCGACCTGCGCCGCTTGGTAGTATTTACCAAATCTCGGGACCCCCAACCCCCCAGCTTGCTTGGATCTGGATTATTATTTTACTCGCACTCCTCTGTTTCTTGCCACACCAAATAAAAGAAAAAATTTGTCCCTGTAGGTCTCTCAAAAATGTGGAAGGTATCTGTAATGGTAGGGATCTAGCCAAATATAAAAATTTAGGGAGCAGAGTCATCTTAACTGCCGCTATTCTCCCCAGCCAAGACAAATTAAACCCTTGCCATTGAGACAGCATATTGTTAAATGTCCTACGTAAAGGAAGGTAGTTTGCAGCATATAGAGACTCATAGCGACTAGTTAGGGCTATCCCAAGATATTTCAAGGCCTTATCTTCCCACCCAAAATCATAGTTGGATTTCAATTGATTCCAAAGTTCAGCAGACAGGTTAACATTTAATGCCTTAGATTTATTCGTATTCACTTGAAGACCAGACGCCTCTGCAAACAAACCCATAATCCGTAACAGATTCGGAATAGAAACCAGCGGGTTGGTAACTGTTAATAGGACATCATCAGCAAATAAGCTGATCTTATATTGCTTTCCACCCAACGCGACTCCCGTAATGTCCGGAGAGTCCCTAATCCTCTGAGCTAACGGCTCCATAGCCAGGGCAAATAATAAAGGAGACAGAGGGCACCCCTGTCTCGTCCCCCTGGCCAGAGGGAAGGGGTCTGATCTATAACCACTATACTTAACAAAAGCAACCGGGGATTTATAAATTGCTTTCAATATATTCAAAAATGTCAGCCCGAAGCCCCACTTTTCTAGTAAACAAAACAGGTAACCCCAGGAGACCGAGTCAAAAGCTTTTCTTATATCTAAAGAGAGAAGCATAGTCGGCTGGTCCCTAATCCGGGCTAAATGCGATAGTTGGATTACTTTCCTAATGTTGTCTCCCGCCTGTCGTCCAGGAATAAATCCCGTTTGATCATTATGAACTAACAGCGGCATGCAACCAGATAACCTGTCCGCTAGAACTTTAGCGAAGATTTTAACATCTACGTTTATTAACGATATTGGCCTAAAATTAGACCACATTGATTGATCGGTGTCTGGCTTTGGAATCATGCTAATGGATGCAGAGAGCGATTCTTGTGAGAAGAACTCTCCTCTCCGGATTGCATTAAATACCGCAGTCAACCTAGGTGCCAGAACCGATTTAAAGGTTTTATAGTATGCTCCCATAAACCCATAAGGGCCCGGCCGTTTGTTTGGTTTCAGCCCACTAATAACTTTCTTCACCTCCTCCACTTCAAAGTCCTTTTCCAGCAGTTCCCTAAGGTGATCTGGCATAGCTGCGAGTGAAATCCCATTCAGAAAACTAGAAATCGCCTCCCCCTTTAGATCGCCCAGGCTAGAATACAATTTGGAGAGCTGAGATCCAAATAATTCCACCACCTTGGTTGGGTTACTAGTAATATTGCCCCTATCACTTCTTAATCTAATCGGGCGGTAGTGCTGCTCAGGAGTCTTCAATTTTTTGGCCAACAAAGAGTCTGGTTTATTCGCCTTATAATAAAATTTGTGTTTAAGCCATTTGATAGAATTTTCAGCCTTGCCTGCTAACGCTAGATTGAGGTCCCGGGTCACTCTATCAAGTTCCAACCTAATCTCCTTTGAGGGTTTTCTTTTGGCTTTATAGGTTAAATCTAAGAATTCCTTTTCTAATTTGTCTATAAACGCATTCCTTTCCCTCTTCTTTTTGGAAGCCAACTGGATCAATCTTCCTCTTATCGTCCGTCGTCGCATTAATGTCAAAATATTCAACTAAAGAGTCCTCAATGGTTTTCACCAAAACCGGGTCTGATAGCAATGAGGGGTTAAGTGACCAATGAAAACTCGATGATCTACTGAGAAGGGTGTTCAAATTAAGGAAAAGTCCGTCATGGTCGGACCAAGGGATCGGGACAATTCTAACATCCCTCATTTCACAACATATACATACAGAGGTACAGAAACATGATCTGTTGGTGACTGATGAGGAGAGGGTTGGAGACACTGTTCTACCTGAATGAGCAGGCCTCAGTATATATGTTCATCTCAAAGAATGAGCCATGATTGGATTACTTATCGATGCTCTAGCTTTGGGAACAAGCCAAAGAAGGTCCTCAATCAGTAAGGGCTGAATTAACTCAGACTCAATACGAAACCATCCAGGTATATCTTCAGTAGCGTGATAAGAGAGAAGCTGAGCGACCTGCGCCGCTTGGTAGTATTTACCAAATCTCGGGACCCCCAACCCCCCAGCTTGCTTGGATCTGGATTATTATTTTACTCGCACTCCTCTGTTTCTTGCCACACCAAATAAAAGAAAAAATTTGTCCCTGTAGGTCTCTCAAAAATGTGGAAGGTATCTGTAATGGTAGGGATCTAGCCAAATATAAAAATTTAGGGAGCAGAGTCATCTTAACTGCCGCTATTCTCCCCAGCCAAGACAAATTAAACCCTTGCCATTGAGACAGCATATTGTTAAATGTCCTACGTAAAGGAAGGTAGTTTGCAGCATATAGAGACTCATAGCGACTAGTTAGGGCTATCCCAAGATATTTCAAGGCCTTATCTTCCCACCCAAAATCATAGTTGGATTTCAATTGATTCCAAAGTTCAGCAGACAGGTTAACATTTAATGCCTTAGATTTATTCGTATTCACTTGAAGACCAGACGCCTCTGCAAACAAACCCATAATCCGTAACAGATTCGGAATAGAAACCAGCGGGTTGGTAACTGTTAATAGGACATCATCAGCAAATAAGCTGATCTTATATTGCTTTCCACCCAACGCGACTCCCGTAATGTCCGGAGAGTCCCTAATCCTCTGAGCTAACGGCTCCATAGCCAGGGCAAATAATAAAGGAGACAGAGGGCACCCCTGTCTCGTCCCCCTGGCCAGAGGGAAGGGGTCTGATCTATAACCACTATACTTAACAAAAGCAACCGGGGATTTATAAATTGCTTTCAATATATTCAAAAATGTCAGCCCGAAGCCCCACTTTTCTAGTAAACAAAACAGGTAACCCCAGGAGACCGAGTCAAAAGCTTTTCTTATATCTAAAGAGAGAAGCATAGTCGGCTGGTCCCTAATCCGGGCTAAATGCGATAGTTGGATTACTTTCCTAATGTTGTCTCCCGCCTGTCGTCCAGGAATAAATCCCGTTTGATCATTATGAACTAACAGCGGCATGCAACCAGATAACCTGTCCGCTAGAACTTTAGCGAAGATTTTAACATCTACGTTTATTAACGATATTGGCCTAAAATTAGACCACATTGATTGATCGGTGTCTGGCTTTGGAATCATGCTAATGGATGCAGAGAGCGATTCTTGTGAGAAGAACTCTCCTCTCCGGATTGCATTAAATACCGCAGTCAACCTAGGTGCCAGAACCGATTTAAAGGTTTTATAGTATGCTCCCATAAACCCATAAGGGCCCGGCCGTTTGTTTGGTTTCAGCCCACTAATAACTTTCTTCACCTCCTCCACTTCAAAGTCCTTTTCCAGCAGTTCCCTATGGTGATCTGGCATAGCTGCGAGTGAAATCCCATTCAGAAAACTAGAAATCGCCTCCCCCTTTAGATCGCCCAGGCTAGAATACAATTTGGAGAGCTGAGATCCAAATAATTCCACCACCTTGGTTGGGTTACTAGTAATATTGCCCCTATCACTTCTTAATCTAATCGGGCGGTAGTGCTGCTCAGGAGTCTTCAATTTTTTGGCCAACAAAGAGTCTGGTTTATTCGCCTTATAATAAAATTTGTGTTTAAGCCATTTGATAGAATTTTCAGCCTTGCCTGCTAACGCTAGATTGAGGTCCCGGGTCACTCTATCAAGTTCCAACCTAATCTCCTTTGAGGGTTTTCTTTTGGCTTTATAGGTTAAATCTAAGAATTCCTTTTCTAATTTGTCTATAAACGCATTCCTTTCCCTCTTCTTTTTGGAAGCCAACTGGATCAATCTTCCTCTTATCGTCCGTCGTCGCATTAATGTCAAAATATTCAACTAAAGAGTCCTCAATGGTTTTCACCAAAACCGGGTCTGATAGCAATGAGGGGTTAAGTGACCAATGAAAACTCGATGATCTACTGAGAAGGGTGTTCAAATTAAGGAAAAGTCCGTCATGGTCGGACCAAGGGATCGGGACAATTCTAACATCCCTCATTTGAGCCAAGGTTGATAACGATAAAAATATGTGGTCTATCCTAGTATGCACTGCGTGTGGGTGTGAGTAATGTGTATAATTTCGGGAGCCTGGGTGGGCCTCTCGCCAACAGTCAGCCACTGCACTAGAATCCAATATTTTCCGAAATGCCTTTGAAGCCGAAATAGCATTAGAACTTATCATCGGGTTTATGAAAGATTGCCTATCAAGAAGAGGGTTTAGTGTCATGTTGGAATCTCCACATATAATGGTAGGTCCCTTTGCTACTGATGACACCTCTTCAAGGAAATCTTTCATAAAAGGTAGCTGGTTTGAGTTCAGGGCATAGTATGATGCAATTGTCACCTCTACATCCTGTAGTTCCCCAACGAGAATCAAATATCTGCCCTCTGGATCGCTCTTTTCCCATGTACAATGAAATTGAGATCCCCTTCGAAAGCATATAAGAACCCCTTTCTGCTTAGAATTAGCGCAGGACATAAACACTTGTGGGTACCTGGCATCCAGAAACTTAGGCTTGGAGGAGCATGAGAAATCTGTCTCCTGGAGACAAAGAATGTCCGGTCTCAATGAATTAATCTTACGAAAGGCTTTACTTCGTTTATACGGGGAGTTAAACCCCTGTACATTCAGCGAGAAAACCTTTGCCATGACTAGAATCCAAAAGCTAAGCGGTAGTCCTAAACTTCGTTTGTGGCAGGCAGAAGGATGGGAAAGAAATATAGAGACAAAGGGGAGGAGAAAGGGAGGGGAAAAGGACGGAGAAAGAAAAGAAGAAAAGGAAAAGAAAAGAAAAAAGGGAAAGGAAAAAACAAAACTAAAAAAAAAAAAAAAAAAAATTAAAAGGAAAAAATTCCAAAAATTGTGATTGAGGAACTATCCAAACCGCTGCAGAAAT
This sequence comes from Gastrophryne carolinensis, assembly GCA_027917425.1. Lineage (NCBI taxonomy): Eukaryota > Metazoa > Chordata > Amphibia > Anura > Microhylidae > Gastrophryne > Gastrophryne carolinensis. The sequence continues at coordinate 6,486,508 of CM051236.1, read as the reverse complement.
GAGCTAACCCCACTAGTCCGTCCATTTGCCAGCAACTAGAGGGAACCAGTAGCCGCTAGTCTTGAACCTAAATCACAATTAATGAAAAACATATAACTACACACTCAGGACTTTTGGTCCTAGGGGTACATTAACCGAATAAAAGTTAGACAAAAAATTAGAAATTAGACAAATTATGCCAAATTGAACAATTAGAAGGAACAAAGAAAGGACCAAGAAGTTCGAACCACTGGTTCAACTGGAATGCGACATGGGGATGCCGCCGAACATATGGAGTGGCAAAAATCCTCAAAAAAAAAAAAAACATGGCACCAGCCATAAACCTGCACGGTTACATGAAAATAAAATATCCATGGATCAAGAAAATATGAAATAGGTAGAGATAAAAATATAAACCTTATATTAACTCTAAACAGGGAACATCAGAGATTAAAAAGTAAAACTAATTAACATTGCAGCCTAGAACACTAGTCAAGTATTCTATAAAAACATAATACAAGGCATTTATATGAATTAGGAAATAAACCCTAAGGGCATTACTAAGACAGATATTCAGGTGTCTTCAAAAATCAAACGGGATCCACTACTATTCGCAGATGTCCAGCGTTTCTGCCTCTTTCCCGCTCGCTGCTGTCTAGGTGAATCTTCCACGTATCTCTGTGACTTGGAACCAGAGGGCTTGGAGAGGTTCAATTCCGACACAAGCTGCTGTAGATCTTCCAATGATGAGGCAGTATAAGAGTTCCCCTTAAAAGTGAAAACGACCCGGAAGGGAAAACCCCACTTATATCTAATATCATTATCACGCAGAATAGATAATAATGGCCGTAGCTCTTTTCTTTTCGCCAAGGTTGCCACGGAAAGATCCGAATACACTTGATATTTAAAACCTTGGAAAATAAGAGAGGTAGCATTCCTGGCGGCCCCCTGGATCTGCTCTTTGCTAGCAAAATAGTGGAACTTTGCAATGATATCCCTTGGCGGCTCTTCAGGAGCTCAACGTGGACCTAGCGCCCTATGGACCCGGTCCATTTCCAGCCTATCAGCGGGGATCTCAGGAGCCAGTTCCTGGCATAACGCAAAAATAACAGCTTTAGCATCTTCCAAATGCTCTGGAAGCCCCCTGATGCGCAAATTCACTCTCCTATCTCTGTCTATCTTTAGGTGTAACATATGGTTGTCCTGCTTCAATTGTAAAATTTCAGCCTCCTGCGTTTCTTGCTTAGATATAATCCCGCCCATTTTATTATCCAGGGCAGAGAGGTTGCAGGACAATTTAGAAATTTCACTGGAAAGATGATCCATGATAAGCTGCGTGTTGGATGTGAGTGCAGTCTGCAGTAAATGCTCGATTCTAGGGAGGAGGTCTGTGCTCACCTGAGCTGGAGTTTGAAGGACCGCAGATGCAGGAGCCTCACTTTCACTTGCGAGGAAGGAAACCTCGCTGTCTTCCACCTCCCTCATTTCCGCTGCTGACAGCCCGCCTGCCATCTTGCCGACACAAGCAGGACTGATGGCCGCCTGCCTCCTCTCGCACTGACACGCCGCACCGCCTCTCTTCTCCTCCCGTCAGGTCGCAGGAAGCCTCCGATGCCGCTGTTACAGCTCACCCGTACGGTTAGTGGCCAGCGCTGCTTATAGAACTCCAAATCGCCCGGCGGGCACGGAGCGGGTTCAGAACACCGCCATCACCGATCCGTGCGCATGCGCACTCCCGGTACAGCTGTTATCTCATATCAGTCGTGGGATGTTACATTGCTTTATCTTATGACATGTTTAGGATAGTTTTCCAATACATTTATGCTTGTCCCAAGACATTGCTTAGTTGGGGTGTCTGGGGTGGAGATACTGCACATTATAATAATGGTATTAGTGGGAACTCTTTAATATTATTCTCTGCAAGAGATTCAATAAATTCAGCTAAGTCCCTCCGTGTCAGTGAATGTTTGTATAGACATTATAATGTGAGGCCGGGGGTCAGTCAGTCATAGGAATCACATAAAGTGACCATAAAACTATACAAAGAAGATGCTATTTCCTATTACTATGATTAGTTATGTAACAGTAATGATGATGTTTGCATTCATTTTATGTTTGAACCAATAAGAATATCATTGGTTCAGTTTGGTTCAATCAGAGTCTAATGTGAATCATATTTTATGGAAACTGACCGGGTTGTCCAGGGACCAGGAACAAGCTGAAACATAATATAGTTCCATAGCTATTACTATTGTGTTTGGTCTAGAAAAGAATCTGATCATTGCAATATAATTGTTCCAGAAGGGACTTTGCAAACTGTATATTGGTCTGTGTGTCATTATATAATTTCTTCTGTTTGATGTGAGGTGGTGGAAAGAACCATTTGGACACTAGTCCCAGCACTTTATCACTTTAGCTTTTTTAGGTTTCATAACTAGTAAATATAATTGTGAAAAAATGCTCCAATCTAACAAAGTGTAATGGATACAAATACTGTGTGTCCAAGTTTAGGATATTTTACTATGAACCTGTGACTGCACCTAATTTCTTTCCCAGTTTCAGTCTATTGTGTCAGTTATGGTGTCATGTGATTTCTATGATAATGATGAGAGTCTCATCTATTGTGTTTCATATAAGGCTCCTCCCTCCCTTTTGTCTCCTTGCTGCAATGCTAATGAATCTGTCATACTGCTGGGTGAGAAACAAAGCCCAGTTACAACTCCCCAGTAAGATGACATTAACATACCTTTACTTATTAGGATTCATTCCATTTAGCCAATCCAAAGCCACCTCATGTTAGAGAATGATTATACAGACAATATAAGGTGAGGCCGGCTCAGTCACAGCAATAGCAGACGGGTCAGGAGAGCGATGAGGGGATCCCCATACTGCCCTATACCAGGTAGATATGACTTCTGTTACTATTAGGTTATATGTGATGGTTATTATCATGTCTGGGTAAATGATTTGGCTGTGTCTGGTGATATTGTGCTCCATAGTATAAATATAACATTGTATTGTGTGTCAGTCAGATGTGGGATTAGGTGGAGTTTATAATCCTTGATGTATTATTGTTTTTATGTGCTGATTGTGTTTATAGGTCCTACAACATGAGACTTGAGATACTTTTGGGTGATATGTTGCAGGACATAATAATATAATATTAATAAGCTGCTGGGTAACTAATTTATGAGGGAATACTGTAAATTGGCCAATCCAAAGAGGTCTATGTACAGGTGATTTATGAAAAAGACATTATATTACTTTATATGTAAGTGACCCTATATCTTAATACCAAGATTCCCACATTTAGCTCATTTAGTACGGTATCACTATGTAGCAAGAATTTCACAGCTGTATTTTGCATGAAAGAAAGACCTAGTTGGGTTGCTATAGAAGAATGTAATTTAGTTACAGATGCTACAGACCTAATTCTGAGCACGTCCACTAAAGATAGGCTGCAGATTATGAACCATTTATTAATTCAATATAATTTAATATGTGAGCTGTGCGGATTGGCTGGTCATCATATAGCCATAACCTAAGAGAATAAAAATAATAAGAAACTATTTCCATGGTAGTTCACTTTATGAGCCTGAGAATTTCACTGCTAATGAATCAGCAGCTAGTAAGACAATGACAGTCGGTGCAATGTTTATACTCCTAAGAAAAGTAGAGAATATTTTACTCCCTTTTATACTGTAATAAAACTTTCCTTTGACTTTCATTGTCTTCGGAGCTCATGATTCAGTAACAATGAAATTCTCAGGCTTTTTTCATATAAAATGTTTTTTACCACCATGAAATTTTTTTAAAATTGAGGTTGATATTTTGGTCTGTATGTCATTATATAATCTCTTCTATTTGATGCTTGTGTAATTTACATGCCTTTCTGAAATTTTTACAGGAAGCTACATTTTACATATAAATTGATCTCCATCAGGCCATGATGAGTCCTACAGAAGTGAAGCCATCAGTCTCCGAGTGTGGAAAATGGTTTCAATTTAATTTAGAGCTCACATGTCACCAGAGTCACACTGAAGAGAAAACATTCCCATGCTCTGAATGTGGAAAATGCTTTATTAATCATTCAAAACACACTAGACACCAGAGGATGCACAGTGGAGTAAAGCCATACCAGTGCTCTGAGTGTGGAAAATTGTGTAGTTCTAAGTCAAAGCTCACGTGTCACCAGAGGGCTCACACTGGAGAGAAGCCATTTTCATGCGCTGAGTGTGACAAGTGTTTTACAGTAATTTCAAGCCTGCTTACACACCAAAGGATTCACACTGAAGAGAAGCCATATTCCTGTCCTGAGTGTGGCAAGTGCTTTACACAACGTGACAATCTGCTTAGACTCACACTGGAGAGAAGCCGTATCAATGTCCTGAATGCGGTGAAAGTTACATGTTTATGCCACAGCTCACAAGACACCAAAAGAGACACACTGTCGTGCCTGCAATGTAGAATGAAAGGAGAATCTCTTACTGAGAATTTTGTCTATATTGTTTAGTGAAAGTTACTTTAAAAATATATATAAAAAATAAACATGGGAGGAACTGCTGGGCAGGTACTGAGTTAAGCTAATCATGCCATATCAACCTTTTTTGTTTATCACTACAAGACAATTTCAGGGAAGGGGTCTTAATCCGTGTCTGGATTTTTCAGAAGTAATTGACCTACACAGAACAATGGCGACTGAAATGTAACATCTAATCTATTAGATCAACATCTTCCATTTTATAACACTTGGTCTCCATTGATTCATTATATACAAACTGATTATCAACCTTTGATTAACAAAAGACAATATTTCCCAGCGCCAAGTTATCCAGTGTGCGAGCAATTTGGGCTTCAGGGAGAAACCACATAGACGCTAAATTCCATAATTATCTGCTATTATATCATTGCCATTGTTCTCTTTGTCACATGTTGGAAATCTTTGAATTTGCTCTATATTATATATATTATATATTATTCTTTTTATCCTCCAAGAGGTTTCCAATTTCTACATTTCACTTCTTCAATCAAGACTTGCAGTCTAATTTAAAATCTCACCCTCATCTTATATTTGCTACATGATGATGCTACAGTGTGGACAGTACATTTTTGTAGTTATCACGTCCAATCACGTTCACTCAGTGAATCACCTTTACTGAGTGAACCTGGCTGCGGTGATCACACTTACTGGGCCATATCATACTACGAGCACTGGGAAAGAAATAAATAAAAGGAAAGGAGGGGCAAAGTTTAGAGACTTCCTAAACCATCTATCGCTCACTTCAGGAAATGCGGAAGGCGCGAATGTGACCGGCATCAGATTAGCTACTCGCTGCCTTATTATTGCAATTGTCTGGACTGGACACCCTTTTGGATTTTCTTTTTTTTATCACCATTTTATTTAGGAAGAAGATTTTCTCAGACAATTGCATACATAATAGTACACAATTCATAAAGTATATCAGCTTTGGTATTGTGAATTGTAAATACAAATATATGTCTTCATGCTTTCTGCTATATTGTAGAGATTTACTCTATTTTGTCTATTTTAATGCTCTATCAGTTCAAAAATATATAAACCTAAATAAAACATTAACATTTGACTATATTCGCCTCTTTCAGTTTTCCTAGTATTGTTAGGAAATAGGTAACACGCATTGAGATGCCAGAATAAAAGTAAAGAGCAGAACTACAGAAGATATAGAGTAAAGCAAAAAGGGAAGGTGGTGGCTCCCCCATATGATGAATTAGTCAGACACACATTTATCTTAGACAATCTGAGAATATTCTGGGTATAATGAGAACAGTTCCCTATGAATGACATGTTTCCCAATGTTTACCAGATTAATTAATGTCATTGCATTCTGCCACAGCTGCCACCACTATTTTCCAATGTACCCCTTCCTATTTCACTCTCCCATCATTACTGTGCCCCATTTAACTACCTTTACAGCCCAGTTCAGGTCAGGTGCTACATCAGATGGCTCCAAGGGCCACCGGGACACAGTTTGGGTGTATGTGTCTTCCATGAATGTGGAATGAGTTGGGGTTGCCATTTTCTATCCGTGCCATTGCATATATATGATATATTTGGGGGCTTGTGTCTGCTGAGGAGGTATAATGCATAGAGGGATATCCTTGATGTCACAGCACATTCCATTGGTTGTGGTTATAAACCTTCAAAATTTTTCCTGGGCTTCAATACAACAAATATTTCAATGGTCGATCAATCAAGGAGCGGAGACGCTTTTCATGCTCCCCAAATGCTTTGCCTGCATCACCCTCTGTCTCCCTTGTCAGCCCAATATTTCTTTATCTATTCTCTATCAGGGGTGACATTAATAGAGGATCATGTGCTGTCACTGGATATTTAATGTGCTCAATGTAACAAGTAAAAACACAGATTAGATTTAAAACTAAAAACTGTGGAGCTGTTTATCATTCCCGCCAAATGCTGTGTCCCTGCAAGACACTTGTTACGTTACTAGACCCCTCTACTTATCACCTTGCAGCTCATTGCTGTTTGGCAAGACCCTGTGGTCTACATTGGTTCTAGCAGTCGCAGTGAAGAATGCTAACTTTAATTTAGCTTTGATTGTTGCACTAGGTAGTGGCCGCATGCCGACTAATTTGGGGCCAGTTGGGCTGCTGCTTTTAACACCCACATTAAATTTCTGCCCCTTAGTCCCCCTCTCAGCCCCCTGTACACAGCCCCACTGTACCCACAAGCAAAGAAACACCACCCCCATGCTTTAGCATCCCCCCATGCAAATTACAACAAAATCACTATGAGATTGGGACACAACAGGAGAGAGAGAGTCTGACCCATTTGAGCTTACAGTCTAAATGAAGGGGTAGAAGCCAAGGGAATAGGTCACAAGTAGCAGGTATTGAGCTGTTCAGGTGGTGTGTGCCCATTGGAACTGCTTAAATCATGTTATATGCTTGTCGGAAGGTGTGGGTTTTAAGGGTAGTTTTGGGAATTTTGAGTGTTGTGGAGTCTGATTTAACCCCCCAGAGGCGAAGCTAGGCTTTCTGGCACCCAGGGCAATTATTGGAAATAGTGCCCCCACCTGTTCTCAGGCCCCCAAATTGGTGACCTCTGACTTACTGCACCAGGGGCATGTGCACCTCCCCCAGCTATATCCCTGCCACCCCATAATAGGGAAATAGATATATAACTTTGATGAAACTAATCAAATATTATAGTCAATTGCATTTCATTGAAAAAAAAATATATAGTGTTGGGAGACTTTCAAGGTTTTAGTGGAAATCTCAGGTGCTACATTTGTTTTTCGATAGTGCCAGATAGTGTCCCATCTATCATCAGTGCCGGCGATGGGATAAGTCCCAGCTCTGAGTTCCCTACAGCGCCAAATAAGACTAGGCGCTCACTTTGGACGGTTTGGGTTCGTTTTTGGATGCATTTGTTGCGCTTTTGTTTTGCGCAGCAAACTTGTGATTTGGGCTTTGTCATTTCTTTCAAATGTCCCCAATGTAATTCCCATTAAGAAAAAAAAAAAAAACTTCTCTGACCCTTAAAACAGACAGATTATAACAGACGCTGTGTGCCTGGAATACAGCTTTTCTTAGCGCCCCCTGTGAGCGCTAGGTATTTCTCTAGCTGTTGCTAGGTGCCAGTATAGCATAGGCATATACAAGCCACGCGCTGGGAACACAGCCTGGCCGGGAACACTACAAATGATAGCGCCGGCAGGCTGAAGTTGGCGCTGCGGTGCCCAGTGTCTCGGACAAGGCGCTTAAGTGCCGCCCGCACCACTTTTTATTAAATGACCCTCAGATAGTATGTTTGTGACCAGAAAGCAGGACAAGATTTTTTAACTGATGTAGATGTTTTCTGGAAGCATTATAATCACGACATGGAAAGTGAGACGGTTTCATTAAGCAAAACTCCTATTTCTTTATAGAAATTATATAATGACATGAACACCAAAATTTAGAGGCTGATTCACTACTAGCGCCAGGTATCGGCAGATGAGCGTCTGTATAGCGGCGCTTAGAGCAACCACTAGTAGACGCTGTAAGCGGTTATCGGGTGCTGCAACCTAGCGTTGCAGTCGCCGTAGTAACCTGGCCAGCATTGATGAATATGATGTGTGTCGGGAGCTCTAACAACAGTATAGCGCTACAGGGAGTGAGAGGTAGCGCCAGCTCAGTGCATCCGGCACTCAGCGCTCCTCACAATATTTAACAAAAAGCTACACACACACAGTGTCGGGGCTCTAAAGCTGGGTACTGTACTATAGAGCGCCAGGCACTGTGTGATTAAAGTCTGTTTTTGAAAACATATACAGCAGTAACAAAGCAAAAACCCGGGACTGACATTGTTATAAGACTGTGACATTAACACTTTAGTGCCAGAACTGTAATGACAATTCTGCATAAAAATATAAAAAGTCCCCAAAAATGTATAAAAGGTCACACACTGATTGGAGGAAAAGAAAAAAAAATGAATTGCCTAACACGCTGTTTATACACAACTAATGAAAGCCCATTGAAATGTATGGGAAATCGACACTGAGCAACAGGTACTACATGGCGCTGCTGAGCCTAGAGCGTCGGTGCTATACACTGAGCCGCCTGTAATAATACATGTGATGCTACATGGCGCTGTTACAGGCGCTCACCAGATTCCCTTTCTTAAATGTGGTTTTGCATACAGCGCCCATCTTTCACCAGACGCTGCCTGCCGCTACAGGGCGCTACTTGGCGCTATCCTTTCTTAAATAACCCCCATTGTTAGCAAAGTCTCTACTGGGGCAATTATATTGTAATGATCAGATTCTTTGTTTTATAAGATAAAACAACATGACATCATATGACTGCTATGAGCCAATAACTGTACAATACAGAAAGGCTGGGATCACAAGTAATATTAATAATAAGTAAAGATATGTTAATGTCGTCTTAGTGGAAAATTTCACTGGGCTTTGTTCATGTCCCAAATGTTCTGTTTCTCACCCAGCAGTATGACAGATTCATTAGCATTGCAACTGGGAGACAACGGGAGGGAGGAGCCTTATTGGAAACACAATAGATGAGACTCTGATCATTAACATAGAAATCACATGACACAATAACTGACACAATAGAATGAAATAAGAAATAAGATGTTGTCATTTCAAACGTGTAACAGCTTCATGTTAAAAGATCCTAAACTAGGAAAAAATGTTTATCCATTACATTTTGTCAAATTGTTAATATTTCCACAATTATTATTTAATTATTACTTAATAGTAATCACACAAAAAGCGCAAGTGATATAGTGCTGGGTGCTATCAAAGAGAAGAAATTATATAATGACACGCAGAGCAAAATAAAGTTTGCAAAGTCTCTTCTAGGACAATTATATTGAAATAATAAAAGGCATTGCTGCATAAGATAAGACAATGTAACATCACATGACTGATATGAGATAACAGCTGTACAAGCAAGATACAGGAAGGCAGGTATCCTGAGCAATATCACCTCTGGACATTGTGGTCAGTCACCCGATGATGAAGCCAAATAATGGAAGCAAAATCAAATGCAAAAATTGCAACAATAAAGAAAAAAGTTAGGAAGATAGAAAATGATCAGGGTATATCACAGTATCAAACAATGCTATGTAACTGCTATATTATAACCCACTAATGCTCACAGTTCACAGATTAAGAGGCTGATTTAGGACTAGCGTCAAGGCTCTGTGTCTATGTAGCAGTGCTTTGAGCATCCACAAGTGGGCGCTGCAACCAGGTGTCTGGCGCTATAACCTAACTATGGCACTGGACAAATGATGTTGTAGTATCCTATCCAGAATTGAAAGATGTGATGTGTGGAGGGCGCTGTGGAAACGCTCTCCCTGAATCAATGCAGTGCCTGAGTGTACCAATGCTGTTCTTCTTTCCTAACCAATTTGCAGCAGCGTTCTTTTTCACCCACATTAACCAAACGGCTTAATTACACATCACATTTGATTTTATAGCGTTTATTAACAATATATATTTTTAAGTCAAAAGATGTTCTTTACACATAATTCCTTACAGCAGTTGTGTTTTCCTTGTTCTTATGCTGCCTGTAAGGGAGACAAAAGTGTTATGTGTTAATAAATGTAAACTTTCATTATATTTTCCTGTGTGTGTAGTAATTTCAATCTCTTTTATCTTCAAACAGTTTGCTTGAGCTGCGGATGACCTTAATCTTGTATTTTGCTTTTATATTTGGCATGGTTTGCTTCAGCTCCTGAATGTTTATGTTTTGCATTAAGTCTCTGCTTAGGTCACTTACATCATGGTCCCCTGGCTGATGCCACTGCGGAGAACAGCAGGGGCCTGAACAGTTCCCCATGCCAAGATATTCAAGGAGGCACACAATGCCAGGTATAGCCTGGCTGCAGGCAGCGGTGGGGTCAATTCTGTGTCAGATGTGGTCACACATGGACAAAAGCACAGCATGATTCAGCTAAAACCTGCTGCGGATTTGCTCATCACTCAAAACCCACACAGACAGGCGGGTACTAAAACATCTCTTTGCCTATAATCTCACCATCCTGGCTTCCAAAACCTCCTGTGATACCTCAGCACTGGCAGCACATTGGACACACACAGCAAACATCAGGCCAGAAGCCTCCTCCTCACACCTCTCCATTGCCAATACACTCACCAATACAAACCAAACACACACAATCTGTCACACAAACACGCAACCACTCAATCAAAATAACAAACACACATACAAACACAAGCGCATCTCAATGCAGCTCACCACAAATCCAGATGGCTTGCTAAGAGGGGAGATGCCGCACAGCCCACAAATGCTGTGTCCTACACAATATGGGCATCAGTCACAAAATGCAAGAGCAACACTCAGGACAGACACTGGTGAACACACACAGATTTGCTCTGCCTGCCTAGATTCACTATTCTTAAACAAAAAGATGCTACAGCTTTTACCACAGCGTCCAACGATGATACACACAACAAACAACCCTTTATTTATACTTATCACTTGTAATGTATCAGACACAGCAGAGGCCCCTTTCCGTGCCTCAGCAAGGTAGCAGTGCCGGGTGTTGTGGTTGTAGCAACACCAGTTGTTACCTGCCAATGGAAGTCAAGTTCCCAAAGAGTACAATGGGCAGAAATGGATTTTGTTTAATGCTAATAATTAATATTACATACATGCATTTGTACAGAACTTGCACTGGGACTGGTCAGTAATGGAAATGCAGGACCTAGATGTCACAAAATGTATTTTTTGGAGGCGGGTTTAAAACTTTCAATGGCTTCTTTTGCTTAACAATGAGTAATTTATACACCAACAACTAATATGAAATCTAAACGCAATGCAAATGTTGTCCCCTTAGTCCCCAGCAGTGATTTCCTGTAACTGTAATGATGAAATGCCGAACAGCAGCGGAAAAATGCAGCGCCAAAGATTTCAAGGAGGTAAAAATTCATAAATATACTGGGGAGTACCGGAATAATGGAGGTACAAAGTGATGCTTGCTGGCACTGGGATAATCAGCGTCTGGGTCTAACAGGTGCTGACATAGGCCGGCCAATACCTGGTGCAACAATCAAAGCTAATAAGTTAGTATTCTGCAAAGCGACTGCTAGCACCAATGTAGACCACAGTGCAGCACCAGATAAGAAAAAAATGCCGGCACTCCGTAACTGGCACTGACACCGCATGAAAGATTCTAAATGGCGCACATCATAAATAAGGTCCAGTATTTGTATCCATTACATTTTGTCAGATTAATACAATTTGCACAATTATATTTACCAGTAAACCCACCTAAAAAAGGATTCACTGTTCGCCCACTAGGGAAACAATGACAGTCAATGGAACGTTTTTACCTGCTAAGAAAAGTAGAGAACTCCCTTTTATAATGTAGTAAAAAGTGCCATTGATTTCTCAGACATTTTTTAATAAAGTGTTTTTTTTTACTACGTACTACCATGAGAATTTTTTTCAATTATTTTTGAATTGAGGTTGATACTATGGTCTTTGTGCCAGTATAAAATTTCTTCTATTTGATGTGAGGGGGTGGAAAGAAACACACAGCACCCAGCACTTTATCACTTGAGCTTTATCATGTGTGATTACTATAAAGTAATAAATAAATAATATTTGTGGAAATATTAACAATTTGACAAAATGTAACAGATATAAATTATGTGTTTCATAGTTTAGAATCTTTTACCATGAAGCAGTTACACTTTTGAAATGACTGCAACTTGTTTCTTTCCCAGTTTCAGTCTATTGTGTCCATTATGGTGTCATTTAATTTCTATGTTAATGATGCAAATCCCATCGATTGTGTTTCCAATAGGGCTCCTCCCTCCCCTTTGTCTCCTTGCTGCAATACTAATGAATCTGACATCCTGCTGGGTGAGAAACAGAACATTTGGGTCATGAACAAAGCCCAGTGAAACTCCCCAGTAAGACGACATTAACATACCTTTACTTACAAAGATTTATTCCATTCAGCGAATCCAAAGCCGCCTCATGTTAGAGAATGTTTGTACAGACAATATAAGGTGAGGCCGGCTCAGTCACAGCAATAGCAGACGGGTCAGGAGAGCGGCGAGGGGATCCCCATACTGCCCTATACCAGGTAGATATGACTTCTGTTACTATTAGGTTATAGATGATGGTTATTATCATGTCTGGGTGAATGATTTGGCTGTGCCTGGTGATATTGTGCTAATAACATTGTACATAACATTTTATTGTGTGTCAGACAGATGTGGAATTAGTTGGGGCTGACCATATTATGTATACAATATTTTATATATTAGTGTATTTTATGTGCTAAATGGATTTGATAGATTTCCAAGAGGAGACTTGTCATAATTTTAGTTGATATATTGAAGGAAAGAATAGATAAAATGAATAAGCTGCTAGGTAACTATTTAGTTGTTACTGTACATTAGTTAATCTAAAGGGGTTTATGCACATGTGAATATTTATAAATCAATTATAAGAAAAGTATTGTATTATCCATCTGATGATTGATGCAGTAGGAATAAGTGGTGATGACAACAACCCTGATGGGTAGCCACTAAAATTTCCAGATAAAACACATGTTACACTTTAGCGGGAACAGTAAATAGGTGTATTGTACCTAAAAGGAATCTCTGTTGATTTGCACATTTATTACTCAGCACAGTCCACAGATTCTTACTAAAGGCAAAACATATTTTACATTGAGATATAATATAGTTTCATATCTCAATAAGATTGTGTTTTTTATACAGAAAAGGGGTGTATGGACCTTATGGGGGCCATGCTAATTATTTAGTAAGCCATCCCCAACTCTGAGAGTGTTTTTTACTTTAACATGCAAAAATGCAATATGTTTTTCATAACAACTCGCCAGCAATGGGGCATTTCTACAGGTGAAGTGTCTACTTTTTCAATTTAGATGAGTATAGTTTTTTTTGAAAATTCAGAAACAACAGCACAATATGGGGAATGTTCAAGAAGAATTCACCATTTTTCCAACTAACAAACTTGTATTTTTTTTAACTCTCAAACAAATACCCCTTCTCTTACCTGTAAAAATCACATGTACAGGTGACATTTGGGGAAAAACTGTAACAAATATGTTTTGCACTTGTTAGTGTGTTAAAGTAGATAAGCTCACTAAGATGGAAGTTTTAGTAAAGTTAAGCTTGGTTCACCAAATAATTAGAATGACTCCCCATTGCTGAGTAGATGTATTTTCAATCGTTTAGTTTAATAATAATTGTGGGGACAATCATGACAAATATTATATGTTATTCCTGATTTCTCCAGCTCATTCTATTCACACAGCAAATGTCCCTTCTCAACAAGTTGGATTCATAGGTAGCGTGGGCAGTTGTAATACTCAACCCAGTCCTGCTCTCAGAAAGTTGTGCAGGCCTCACCCACGGGGGGGGGGGGTGCAAAATCCATGTTGCATCTCACACCTCTGGCCTGAAATAAAGACACAGTGTCCCAGCCATGAGTTACCCCCTGCAGGGAGCTGCCTTCCATCACATGCATGAAAGGAAAATCTCTTCAAGCAGCCAGTGCCAACACAGAACCGTGAACAACTGGGTCACAGATAGCCCTAGCCCCAAGCCAAATACAGAATCAGAAATCAGAACAGTGAATCAAAGCCAAATCCATCTCAGTTTGTCCCATATCCATAACTATCCTTGAGCCATAAATATGGAGGTCTCCAGTTCCAAACCACCTTAAAACTATTCTTGGATGCACCAGAGGTGCAGCAATAGTTTAACACCAAGGGGAAGATACTCCTACCAGGGGGGCATTGGAAATGTCCATTGTTGCATGTTTGTAATTACTCACCTGTAACCTGTACTCTGCTCTCAGAACTAGTGTGCACTTATCACATTACAATATATATTTAACTTGAGCTGACTTTTTGCCATAGCTAAAATATCAAAATGAGAGAAGCCATTCTCATGCTTTGATAGTGGCAAATGCTTTACTACTCGTTCAAAACTTGTAGACTCCAAAAAAGTCACACTGAAATACTGCTTGTGTAATTTACATGACTTTCTGCATTTTTCTTACAGGTTGAACATTTATCAGGAAGCTGGAATCCATTTTACAGATACATTGATCTTCATCAGCCCATGATGAGCCCTAAACCACGAAAACCATATCAGTGCTCTGAGTGTGGAAAATGTTTCCGCTTTAAATCAGAGCTCACAAGTCACGAGAGGAGTCACACTGGAGAGAAGCCGTTCCCATGCTCTGAATGTGGCAAATGCTTTGCTCATCATTCAAAACTTCTTAGACATCAGATGATCCACACTGGAGTGAAGCCACATCAGTGCTCCGAGTGTGGAAAATTGTATATTTGTAAGTCACAGCTCAAAAGTCATCAGAGGATTCACACTGGAGAGAAGCCATTTTCATGTCCTGAGTGTGACAAGAGCTTTACACTGCATACATACCTGCTTACACATCAGAGGACTCACACTGGGGAGAAGCCATATTCCTGTCCTGATTGTGGCAAGTGCTTTACACAACAAGCAAACCTGCTTACACACCAGAAGACTCACACTGGAGAGAAGCCATTTTCATGTCCTGAGTGCGACAAGTGCTTTACACTGCGTTCAAACCTGCTTGAACATCAGAGGACTCACACTGGAGAGAAGCCATTTTCATGTCCTGAGTGCGACAAGTGCTTTACACGGCGTTCAAACCTGCTTGAACATCAGAGGACTCACACTGGAGAGAAGCCATTTTCATGTCCTGAGTGCGACAAGTGCTTTACACGGCGTTCAAACCTGCTGGAACATCAGAGGACTCACACTGGAGAATAACCTTTTAAAAGTCTGGAAGTGTGATTTTCCACTGCCACGCCATGATCCATAATTATAAGGCACACACTGGAGAGAAGCCATATCAGTATCATGATGTGGTGAAGGTTATGTACATAAATCACAGCTGACAAGACATCAAAGGAGTCACCTCACCACGAAAGCACCAAATTATATAGCTGAGAGAAGCAGTCAAGTGACTGGCAAAAATGTCTGCTAGAAAAAATATAGTTTAGCTGGTTCAACTGACCACTACAGAAACACCACCGATAAGACAGTATTGTCCAGTGCCCGGTGATCCAGTGTCCTAGATTTTTGTGCTTCAGTGAGTGACCACAAAGACATTAAATATTATGGTGGGCTACTACTGTATCATTTCTATCATCTTCTGTGTCACATTTTGAGATTTTATGAATAAACTCTATTTATAATGTACTTTTTCGCTGAGAACAATTTGCTAAGTTGCCTTTGGCTTTGGATGCTCAGAGTCTGTACTCAGCATGAGGAATCTCCAACTCACCGGGCCTTTCTAGAGATTTAATTTTCCTCATGGATGTTTCTTATCCATACATTCACTTTTTAAAATCAAGCCTTGCAGCCAAATAAAAATAAGATTCATTCTGTATTTTCCACAATGCTACAACACTACAATGCCAAATAATCCCTCCTTAATTGCACTTGTTTTATCATAGTAATGTTCATAGTATATTATTTTTTATAGTCTAATATATCTAATTACTATATTTTATAGGCTAAACATGATTTTCCCATGAAAACATCTCACTTGTGATGAAACATGTCTGGAAAGCAGAAACCACGCGACATGTGCCATAAGAACTCTGATATCATGCAGGAAATGGCATTACACAATGTTTGCTTTGATGTTCATATTTCGGGGGTCAGTTACAAAATGCTGTGCATTTGCTAGTTTGCGTACATTTCCTATGCAAAAAATGGCCTATTTGCCAGGCCAAGGCTGTGTTTTCTGTGTTAAAAGTCTGTTTAGCTTTGCCAGGCGAATGCCAACGAACAGCTTTTCATTGCGCCAGTTTTAGTGGTAAACCTGATAGGAATCAATGTTATTTTTAGCGAGAATGGCTGTCTATGTGATATTTACATCTGTCACTAATACGTCAAGCTTAAAGGTCAGTTCGATAACTAGTATTGGAGAAACTACTAATAAAGAGGTTTTTATGAATTCGTGATTTTTTTTTAAAATATTTTTTGGAGACTTCAAAAACACCCCAGACCCTCCGGAGACACAACACATCCAATTCTGAGACAAATTCCACACTGCCATAAGCTGTTAAGTGGGTTTCCTGGACCATTTCGGGTTTTGTTACAGCAAATTATGCCATTACAGTTCGTCCACTCTCAAGCGCGCCCTGTTTGCTAGTAAATACCACATAATTTTTGACCAGTGAAGGACACAGCAAAATGTTAACTTGAAGCTTATACTATTCTCATCATCACTATATGCAATATATAATTGTAATTGGTTATGAGCTTTGGGACATTGTTACATTAGACCTGAATATTTTGTTCGACTCGGCCAGATCCAAATAGAAGGACATTTTTGATCAAACAATTTGTCACTCTCTAGAAAATGTTAAATATTTGTATTTTAAAAAAAGTGCTCCTCTCCCTCTTTATGCATCAGGTATAAGAGCTTGTATGCAAATTAAATGTCAAACTGAGGTATTGGGGGTCTGCCAATAGAACTGACTGGGGGCCCACCCTACTGCATATTTACTACATATTTATATGTAACACATGCTTCTGATACACATGGTAATTGTCTCATTTCTCCAAATACATGGGCCCTACATGTGTAGCCCTCCCCAGGCCCAAATAAGCATGTACTCAATACTCAACCCATTCAACTCCCACCATTGCAAAGCATACAACTAATATAGAAAAAAAACATATCTTCGTATTGTCATGTTATTGTCCCAGAGGCTTCACCCAGGAGTGTTGTATAATTAATGTCATTGCATTCTTCCACAGGTGCCACCACTATTTTCCAATGCACCACTTCCTATTTCATTCTCCATGCAACCTCCCATCCTTACTGTGCCCCATTTAACTACCTTTACAGTCCAGTTCATGTCAGGGGCCACATCAGATGGCTCCCGGACCACATGTGCCCCCGGGACACAGGTTGGGTGTTTTTGTCTTACATGAATGTGGAATTAGTTGGGTTTGTCCATTTTCTATCCATACCATTGCATATATATATATATATATATATTTGTAGCTTTGTGTCTGCTGAGGAGGCATAATGTGTAGAGGGATATCCTTGATGTCACAGCACACTCCATTGGTTTCTGTTTAAATACTTTAAAGGTATTCCTGGCCCTAAATACAACAAAGATTTTAATGGTCAATCAATCAAGGCGCAGAGATGCTTTTCATGCTCCCCAAATGCTTTACCTGCATCACCCCTGTTACCCTGTCAGCCCAATACTTCTTCATGTATTCTCTATCAGGGGTCCTTTGCAAGGTTGCATGTAATGGTTTCCTCTTGTTTTAGATAGATGTCACTGCTAAGATTATTAGGTAATTAGGCAGGTGGTCTTTTAGAAATAAATCCAGTTAATTTGTGTGTGATAATTTAGGACAGCTCCAGAAGATACGGAGCACCATGCCCTGTGCCTTCATAAATCTCCAACATAAAGAGGAGACAGTAGGAGACATCTTAGATAGTTTGGGTGGTACCTGGTACCTTGTTAAGATCTTGTATAAGGCTTCTATATATGTATTGGAAATAGATAATTTATGAGCTAGTTTGAACATAATCTGCTGCTCTCTTTGTCTCCTGTCGCTCATGGAAAATTCAGTTTAAAATTCTAACTCTCCAGCCAGGTTCTTCCTTTTATTTAATTTTGATTCCAACGCTATCAACACAGACACAGGCTTTGGTCTGCCTCTGACTTTCTCCTGGTCACCTCCTCTCATTCCCATCTCTACAGGACATCTCAGGCCTAACTCCCCTTCTCTGGAATGACCTTTCTTATTAAATCTGACACTACACAACACCCCAAATTTCCAAAACTACCCTCAAAACCCACCTCTTCAGACAAGCATATAACCTGGTTTAAGCATTTCCACTGGGCACACGCCGCCTGAACAACTCAATAACTACTACTCGTGACCCATTCCCTGTGCTTCTACCTCTTCCTTTAGACTGTAAGCTCAAAGGGGTCAGACTCTCTCTCCTATTGTGTCTCTCTCTCTCATAGTGTTTGAGTTGTTATTTTTTGCATTGGATCTGCAGTTGTCTGTGTATTATATGTTTTACCCTGCCTCTAATTACCACCTAGTAAAGCTCTGCAGAAGAAGAAGAAGAGGGTGTTATATAAATAATAATAATCTGTCTCTGCACTTTGGTGAATTTCCTGTCCCATTCCTTCTTCCATTCCCCTACATACTTGGTGCACCTTGGTATGGCCTTGTTTATATTTAACAAAATCCCTGGGCACTCACTATGATCCTCGACAAGCCAGGTAATATATATATATATATATATATATATATATATATATATATATGTTTTAAGAAATATTTTCAGGCAGCCCAAATTGCGCAGCTTTTGCTGTATCATGTGGTGGAGGATATCCCTAGCTGGGTTTTGATTGAGCGTGAATTGGTATCCCCGTTAGAAGTCAATGATCTTTTGTGGCTTAGGCCGAAGGATAGGGGTCAGATAAATAACCCCTATAATAATAATAATAATAATAATAATTATAATAATAATAATAATAATAATAATTGTCGCTCACTCCATGCGGGTGTGGGATAGTGTTAGGTTCTCGGGTGACCTGGTCTCGCCTTATCTGCCTTTAACTCCTTTATGGGGGAATCCTATGTTTTTGCCAGGATTGCTTGACCCTCTGAGATTTAGAAAGTGGCGGATGATGGGAATTCGAAGAGTGCTCGACTGTGTCCAGGGATCGGAAGTAGCCTCCTTCCAGCAGCTGCAGGATCGGTGTGGAGTTTTGAGTAGTGATCTTTTTGGTTATCTGCAGGTTACTCATTTTATAAAAGCAGTGACCAAGAATTGCCTAAAGCTAGATGGGATTACCTCCTTTGAAACGCAGTGTTGCCGTGACCCTAGAGGGAGGGGTGCGGTTTCTGATATTTATAGGTCTCTCTGTAAAAAGGTAGGTCAGGTCTCTCTTCCTCATAAGAGGAGGTGGAAATCAGAGCTGGACGATACTAAGGAACAGGATCAGTGGGATAGGATGTGGCTAGCTTTATTTGGGAAGTCAGCCCCAGTTAATGTAATTGAGGCAAATTCGAAGGTTGCCCTTCGGTGGTACTTAATCCCAGAACCATTAGCACATATGAGGGGGGGAGCAGGGCAGGGCCTTTGCTTTCGTGGGTGTGCAGTAGTAGGCAAGAATGGTCATATTTGGTGGGATTGTCCTAAAGTAAGAAATTTTGGGGTAAAATATTTAGAGTTCTAAGTAAATTAATGGATAGAGATATAGGCATGAATCCATGGGTTGCTCTACAAAATGAACCCTTAATACACAGTAATGTGAAGCAAAGACGACTGCTTTAGAGCAGTCGAGCCAGGGCTTTATACAGCGGCATCACAACCTCCCTCTTCCTACTGGTGATGCCTCGAGCTATGCAACTGAGCATCCTGCTTGCTTTTCCCACTGCCTGGCTACACTGTCCAATCATCTTGCAGCTAACAGTAATCAGTGTCCCTAAATCTCTCTCCTCCTAGGTCACTTACATATAAAGTAATCTAATATCTTTGTTTAGAAATCGCATGAGCATAGACCACTTTGGATTAGCCAATTTACTGTACATTTGGGTAATGAACAAAGCCAAGTGAAACTCCCCAGTAAGACGACATTAACATACCCTTACTTATTAAGATTCATAGTAGGGTTAGAGGTTGTTAGTCGGCATTAAACACTTCAATCCAGTTCTGCCCATTGTGCCCTATGGGATCTTGACCTACAGCGGCAGGTAACAAATGACGCTGCTTCAACCACAACAACCGACACTGCTACCTTGCTGAAGCATGGAAAGGGGCCTCTGCTGCATCTGATGCATTACAAGTGGATCAATATAAATGAAGGCTTGTGTGTTGTGTGTATCATCTTTGGACACTGTGGTAAAGGCTGTAGTATCATTATATTTGAGAATATTGATTCTAGGCCGGCAGAGCCAGTCTGTGTGTGTTCACCAGTGTCTCTGGGCTTGTCTGGCCTGGCTGACATCTGTGTTGTTTCTGTGATCTCTGTGTATTGGCAATGGAACTGGTGTGAGGAGGAAGCTTTTGGCCTGATGTTTGCTGTGTGGCTGTGATGTGCTGCCAGCCCTGAGGTATCACAGGAGTATTTGGAAGCCAGGGTGGTGAGATTACAGGCCCAGAGTTGTTTTAGTACCCATCTGTCTGTGTGGGAGTGATGAGCAAATATGCAGTAGGTTTCAGCTGAAATGTGCTGCGCTTTTGTCGTTGTATGCCGAAATCCAACAAATCCGACAAAATTGACCCCACCACTGGCAGCAGGCTATACCTGGCATAGTGCACCTGTGTGCCTCCCTGGAAATCTTGGAGCGGGGCAGTTTTCATATCACTGCTGCCCTCCACAGCGGCATCAGCCAGGTGACCATGAAGCAAGTGACCTAAGAAGTGAGAGAAATAATACTAAAACAAAAACATTCAATCAGACCTTAAGTGCTGAAGCAAACCATGCCAATCATAAAGGCAGAGACATTTTGGTGGATGCCCATATAGGACCCAGCTAGTGTGGATTTATTTGGAGACCATTTGTGGGCTGTGCAGCATCTCCCCTCTTGGATGGGTAAACTTAGCTTTTCAGCATCAGGCTTCAGTCACACACAAACACAATTGCTGTGTGGAATGATGTGTAAAGAACATTTTATTTTCAGAATTTTATTTTCATTTAAAAAGAACATTTTAATAAACACTATAAAAAGAATTGTGATGTGTAATAAAGTTGTGTGAGTAATGTGGGTGAAAAAGAATACTGCTGCAGATTGGTTATTATCCCTCAATCTATGCATATTTTGCCTTGGGATCAGGGGTGACTAAGTGATACCATGACCCTTTGCCCTTTTGGGCAAGTCCACTGTGTCAAGTATTTGGTGGCAGTCAAATTTAGCTTTTTTGACATCATCATATAGTTTTGTTTCTCCAGAGATGGAGACTTAATTTCCTGCTGCACCAGGTGTTTGTATATAGGGGTGAATTCTTTACATTTGCGAGTCACTGCCACCGAGAAATCTTGGAAAATTAGAATCCTATTACCTGCCACCACCAGCTCCTTCTGTTTACGGTATGCAGTTAAAATTGCTTCTTTATCTTCAAAGTGCAAGTATTTGGCTATTGTTGCTCTCGGCCTGTAGCCCTCAGTCTGCCTTTCCGGGCCCAGTCTGTGAGCTCTTTCAATCTTTCTGGGTCTCCTGTTAAGAAAGCCCTTGGCCTTTATAGGTTTCCGGGATGCCCAGAAATCTGAGGTTTGATCTGCGTCTTCTGTTTTCCAGGTCTTCCTTTTTCTCACTTAGAGCGGCCAGCAGCTTTTCTTGTGAGTTAATTTTAGTACTGTATGTCGCGTTACAATCCTCCAGGTCACTAACCCTTTGTTGGAGTTCAGCTATTTGTTTAGAGTGGGAGTTAATTTGTTCCATGGCCCCCGCGAGCATGTGATGTAGGGCCTCAAATTTTTTATCAAAGTATGGCACCAAGGTGGCCATGACTTCTTGTGCTATAGATTTATCATCCCTACCCTTAGGTGAGTCGGGCAAATCTCATTGGGGAGATGTGTTTAAGTCAGGCCTAAGTGGTGAGGAGGGTGGGGTTGTGTTTTGTCTAGAGTCCGTTTGTGCGCTCTGTTTTGGTTTGGATTTATGTTTATTTTGGGTTAAGGAGGTAACTTTCTCTATATATCTATCCATACCCCTGGTTGTTACCTGACTCATATTGCCCTTACTCAGGTTTAAACACTGCGTGTTTATGGGTTTGATCCCCCTGTATATATCCTTGTAGCAGCAAGTTTTTATGCCGTAATTTACAATTGAGTCAAGCTTTGGGTTTTGGACCTGGAGGTTTATTAGTGCCTTCAGAAGTAGTATTGGTCACGATAGGCACTGAATATTGGAGTTGGATAATTCCCCTGTGTTATAACGTATGGCCACCTGATGACAGCAACAGCACAATTTGCTTTTGCTATTAATTAATATTCTCTTGTTTGACCACCAGGTGATAGGAGATGTCCACTCTAGTTTTCCAAAGCTTGCACCACCAAATATCACAACTAGGTGTCAGTGCCTGCCCCAGAAACCCAAATCTGGAACTTTCCCCAATTTATTGTGTATGATTAAAGCAAATATTTACACCTCAGATTTGTGCTGCTTCATGCCTGCAACGTGAGGTATGTTAGTTACGTTACTTCGGTTCAACCTGTAATAAAAGTTATGTTAATATGTGTAATCCAGCGTATTTGAGCTTTAGAGAGCCAGTCAGTAGCTCTCTGGGCTGGTATATTTCTGACTGTAGTTGATGGTGAGTTAATTCTCCTGTGTTATAATGTATGGCCAATGGGTGGCAGCAGCGGAGGCAAACTTTGCTTCTGCTATTAATCAATATTCTGTTATTTGACCACTAGGTGGCAGGGAACGTCCACCCCAGTCTCCCGAAGCCTGCACCACCAAATATCACCACTAGGTGTCAGTGCCTGCCCCAGAAAACCAGATCTGGAACCCTCCCTGATCCTCCCTGTGTATGACTCAAAGCAAGTATTTACTCCTCAGATTTGTGCTGCTTTATGCCTGCAATGCAAAATATGTTAGTTACGTTAGTCCGGTTCAACCTGTAATAAAGATTATGTTAATATGTGCAGAGTCCAGTGTGTCTGAACCTCAGAGATCCTGTCAGAAATTCTCTGGACTTGTAGATTTCTGGCTGCTGTTGATGATAAGCATCCAGCTCGGTTTCACTGAAGCCCTCTGTGAGATTGGAATCAGATTGAGGGAGATCTCTCTCACAGCTGATTCTTTATAAGCCAAGGGATGTTCTGCTCCTCCTTAGTGGGGGATGGTCTGGAGCTTACATGGGGTAATCACCCTGGGGCAAGTTCACAGTTCCAGTGGCTCAGCTATCTGCTCTGGAGGTTTTATAAGGGGCTCCCACATGCTCTGCTCCAGGGGATAGAGCACAGCAGGCTTGAATGCTGGCTAGGCTGATGGCAGTGAAAGTGGGAGGGAGTTGTCCCTACACTGTGCTCCAAACCCTAGCTTGATGGCTTGTGTCCCTCAGTCCAGACACCAGGGGCTTCAGCAGGCTTCTTTCAGGGGGTTCCTTTAGTGTGTGTCCTTATGGGGTGGGACAGGGACAGTGTATGCCTCTTTTGGCAGTTCCTCGCTAGGTCCCCCCACAGCACCAATCCTCCCTACCTTCTGCCAGCTCTGGATGGAGATGTCTGGTGTCCTCTGAGACAGCACCGGCTGGATTTCTCTTTCCTGGCTCTGGATGGAGATGTTTGGTGTCCTCTGAGACAGCACAGGCTGGATTTCTCTTTCCTGGCTCTGGATGGAGATGTCTGGTGTCCTCTGAGACAGTGCAGGCTGGATTATTATTATTATTATTATTATTATTAACACGCTAATTATCTCCGCAGTGATCCCAGCAGCTCAGTGGATGAGTTGATGAGGGGATAATTGTGAACTGCTTGTTCAGTGTTGGTGGGCTCTGCCCCTGCTTCCCTGATATCAGGGAGCCTTGTAATGGCCGTTACCACATGTAGTGAGGCTCGGTGTTACAGCTGCAGGCAGGGACCTTCGGGCAGTAAAAGGGGGGCATAGATCAGTACCTCTTATCAGGCTGGGTCTGTCCTCCTTGTTCTTTGTGCTCCTTTCTCTCTGATGGCAAAGATTCCATAAGATTTTGTATGGTGATGAGGGAGCACTTCTAAAATGCGGCCATGCTGCTTGGATCCGCCCACGGAAGTCTCACTTGAAGTTTTTTTTTATTACCGTGAAAATGTTATCATTACTTATTGAATTGAGGTTGAAATTTTAGCCTGTGTGTCAGTATATAATTCCTTCTATTTGATGTGAGGAGGTGGGAAGAAACACCTTTCCACACTAGCACCCAGAACTATATAATTTGAGGCCTAATTACTATGAAGTAATAATTAAATAATAATTGTCGAAATATTAACAATTTATAACGGATAAAATTCTGTGTTTCATAGTTTAGAATCTTTTACCATGAAGCTGTTACACTTTTGCAATGACAGCATCTTATTTCTTTCCCAGTTTCAGTCAATTGTGTCAGTTATGGTGTCATGTGATTTCTATGTTAATGATGAGAGTCTTGTCTATTGTGTTTCCAATAAGGCTCCTCCCTCCCTTTTGTCTCCTTGCTGCAATGCTAATGAATCTGTCATACTGCTGGGTGAGAAGCAGAATAGTTGGATGAAAAACAAAGCCCAGTGAAACTCCCCAGTAAGACGACATTAACATACCTTTACTTATTAAGATTCATTCCTATAGCCAATCCAAAGCCGCCTCATGTTAGAGAATGTTTGTACAGACAATATAAGGTGAGGCCGGCTCAGTCACAGCAATAGCAGACGGGTCAGGAGAGCGGCAAGGGGATCCCCATACTGCCCTATACCAGGTAGATATGACTTCTGTTACTATTAGGTTATATGTGATGGTTATTATCATGTCTGGGTAAATTATTTGGCTGTGTCTGGTGATATTGTGCTACATAATATAAAGGTAACATTTTATTTTGTGTCAGCCAGATGTGGAATCAGTTGGAGCTGACCATATTATCTATACAATCTTTTATATATTAATGTATTTAGTGTGCTGAATGGATTTTATAGAATTCCAAGAGGAGACTTGTCATACTTTTGGGTGATATATTGTAGGAAATAATAGATGGAATTAATAAGCTGCTGGGTAACAATTTAGTCATTACAGTACTTTAGTTAAATTTAAAGAGGTTTGTGCACATGTGAATATTTATAAAAGATAATATAAAGTATGACACACTCAGTCAATAATATGCGTCAGATATCTATAGTACTAAGGAATGTCTATACTGCATGAAAAGTACTAAGAACAGTATTGTATTATCCATCTGATGATTGATGCAGTAGGAGTAAGTGGTGATGACACCAACCCTGATGGGTAGCCATTAAAATTTCCAGATAAAACACATGTTACATTTTAGAAGGAACAGTTAATAGGTGTATTGTACCTAAAAGGCATCACTGTTAATCGGCACATTTATTACTCAGCGCAGTCCACAGATTCTTACTGAAGGATAAACATATTTCCCATTGAGATATAATATAGTTTCATATCTCAATAAGACTGTGTTCTTTCTACATAAAAGTGGGGTCATGGACCTTATGGGTCCATGCTAATTATTTGGTAAGCCATCCCTAACTCTGAGCGTGTTTTTTACTTTACCACGCAAAAAATGCAATAAAAATATTGTTTATCATGTTTTCATAACAAATCACCAGCACTTGCAATGGGACATTTCTACAGGAGAAGTGCAACATTTTTCAAAGAGATGAGGATAGTTTTTTTTTCAAAAGTTTGGAAACAACAGCACAATATGGGGAATTTTCAAGAAGAATTCATCCTATTTCCAACAGACTCTTAAACTTGTTTTTTCCGAACTCTCAAATACCCCTACCCTTACCTGTAAAAATGCCTCATCACATGTACAGGTGACGTTTGGGGAAAAACTGTAACAAATATGTTTTGCACTTGTTAGTGTGTTAAAGTAGATAAGCTCACTGAGATGGAAGTTTTAGTTAAGTTAAGCAAATAATTAGAATTACCCCACTGCTGAGTAGATGTATTTTTAATTCATTTAGTTTAACAATAATTGTGGGGACAATCATGAGAAATATTTTATGTTATTCCTGATTTCTCCAGCTCATTACATTACTATAGCAAATTTCCCTTCTCAACAAGTTAACTTCATAGGTAGCGCGGGCAGTTGTAATTCTCAACCCAGTCCTGCTCTCAGAAAGCTGTGCAGGCCTCGCACCCACATGGGGGGGGGACTTCAAAGAAAATCCATGTTGTATGTCACACTCTGAAATAAAGTCACAGTGTTCCAGCCATGAGTGATCCCATGCAGGGAGCTGCCTTCCATCTCATGCATAAAAGGAGAATCTCTTCAGGCAGCCGGTGCCAACACAGAACCATGAATAACTGGGTCACAGCTCCCCTAGCCCCAAGCCAAATACAGAATCAGAAACCAGAACCGCGAATCAAAGCCAAATCCATCTCAGTTTGTCCCATCTATATTCTTGGACACACCAGAAGTGCAGCAATAGTTTAACACCAAGGGGAAGATACTCCTCTCAGGGGGGCGCGTTGGAAATGTCCATTGTTGCATGTTTGTAATTACTCACCTGTAACCTGTACTATTCTCTCAGTAATATGTAATATTTCCAAAATATCTCATACTGGTAACTTTTGTGGCCTAGAGGTAAAGGGAGTGTACTTGTGACAGGAGGGTGGCAAGTTCAAATCCCGGTCCTGACTGAAGGAACATAACTGAAATGCTCTTCAGCAAGGCACCTAACCCTGAAAATGCTCCCTGGGCAGTAATTAGGGCAGCCCACAGCTCAGGGCATGGGTTAAATGTGGAGTACAAATTCCTATGTGTGCACAAGCATACAATGGCCATCTATGCATTAAACATTAAGCTTATCGCATTACAATATATATTTAACTTGAGCTAACTAAAATACCAAACCGAGAAGCCTCCAAAAAAGTCACACTGAAATACTGCTTGTGTAATTTACATGACTTTCTGTATTTTTCTTACAGGTTGGTTGAACATTTATCAGGAAGCTGGAATCCATTTTACAGATAAACAGATCTCCATCAGCCCACAATGAGCCCTAAACCAGGAAAACCATATCAGTGCTCTGAATGTGGAAAATGGTTCCGGTATAAATCAGAGCTCACAAGTCACGAGAGGAGTCACACTGGAGAGAAGCCGTTCCCATGCTCGGAATGTGGCAAATGCTTTACTACTCGTTCAAAACTTCTTATACATCAGAGGATCCACACTGGAGTGAAGCCATTTTCATGTCCTGATTGTGACAAGTGCTTTACACAGCGTGAAACCCTGCTTACACATCAGAGGACTCACACTGGGGAGAAGCCATATTCCTGTCCTGATTGTGACAAGTGCTTTACAGGACGTGCAAACCTGCTTACACACCAGAGGAATCACACTGGAGAAAAGACATTTTCATGTAACGAGTGTGACAAGTGCTTTACACAGCGATCATCCCTGTTTAAACATCAGAAGATTCACACTGGAGAGAAACCATATTCCTGCCCTGAGTGTAGCAAGTGCTTTACACAGCGTAGTTACTTACTTTCACACCAGAAAGTTCATACTGGAGAGAAAACATTTTCATGCCCTGATTGTGAAAAGTCCTTTAAACACCATACAAACCTTCTTAAGCATCAGATGATTCACACTGGAGAGAAGCAATTTTCATGTCCTGAGTGTGACAAGAGGTTTACACAACATACAAACATGCTTACACATCAGAGGACTCACACTGGGGAGAAGCCATTTTCATGTCCTGAGTGTGACAAGTGCTTTGCACGGAGTTCAAACCTGCTTGCACATCAGAGGACTCACCTTTTAAAAGGTGACAAGTGTTTTAGTTGAAGTGTGAATTTCCAGCGCCACGCCACGATCTATAATTATAGGGCACAAACTGGAGAGAAGCCATATCAATATCCTGACATGGTAAAGGTTATGCACATAAATTACAGCTGACAAGACACCAAAGGAGTCACCTTGCCACGAATGCAATGTGTCTCACAAAAGCTCCAAATTTCACACCAGGAAAATTAGTCACTGAAAACATAACAAGCAACATAATTTTGTTGATGAGCCTGTGATGTTATTTTTAGAGATGAGCGAACTTCTTGAAAGTTCGATTCGGGCGATTCGCCGAATGTCCCCAAGAAATTCGGGTTCGCCCGAATCGAGCTTTCACGAATCGCTCATCTGAAAAAAAAATGCCGGCATGGTGGGAGCGGGCAGGCCGGCTACGCCTGTCAGCGGGCCTCCGCTGACCGCCGTTATATTGACATGCCGGATGACCATGTTGTTGATGCCGAAGAGCCCACCCCTCATCATCAAAGGACACGTCATCAGAGGGCGCCTGAGAGCGGTGCCGGCCTCCACGCTCCGACCATGTAGGTAAGTGTTTGCTTTTTAAAAAAATGCCGGCATGGTGGGAGCAGGCAGGCCGGCTGCGCTGCCTGCCTGCCCCCTCCCACCCTGCAGGCATTTTTTTTTTTATTCCAGGGAAAATTCGATCGGCATGAACCAAAAAAAATTTGGGTTCGTGCCGAATCAAATTTTCCCTGAAATTTGGAGCAAATTCCGATTCGTCCAAACCAGTTCGCTCATCTCTAGTTATTTTGACCAGAGAGATGGGAAATATTCAGAGCTCATGTGTTCCAATGTAATTGTTATTTATAAGGTAGTTACATTGTGCAGCATTATCTGCATATATGTCTGTTGCCTACCCTCTGCACATGCCTAATAATTATATGGATTGCACATTCAGGCACAAGCAGACAATAGTTATCATCCAGAAAGCCAGTGAGATTGTAAAAAGAAAGATATCATACCATTTAAAAACTACATCACTGGCAATTTAAAAGTTAACCTTTCATTAGAAATATATGGTTTCTAGAATTGATTTGTTAAAATATATAGTTGAGATAAATATGTGGGTATGAGAAAAAGAATCCCAGCATTCAATTAAAAATAAAGCAGTACTTATTTACTCACCTCACTGTTGATGCTGTTGCACCATTTTTCAAAGACCACTTCAAAATGTGGACACAAAGTCGTCTCCGTCGCTCTGAGCCTAGCTGCACTGGTCGCACTTACTGGGCCATTACATGTTACGAGTACTTGGACAGAAATAATTCAATGGAAATGAGGGGCAAAATTTCGAGAGCTACTAAAGCATCTATCGCTCACATCAGGAAACAAAGAAGATGCGAATGGGACTGGCATCAGATTAGCTAGTCACTGCCCTATTTTTGAAATTGTCTGGACTGGCCTTTTAAATACATTTCCACCCCTTTGGCTTTCCTTTTCTTATCACCTTTTTATTTAGAAAGAAGAGTTTCACAGATAAATGCATACAAAATGCTACAAACTTCATATAGAATATCGGCTTTGTTATTGTGAATTGTAAATACAAACATATATGTTCATGCTTACTGCCATATTGTACAGAGTTGCTCTATTTTGTCCATTTTAATGCTCTAACAGTTCAAATATATTTTAACCTAAATAAAACATCTGAATCTCTTCGCCTCTTTCATTTTATATGGTATTGAAGATGTAACGATGTAACAAGCAGTGACATGAGAGAAGAAAAGTAAAGAGTAGAGCTACAGAAGATATAGAGTAAAGAAAAATCAATCATTTAATCAGTCACACACATTCATCTTAGAGAAACAGAGAACATTCTGGGTATAATGAGAACAGTTCCCATGAATGACGTGTTTTCCTATGTTTACCGGATCTTCCTTTAATGGATGCTGTCAGCTTCTACATATGTCCTTCACCTCAGACATTCAAGGGGTGGAAGGCCTTATCTACACTTATTTATTAATATAACACAAAATGTATTATTTGGAGGGGGTTTAAATTGATTTTAATTTATGCTAAATGGTGCACATGATAAATAACTCCCAGTATTTGTATCCATTACATTTTGTCAGATTAATACAATTTACACGATTATACTTACTAATAAGCCCATCTAAAAAAGCTCCAGTGATATAATGCTGGGGGCTGGTGTCACAATGGATTCCTTCTGTCCCTCAAAGAACATGTTATGTTAATGTGGTGTTATCTGGTTATTTCACTGGTTCTTTGGTTCTGTTTATCACCCAACAGTATGTTGAATTCATCGGCATTGCAGCAAAATAAACACTGGCAATAGGGAGGAGCCTTATTTGAATACAATAGACGAGACTCTCATCATTATCATAGAAATGAAGAGACACAATGACTGACACAATGGACTGAAACTGGGAAAGAAATATAATAATGTCATTGTGATACTAAACTAGAAAACATGAGTGTAAAGTATCCAACTAATAAAGATTAATATTAGATATGTATATGTATTTCACCTGGCTTGTTGAGGGATCATAGTGAATGCCCAGGGATTGTGTTAAATATAAACAAGGCCATACCAAGGGGCAACAAGTATGTAGGGGAATGGAGGAAGGAATGGCACAGGAAAATCTCCAAAGAAGAGAGCCGGGTTTTTATTATTTATTTAAATTCATCTTTACAATTACAGATGTAGCAGAGCTAACGCTCCCTATTCCTAAGTTAAGTAAACTATTCTATATTGAAAGCGTTATCTTTGTTAGCAGCCATGATTGGATTACCTGCAGCATTCGCCCCATTGTCTTCTGTTGAGATGTATGAGACAAAGCACTACCCCTCTCTTCCTCTTTCAATAACAGAAGACACTGGTGTAGAATTATGCAGTAATTCCATCATGGCTGCCCCCATAATCAAAATGAGATGGTCTGCTATTGCTGTGACTGATCCGGCATCACCTTATATTGTCTGTGCAAACATTCTCTAACATGAAGCGACCTTGGATTAGTTACATGGAATCAATCTTAATAAACAGATAATCTTCAGATAATCATTCGGATAACTGCCTCAGATGCAGATGGTCAGTGTGTTCATGACTCCTGATAGGTGACATATTAATGGATTGATATACTGTATGGGGTTTATGTAGAGGCTTAACATTGTGATGTTTGAATCAATGACATAAAATGGTGAGTATTTTGCTATTTTTATTTTATTTTTTGGGGGGTCGTTTTCAGCCCACCAGTAGAACTGACTCTGTGGGCCCATCCTACAGTTACATGCAAATATTTTTATGAGCTCTGAGTTCACTGAGGGATTCTTCTGCCCCCTTGTGGACTAGTTTAAACATGAATTTAGGATTCCATCTGTACAAGAATCAAGACTCAACAATTTTCCAACAGCAAACATAGATTTGTATTGCAAATATAACAGGAGTTGGGGAAATTGCAAAACATTCAAATCCTTTAATGTTTGGGTTTAATAAAGTCAGTATAGAGTGTGACCAGATGCCTTCCAAAATGAAAAGAGAGATATCTGAGGAACTGCGGCAGAAACAGGATACACTGAGGCCTGCTCATTCAGGTAGAAGATCACAGACAGGACCAGAGAACAAAAAATCCCCTACACCCCCCCCCCATACCATAGATTTGTGATGAACATTAACAAATCAAATACTAAAATCAGTTACAGTTACTTCATTAAAGAGAGAATCAATGTAAATGTTCCCTGTCTGCCACTCACAACCTATCGTAACAAACCAATGTAACGCTCAATCTCCAAAGAGCTTGGACTTGGTAAATGATAATGACTATGAACGTTTGTCAAACCTTCTATTTAATGTATTTGCAATTCCCATTGGGACCCCACATATCTGTACTTGTAATTTGTTAAATAAATTAAAAGTTTTTGTAACAGAAAAAACATATTTTAAAATATCCTGTTCCCTCCATTTTGCAGTGTCGGGACACTTTCAAGGTTTTATTGGAAATCTCAGATACTACATTTGTTTCATTATCAAAAGTAACTGTATGTATGTGACCAGAAATGTTTCATTATGAAAAATCGGAAAGCATTATAAACACAACTTATATAGTGAGATTGTTTAATTAAGAAAAAATCCCAATTTCTAATATTCTCACAATTAGAACAGATGATATAATGACACACAGACCAACATACACATCTCCTCTGGGACAATTATATTTTAATGATCAAAATCGTTGCTTGATAACATAAAACAATGTGACATCACATGGCTGCTATGAGCTAACAAATGTACCAGCAAGACCCTGAAATTCTAGAATCATAAACTATATGACTGCTGGACCTTGTGGTTGGTGCGTTGTTTAGGCAAACCAAAAACATTCATCATTACGATTGTATTGTTCTAGAAGGGACTTTACTTAACTATATTCTGGTCTGTAAGTCATTATATATTTTCTTCTTTTTATTGTGAGCAGGTGGAAAGAACCCATTTTACCACTAGCAGCCAGCACTATATAACCGGCTTGTTTAGGTGTGCTTACTAGTAAGTATCATTGTGAAAATTGTATTAACCTGATAATATGTAATGGCTAAAAAATACTGTGTGTCATAGTTTAGTATCTTTTACCACGAGGCTGTTACAGTTTTTCAATGACTGCAACATAATTCTTTCACAGTTTCAGTCTATTGTGTCATGTAATTTCTATGTTAATAATGAGAGTCTTGTCTATTATGTTTCAAATAAGGCTCCTCCCTCCCTTGGTGCAATGTTAATGGCTCTGGTATCCTAAATATTCACCATAGAACACACACTGAAGAAGCCGTATCAAAGTCCTGAATGTGGTGAAGGTTATGCACATAAATCCCAGTTCACAAGTCACCAAATTATTCGCATTGCTGTGCCTGCAATGTAGAATGTGTTTCATGGAAGATCACTTCCCACCAGGAAATGTGAAAGATATGTTTTTGCTTTTAAAGAGAAGTTATATATATTAAACTATATGAGTCTGATATTGTATCTACTGCGGTTTCATGATCGTCCATCTTGGCTCAAATTAAATACATTGTCAATAAAGGTAAAGTTTTATGGAAGTTGCGACTGGCATCTATTGTTTATTCAATTGAAGCTTTTTAAGAATACAAACTTTTCCTAATCAGACATAAAAACCTTGCAACATTAATATTATGTCTGGCATAGAGAACATATAACATCTCCCCTGGCAAAGGAGACACAGCAACATTTGTACTTCTGAGAAATAAATGAAAGTTTTAGATGCCAGACTTCTATAGGGGCCGCCCAAGATCATAATACTCTCTGGAGAAGCAGTCTGTCCATCACTGCCGGCCATATATCACACTAAGGTCCTGAGAAGACCTAGACACATAAAAATGGATCCCATACAAAATCTAGGATCAAAATGAAAAGAGATATAATGGAGGAGCTGCAGCAGAAACATATATACTGAGGCCTGCTCATTCAGGTAGAACAGTGTCCCCCAACCCTCTCCTCATCAGTCACCAACAGATCATGTTTCTGTACCTCTGTCTGAGCTCTGATTAATTCACCCGAGTGTCCGTGTGGAGATCCACAAAACCTGACCTGTTGGTGGCTCAGGAGGAGAAGGTTGGGGAACAACGAGGTAGAAGATCACAAACAGGGTCAGAGAAACTTTGTGAGTTTGATAGAAACAATTACATATTATAATCAGTTACATTTCATTAAATGGAGAAATGATCTACACCATTAGGTAAAGGGAAAGTC
Organism: Gastrophryne carolinensis; assembly: GCA_027917425.1. Classification (NCBI taxonomy): domain Eukaryota; kingdom Metazoa; phylum Chordata; class Amphibia; order Anura; family Microhylidae; genus Gastrophryne; species Gastrophryne carolinensis. The sequence continues at coordinate 6,452,751 of CM051236.1, read as the reverse complement.
CACGTTCAACTGAACTTTTGAAAGTGTTTATTTATCTTGTGCCAAACAGCTGTGCAGGCGCCAATAGCAAAAGATTCCTGGTAGTGAAAACTGCTTCTATAAAACACACATTAGCTAACATAAGAAAAAATCACTAGACAAGTTCGGCATTTTTTACATTAATTTGCACAATATTCATTGTTTGCAACTGTAATTATTTTGGTTTATATTTTTAAATATTTCACACAGTGGAAATGAGGGATATGTGTACTTGAGCGCCAATATTTATCAATGCAGCAGCACAAGTTATCAGCACCACCTGGGCAGCAGCGAATGCTGTCAGCGCCATTTAACACTTTGCGTTGCTGCTGCCTGGGCGCTGTCTGCACCACTCAGCAATGGCAAAAATTATTTTTGTGCAGAAATGACGTATATACTGAGCTGATGTGTTTTTTTCTTATGTTAGTAAATCTGTAATATGTCAGTATCTGTAATCTGTTGCTATTGACAACGTACACCAAGTTTGTACACCAAAAAGAAAGAAGTGACCCTGTACTCAGAGAACACTGCTGCTGGGCCTGTGTAAGGTTAAGTGATCTTCCTCACCTCAGCAATGGTCATAGCGGCAGTGTTCTGTATGTGCAGGACACAATCCTCTCTTCTTGGTGTACAGACGTGTTGTACGTTGCCAATAGCAAATGTTTGCAGAAAGTGATAAACGCTTCCATAAAACTCACCTTTACTAACATAAAAAAATAAATAAATAACATTTTTAAAAAATATGTCAAAATCTGACCCTTTATTTTAGTGACCACAATGTCCAGAGGTAACATTGCTTATGATACCCGCCTTCCTGTATCTTGCTTGTACAGCTGTTATCTCATATCAGTCATGTGATGTTACATTGCTTTATCTTATGACATGTTTAGGAGAATTTTCCAATACATTTATACTTGTCCCAAGACATTGCTTAGTTGTGGTGTCTGGGGTGGAGATACTGCACATTATAATAATGGTATTAGTGGGAACTCTTTAATATGATTCTCTGTAAGAGATTAAACAAATTCAGCTAAGTCCCTCCGTGTCAGTGAATGTTTCTAGAGACATTATAATGTGAGGCCGGGGGTCAGTCAGTCATAGGAATCACATAAAGTGACCATAAAACTATACAAAGACGATGCTATTTCCTATTACTATGATTAGATATGTAACAGTAATGATGATGTTTGCATTCTTTTTATGTTTGAACCAATAAGAATATCATTGGTTCAGTTTGGTTCAATCAGAGTCTAATGTGAATCATATTTTATGGAAATTGACCGGGTTGTCCAGGGACCAGGAACAAGCTGAAATATAATGGGGAGGCCGATTCAGTAATAGCGCCAGGTAGCGACAGATGAGCGACCGAAGTATGGCGCTATGAGCGCCGCTAGCGTACGCCGCGGGCGGTAGCGATTCGCTATAGCACGCCTCCTCAGTCGCTACCTGGCGTTGTTGGGAACAACGCCTACATTGCTGAATATGATGTTGGAGCTCAGCTTTGTAGGCGCTGTCAGTTTGACCACGCTATTCAACACAGCGCCTGCGCTTTGCTTTGCTGTGGGCTTCAAATCAAGTACCTTCAGAATTAAACACATTGCAACATGTTTCTTTTTTTATTTTTTATTTTGTTTTTAAAAGTAAAGAAATTTAACTTAAAGGTTCCTGCAAATCAAAATGCCTGTCATGGTGCATCTCGGGGTGCCTGAAAAAGATTAAAAAGTGCAGTTAGTATATATATTTAAATTTGCTTTTTCGCTGTTAAAAATTATTAGGTAACCAACCATTAATAGGTAACCAACATTTGGGTCAAACTTGCACATCAACCCTAATTGTTATGTTGTTCAGCTTCCACCCCCCTTATAGTGGTTGGTGTCATCTTACACACCCCTTATAGTGGTTTGGGTCATCTTACACCCCCCTTATAGTGGTTTTGCTCATCTTACACCCCCCTTAGAGTGGTTTGGTTCATCTTACACCCCCCTTAGAGTGTTTTGGCTCATCTTACACCCCCCTTAGAGTGTTTTGGCTCATCTTACACCCCCCTTAGAGTGTTTAGGCTCATCTTACACCCCCCTTAGAGTGTTTTGGCTCATCTTACACCCCCCTTAGAGTGGTTTTGCTCATCTTACACACCCCCTTAGAGTGGTTTTTGACAAATTATGATGGGAGGTCACATAAATTATCCCCCTAGTGCAGTACTTGAATTAGAGTGAAGGGTAGTTAGCTTACCGCAAAAAAGGAATTGATCATGCTTTCCCTTAGCTCAAAGCCAGTCTGGGTGTCCTCACTTCTTTCTGCGGGCAAGTTAGGGATTTCGGGCACCAGTGCTGTCTCTTCAGGGGATTGAATTCTGTGGCATATGCATATATTGTGGAGCACACAGCAGGCGAGGATGATCTTGGAGACCTTCTGTGGACTGTATAGCATCTCTCCTACTGGGTGTGCCAAACATAGAAAGCGTGCTTTCAGCAGGCCGATGGTTCTTTCCACAATGCTTCTGGTCTTGCGGTGTGCTGCATTGTAGCGTTCATGGGCAGAGGTCTGTGGGCTCCTGACTGGAGTCAGCACCCACGTTCTCTGCCCATATCCCTTATCCGCTGTAGCAAAAACACAAGGAGAGAGACAGCAATTAGTACTAGTACATGTATTTTGGTGTCATTTTTTTTTAATTTGCCTTACTAGGCCACATATTTTAGGCAAAATACTTTGACATGGTTAATTATTTACCCAGTAGCCAGCCAGCTGGCATTTCGTTGTTCTCAAACTTCCGCCACAGGACTGTCCGTTGCAAGATGTAAGAATCGTGGCATGAGCCGGGGAACCTCCTATCTCACCGCCCGCAGCTTCATTTCATGGTCACACACCACCATGACGTTAAAGGAATGAAATTGTTTTCTGTTTCGGTAATACAGCTCCTGTGCACGGGGAGGGCGGAAAGGGATATGTGTACCATCAACGCACCCTAGCACATTCGGGATCCCTCCCATTAGATAGAAAGCATGTTTTATTTTGGCAACCTCCTCCTCATCCTCAGGAAACTTGATGTAAATTGGGATCAAATCACAAATCGCCAAAACTACCTGGATTAATATGCGGCTCATAGTAGCCTGGCTTATCCCGCTGAGGAGTGCAGAGGTTGCCTGGAAGGTGCCTCGTGCCAAAATATTAAGAGTGGCACACAGGCGTACTATGCCTGGAATGGATTGAGTGCGTTTGGTGGATGGCTCGATTTTGTGCTTAATCTGATCATATAGGGACTGTAGTGCAGCACGATTCAGACGGAAGCGGCTCCTGATCTGCTCGTCCATTAAGTCCCATACTGAAAGGCGGATTCCAAAGGAGCGGGGTGCCCTAAGCCTCACAACACCCCGCTCCCTGTCCTCCTGCTCTTCCAGCATTCTCACACATCCCTGCACCCATACCCCATACATCACCCTCTTATCCATCACACACACACTCAACAGATATACAAAAATAAAAAAACAAATACAAAAACCACAAACACACCACACACACAAACAATCACACTCCTCACACAATCACTACAATGCAGCTCACCACAAAACCAGAAGTATAGTGGTGCAAACAACCAGCCTGCTGAAAAGCAGCTTTCTAAGTTAGGCACAACCAAGAGGGGAGTTGCTGCACAGCCCACAAAAGTCCCCAAAATCAAGCCTCACTTGCTGTCTGCTCCACAATATTTGCATATGCCAACAAAATCAATATCCTAAAGAAACAGCACTGATGTCAGAAATCACCCAACAAGCCACAGAGAGTGAGGAAAAAACCCAGACAGACACTCAAATTAGCTAAGGGAAACAAGCACCACACCACAGCCTTTGCCACAGTGTAACAATACCAGAAGCTTGTCAAATCCAGCCATTTACACTTCACCTTCAAAAAGGACAGGTCCGCTTTGCCACCTTTTGCGTTGCTCTGCTATTTCCGTGCGCCAATTAGCTGACCCAGGTGTGCGTGAAACGGAGTGCGCATGCGCACGCTAATAGCGCTACTAGCGTACGTGAGCTTAAACTTGCGTGCATTAATGGACATGGCAGGAAATTCTGTGGTGGGACAATGAAAGGTAAGCTGCTGTTTATTTAAATAGCCGTTAGTATCGCCACATGTCACAAGTGTTTAAGAGGCATGAGTACATTGTTGTTTTTGGTTGTGTGTTGTTTGGTTAATGAGGTCTGTAATTAGTTAATTGCCTAACACACATGCTTCAGTCAGTGCAGGTGTGGCTACAACCACCTGGCCAGTATGTGTGAATCTATTAAGTGGACCTGTTTGTGATTGGCTGTTAGAGAACATAAAACCTGGCCAACCCAAAGAGAGGGCGATTCCATTCTGTAGTCTGCATGCGTGCTTGTTGGTTGTGTATTGGTGTGTGTGTGCAGCTACAGGATGGAGCCAAATTCAGGACATCTGCCGGCCACAGCAGGCCCAAGTAGGAGTGTGGTGGGTGCTGTGCGCAGACCTCCCTTGCGGAAAAGGGCCCAGCCTGAAGGTGGTGCAGCACCCCAGGCTAAGCGCCCAGGTGCCAAGAGGGAGCCTGAATTTAATTTGGCGGAGAATAATAATCTTGTGCGCCTTACACTTGCTAAATGGGAGCTTTTATTTGGCTCCCAAAGCAAGGCAATAGGCAAACAAGAAAGAAGCAAACTGTGGGATGCCATTGGTGAGGAGCTTAGTAGCAGTGCTCAACACCCACGTAGTGGCCCATCCTGCAGGAAACGCTTCTACACTTTGAGAGGGGCCCTTATCAAAAAGATGAACCACGATCTTAATGTGGAGAGTGGGACCATCCACGCTCCAAAGAGTACCTACAGGCCGTATGAGGAGATGCTGAAAGGCAAAATTCCACTGGCTCGGCTGCAGGGTGTGGAGCCTGGGGATGACACCACAGGTTGGCCTGAAGGTACATATTTTCTGTCTATTTAGTGATGGTAATGTTAATGTATGTGATTTGCTTTGTCTCTTTCTGCCCAACTAACAGTAGGACCTGTGAAGTAGTACATTATACATCATACATTTTTTTTTTCTGTCTGTTGCTTTCTGCATAGTTGCACATGGTGCTGTCCTGGATTTGCCTGAGGAGGACAACACTAATCCAGCACTTCAGGCAACCTCCAGCCTAACCCAGTCTGCCATTGAAGGTATTTAACACTAATTTATGCGCGGATTGTTTGGGTACAAAATGGGTGTGGGAGCACCTCAAACAATAGCTTGGACCACTGTTGAGGATTACTAATATGGACCTGCGGCCTAATTTCACAGCCACTTAACCCTCACAGAACCAAACTAACAAGGCCCTAACCGGTGTAGCTATGTGGGAAGCCTGAGATGTGTGGCCATATATCTGCATAGACATGTGTAAGCCACACTGGCATTGATTAGTGAATATAATTGAATGAGCTGCTCAGACACACCTTAATGCATGGTTTATTTGTAGCCGCACATTACCAATGGCTAAATGTTTTCTTTGCTTTTGCCTAGCTGCCCCGCCATTGCCACCAGCATCTCCTCAGGAGCCAAGGTACTCTTTGGATGCCGGTAAGTGCATGTGTCAACCTTGCTTTAGCCGCTTTAACACAAGTGCATGTCTATCATTCCTCTTTTTGATTTGTAGGCCAAGTGACTGGTTCATCTTTGGACCCCACTTCTGATGTTGCAGGTCAACAGGACCCTGTTGGTGTGTATAGCAAGAAATAATGTATCCTTTATGCTGTTTAAGTTACACTGGTTCAATTGGTTTAGTTTAATAATCTACATGTTATACATGTTACACATGCCTATTTTGAGTCCTTTTTCCATCCCCAGGGTCAGTCTAATAGTTAGTTAGGAGTGAATGCAATGCATTTTGTTGGAATATAAAAAGACAAACATTCACCCAAGTATTTTGTATACAATTTGTTAACATTATTTTTGTATTTTAGTTGGCCAGAATATCGGAAGTGGCTGTCCGGAAAGGGCCCCTCACGTAGAGGCTGCCAGAGTTGAGGGTAAGTTGTTTTGGCTTGATGATCTAGTATGTAGTTTGCCTCTACTTTTGTGGCACTTTATAGGGCCAACTTGTGTTTAAACATGTATTTTCCAGGGCAAACCTCGAGTGAGGTCCACACTCCAGACATCTGGGAGAGTGCGGGTATGTGTAATTCTAGCAATGTGTATGATCTCATTTTGCACAATTTTTGCCTCATATTCCTCTTATATACATGCTAGCAATCTGAGTTTCAAAGATACCTTTTGGCTAGTGTGGAATCTTGCACTTTGTGGAGGTATGGCCTCGAAAGGCTATCCATGTTACTTTTGTTTTTGGTCCACTGACCTACTAACCTGCCTTTCCTGTTTAGCATATGCCAGCTTGCCGGATCTCTCGGATGTCGATTTGCCCCTCTCTGGCAGCAAAACCCCGCTCCTACCTGTGCCGGACGACACGGAGGTAACATGGCTGATTTAGAGGACATATAACCACATTGCCATGTTCGTGGGTAGGCGATGAACCAACATGTCCCATTTCATTTCCTGTTTGTTTTTGCAGGAGGCGGAACCAGAACCCCAACCTGGGACCTCTTCCGAAGTGCCATTCGTCCAAGCTTCTGAGGCTCAAACAAGGGTAAATTTGATTGTTACAGTTTTGGGAAATGATTTAGAGGTGCCTAGCTGCATTGGTTCTGTTTTGACTAAAATTTTGATTTCTATTTTGTTAGCCTCAAACCACAGCAAGAGGAGTTGGTGCACCAACGAGTCACGATTTCTATCAGCTAGGGGTCCGGATGCTTGAGGACTACAGTCGTCAACAGCCGCATGATGGAACTAATGAGCGCATTGCGGCGTTGGAACATCAGGTGCTGATGTGTCAGCAACAAAATGAGGCCCAGCAGCGCCAGATCAACCTGTTGATCCAAAACCAAATCCAGAACCAGGAACTAGCTCGGCTTGGAAACCTCATGGAGCAATCTATACAGCGACAGGACCAAACTTTGTTGTTGATACAACAGCTCATACAACAGCAGTCTATTTTTTTTACTGCACTGTTGTCCCCCAACACCACCCCTAGCAATGACTCCCAACCTCCCCGGCCACCCAGCCAAGAGTATTAATTTGTTTATGTTTATTTTTTTTATGTAAATATATTTGATGAACCCACCTCTAAATTGTGTTTTTCCTAACACAGGATAGCTAAGAACACAGTCAGGGATGAGTATCTTGATCAACATATGTAAATGTATGCCACAATTTATGCCACATATTTGTGACCATAGCTTACTATGGTTTACACATTAAATGGCTCCAAATGGCTGGCAAAATTTACACACTAATGGGTTTGTAGACTCTTAAACTATGCTGGACAAGGCACAACACAGTAATTAGCAAAAATTAAAAATTTTAATAATAAAGGTGGCCAACAGGGCCAACATTGGCCCACAAAGGGCCTCCAACAAGTGGCCAGTCATCCCCCCACCCTAACGACGCCGCCGCCTCTTCTTGGCCAGCAGCATAAATTTGAGCTGCCGGAATGACCGCCACAGTCTGCGATGCTGGTTTTCACAAGCTGTAGAGATGTATAAAAAAAACAGATTTTAAAAATTGAATGTGACCTCAACAGACACAGATGTAGCAATGTAATGTCAGTGGGTCCAATTAGCTGACACTTACATTAACATTGTTGACCACTGTACCCATTATATGAGTACTAGTGGCTTGCTTAAATGTGGGCACCACATACATTTACTCTTAAAGTGAACCAACACCCAGGATATTGACTATCCTGGGTTTTGGTCCACTTTGGTGGTGCTCACAGATCGGGTTTTCCCCGCTGTGTGAAACCCCCCAGAAAGCCATAAAAACTCACCTCTCCCCGCTCCCACGTGAATGCCGCAAACAATCCCCACCAACGTCTAGGCGGGGGACAGGAACGTACAAGCCTCTTCCGCCGCCGCCTCCCGCACGTCACTCTCTGGGCGCACATGCGTCCCCGGCGGCCATTCACAGAGGGCCGGCACGGGCGCACGCACGTCTGGAGGTGCGCGCAGGAGGCGGCGGCAGATCAGTTCAGATCATTTTGGGGTTTCTGGGGGGTTTCAACCCGTGGTTGGTAGGTGATTGGGCTGGGAATCTTATAGATTTCCGGTCCAATCAACCCCCTGGGTGTTGGTCCACTTTAACTCTTGCAATTCAAAGAAGGTATAAGTCCAAGTAAGGACATTTATGTGTTTAGTCCTGGTCCATGAGTTAATGTAAATTAGTTATGGTTGCAACATGTACCCCTAAAGATAATGTGCCAATAACCTTGACAGTGCAATGTAAAGGACTCATTAGCAGTTGATTGGCTAATGTTACTAGTGTGCAACATGGGTTAGCCGGAACAACTTAACCAAATAACACATTTGCTAGCCCCCATCATGGTGTGGGCAGAAACATAGGGGTGGTTGCCAGTTGGCTAGCACTGTAGTGGGGTTTGTGATGTTAATGTACATTATCAAACCAGCTGGGACTATGGACTAGGAAACATGTGTCTGTTAAAAGTGGCCCAAGACCCAGGTGTGATACTATTCTGTGTTTTGGTCCACTTTGGCAGAGCAACACAATTTGAGTGAGACAACGTCCGCCGCCGCTGCCTTCCGCACATCACTCCTCCAGTGTGTGCGCACGCGCAGGCCATTAGGAAACAGAGAGCGCAGGCGCACACACAGCTAGAGTGGCACGCAGGAGGCTGGGACGGTGGCTTCGGCCACCCCCAAAGAGGTAAGGAGTTTGTGGGGTTTTTTTGGGGGGGCCCTGGGTGAGGGATGTGATTGGGCAGGGAAGCTTCGAGAATCAAAGCACTATCAACAATGTTTGTTGGTCCACTTTAAGCAATGTCATAACATAGGGAATGTGATGGATAACAACAAACACTTACCATGACTATGCCCGTGGAGAAGGCTTTTCCAAAAGGCCATGGAGGTGCCGCCTATATGATGCCCTGCAAATTAGAGAGGAATGGCAAGGGCTAAGTACAAATGGCCAGATGAAACCTGTCACAGACTAACAATGAAAAAATGTGCACTCACCAGGGGATGATCCGCCACTTGAAGCCCAGGGAGGGCTCTGTGGAGGAGGCGGGGAGCCTCGGCTCCTCACACTCTGTTCGGAAGATCCCCCAGCCAAAGGGCCACCCTCCTCCCTCTCACTCCCTGCTCCTTCAGGGAGTGTGGGAGAGTCCATTGCTTCCACCCCACTTGGACTCCCCACTTGAGAGTGGCCCCTTGGCTGGTGAGACTCCTCAGAGTCAGAGTGTGAGAAGCTGAGGCTTGATCCTGCCAGCCCCCCAGCAGCACACTCCTCTGGGGCGTCATCCCCTTCCTCCCCTGGGTCCTCCAAATAGGATCCGCAAGAGGGACCCTCCCCCGATGACTCCCCCGAGTCCGCCTGCCTGGTTCGGGGGAGGAATCCCTTCCCACGTTTCCCCAGGGGAGGACGCTTATCTGTGTTGAGGGTGTGAAAGAAAATAATTAATATAAAGACCACAAATGGACACAGCTTAGCAGATGATTTCAAATAAAGTATAAACATTGCATAAGCTTAAACTTACCTGATGCGTAGGCATCATATAGGCGGTACACGCCTTCAGGGTCCCGGCGCTTGAAGTCCGACCACTTTTGTTGTATTGCTCGTACTGAGAGCTGGGTGTGGAAGCGCCGGGACACTGTGGCCTTCACCTCCATGGCTATTCGTTTTTTTCCCCCACGGGCATAGTCATATTGCATGACGCAGAAATCCTATGAGAAATAAAAAAGAAACACAAATCAATACATGACATCAGAACAATGGCATAAACAGTTATACTGAGACCAGATTAAAGTGGACCCACACCCAGGATTATCACTATTCTGGGTTTGTGTGCACTTTGGTGGGGCACACCAATTGTGGGTGGTCTGCTGTCTGAAACCCCCTTGGAAGGCCACAAATACACCACTGACCACGCTCCCACGTGACTGCGCCAGCCTAGCACAGCGCTCTGCGCCGCTGTGGTATGCGCATCCAAGGCCGTTTGGACGTGCATACCAGCTCAGCTGGCTCTGCGCGCCAAAGTACGCGTGTGGCGTTTGACTCTAACAGGGAGTGCGCCTGCGCAGAACATGAACAAATGTCTGGCGCAGGGGTACACCCTGCTAGAGGGAAGCGCAAGAGGCATCCGCAGCTCACGCATGCACAGATGGGACGGGGCTGAGGTAAGGTTTATGTGCCTCCAGGGGGGTTCATCCCCGCAGGACATCCAGATTGGGGATGCCCCACGGGGAGTGATCATATTGGTCCTGAAAAATAATAAATTTCAGGGCCAATCCCCCCTGTGTGTTGTTCCACTTTAAACATAAAATGCAAGAAAAACATACTCACTTTGACCACCTGGCCATTAACGCGGCTATCCACGCGTTGTCTTTTTTTTTTTTGGCTCCCCAGGAGGGGAAGGGGTGGGAGGGGTGCTAGGTGGGGGAGGTGAGGTAGGTGGGGGAGGTGGGGGAGGTGAGGTAGGTGGGGGAGGGGTGGTGGGGTCTGAGTCGGAGGAGGAGCTGGGGAGGCGCATAATCCTTCTCCTGGGCAGCATGGTGGAAACGCTAAGGAGGAAACAGGAACCGGATATGACCAAAGCGACATGGCAAAAAAAAAAAAAAAAAATTAATAAAATAAAACGCTCCTCGCACCGGGAACAAGCTAATATCAGCTATGTGCAAGCTAAGTGGCGGAAAAAGTATAATGACGCATTACAACAAGCTATTGGCCTAAGCGCTAGACATCTTTAGCTTTAGGTGGCTTTGAAACGCAAAGGAGGAAACCGGAACCGGATATGACCAAAGCAACTTTGAATTAAATTTCAAAAAAAAAGATCCGCGCACCAGGGACAAGCTAATATCAGCTATGTGCAAGCTAAGTGGCGGAAAAAGTAAAATGACACATTACAACAAGCTATTGGCCTAAGCGCTAGACATTTTTAGCTTTAGGTGGCTTTGAAACGCAAAGGAGGAAACCGGAACCGGATATGACCAAAGCAACTGTGAATTAAATTTCAAAAAAAAAAGATCCGCGCACCAGGAACAAGCTAATATCAGCTATGTGCAAGCTAAGTGGCGGAACAAGTAAAATGACGCATTACAACAAGCTATTGGCCTAAGCGCTAGACATTTTTAGCTTTAGGTGGCTTTGAAACGCAAAGGAGGAAACCGGAACCGGATATGACCAAAGCAACTGTGAATTAAATTTAAAAAAAAAAGATCCGCGCACCAGGGACAAGCTAATATCAGCTATGTGCAAGCTAAGTGGCGGAAAAAGTAAAATGACGCATTACAACAAGCTATTGCCAAAGACACCACTAATTATTAGCTTGATTTAGCAGGGGGTTCAAGATACTGTAATGCATAGGTCCTTGAAAAGCAAAAAACTTTGTGCTTAAAAAGACAAATCTTATTCCTTCATAAAATCATCACACAATAAAACTATCCAACTACATGATAATGTGGCACACATGAGAATACCTAACGGGTTGTTCTGAGCTTGTACGCATGAATAAATCCTGCATAATGTGGACATGCACGCTCACAACTACAGTGTATTCATTAAGAACGACTGGGGTCGCGGGAAGTGAATTCCTTGAAAATGGCAGAAGGGCACATGTATGAACAGCACAGCGCTGCACAGCGACGCTCGCGCGGCCACATAGCGAATCAAAACAGCGACTGCACAAACTCTGACCACCACAAATTCATCAAGGACAGGGCTGCCGAATAGCTTGGGCGCTGACAATTTCGAAGAGCGAACGTGACCGCCCAACATGACAGGCTACAAAATAGCTTTACAAGCCCCGTGTGTGGTGAAAACAAGCGATTTTGATGCCAATGAGTTTTGTGGGAGGAGATGCATTTTAGATGTCACTCACAACATTACAGTGTAAAAATAAAAAAAAAATTCAAAAAAAGAAAAATAACAAGCCAGATTAATAAAACATATCACAATAAACATGTGTTGAATTTTGTGCCAAAGACAAGAACACAAAAACCACTTAAAACAATCATTGCAGCGTCTGCCATTGAAATGTATGGGAGAGCGGCAGGTAGCGCCAGGTCATACCTGTCGCTGTGATGGGATTAGCAGCGGCGCTGTTCGTTGCAGTCGGCTACATGATGAATCCCGTGCTTGCTGTCGCTCTCGCCGGCGCTAGCCTCATTTAGCTTGATAAATGCGTCATTGTGGCCGACGCCAGGCGTACTTGAGTCGGTAGCCGCCGTTAGCTGGCGGGACCTGGCGCTCGTCAGACACTACCTGGCGCTAGCCCGTGATAAATAAGGCCCATAGTTCCATAACTCAATACTATTGTGTTTGGTCTAGCAAAGAATCTGATCATTGCAATATAATTGTTTCAGAAGGGACTTTGCAAACTATATATTGGTCTGTGTGTCATTATATAATTTCTTCTGTTTGATGTGAGGTGGTGGGAAGAACCATTTAGACCTTAGGTTTCATAACTAGTAAGTATAATTGTGGAAAAATGCTCCAATCTAATAAAATGTAATGGATACAAATACTGTGTGTCCAAGTTTAGGATATTTTACTATGAACCTGTGACTGCACCTAATTTCTTTCCCAGTTTCAGTCTATTGTGTCATGTGATTTCTAGGATAATGATGAGAGTCTCATCTATTGTGTTTCAGATAAGGCTCCTCCCTCCCTTTTGCTACAATGCTAATGAATCTGTCATACTGCTGGGTCATGAACAAAGCCCAGTGAAACTCCCCAGTAACACGACATTAACATACCTTTGTTTATTAAGATTCATTCCTTTTAGCCAATCAAAAGCCGCCTCATGTTAGAGAATGTTTGTACAGACAATATAAGGTGAGGCCGGCTCAGTCACAGCAATAGCAGACGGGTCAGGAGAGCGGCGAGGGGATCCCCATACTGCCCTATACCAGGTAGATATGACTTCTGTTACTATTAGGTTATATGTGATGGTTATTATCATGTCTGGGTAAGTGATTTGGCTGTGTCTGGTGATATTGTGCTACATAGTATAAACATAACATGTTATTATGTGTCAGACAGATGTGGGATTAGGTGGAGTTTATAATCCTTCATGTATTTTTGTTTTTATGTGCTGATTGTGTTTATAGGTCCTACAACATGAGACTTGGAATACTTTTGGGTGATATGTTACAGGACATAATAATATAATATTAATAAGCTGATGGGTAACTCATTTATGAGGGAATACAGTAAATTGGCCAATCCAAAGAGGTCTATGCACAGGTGATTTCTAAAAAAGATATTATATTACTTTATATGTAAGTGACCCTAATCTTGATACCAAGATTCCCACATTTAGCTCATTTATTACGGTATCACTATGTAGCAAGAATTTCACAGCTGTATTTTGCATGAAAGAAAGACCAAGTTGGGTTGACATACAAGAATCTAATTTAGTTACAGATGCTACAGACCTAATTCTGAGCACGCCCACTAAAGATAGGCTGCAGATTATGAACCATTTATTCATTCAATATAATTTAATATGTGAGCTGTGCGGATTGGCAGGTCATTATATAGCCATAGCCTAAGAGTATAAAAATAATAAGAAACGATTTCCATGGTAGTTCACTTTATGAGCCTGAGAATTTCACTGTTAAAGAATCAGCAGCTCGTAAGACAATGACAGTTGTTGGAATGTTTATACTCCTAAGAAAAGTAGAGAATTGTTTACTCCCTTTTATACTGTAATAAAACTTTTCTTCGACTTTAATTGTCTTCGGAGCTGATGATTCAGTAACAATGAAATTCTCGGGCTTTTTTCATATAAAATGTTTTTTACTTCCATGAGATTTTTTCAGAATTGAGGTTGATATTTTGGTCTGCATGTCATTATATAATTTCTTCTATTTGATGCTTGTGTAATTTACATGCCTTTCTGTATTCTTCTTACAGGCTGAAAATTTAACAGGAAGCTCTAATACATTTTACAGATAAATTGATCTCCATCAGGCCACGATGAGTCCTACAGAAGTGAAGCCATCAGTCTCTGAGTGTGGAAAATGGTTTGAATTTAATTCAGAGCTCACATGTCACCAGAGTCACACTGAAGAGAAAACATTCCCATGCACTGAATGTGGAAAATGCTTTATTAATCATTCAAAACTTACTAGACACCAGAGGATGCACAGTGGAGTAAAGCCATACCAGTGCTCTGAGTGTGGAAAATTGTTTAGTTTTAAGTCAGAGCTCACATGTCACCAGAGGTTTCACACTGGAGAGAAGCCATTTTCATGTGCTGAGTGTGATAAGTGTTTTTCAGTAATTTCAAGCCTGCTTACACACCAAAGGATTCACACTGGAGAGAAGCCATATTCCTGTCCCGAGTGTGACAAGTGTTTTGCACAACGTTTTCAACTGGTCAGACACCAGAGGACTCACACTGGGGAAAAGCCATTTTCTTGTCCAGAGTGTGACAAGTGCTTTACACAACGTGACAATCTGCTTAGACACCAGAAGACTCACACTGGAGAGAAGCCATATTCCTGTCCAGAGTGTGACAAGTGCTTTACACAACGTGACAATCTGCTTAGACACCAGAGGACTCACACTGGAGAGAAGCCGTATCAATGTCCTGAATGCGGTGAAAGTTACATCTTCCATTTTATAACACTTGGTCTCCATTGATTCATTATATACAAACTGATTATCAACCTTTGATTAACAAAAGACAATATTTCCCGGTTTTCATGCTTTCTGCTTTATTGTAGAGATTTACTCAATTTTGTCTATTTTAATGCTCTATCAGTTCAAAAATATATAAACCTAAATAAAACACTAACATTTGACTCTATTCGCCTCTTTCAGTTTTCCTAGTATTGTTAGGAAATAGGTAACACGCATTGAGATGCCAGAATAAAAGTAAAGAGCAGAACTACAGAAGATATAGAGTAAAGCAAAAAGGGAAGGCGGTGGCTCCTCCATATGATGAATCAGTCAGACACACATTTATCTTAGAGAATCTGAGAACATTCTGGGTATAATGAGAACAGTTCCCTATGAATGACATGTTTCCCAATGTTTACCGGATCAATTAATGTCATTGCATTCTGCCACAGCTGCCACCACTATTTTCCAATGTACCCCTTCCTATTTCACTCTCCCATCATTACTGTGCCCCATTTAACTACCTTTACAGCCCAGTTCAGGTCAGGTGCTACATCAGATGGCTCCAAGGGCCACCGGGACACAGTTTGGGTGTATGTGTCTTCCATGAATGTGGAATGAGTTGGGGTTGCCATTTTCTATCCGTGCCATTGCATATATATGATATATTTGTGGGCTTGTGTCTGCTGAGGAGGTATAATGCATAGAGGGATATCCTTGATGTCACAGCACATTCCATTGGTTGTGGTTATAAACCTTGAAAATTATTCCTGGGCTTCAATACAACAAATATTTCAATGGTCGATCAATCAAGGACCGAAGATGCTTTTTATGCTCCCCAAATGCTTTGCCTGCCACACTTGCCAGCCCAATATTTCTTTATTTATTCTTTATCAGGAGTGAAATTAATAGAGGATGATATGTGCTGTCACAGGATATTTAATGGGCTCAACGTAACAATTAAATAAAAACACAGATTAGATTTAAAACAAAAAATTGTGGAGCTGTTCATCATTCCCGCCAAATGCTGTGTCCCTGCAAGACACTTGTTACGTTACTAGACCCCTCTGCTTATCACCTTGCGGCTCATTGCTGTTTGGCAAGACCCTGTGGTCTACATTGGTTCTAGCAGTCGCAGTGAAGAATGCTAACTTTAATTTAGCTTTGATTGTTGCACTAGGTAGTGGCAGCATACCTACTACTTTGGGGCCAGTTGAGCTGCTGCTTTTAACACCCACATTAAATTTCTGCCCCTTAGTCCCCCTCTCAGCCCTCTGTACACGGCCCCACTGTACCCAGAAGCAAAGGAACCCCACCCCCATGCTTTAGCATCCCCCCATGCAAATTACAACAAAATCACTATGAGATTGGGACACAATAGGAGAGAGAGTCTGACCCATTTGAGCTTACAGTCTAAAGGAAGGGGTAGAAGCCAAGGGAATAGGTCACAAGTAGCAGGTATTGAGCTGTTCAGGTGGCGTGTGCCCATTGGAACTGCTTAAACCATGTTATATGCTTGTCGGAAGGTGTGGGTTTTAAGGGTAGTTTTGGGAATTTTGAGTGTTGTGGAGTCTGATTTAACCCCCCAGAGGCGAAGCTAGGCTTTCTGGCACCCAGGGCAAAGATTTGAAATAGTGCCCCCACCTATTCTGACTCCCCCAAATTGGTGACCTCTGACTTACTGCACCCGGGGCATGTGCACCTCCCCCAGCTACACCCCTGCCACCCCATAATAGGGAAATAGATATGTAACTTTGATTAAACTAATCAAATATTATAATGAATTGCATTTCATTGACAAAAAAAAATATATAGTGTTGGGAGACTTTCAAGGTTTTAGTGGAAATCTCAGGTGCTACATTTGTTTTGCGATAGTGCCAGAGAGTGTCCCATCTATCATCAGTGCCGGCGATGGGATAAGTCCCAGCTCTGAGTTCCCTACAGCGCCAGATAAGACCAGACGCTCACTCTGGACGGTTTGGGTTCGTTTTTGGATGCATTTGTTGCGCTTTTGTTTTGCGCAGCAAACTTGTGATTTGGGCTTTGTCATTTCTTTCAAGTGTCCCCAATGTAATTCCCATTAAGAAAAAAACACTTCTCTGACCCTTAAAACAGACAGATTATAGCAGACGCTGTGTGCCTGGAATACAGCTTTTCTTAGCGCCCCCTGTGAGTGCTAGATATTTCTCTAATCAATTTTTAGTACTTGCAGCACTCTCGGCTGGCGCTAGGTGTCACTATAGCATAGGCATATACAAGCCACGCGCTGGGAACACAGCCTGGCCGGAACACTACAGATGATAGCGCCGGCAGGCTGAAGTTGGCGTTGCGGTGCCCAGTGTCTCGGACAAGGCGCTTAAGTGCCGCCCGCACCACTTTTTAATAAATGACCCTCAGATGGTATGTTTGTGACCAGAAAGCAGGACAAGATTTTTAACTGATGTTAATGTTTTCTGGAAGCATTATAATCACGACATGGAAAGTGAGACAGTTTCATTAAGCAAAACTCCTATTTCTTTATAGAAATTATATAATGACATGAACACCAAAATTTAGAGGCTGATTCACTACTAGCGTCAGGTATCGGCAGATGAGCATCTGTATATCGGCGCTTAGAGCAACCACTTGTAGACGCTGTAAGCGGTTATCAGGTGCTGCAACCTAGCGTTGCAGTCGCCGTAGTACCCTGGCCAGCATTGATGAATATGATGTGTGTCGGGAGCTCTAACAACAGTATAGCGCTACAGGGAGTGAGAGGTAGCGCCAGCTCAGTGCATCCCGCACCCAGCGCTCCACACAATATTTAACAAAAAGCTACACACACACAGTGTCGGGGCTCTAAAGCTGGGTACTGTACTATACAGCTCCAGGCACTGTGTGATTAAAGTCTGTTTTTGAACACATATACAGCAGTAACAAAGCAAAAACCCGGGACTGACATTGTTATAAGACTGTGACATTAACACTTTAGTGCCAGAACTGTAATGACAATTCTGCATAAAAATATAAAAAGTCCCAAAAAATGTATAAAAGGTCACACACTGATTGGAGGAAAAGAAAAAAAAAAAATTGCCTAACACGCTGTTTATACACAACTAATGAAAGCCCATTGAAATGTATGGGAAATCGACACTGAGCGACAGGTACTACATGGCGCTGCTGAGCCTGGAGCGTCGGCGCTATGCACTGAGCCACCTGTAATAATAGACGTGACGCTACATGGCGCTGTTAGAGGCGCTCACCAGATTCACTTTCTTAAATGTGGTTTTGCGTACAGCGCCTGTCTTTAACCAGACGCTGCCTGCCGCTACGGGGCGCTACCTGGCGCTATCCATTCTTAAATAACCCCCATTGTTTGCAAAGTCTCTACTGGAGCAATTATATTGTAATGATCAGATTCTTTGCTTTATAAGAAAAAACAACGTGACATCATATGACGGCTATGAGCCAATAACTGTACAATACAGAAAGGCTGGGATCATAAGTAATATTAATAATAAGTAAAGGTATGTTAATGTCGTCTTAGTGGGAAGTTACACTGGGCTTTGTTCATGACCCAAATGTTCTGTTTCTCACCCAGCAGTATGACAGATTCATTAGCATTGCAACAAGGAGACAAAGGGAGGGAGGAGCCTTATTGGAAACACAATAGATGAGACTCTCATCATTAACATAGAAATCACATGACACCATAACTGACACAATAGACTGAAATAAGGAATAAGATGTTGTCATTGCAAACGTGTAACAGCTTCATGGTAAAAGATCCTAAACTAGGAAAAAATGTTTATCCATTACATTTTGTCAAATTGTTAATATTTCCACAATTATTATTTAATTATTACTTAATAGTAATCACACAAAAAGCACAAGTGATATAGTGCTGGGTGCTATCAAAGAGAAGAAATTATATAATGACACGCAGAGCAAAATAAAGTCTCTTCTAGGACAATTATATTGTAATAATCAAAGGCATTGCTGCATAAGATAAGACAATGCAACATCACATGACTGATATGAGATAAAAGCTGTACAAGCAAGATACAGGAAGGCAGGTATCCTGAGCAATATCACCTCTGGACATTGTGGTCAGGCAGCCGTGCATGAAGAAAAAAATGGAAGCAATATCAAATGCAAACATTGCAACAATAAAGAAAAAAGTTAGGAAGATAGAAAATGATCAGGGTATATCACAATATCAAACAATGCCATGTAACTGCTATATGATAACGCACTAATCCTCACAGTTCACAGATTAAGAGGCTGATTTAGGACTAGCATCAAGACTCTGTGTCTATGTAGCAGCGCTTTGAGAATCCACAACCAACAGGTGTCTGGCGCTATAACCTAACTTTGACACTGGACAAGTGATGCTGTAGTATCCTATCCAGTATTGAAAGATGCGATGTGTGGAGGGCGCTGTAGAAGTGCTCTCCCTGAATCAATGCAGTGCCTGAGCATACCAATACTGTTCTTCTTTCCTAACCAATCTTCTTTTTCACCCACATTAACCAAACAGCTTAATTTGATTTTATAGCGTTTATTAACAATATATATTTTTAAGTCAAAAGATGTTCTTTACACATCATTCCACACAGCAATTGTGTTTCCTTGTTCTTATGCTGCCTGTAAGGGAGACAAAAGTGTTATGTGTTAATATATGTAATATATAAAACATTTATTATATTTTCCTGTGTGTGTAGTAATTTCAATCTCTTTTATGTTCAGTTTGCTTGAGCTGCGGATGACCTTAATCTTGTATTTTGCTTTTATATTTGCCATGGTTTGCTTCAGCTCCTGAATGTTAGCCACATACCCTCTGTTTATGTTTTGCATTAAGTCTCTGCTTAGGTCACTTACATCATGGTCACCTGGCTGATGCCACTGAGGAGAACAGCAGGAGCCTGAACAGTTCCCCATGCCAAGATATTCAAGGAGGCACACAATGCCAGGTATAGCCTGGCTGCAGCCAGTGGGGGGGTCAATTCTGTGTCGGATGTGGTCATACAAGGAAAAAAGTGCAGCATTATTCAGCTAAAACCTGCTGCGGATTTACTCATCACTCAAAACCCTCAAAGACAGGTGAGTACTAAAACATCTCTGTGCCTATAATCTCACCACCCTGGCTTCCAATACCTCCTGTGATACCTCAGCGCTGGCAGCACATTGGACCTACACAGCAAACATCAGGCCAAAAGCTTCCTCCTCACACCTCTCCATTACCAATACAAACCAAATACAAGTGCACCTCAATGCAGCTCACCACAAAACCAATTAGCTTGCTGAATAATCCATCAGGCTGCTGAAAGAATGTTTCCTAAGTTTGGCCCAGCCAAGAGGAGAGATGCTGCACAGCCCACAAATGGTCTCCGAAAAATCCACACTAGCTGTGTCCTACACAATATGGTCATCCATCACAAAATGCAAAGATCAGGGAAACAACACTGATGTCAGCCAGACAATCCCACAGACACTGGTGAGCACACACAGATTGGCTCTGCCGGCCTAGAATCACTATTCTCAAACAGAATGACTCTACAGCTTTTATCACAGTGTCCAAAGATGATACACACAACACACAGCCCTTTATTTATACTTATCCACTTGTAATGTATCAGACACAGCAGAGGCCCCTTTCCGTGCTTCAGAAAGGTAGCAGTGCCGGGCATTTTGGTTGAACGAGCGGCAAATGTCACCTGCCGCTGTTGGTCAAGATCCCATAGGGCACAATTGACAGAACTGGATTGTGTTAAATGCGTATAATTAATATTACACACATTCATTTGCACAGAACTTCTATTGGGACCTGTCAGTAATGAAAATGCAGGACCTAGATGTTACAAAAACTACTTTTTGGGGGGGGTTTAAAATTAATTTTCAAAGGCTTCTTTTGCTTAACTATGAGTAATTAGCAGCCTAAACGCAATGTAAATGTTGTCCTCTTTGTCCCCAGCAGTGATTTCCTCTAATTGTAATGATCAAACAGCAGCAGAAAAATGCAGCGCCAAAAAAAATTTTGAGGAGGAAAAAAATTATAAATATACTGGGGAGTGCCGGAATAATGGAGGTACAAAGTAACGCTCGCCGGCACTGGGATAATCAGCTGCTGGGTCCAACAAGCGCTGACACATGCCGGCCAATACCTGGTGCAACTATCAAAGCTAATAAGTTAGTGTTCTGCAAAGCGACTGCTAGCACCAATGTAGACCACAATGCAGCACCAGATAAGACAAAAATGTTGAAGCTCTGTAACTGGCGCTGAAACCACAAGAAAGATTCTAAATGACGCACATCATAAATAAGGCCCAGTATTTGTATCCATTACATTTTGTCAGATCAATACAATTTACACAATTATACTTATTAGTAAGCCCACCTAAAAAAGCTCCAGTGATATAGTGCTGGGGCTGGTGTCACAATGGATTTCTTCTGCCCCTCACATTAAATAGAAGAAATTAAATAAAAGTCACATAGAACAACGTCTTATGTTAATGTGGTGTTATCTGGTTATTTCACTGGTTCTTTGGTTCTTTTTATAACCCAACAATATGTTAAATTCATCAGCAATGCAGCAAAATAAACACTGGCAATAGGGAGGAGCCTTATTTGAATACAATAGACGAGACTCTCATCATTATCATAGAAATGAAGAGACACAATGGACTAAAACTGGGAACAAATATAATGATGTCATTGTGATACTTAGAAGATACTTGTGATACGTAGAAAACACGAGTGTAAAGTATCCAACTAATAAAGATTTATATTAGATATGTATATGTATTTCACCTGGCTTGTTGAGGGGTCATAGTTAATGCCCAGGGATTGTGTTAAATATAAACAAGGCCATACCAAGGTGCACCAAGTATGTAGGGGAATGGAAGAAGGAATGGGACAGGAAAATCACCAAAGAACAGAGACGGATTTTTATTATTTATTTAATTATATTTAATGCCCTCTTCTATGTCTGTAGAGCTTTACTATGTAGTAATTAGAGATGGGGTAAAACATATAGTACACAGACAATTAAGCCGATTCAGTAATAGCGCCAGGTAGCGACAGATGAGCGACTGTAGCGGTATTTTCACAGCGCCCGCTAGTAGTCGCTGTGCTTGGCCGTTGTTCGCTTATTGACAGCGACTCAGTCGGTGTGCAGTAATGTTGAATACAAGGTTACGAGTCGCTATTTGACAGGTTCCGCGCTGTATGGGAGTGCATGATAGCGAATGGCCATAGCGAACGGCTCCCAGCATATTCATTAACAAATCACGCTCAAAAAATTCTTGCGCTGTGAAATGCTTGTTTAAACCCCAGAGCGCTGACGGCGATGGGTTAAAAGTAGTTTTTTAACCCCCAAAGAACCATATTTTAAGAAACCAAAAAAAAGCAAGTTTTTAAAAACATTTTGTAATATGAATACATTAATATCAGACCTGTAATATCAATTCTGCACACATTTTTTTTTTTTTTTTTTACCTTAAAAAAAATATCTAACATTGCAGAAGTGGTCACAGAATTTTTGACATTAAAAAAAAAATATATATATATAATAACAATTATTTATGAATATTTAAAGATTGTTCCATTGAAATGCATTGGAGAGCGCCAGGTAGCGAGAGGTCATACCTGTTGCTGTTCAAGGTCGCTCGCTGGCGCTGTGTGGTGAGGCTGGAATAATGATGAATGAGTCGCTATATGGCGCTATCTCATTCGCTAAGCAGGATCGGCTTGATAAATGTGTGATTGTGGTGGGGAGCCGGCGTTCTCGTGGCGGTGACCGTCATTACCGTTCGCTCACCAGTCGCTACCTGGCGCTATCCCTTGTTAAATAAGGGCCTCCAAATGACCCAATGCAAGAAATTAAAATGATAACACTATGAGATTGGGACACAATAGGAGAGAGAGTCTGACCCCTTTGAGTTACAGAATCAGAAACCAGAACCGTGAATCAAAGCCAAATCCAGCTCAGTTTGTCCCATCTCCATACTATACCAACTTTATCTATGTATTATATAGTATATAAGTAGCCACATAGTGAATGTGATTATTGTCACTGCGGATATACATAATTTATTCAGTGAACTGTGAGGATTAGTGGGTCATCATATAGCAGTTACCTGGTGCTGTTTGATACTATGATATTCCCTGATCATTGTCTATCTTCCTAACTTTTTCCTTGAATGTAGCAATGTTTGCACTTTCTCTTGCTTCCATTTTCTGGCTTTATGAACAGAAGACTAACCACAATGTCCAGAGGTGATATTGCTCGGGATACCTGCCTTCCTGTATCTTGCTTGTACAGCTGTTATCTCATATCAGTCATGTGATGTTACATTGTTTTATCTTATGAAGCAAAGACTTTGATTATTACAATATAACTGTCATAGAAAAGATTTTGAAGACTATGGACTCAACTCAATAACTTCCCAACCAGTCACATCAAATAGAAGGAATTATATAATGACACGCAGACCATATTTCAGCCTTGATTTAATAAGAATTGTAAAAAAATCTCATGTTTGTAAAAATTCTCTTTATGAGCAAAATGCCTGACAATGTCACTGTTAGTGAATCACCCGCTAGGGAAACAATGACAGTCAATGGCATTTTTTTACCTGCTAAGAAAGGTAGAGAATGTTTTACTCCACTTTGCAATGTAGTAAAAAGTGCCATTAACTTATCTGGCTTTTTTTAAAAAAGTGATTTTTTACTACCATGAGAATTGTTTCTATTCTTATTGAATCGAGGTTGATATTTTGGCCTGTGTAAAATTTCTTCTATTTGAGATGAGTGGGTGGGAAGAAACTCCTTTCAACACTAGCACCCAGCACTATATCACTTGAGCTTTTTTAGGTCTCATCACTATTAAGGATTAATTAAATAATAATTGTGAAAATATTATTCCTCCCTCCCTTTGTCTCCTCGCTGCAATGTTAATGGCTCTGGCATCCTAAATATTCACCATAGAACACACACTGAAGAAGCCGTATCAAAGTCCTCAATGTGGTGAAGGTTATGCACATAAATCCCAGTTCACAAGTCAGCAAATTATTCCCATTGCTGTGCCTGCAATGTAGAATGTGTTTCATGGAAGTGCACTTCCCACCAGGAAATGTGAAAGAGATGTTTTTGCTTTTAAAGAGAAGTTACATATATTAAACTATATGAGTCTGGGGGAGTGCGCATGCGCGTGGACCTCTAATGGCGGCTGTGTAGAAGAGCTCCGTGCCCACCGAGTCTATTGCGGGGCCGAAGACAGAGGCAGACGCGTTGCTTACCTCACAGCAAGTGGTCATCGAGTGGGGAGAGGCGGTGGGTGTCAGCGGTAGCTGCAGTGGCGAGGTCTGAGCCCTGCAGAGCGAGCGCCGAGAGACGGCTGCTCCGGGCCAGGCTTGAAGTGCGGCCCCACACACAGAGGCTAGGAGAGGTGGCAGTGACGTCAGCAGCCTGAGGAGAGAGCTGCGGACGGTGGTGGCTGTGGAAGCAGCTTACAGTGTGACCCCCCAAACAGCGCCAAGCAACCAGGGCGAGCAGTGGAAGAATCTGTGATCGCTGGAGGAGTGGTGGCTGAGCAGCCCCAGCCAGCAGACATCTGGCAGACATCATACCCCAGGCCACACAGAGGTGAGTCAGCTGCATGTATAAACGTATTAACAGCTGAGTATAAAACACTATCCCTAACTGAGCCTGTAAGGAGTTGTTACCATGGCAAAGGCCAGGGAAATAATAAATGGCCTAACTCTAGCTGAGATAGATGAAGTGGAAGGCAGTGAGGCCTCCTTTCTGGCCAGTGAATCTGAAGAAATTCCCATGGTGAGCAGAGATAAAGTGGCTATGGACTTACTCCCTAAAATAGATAATTTGCTCCAAACAGCCTTAGCCTCTAACACACAGCTTATAATGGAGCATTTAATGAAGGAAATTGATAAGGTCTCCTGCGGCTTGACCACTCTTGATAAGAAAATTAGTGAAATTTCCACGGCACAGGGGGCCCTGGAAGCAGAGATTACACAGCTGAAGAGAGATAACTATATATTGAACTCTAAAATGGAGGACTTTGAAAACAGAGATCGCATAGCGAATTTACGTTTTAGAGGCTTCCCGGAGCATATGGAAGATGCAAAAGCTGTTGTAATTGGGCTATGCCAGGAACTAGTCCCAGGCTTGTCAGTTGAAAGGCTGGAGCTGGATCGGGTACATAGAGCCCTGGGCCCAAGAAGAACGCATGAGGAGCCCCCAGGCGATATTATTGCTAAATTTCACTATTACGCAAGCAAAGAAATAATCTAAAAGGCGGCCCGGGAAGAGTCAAACCTTAGTTACCAGGGCTGTGCTTTTCAAGTTTTCTCTGATCTCTCTGCCACAACAATGGCCAGAAGGAAAGAGCTTAGACCATTACTACTTATTCTACGGGACCATGGCATCAAATATAAATGGGGCTTCCCTTTTTGAGTGTCTTTTATGTACAAAAGCAACTCCTATACGGCAACATCTTCAGAAGAGCTTCAGCAACACATCTCAGCTCTGCAACTCCCGAAAGTCTTCGGATCTAAATCTTCCAGATCTGTAGAGGACTCCCCTAGATCACAGTGCGCAGGGAAGAGGCAGAAGCGATGGACATCAGCAAATGGGCAAGGGACTCGCTCAATGTATGATGAAGCTTGAGGGTTTCGTTGCAGTACCATTTTTCCTTTTTTCTGGAATTAACCCATAAGCTAGCGACCATCCATGCCCCTATACGACCATGTTAGGCGTAGGGCAATTTAGATATCTTTAGAATTGATAATCTTTATATTTGATATTTGCTAGAATACTGTTTATTACTGCTACCAGATTCCTGCACTGCTATTTGGTAATTTTCTTGTTACGCCTCTTCTTATTTCCCCTCTTCCCCAAAGCATAAATGTATGATAGTCTGTTGGTTATACCTGTTGTTATGTTTAATGACGCTGCCTGTCTTGATAATGCAGTTTTAGTTATGTATGGCCCCATGTGCTCGGTGACATTTACATGCCGCACTCACGTTAAATCAGGGGTAGAGTACCTCTTGATTTTTTTTCCTCTTGAGGTTATTATTTTTAAGCTAAGTGACCGATACTGTTGTTATAATAGAATAACTTTTTCTTTTGCCTTTACTTGGCTCTAGGCCTAGTGTGCTCCTGGCCTGGTGCTAAGAAGAACCCGACGGCGCACATCCCGTCTGTTCGGTCCCGTGAGGGGAAGTTGCCCGCGTGAGCCTATATTTGGTCGCCGACTGCAACGCCAGTCAGTGGACCGTTCCCTTGAACGGAACCGAATAGACGACTTTATTCGATACTTTTAGTTGGCAATTTCTTTTTAGTGGATGCTTCATTAAGAGTTACGGACTGAACGAGGACTTTCTATCCCTTTCTCTTCTTCCCCGACCCTTTGTCCCGCTCCCATCCTCACCCCTCTTCCCGTTTGACTTTAGAGCTACGATATACTTAACGGGTAGTCACCATGGCTACAATATTCTCATTGAACGTTCAGGGGTTTAATTCTCCCAATAAAAGAAGTATGGCTTTCCGTAAGATTAACACCCTACAACCGGACGTTGTATGTCTCCAGGAGACACACTTCTCGGGCTCCTCCAGACCCAAATTCCTTAACGCTAAGTATCCACAAATCTTTATGTCCTGCGCTGACACTAAACAGAAAGGAGTTCTTATTGGTTTTAAAAGGGGAACCCAATTCCATTGTTCTAAGGAGGTCTCAGACGCAGGAGGTAGATATCTTATCCTTATTGGTGAAATGCATGATGTCGAGGTAACGTTTGCTACCTACTATGCCCCCAACGTCAATCAGCTACCCTTCTTGTCAAGCTTCCTAAAAGAGGTAATGTCTGCAGCCAAAGGGACAACAATAATATGCGGGGACTCAAATTTAGTTTTAAACCCCCTTCTGGACAGACAGTCCACGAAAGGTTCTTTGGCAGGTGCCCAATTGATTGCGACCTCAAAAGCCTTTAGGAATTTATTAGACTCTTGTTCGGTGGTGGATTGCTGGAGAGAAGCTCATCCTGGAACTCAGAACTTTACGCACTATTCTCACCCCCACTCGGTATACACCAGAATCGACCACTTCCTTTTGCCCCTGCCTACTCTGGCGCAAATGAAGGCTGTGGACATTATTCCGATATCTTGGTCCGACCACGATGGCCAGTTACTTAAATTGCATTCTCTTCTTAGTAGACCACTAGGCCCGTCATGGCCCTTTAACGTATCTCTTCTTTCAGATCCGGTCTTAGCCCAGTCTATCACTGATGCACTGACTGAATATTTTGCGATAAATGGAACGGGGGAGGTCTCTTCCACGATTTGCTGGGAAGCGCATAAGCCAACTATAAGGGGTAAGTTAATCCAGTTAGCCTCGAGGAAAAAAAAAGGAAAGGAATGCCCATATAGACAACCTGGAAAAGGATTATCTAGAATTAGCAGATAAGGCCAAAACGTCAAATGATGACAGAAATCCGGTCTAAACTAGACAGAGTGACGGACGAACTAAATCTGGCTCTAGCGGGTAAAGCGGAGAATGTTTTAAGGCGGCTTAAGCATAAATATTACTGCAAAGCTAATAAGCCCGACTCCTTACTGGAAAAAAGTTGAAGACCCCTGACCAGACTTATCGTCCTATCAAATTGAGAAGCAACAGAGGGATTGTCTCTAGCAACCCGGTTAAAATTGTAGAAATTTTTAGAGATCAACTTTCTAAATTATACTCTAACTCTTGCCCGCCGAAAGTGGAAGAGATCTCAGCTTTTATGGAGGGACTTTCTCTGCCCGAAATTCAGGATGCGTTGAAAACCCTTATGGAAACTGATTTTGATATCGCGGAAGTCCAAAAAGTGATAGCTGGGCTACAACCTAATAAAAGGCCAGGGCCAGACGGATTCCCTGCCGCTTACTACAAAAGTTTTACCTCTATATTGGCCCCGGAATTGACGGCGGTTTTCAATGCGGTTCATGGAGGTGAGTCCTTCTCCCGGGAATCACTCACCGCTTCGATAAGTATGATCCCAAAGTCAGACACAGATCACACGACATGGACTAATTTTAGACCAATATCTTTAATCAATCTGGACATTAAGATCTTCACTAAAGTACTTGCAGATAGATTATCAGGATATTAACCACTTCTGATCCATAACGACCAGACAGGCTTTATACCGGGGCGGCAGGCGGGGGATAATATCAGGAAAATGCTTCAGGTCTCGCATGTGGCCAGGGAAAGGGATCTGCCCATTATGATGCTTTTGTTGGATATCAAAAAAGCATTCGATTCGGTGTCTTGGGAATATCTTTTTCACCTACTAGAAAAGTGGGGTTTCGGCCCCTATTTTCTGAATATATTAAAAGCAGTCTACGATGCACCGACAGCCTTTGTGAAATATTGTGGATACAGGTCAGATCCCTTCCCGCTGGCCAGAGGGACGAGACAAGGGTGCCCATTGTCCCCCTTGCTTTTCGCCCTGGTAATGGAGCCATTAGCTCAGATGATCAGAGGCTCCCCAGATGTCCTAGGAGTGGAAATTGGGGGGAACAACATAAACTTAGCTTGTTTGCGGATGATGTCTTGTTGAGCGTTTCAAATCCCCTTATATCTTTACCTAATTTATTGCAAATCCTAGGCCAATTTGCAGCAGTATCCGGCTTACGGGTTAATACCTCAAAATCTAAGGCATTAAATGTCAATCTCCCAGAAGGAATTTGGCGTCAGCTACAGGCTGCCTACGACTTTAGTTGGGAAGTTAAGGCAATTAAATACTTGGGGATAGCTCTGACTAACATGTACGACTCTCTCTATGCAGCTAATTATTTACCCCTACGCAGAAAATTCAGTACTTTAATGTCACAATGGCAGGAATGCAATTTGTCGTGGCTGGGCAGAATGGCGGCGGTCAAGATGTCCTTGTTACCCAAATTTCTGTACCTAGCTAGAACTCTTCCTGTGAGGCTTCCAACTCAATTCCTTAAGGAGATCCAAGGACAGGTCCTCAGGTTTATTTGGAGTGGGAAGCGACAAAGGATAGCACGGAAAATTATGGTGCGGTCAAAGTCTGCTGGAGGTATGGGGGTGCCGATATTTGAGAAATACTATCAGGCTGCACAAGCCTCGCAGCTTCTCTCATATCACACCACCGTTGATGTACCGGGCTGGGTCCGTATTGAATCGGCTATGTCCATATCTTCACCGATTAGTGACCTTCTATGGCTCACTCCGAAGGCTAGAAATTTGGGGAACAATCTGATTATGGCTCACTCTTTTCGGTTGTGGGATGACATCAAATTCTCCGGTGGGCTGGCCTCCCCACATATGCCGTTAATGCCGCTTTGGGGAAATCCACTATTTACCCCAGGAATCACTGACCCCCTCAGGTTCAGTAGGTGGTGTAATTTGGGGATCTTACACGTGCATCATTGCTGCCACGGTTCTGACATAGCTCCCTTCCAACACCTTAGAGATAAGTTTGGTCTCTTGCCAAAAGACTTCTTTGGTTATCTCCAAGTACATCACTTCATAAAGTCTATAGTGAAAAACACCCCAAATCTTGAGGACTTTACTTGTTTTGAATTACGTTGTATACGCAACCCGAGAGACAAAGGCGCTGTTGCTAGTTTGTACCACTCACTCTGCATGAACTTGGATGGTGCTGCTCCATCGTATAGGAAAAAATGGTAAAAGAGCCTCAGTACAGGCAATAGAAGTTAACGTGAAGGTGGCTCTGCGCTGGTATTTAGTCCCTACGCAATTAACGCACGTGTCGGTGGGGGCACAGAATAAATGCTTTCGCGGCTGCGACATGCCAGGATCGAACGGTCACATTTGGTGGAGCTGTGGGGTCTCCAGAAATTTCTGGGATAAGATTTGTACCTTACTATGTAAGATTTTTGGTACAAATATTATCTTAGATCCCTGGGTTGCATTGTTAAACGAACCTTTAGAAGGAACTTCGGGTAGACAGAGACAATTATTGTACCATGTCCTTACCTGTGCTAAGTTAGTCATCGCCAAGGCACGGAAGACTTCCTCGCTAAGTTTTGATGAATTTTAGAACAGGGTTAATAATACACTAGCTATGGAGAAATTATCAGCTATCCACGAAGACAGACTGGAGGAGTTCCGAGAAGTGTGGGCTCCTTTTCCTAAATGTCAGTTCTGATGTAATAATTATTTTAAGCAGAGCGGACACTTTGATTTAACTTGAGAGCTTTTATTGTAGTTGCTCTTGTGTCAATGTTTTGGAATGTATAATTTCCTCGTTGTATATCTGCAAATTTTTTGTAAGTACCACTTTTCTATATTTATGTTTACTTTAATAAAAATGTATTGAAAAAAAATAAAACTATATGAGTCTGAAATTATACATAACGGGTTGTTCTGAGCTTGTACGCATGAATAAATCCTGCATAATGTGGCCAGGCACGCTCACAACTACAGTGTATTCATTAAGAATGACTGGGGTCGCGGGAAGTGAATTCCTTGAAAATGGGAGAAGGGCACATGTATGAACAGCACAGCGCTGCACAGCGCAGCACAGCGACGCTCGCGCGGCCACATAGCGAATCAAAACAGCGACTGCACAAACTCTGACCACCACAAATTCATCAAGGACAGGGCTGCCGAATAGCTTGGGCGCTGACAATTTCGAAGAGCGAACGTGACCGCCCAACATGACTGGCTAAAAAGTAGCTTTACAAGCCCCGTGTGTGGTGAAAACAAGCGATTTTGATGCCAATGAGTTTTGTGGGAGGAGATGCATTTTAGATGTCACTCACAACATTACAGTGTAAAAATAAAAAAAAAATTCAAAAAAAGAAAAATAACAAGCCAGATTAATAAAACATATCACAATAAACATGTGTTGAATTTTGTGCCAAAGACAAGAACACAAAAACCACTTAAAACAATCATTGCAGCGTCTGCCATTGAAATGTATGGGAGAGCGGCAGGTAGCGCCAGGTCATACCTGTCGCTGTGATGGGATTAGCAGCGGCGCTGTTCGTTGCAGTCGGCTACATGATGAATCCCGCGCTTGCTGTCGCTCTCGCCGGCGCTAGCCTCATTTAGCTTGATAAATGCGTCATTGTGGCCGACGCCAGGCGTACTTGAGTCGGTAGCCGCCGTTAGCTGGCGGGACCTGGCGCTCGTCAGACACTACCTGGCGCTAGCCCGTGATAAATAAGGCCCATAGTTCCATAACTCAATACTATTGTGTTTGGTCTAGCAAAGAATCTGATCATTGCAATATAATTGTTTCAGAAGGGACTTTGCAAACTATATATTGGTCTGCGTGTCATTATATAATTTCTTCTGTTTGATGTGAGGTGGTGGGAAGAACCATTTAGACCTTAGGTTTCATAACTAGTAAGTATAATTGTGGAAAAATGCTCCAATCTAATAAAATGTAATGGATACAAATACTGTGTGTCCAAGTTTAGGATATTTTACTATGAACCTGTGACTGCACCTAATTTCTTTCCCAGTTTCAGTCTATTGTGTCATGTGATTTCTAGGATAATGATGAGAGTCTCATCTATTGTGTTTCAGATAAGGCTCCTCCCTCCCTTTTGCTACAATGCTAATGAATCTGTCATACTGCTGGGTCATGAACAAAGCCCAGTGAAACTCCCCAGTAACACGACATTAACATACCTTTGTTTATTAAGATTCATTCCTTTTAGCCAATCAAAAGCCGCCTCATGTTAGAGAATGTTTGTACAGACAATATAAGGTGAGGCCGGCTCAGTCACAGCAATAGCAGACGGGTCAGGAGAGCGGCGAGGGGATCCCCATACTGCCCTATACCAGGTAGATATGACTTCTGTTACTATTAGGTTATATGTGATGGTTATTATCATGTCTGGGTAAGTGATTTGGCTGTGTCTGGTGATATTGTGCTACATAGTATAAACATAACATGTTATTATGTGTCAGACAGATGTGGGATTAGGTGGAGTTTATAATATTTCATGTATTTTTGTTTTTATGTGCTGATTGTGTTTATAGGTCCTACAACATGAGACTTGGAATACTTTTGGGTGATATGTTACAGGACATAATAATATAATATTAATAAGCTGATGGGTAACTCATTTATGAGGGAATACAGTAAATTGGCCAATCCAAAGAGGTCTATGCACAGGTGATTTCTAAAAAAGATATTATATTACTTTATATGTAAGTGACCCTAATCTTGATACCAAGATTCCGACATTTAGCTCATTTAATACGGTATCACTATGTAGCAAGAATTTCACAGCTGTATTTTGCATGAAAGAAAGACCAAGTTGGGTTGACATAGAAGAATCTAATTTAGTTACAGATGCTACAGACCTAATTCTGAGCACGCCCACTAAAGATAGGCTGCAGATTAGGAACCATTTATTAATTCAATATAATTTAATATGTGAGCTGTGCGGATTGGCAGGTCATTATATAGCCATAGCCTAAGAGTATAAAAATAATAAGAAATGATTTCCATGGTAGTTCACTTTATGAGCCTGAGAATTTCACTGTTAAAGAATCAGCAGCTCGTAAGACAATGACAGTTGTTGGAATGTTTATACTCCTAAGAAAAGTAGAGAATTGTTTACTCCCTTTTATACTGTAATAAAACTTTTCTTCGACTTTAATTGTCTTCGGAGCTGATGATTCAGTAACAATGAAATTCTCGGGCTTTTTTCATATAAAATGTTTTTTACTTCCATGAGATTTTTTCAGAATTGAGGTTGATATTTTGGTCTGCATGTCATTATATAATTTCTTCTATTTGATGCTTGTGTAATTTACATGCCTTTCTGTATTCTTCTTACAGGCTGAAAATTTAACAGGAAGCTCTAATACATTTTACAGATAAATTGATCTCCATCAGGCCACGATGAGTCCTACAGAAGTGAAGCCATCAGTCTCTGAGTGTGGAAAATGGTTTGAATTTAATTCAGAGCTCACATGTCACCAGAGTCACACTGAAGAGAAAACATTCCCATGCACTGAATGTGGAAAATGCTTTATTAATCATTCAAAACTTACTAGACACCAGAGGATGCACAGTGGAGTAAAGCCATACCAGTGCTCTGAGTGTGGAAAATTGTTTAGTTTTAAGTCAGAGCTCACATGTCACCAGAGGTTTCACACTGGAGAGAAGCCATTTTCCTGTCCAGAGTGTGACAAGTGCTTTACACAACGTTCTGACCTGCTTAAACACCAGAGGGCTCACACTGGAGAGAAGCCATTTTCATGTGCTGAGTGTGATAAGTGTTTTACAGTAATTTCAAGCCTGCTTACACACCAAAGGATTCACACTGGAGAGAAGCCATATTCCTGTCCCGAGTGTGACAAGTGTTTTGCACAACGTTTTCAACTGGTCAGACACCAGAGGACTCACACTGGGGAAAAGCCATTTTCTTGTCCAGAGTGTGACAAGTGCTTTACACAACGTGACAATCTGCTTAGACACCAGAAGACTCACACTGGAGAGAAGCCATATTCCTGTCCAGAGTGTGACAAGTGCTTTACACAACGTGACAATCTGCTTAGACACCAGAGGACTCACACTGGAGAGAAGCCGTATCAATGTCCTGAATGCGGTGAAAGTTACATGTTTATGCCTCAGCTGACAAGACACCAAAAGAGACACACTGTCGTGCCTGCAATGTAGAATGAAAGGAGAATCTCTTACTGAGAATTTTGTCTATATTGTTTAGTGAAAGTTACTTTAAAAATATATATAAAAAATAAACATGGGAGGAACTGCTGGGCAGGTACTGAGTTAAGCTAATCATGCCCTATCGACCTTTTTTGTTTATCACTACAAGACAATTTCAGGGAAGGGGTCTTAATCCGTGTCCGGATTTTTCAGAAGTAATTGACCTACACAGAACAATGGCGACTGAAATGTAACATCTAATCTATTAGATCAACATCTTCCATTTTATAACACTTGGTCTCCATTGATTCATTATATACAAACTGATTATCAACCTTTGATTAACAAAAGACAATATTTCCCGGTTTTCATGCTTTCTGCTTTATTGTAGAGATTTACTCAATTTTGTCTATTTTAATGCTCTATCAGTTCAAAAATATATAAACCTAAATAAAACACTAACATTTGACTCTATTCGCCTCTTTCAGTTTTCCTAGTATTGTTAGGAAATAGGTAACACGCATTGAGATGCCAGAATAAAAGTAAAGAGCAGAACTACAGAAGATATAGAGTAAAGCAAAAAGGGAAGGCGGTGGCTCCTCCATATGACGAATCAGTCAGACACACATTTATCTTAGAGAATCTGAGAACATTCTGGGTATAATGAGAACAGTTCCCTATGAATGACATGTTTCCCAATGTTTACCGGATCAATTAATGTCATTGCATTCTGCCACAGCTGCCACCACTATTTTCCAATGTACCCCTTCCTATTTCACTCTCCCATCATTACTGTGCCCCATTTAACTACCTTTACAGCCCAGTTCAGGTCAGGTGCTACATCAGATGGCTCCAAGGGCCACCGGGACACAGTTTGGGTGTATATGTGTTCCATGAATGTGGAATGAGTTGGGGTTGCCATTTTCTATCCGTGCCATTGCATATATATGATATATTTGTGGGCTTGTGTCTGCTGAGGAGGTATAATGCATAGAGGGATATCCTTGATGTCACAGCACATTCCATTGGTTGTGGTTATAAACCTTGAAAATTATTCCTGGGCTTCAATACAACAAATATTTCAATGGTCGATCAATCAAGGACCAAAGATGCTTTTTATGCTCCCCAAATGCTTTGCCTGCCACACTTGCCAGCCCAATATTTCTTTATTTATTCTTTATCAGGAGTGAAATTAATAGAGGATGATATGTGCTGTCACAGGATATTTAATGGGCTCAACGTAACAATTAAATAAAAACACAGATTAGATTTAAAACAAAAAATTGTGGAGCTGTTCATCATTCCCGCCAAATGCTGTGTCCCTGCAAGACACTTGTTACGTTACTAGACCCCTCTGCTTATCACCTTGTGGCTCATTGCTGTTTGGCAAGTCCCTGTGGTCTACATTGGTTCTAGCAGTCGCAGTGAAGAATGCTAACTTTAATTTAGCTTTGATTGTTGCACTAGGTAGTGGCAGCATACCTACTACTTTGGGGCCAGTTGAGCTGCTGCTTTTAACACCCACATTAAATTTCTGCCCCTTAGTCCCCCTCTCAGCCCTCTGTACACAGCCCCACTGTACCCAGAAGCAAAGGAACCCCACCCCCATGCTTTAGCATCCCCCCATGCAAATTACAACAAAATCACTATGAGATTGGGACACAATAGGAGAGAGAGTCTGACCCATTTGAGCTTACAATCTAAAGGAAGGGGTAGAAGCCAAGGGAATAAGTCACAAGTAGCAGGTACTGAGCTGTTCAGGTGGCGTGTGCCCATTGGAACTGCTTAAACCATGTTATATGCTTGTCGGAAGGTGTGGGTTTTAAGGGTAGTTTTGGGAATTTTGAGTGTTGTGGAGTCTGATTTAACCCCCCAGAGGCGAAGCTAGGCTTTCTGGCACCCAGGGCAAAGATTTGAAATAGTGCCCCCACCTATTCTGACTCTCCCAAATTGGTGACCTCTGACTTACTGCACCCGGGGCATGTGCACCTCCCCCAGCTACACCCCTGCCACCCCATAATAGGGAAATAGATATGTAACTTTGATTAAACTAATCAAATATTATAATGAATTGCATTTCATTGACAAAAAAAAATATATAGTGTTGGGAGACTTTCAAGGTTTTAGTGGAAATCTCAGGTGCTACATTTGTTTTGCGATAGTGCCAGATAGTGTCCCATCTATCATCAGTGCTGGCGATGGGATAAGTCCCAGCTCTGAGTTCCCTACAGCACCAGATAAGACCAGACGCTCACTCTGGACGGTTTGGGTTCATTTCTGGATGCATTTGTTGCGCTTTTGTTTTGCGCAGCAAACTTGTGATTTGGGCTTTGTCATTTCTTTCAAGTGTCCCCAATGTAATTCCCATTAAGAAAAAAAAACTTCTCTGACCCTTAAAACAGACAGATTATAGCAGACGCTGTGTGCCTGGAATACAGCTTTTCTTAGCGCCCCCTGTGAGCGCTAGGTATTTCTCTAATCAATTTTTAGTACTTGCAGCACTCTCGGCTGGCGCTAGGTGTCACTATAGCATAGGCATATACAAGCCACGCGCTGGGAACACAGCCTGGCCGGAACACTACAGATGATAGCGCCGGCAGGCTGAAGTTGGCGTTGCGGTGCCCAGTGTCTCGGACAAGGCGCTTAAGTGCCGCCCGCACCACTTTTTAATAAATGACCCTCAGATGGTATGTTTGTGACCAGAAAGCAGGACAAGATTTTTAACTGATGTTAATGTTTTCTGGAAGCATTATAATCACGACATGGAAAGTGAGACAGTTTCATTAAGCAAAACTCCTATTTCTTTATAGAAATTATATAATGACATGAACACCAAAATTTAGAGGCTGATTCACTACTAGCGTCAGGTATCGGCAGATGAGCATCTGTATATCGGCGCTTAGAGCAACCACTTGTAGACGCTGTAAGCGGTTATCAGGTGCTGCAACCTAGCGTTGCAGTCGCCGTAGTACCCTGGCCAGCATTGATGAATATGATGTGTGTCGGGAGCTCTAACAACAGTATAGCGCTACAGGGAGTGAGAGGTAGCGCCAGCTCAGTGCATCCCGCACCCAGCGCTCCACACAATATTTAACAAAAAGCTACACACACACAGTGTCGGGGCTCTAAAGCTGGGTACTGTACTATACAGCTCCAGGCACTGTGTGATTAAAGTCTGTTTTTGAACAGATATACAGCAGTAACAAAGCAAAAACCCGGGACTGACATTGTTATAAGACTGTGACATTAACACTTTAGTGCCAGAACTGTAATGACAATTCTGCATAAAAATATAAAAAGTCCCAAAAAATGTATAAAAGGTCACACACTGATTGGAGGAAAAGAAAAAAAAAATGAATTGCCTAACACGCTGTTTATACACAACTAATGAAAGCCCATTGAAATGTATGGGAAATCGACACTGAGCGACAGGTACTACATGGCGCTGCTGAGCCTGGAGCGTCGGCGCTATACACTGAGCCACCTGTAATAATAGACGTGGCGCTACATGGCGCTGTTAGAGGCGCTCACCAGATTCACTTTCTTAAATGTGGTTTTGCGTACAGCGCCCGTCTTTCACCAGACGCTGCCTGCCGCTACCTGGCGCTATCCATTCTTAAATAACCCCCATTGTTTGCAAAGTCTCTACTGGAGCAATTATATTGTAATGATCAGATTCTTTGCTTTATAAGAAAAAACAACATGACATCATATGACTGCTATGAGCCAACAACTGTACAATACAGAAAGGCTGGGATCACAAGTAATATTAATAATAAGTAAAGGTATGTTAATGTCGTCTTAGTGCGGAGTTACACTGGGCTTTGTTCATGACCCAAATGTTCTGTTTCTCACCCAGCAGTATGTCAGATTCATTAGCATTGCAACAAGGAGACAAAAGGGAGGGAGGAGCCTTATTGGAAACACAATAGATGAGACTCTCATCATTAACATAGAAATCACATGACACCATAACTGACACAATAGACTGAAATAAGGAATAAGATGCTGTCATTGCAAACGTGTAACAGCTTCATGGTAAAAGATCCTAAACTCGGAAAAAGTGTTTATCCATTACACTTTGTCAAATTGTTAATATTTCCACAATTATTATTTAATTATTACTTAATAGTAATCACACAAAAAGCGCAAGTGATATAGTGCTGGGCGCTATCAAAGAGAAGAAATTATATAATGACACGCAGACCAAAATAAAGTCTCTTCTAGGACAATTATATTAAAATAATCAAAGGCCTTGCTGCATAAGATAAGACAATGTAACATCACATGACTGATATGAGATAACAGCTGTACAACCAAGATACAGGAAGGCGGGTATCCTGAGCAATATTAACTCTGGACATTGTGGTCAGTCACCCGATGATGAAGCCAAATAATGGAAGCAAAATCAAATGCAAAAATTGCAACAATAAAGAAAAAAGTTAGGAAGATAGAAAATGATCAGGGTATATCACAATATCAAACAATGCTATGTAACTGCTATATGATAACGCACTAATGCTCACAGTTCACAGATTTAGAGGCTGATTTAGGACTAGCGTCAAGACTCTGAGGCCAATTCATTAATAGCGCCAGGTAGCGACAGATGAGCGACTGTAGCAGTATTTTCACAGCGCCCGCTAGTAGTCGCTGTGCTTGGCCGTTGTTCGGTTGTTGACAGTCGGTGTGCGGTAATGTTGAATACAAGGTGACGAGTCACTACTTGACAGGTTCCGCGCTTTATGGGAGCGCATGATAGCGAATGGTCATAGCGGCTCCCAGCATATTCATTAACAAATCACGCTCAAAAAATTCTCGCGCTGTGAAATGCTTGTCTAAACCCCAGAGCGCTGGCGGCGATGAGTTAAAAGTAGTTTTTTAACCCCCAAACAACCCTATTTTTGGAAACAAAAAAAACAAGTTTTTTAAAACATTGTGTAATATGAATACATTAATATCAGACCTGTAATATCAATTCTGCACAATTTTTTTTTTTTTTTTTTTTTTTTTACCTTAAAAAAAAAAAAATCTAACATTGCAGAAGTGGTCACAGAATTTTTGACATTTAAAAAAAATAATAATTAATGACAATTATTTATGAATATTTACAGATTGTTCCATTGAAATGCATTGGAGAGCACCAGGTAGCGAGAGGTCATACCTGTCACTGTTCAAGGTTGCTCGCTGGCGCTGTGGGGTGAGGCTGGAATAATGATGAATGAGTCGCTATATGGCGCTATCTCAGTCGCTAAGCAGGATCGGCTTGATAAATGTGTGATTGTGGTGGGGAGCCGGCGTTCTCGTGGCGGTGACCGTCATTACCGTTCCCTCACCAGTCGCTACCTGGCGCTAGCCCTTGTTAAATAAGGGCCTCTGTGTCTATGTAGCAGCGCTTTGAGCATCCACAAGTGGGCGCTGCAACCAGGTGTCTGGCGCTATAACCTAACTTTGGCACTGGACAAGTGATGCTGTAGTATCCTATCCAGTATTGAAAGATGCGATGTGTGGAGGGTGCTGTAGAAGCGCTCCCCCTGAATCAATGCAGTGCCTGAGCGTACCAATGCTGTTCTTCTTTCCTAACCAATCTGCAGCAGCGTTCTTTTTCGCCCACATTAACCAAACAGCTTAATTACACATCACATTTGATTTTATAGCGTTTATTAACAATATATATTTTTAAGTCAAAAGATGTTCTTTACACATCATTCCACACAGCAATTGTGTTTCCTTCTTCTTATGCTGCCTGTAAGGGAGACAAAAGTGTTATGTGTTAATATATGTAATATATGAAACTTTCATCATATTTTCCTGTGTGTGTAGTCATTTCAATCTCTTTTATGTTCAGTTTGCTTGAGCTGCGGATGACCTTAATCTTGTATTTTGCTTTTATATTTGCCATGGTTTGCTTCAGCTCCTGAATGTTAGCCACGTACCCTCTGTTTATGTTTTGCATTAAGTCTCTGCTTAGGTCACTTACCTCATGGTCCCCTGGCTGATGCCACTGCGGAGAACAGCAGGGGCCTGAACAGTTCCCCATGCCAAGATATTCAAGGAGGCACACAATGCCAGGTATAGCCTGGCTGCACATCAAAGACACCCAAAGACAAGGTTATTGGTGGGACCAGCACTATACCAACAAGAAATTAATAGAAAAGGAGCCAGGAAACAGTGAAGGAGAATAGAAAACCTCTTTATTCAATATTGCACACACCCTCTAGGCTCAAAAAGTACTACACCAAAAATAAATAAAAACACACAACGTTGTGCTTAAAAATTTGGGGGCCCCACACACCGCACATGCGCCACCGCCTCAAAGATCACAGCCACTGCCCACATACAAGTCATGCACTGAACACGCACACCAGCCTCAAGCAAGGAAGTCCATAGCGTAGTTGAGCACCAAACGGAAAGATCTCAGCTGGATGAATAGGCAGTCAGTATAGATATCATCTGGCAACAATCCTCCTCGGCTCAATGTTATAATATGGTGCTTGATGCAAGATTCAGAGATGGCCAGAGGTAAAGTATTGTAGAGGGGGCAGCCTTTCTCATCTCATAACAATTTACATGAACAGGTGTTCCCAGCAGTAAGCCTCGCCGGCATGTATTGCAAAGGTGGACTCCACGGTGACAGACATCATATGCCCAGCAGCACCAGAGTAAATGCATACAGGTGTCAATGGCCACATCAGCGTTAATAAGTCAGTCAGCAGCGCAGCTTCCACAACGCGGACAAACCGCACTCTGCCAACTCATGTCACTTTTCAAGCATATAGAGTAGCGTACGTATGTACTTAACTTAGTGTGATCACACGCTCACTTCAGAGGGCCGCTTCAGACCTCAAGCTTCATACTGCTGTGCGCTCGTACCATAGACCGGCCTTGTGCTTAGTCCATATCGTCATAACGAGTAGTGGAGGGACATGAGGCGAGGGAGGGCCACCCACGTCCGACGCGCGTTTCGCCCCGCCCACCGGGGCTTCGTCAGGGTGACGCCCAGCCAATCACAGTGCCTCTTAAACTCACGTAGTTAGGCTCCGCCCCGTAGACGTCTTTGTTTATTCCCTGACGAGTGCAACGAATTCAGCCAATCAATGATACTCTGGCGTTGCATCTCGTCACTATATTTAAATTGTTCAGCTGTTCACCTCCAGAAGCAGCTATGGGGCCGTCCACATCGGGCGTTCCTACACGCCCAGCCACATCTTATTCAGCTGCTCACCTTCAGGCACAGCTTAAAAACCATCCACATCAGGCTTTCCCACACGCCCAATCACGCAAGGGCATCCAAGTTGGCACTTATCGGCGACATACTCGCCTTCACCCAAGACATATTAGAGCATATTAAATGACACTATGAGGTGTCATTATACCCCACACACAGGCAGACACATACATACAGGGTAAGACAAAACTACACACACAGTGTAATATGATATAGTGATAGTATAGTGTGCTGTATTTCCACCCTGAGGATACAGTATAGGGGAGGGGGAAGAAAAGTGACAGCCGCATGCAATAAGCAGATGAAAAAGAATAATAAAAGCATACAGATAAAGAGGAACCAAACCAGCAATATAATATATTCCTTCTCCCCACTGCAAGTAAGGATATATACAGGAAATTGTCCGCCCTGATTGCTAGGGGGTTAGAATCGGTCCTCCCAAGATACTAACCTAGAGAAAGGCCCTGTATGTATGTGTCTGCCTGTGTGTGGGGTATAATGACACCTCATAGTGTCATTTAATATGCTCTAATATGTCTTGGGTGAAGGCGAGTATGTCGCCGATAAGTGCCAACTTGGATGCCCTTGCGTGATTGGGCGTGTGGGAAAGCCTGATGTGGATGGTTTTTAAGCTGTGCCTGAAGGTGAGCAGCTGAATAAGATGTGGCTGGGCGTGTAGGAACGCCCGATGTGGACGGCCCCATAGCTGCTTCTGGAGGTGAACAGCTGAACAATTTAAATATAGTGACGAGATGCAACGCCAGAGTATCATTGATTGGCTGAATTCGTTGCACTCGTCAGGGAATAAACAAAGACGTCTACGGGGCGGAGCCTAACTACGTGAGTTTAAGAGGCACTGTGATTGGCTGGGCGTCACCCTGACGAAGCCCCGGTGGGCGGGGCGAAACGCGCGTCGGACGTGGGTGGCCCTCCCTCGCCTCATGTCCCTCCACTACTCGTTATGACGATATGGACTAAGCACAAGGCCGGTCTATGGTACGAGCGCACAGCAGTATGAAGCTTGAGGTCTGAAGCGGCCCTCTGAAGTGAGCGTGTGATCACACTAAGTTAAGTACATACGTACGCTACTCTATATGCTTGAAAAGTGACATGAGTTGGCAGAGTGCGGTTTGTCCGCGTTGTGGAAGCTGCGCTGCTGACTGACTTATTAACGCTGATGTGGCCATTGACACCTGTATGCATTTACTCTGGTGCTGCTGGGCATATGATGTCTGTCACCGTGGAGTCCACCTTTGCAATACATGCCGGCGAGGCTTACTGCTGGGAACACCTGTTCATGTAAATTGTTATGAGATGAGAAAGGCTGCCCCCTCTACAATACTTTACCTCTGGCCATCTCTGAATCTTGCATCAAGCACCATATTATAACATTGAGCCGAGGAGGATTGTTGCCAGATGATATCTATACTGACTGCCTATTCATCCAGCTGAGATCTTTCCGTTTGGTGCTCAACTACGCTATGGACTTCCTTGCTTGAGGCTGGTGTGCGTGTTCAGTGCATGACTTGTATGTGGGCAGTGGCTGTGATTTTTGAGGCGGTGGCGCATGTGCGGTGTGTGGGGCCCCCAAATTTTTAAGCACAACGTTGTGTGTTTTTATTTATTTTTGGTGTAGTACTTTTTGAGCCTAGAGGGTGTGTGCAATATTGAATAAAGAGGTTTTCTATTCTCCTTCACTGTTTCCTGGCTCCTTTTCTATTAATTTCTTGTTGGTATAGTGCTGGTCCCACCAATAACCTTGTCTTTGGGTGTCTTTGATGGGTGTCATTGTTGGTTAGTGGGACGCCATACAGGTGTATGGCAGTGCACATACGAGTATAGGAGGAATCTCCCTGCGTTTTTAATTTTTGTTTTGGCTTGATCACAGGAGATGTAGTTACCTCCAATGGTGCAGGTGATTGATTTCCCCGGGTTAGCCAGGCACACTTGGAAATAGGTTTCTCTGTTAGTTTTTGATAATGGGCACCCCATGGGATTAGTTAATATAGGGAAAGACCAGGAGGTTGGTCAGAACCCTATACTTCTCCCAGGCTATATTTAGTATTCCCAGGCGCCCTTTGGCGTACATATTGCTGTATCCTAGGATGGCATTTAAATTAGACAGGGGATGTCTTGCCAACATCCAGGCAGCTTTCACGACAGAGGGAGAGTGTGTAACCACCAGTGAGGGGGGGGAGATATTCGAACATTGTTTAAGAAACATAAATCTTTGGTGATTAAACAACTGAAGCGATACTGGGATGTGTGTACTATTGAAAACTATATACAGAATTCAGTTATACCGAGGGGGTTGAGAGAACGGATAGTGCCAGCAGAGCACCTTAGAACAAAGCGCTTTATGGAGAAGTGGCAAAGGGTCTGTTTGGATCATGGGATACAGATAATGTCGCTAATAGTTGAAGAGGAAAGGCTGCAACTGGAGGAACTTGATACAGCGATAAGAGAGAGCTGTGATAAATTGGACTTGTTGGGGGACTCCCCAGACTTTCAAAAGTTGAATGACATGGTAAAGGCTGAGGTGGA
This sequence comes from Gastrophryne carolinensis, assembly GCA_027917425.1. Classification (NCBI taxonomy): domain Eukaryota; kingdom Metazoa; phylum Chordata; class Amphibia; order Anura; family Microhylidae; genus Gastrophryne; species Gastrophryne carolinensis. Next base: position 6,409,624 of record CM051236.1, on the reverse strand, counting down.
TAAGGTACAACGCTCAGTAAAAGAGATTAAACAGAGTAAGTTTAGACGGGATAAAATGGAATTTGACTCAGGGAAGGTTTTCTCTGAGTTTAAAAATAGAGGGAGGCCATCCTCCCGCTATAGACAATGGAAGGAAATCTCAAGTGACCTCTCTGGGTGCGAGACTGAAGTCTCGGATGAGAGTCCCCCCCGTGTGTCACGTAATACACGTAGGTCGGTGTCTTTTTTGGACCCGTCCGGAAAAAACGAAGACGGCGGGGGCGAAAGTGTTGCAAACAGAGTGAAGTCACTCAGGGGTATAAGGAAGCCAGCAAAAAAATGGCCGACTTAGATGGCGGGAGGGATGAATCTTCATCCCTGAATATCATTAATTTGTCAGATTTCATATTGGATAAGGATCACATTTCAGTTCTCTCTAAAGGTTTGTCCTTCTCACCGGTGGCAGGTGGTGATGAATTTACATTGTATAAGGACACGGCTTTGTTCCTACGGAAATTAATGTTTAGAGCTATGTATGCGGGTGGAACGGATTCCACACCATCCTTGCCGGCACAGTCTGGTGAGATGGACATTCCTGGTGAGGACGACTTGGATGATCCAGTCCCTGACCTTATGCCAAATTTAGATAAGTTTAAGGCAAAATCAAAAAGATTTCCTCCTCTCTCCTTGAATCGCCACATTTCCCTCTTTTTTCAGCTGGTCCAGCGTGACCTCCGGGGGGTTGATTGGGCGAACCAAGGGTTGGTCACCAATCTAACTCCAGGTGAGAAGAGGGCCCTTCATGATCTGTCACGGGCCTCTAACATTGTGGTCCGTCCTAGCGACAAGGGGGGAAATGTGGTGATCCTGAGTGATGAGTATTATGTGAAGGAAATTGAAAGCCAGCTATCTCAGAAAAACATCTACTCGACATTGACAGGGAACCCCTTCCCTAGGATGGTATCAATGTTGAATGATAAATTGGACTGGGCCGGGGAGGAGAGGCTTCTTACCCCCAAAGTACTGGATTTTTTAAGAGTGAAGGACTATAATGTCCCGGTTCTATACACTATACCAAAGATCCATAAGGATCCAGTGGCACCGCCGGGTAGGCCCATCGTATCGAGGAGTGGAGGTCCACTTGAAGGCGTCGCACGCTTTGTTGATGAAAATCTAAAGCCACTTGTCAGGATACTCCCATCCTTTGTGTTGGACAGCAGTGACGTGTTGCGTCGGCTTATGTCCTTTACTTTAGAGGATGGGTGGCTCCTGGCAAGTATCGACGTCGAAAGTTTGTATACCTCCATTCCCCATGCGGTGGGCCTGGAGGCAGCAACATGGTTCTTGGATGAACTGGGCCCATGCGAGGCCACGTACAATGAATTTGTGATAGAACTCTTGGACTTTGTCCTCAAAAATAGCTACTTTCGATTTAATGGCAAGTACTATCATCAGGTCAGTGGCACTGCCATGGGGGCGGCCTGTGCTCCATCGTACGCGTGCCTACACCTGGGGCGGTGGGAGAGCTTGGAGGTGTTTGGGCGGGCGGATTTTGGGGCACGGGTCGCCCTGTGGCTTCGCTATATTGATGATGTACTTATAGTATGGCGGGGCACCCCTGTAGAGTTTGACGAGTTTGTGACATCATTAAACAATAATGATAGAAATATCCGTCTTACTTACAAAATTGGGCCTGTTGAAGTTGAATTCTTGGATTTACGTATTAGGTGTGAGGGTAAGAAGTTGGTCACTACTACTTTTCGGAAGCCCACAGCGGGCAACACACTTTTGCATTTCAATAGCCATCACCCCACACCTTTAAGACGTGGAATTCCCTTGGGCCAGTTTCTGCGTATTCGCAGAAACTGTAGCTCTGATGAGGACTATAGAAGGGAGGCTCGAGAATTGACTAAGAGGTTCAGAGCAAGAGGGTACCCTCATAGACTCCTAAGAACATGTGCCAAAAAGGCATGGGATAGGACACGGGTTGACCTTTTGAAAGTTAAGTCCCCCATGGCTCGGCTGAGAGATGATGGGCAGCAGATTCGCCTCATCACTCAGTATGGGGCCCACTGGGAACGCTTCCGGGGGATCCTGGAGGTCCACTGGCATGTGTTGGCACTTGACCCAATACTGGGGAAATTGGCGGGGCCGCGTCCTTTACTTACGGCCCGTAGAGCTAAAAACATGCGGGACATGCTAGTACACAGCGAATACAAATCAAAATCAGACATGGATATCCGCTCAGTAGAGAAATTGAATGGGTCTTTCAAATGTGGCCACTGCAGTACCTGCAGGTATATGCAGAAAACTGGTATTTTTACAGGTGCCAGTGGTTCTCCCCCTCGTCAGATAAAGGGTTTTATTAATTGTGCTACTTCAATGGTCGTGTACATGCTCACCTGCCCGTGCGGCAAAAAGTATGTCGGTAAGACCAAACGTGAGTTGAGGGTGCGGGTAGGTGAGCATGTACGTGATATCAAAAAGATGAACGAAAAGAGCCCAGCGGCAGAACATTTTAAGCTGTGGCATAAGGGTGATCCCAAGGACCTTCAAGTATGTGGCATCTTTGCCCTCAGGAAAACAGGGAGGAGGGGGGATTGGGAGCAGAGGCTTTTGCAGCAGGAGTCACGACTCATCTATGAATTGGGGACCCTGGCGCCCCATGGATTAAATACGGACCCCGGCCTAAATGCCTTTCTCTAGGTTAGTATCTTGGGAGGACCGATTCTAACCCCCTAGCAATCAGGGCGGACAATTTCCTGTATATATCCTTACTTGCAGTGGGGAGAAGGAATATATTATATTGCTGGTTTGGTTCCTCTTTATCTGTATGCTTTTATTATTCTTTTTCATTTGCTTATTGCATGCGGCTGTCACTTTTCTTCCCCCTCCCCTATACTGTATCCTCAGGGTGGAAATACAGCACACTATACTATCACTATATCATATTACACTGTGTGTGTAGTTTTGTCTTACCCTGTATGTATGTGTCTGCCTGTGTGTGGGGTATAATGACACCTCATAGTGTCATTTAATATGCTCTAATATGTCTTGGGTGAAGGCGAGTATGTTGCCGATAAGTGCCAACTTGGATGCCCTTGCGTGATTGGGCGTGTGGGAAAGCCTGATGTGGATGGTTTTTAAGCTGTGCCTGAAGGTGAGCAGCTGAATAAGATGTGGTTGGGCGTGTAGGAACGCCCGATGTGGACGGCCCCATAGCTGCTTCTGGAGGTGAACAGCTGAACAATTTAAATATAGTGACGAGATGCAACGCCAGAGTATCATTGATTGGCTGAATTCGTTGCACTCGTCAGGGAATAAACAAAGACGTCTACGGGGCGGAGCCTAACTACGTGAGTTTAAGAGGCACTGTGATTGGCTGGGCGTCACCCTGACGAAGCCCCGGTGGGCGGGGCGAAACGCGCGTCGGACGTGGGTGGCCCTCCCTCGCCTCATGTCCCTCCACTACTCGTTATGACGATATGGACTAAGCACAAGGCCGGTCTATGGTACGAGCGCACAGCAGTATGAAGCTTGAGGTCTGAAGCGGCCCTCTGAAGTGAGCGTGTGATCACACTAAGTTAAGTACATACGTACGCTACTCTATATGCTTGAAAAGTGACATGAGTTGGCAGAGTGCGGTTTGTCCGCGTTGTGGAAGCTGCGCTGCTGACTGACTTATTAACGCTGATGTGGCCATTGACACCTGTATGCATTTACTCTGGTGCTGCTGGGCATATGATGTCTGTCACCGTGGAGTCCACCTTTGCAATACATGCCGGCGAGGCTTACTGCTGGGAACACCTGTTCATGTAAATTGTTATGAGATGAGAAAGGCTGCCCCCTCTACAATACTTTACCTCTGGCCATCTCTGAATCTTGCATCAAGCACCATATTATAACATTGAGCCGAGGAGGATTGTTGCCAGATGATATCTATACTGACTGCCTATTCATCCAGCTGAGATCTTTCCGTTTGGTGCTCAACTACGCTATGGACTTCCTTGCTTGAGGCTGGTGTGCGTGTTCAGTGCATGACTTGTATGTGGGCAGTGGCTGTGATTTTTGAGGCGGTGGCGCATTTGCGGTGTGTGGGGCCCCCAAATTTTTAAGCACAACGTTGTGTGTTTTCTATTCTCCTTCACTGTTTCCTGGCTCCTTTTCTATTAATTTCTTGTTGGTATAGTGCTGGTCCCACCAATAACCTTGTCTTTGGGTGTCTTTGATGGGTGTCATTGTTGGTTAGTGGGACACCATACAGGTGTATGGCAGTGCACATACGAGTATAGGAGGAATCTCCCTGCGTTTTTAATTTTTGTTATAGCCTGGCTGCAGCCAGTGGTGGGGTCAATTCTGTGTGGGATGTGGTCATACAAGGACAAAATTGCAGCATTATTCAGCTAAAACCTGCTGCGGATTTACTCATCACTCAAACCCACACAGACAGGCGGCTACTAAAACATCTCTGTGCCTATAATCTCACCACCCTGGCTTCCAATACCTCCTGTGATACCTCAGCGCTGGCAGCACATCACAGACACACAGAAAACATCAGGCCACCAGCTTCCTCCTCACACCTCTCCATTGCCAATACACTCACAAATACAAACCAAATACAAGTGCAACGCAATGCAGCTCACCACAAAACCAATTATCTTGCTGAATAATCCATCAGGCTGCTGATAGAATGTTTCCTAAGTTTGGCCCAGCCAAGAGGGGAGATGCTGCACAGCCCACAAATGGACTCTGAAAAATCCACACTAGTTGTGTCCTACACAATACGGTCATCCATCACAAAATGCAAAGATCAGGCAAACAACACTGATGTCAGCCAGACAATCCCACAGACACTGGTGAGCACACACAGACTGGCCCTGCCGGCCTAGAATCACTATTCTCAAACAGAATGACTCTACAGCTTTTACCACAGTGTCCAAAGATGATACACACAACACACAGCCCTTTATTTATACTTATCCACAGCATCAGACACAGCAGAGGCCCCTTTCCGTGCTTCAGAAAGGTAGCAGTGCCAGGCATTTTGGTTGAAGCAGCGCCAAATGTTACCTGCCGCTGTAGGTCAAGATCCCATAGGGCACAATTGGCAGAACTGGATTGTGTTTAATGCAGATAATTAATATTACACACATTCATTTGTACAGAACTTGCTAACTTGCTACCTGCTAAGAAAGTAGAGAACGTTTTACTCCACTTTGCAATGTAGTAAAAAGTGCCATTAACTTCTCTGCCTTTTTTAATAAAGTGATTTTTCACTACCATGAGAATTGTTTCTATTCTTATTGAATCGAGGTTGATATTTTGGCCTGTGTAACATTTCTTGTATTTGATGTGAGGGGGTGGGAAGAAACTCCTTTCCACACTAGCACCCAGCACTATATCACTTGAGCTGTTTTAGGTCTCATCACTATTAAGTAATAATTAAATAATAATTGTGAAAATATTAACAACTCGACAAAATGTAACAGATGAAAATTGTGCGTGTCCTAGTTTAGGATCTTTTACTATAAAGCTGTTACACTTTTGCAATCAATGACTGCAACTTATTTCTTTCCCAGTTTCAATCTATTGTGTTCATTATGGTGTCATGTAATTTCTTTGTTAATGATGAGAGTCTCGTCTATCAAATAAAGATTCTCCCTCCCTTTTGTCTCCTTGCTGCAATGCTAATGAATCTGTCATACTGCTGGGTGATAAACAAAGCCCAGTGAAACTCCCCAGTAAGACGACATTAACATATCTTTACTTATTAAGATTCATTCCATTCAGCCAATCCAAAGCCGCCTCATGTTAGAGAATGTTTGTACAGACAATATAAGGTGAGGCCGACTCAGTCACAGCAATAGCAGACGGGTCAGGAGAGCGGCGAGGGGATCCCCATACTGCCCTATACCAGGTAGATATGACTTCTGTTACTATTAGGTTATATGTGATGGTTATTATCATGTCTGGGTAAATGATTTGGCTGTGTCTGGTGATATTGTGCTACATAGTGTAACATAACATGTTATTGTGTGTCATAAAGATGTGGGATTATTTGGGGCTGACCATATTATCTATACAATCTTTCATATATTAGTGTCTTTTATGCGCTGATTTGATTTTATATAATTCCAAGAGGACACTTGTTACAATTTGTGATATATTGAAGGAAAGAATAGATGGAATTAATAAGCTGCTGGGTAACTATTAAGTCATTACTGTACATTAGTTAATTTAAATATGTCTATGCACATGTGAATATTTATAAATGATAATATAAAGTATGACATGCTCAGTCAATAATACCCATCAGATATCTATAGTACTAAGGAATGTCTATACTGCATGAAAAGTACTAAGAAAAGTATTGTATTATCCATCTGATGATTGACGCAGTACGAGTAAGTAGTGATAACACCAACCCTGATAAGTAGCCACTAAAATTTCCAGATAAAACACATGTTACACTTTAGAGGGAACAGTAAATAGGTGTATTGTATATAAAAGGAATCTCTGTTGATCGGCACATTTATTACTCAGCGCAGTCCACAGATTCTTACTAAAGGATAAACATATTTTACATTGAGATATAATATAGTTTCATATCTCAATAAGAATGTGTGTTTATACAGAAAATGGGGGTATGGACCTTATTATTACTAATTATTTGATATGCCATCCCTAACTCTGAGTGTGTTTTTTACTTTAACACGCAAAAAAATGCAATACAAATATTGTTTTTTATGTATTCATAACAAATCACCAGCACTTGCAATGGGGCATTTCTACAGGTGAAGTGTCTAATTTTTCAAATGAGATGAGGATAGTTATTTTTTGAAAGAAAATATGAGAAATGTTCAAGAAGAATTCACATTTTTCCAACAAACTCACAAACTTGTATTTTCCGAACAAATACCCCTTCCCTTACCTGTAAAAATGCCCCATCACATGTACAGGTGACGTTTGGGGAAAAACTGTAATAAATATGTTTTGCACTTGTTAGTGTGTTAAAGTAGATAAGCTCACTGAGATGGAAGTTTTAGTAAAGTTAAGCTTGGTTCACCAAATAATTAGAATGACCCCCAGTGCTGAGTAGATGTATTTTCATTTGTTTAGTTTAATAATAAGTATAGGGACAATCAGGACAAATTATATATGTTATTCCTGATTTCTCCAGCTCATTCCATTCCCATAGCAAATGTCCCTTCTCAACAAGCTGGATCCATAGGTAGCGCGGGCAGTTGTAATTCTCAACCCAGTCCTGCTCTCAGAAAGTTGTGCAGGCCTTACACCCACAGAGGGGGGGGGCACTTAAAAAAAAATCCATGTTGCTTCTTACACCCCTGGCCTGAAATAAAGCCACAGTGTCCCAGCCATGAGTGACCCCCTGCAGGGAGCTGCCTTCCATCACATGCATGAAAGGAAAATCTGTTCAAGCAGCCGGTGCCAACACAGAATCATAATTAACTGGGTCACAGCTCCCCCAGCCCCAAGCCAAATACAGAATCAGAAGAATCAGAACCGTGAATTAAAGCCAAATCCATCTCAGTTTTTCCCATCTCCATAACTATCATTGAACCATCCTGAAACTATATTCTTGGACACACCAGAAGTGCAGCAATAGTTTAACACCAAGAGGAAGATACTCCTCCCAGGGGGCCGCTGGTAATGTCCATTGTTGTGTGTTTTTAATTACTCACCTGTAACTATACTCTCAGACCTGTAAATGTAATAGTTCCAAAATATATCATACTGGTAACTAGTGTGCATTTTTGGCCTAGAGGTAAGGGGAGTGTACTTGTGACCGGAGGGTGGCAGGTGCGAATCCCAGTCCTGACTGAGGGAACATGACTGAAGTGCTCTTCACCAAGGCCCCTAACCCCGCAACTTCTCCCCGGGCATTAATTTTGGCAGCCCACTTCTCCGGGCATGGGTTAAATGCGGAGGACAAATTCCTATGTGTGCATAAGCATACAATGGCCCTCTATGCATTAAACATTAAGCGTATCTCATTACAATATATATTTAACTTGAGCTGACTTTTTTCCATAACTAAAATACCTAAAACTAAAATGAGAAGCTATCTCATGCTCTGATAGTGGCATGTGCATTACTTCTCATTCAAAACGTTGTAGACTCCAAAAAAGTCACACTGAAATACTGCTTGTGTAATTTACATGACTTTCTTTATTTTTTCTTACAGGTTGAACATTTATCAGGAAGCTGGAATCCATTTTACAGATAAACTGATCTCCATCAGCCCACATTGGGCCCTAAACCAGGAAAACCATATGAGTGCTCTGAGTGTGGAAAATGGTTCCGTTATAAATCAAAGCTCACAAGTCACCAGAGGAGTCACACTGGAGAGAAGCCATTTTCATGCACTGAGTGTGACAAGTGCTTTACACAACGTAGTACCCTTCGTGAACATCAGAAAATTCATACTGGAGAGAAGCTATATTCCTGTCCTGAGTGTTACAAGTGCTTTACAAAATGTAGTAACCTACTTGCACACCAGAAAATTCATACTGTAGAGAAGCTATATTCCTGTCCTGAGTGTGACAAGTGCTTTACACACCATTCAAACGTGCTTAAACATCTGAGGATTCACACTGGGGAGAAGCCATTTTCATGTCCCGAGTGTGACAAATGCTTTACACAACTTGCACACCTGCTTAAACATCAGAGGACTCACACTGGAGAGTAACCATTTAAAATTCTGGAAGGTGACAATTGTTTTAGTCGATGTGTGAATTTCCAGCATCACGCCATGATCCATAATTATAGGGCACACACTGGAGAGAAACAAAGGAGGGGTGGCAGCCGCTCAGACCATTTAGTAACTAACCTGGGAGGTGCACGTTAGCAGGGCAATTAGGATACAAAAGTCTTAAAGGAGCCACAGCACTCAACCCTGTTAGCTTGCAAACCAGCCTACAATCTGTCTCTAAACTTGGTTAAAAACAGAGAGCTCGGTCACACACATCTGCAGAAGTAAGCTTAAGCTGCACCACCAAGCGCCAAGGTGCCTCTGCCCTAACTCTAACCTCTGAGAGCCCATTTGGGACATACAGTGCAATAGATAAATTGGGAGCAGGCTTACCTGAGGTTGCTCTAAACCTCAAGTGCAAGCCATGGGGGTGGAAGGGTCAAAGACCTTGCAATACAGCCTAGACCCCATACACCATGTGCTTGCACAAATTCAAAAGAAACAAAGGGGGGAGTGGCAGCCACTCAGACCATTTTATATTTAATTTGTGCAAGCACATGGGTTGTGGGGTCTAGGCTGTAGCTGGCAGCACATCACAGACACACAGCAAACATCAGGCCAAAAGCTTCCTCCTCACACCTCTCCATTACACTCAATACACTCACAAATACAAACCAAGCACACACAGACTGTCACACAAGCACACAACGACTCAAACAAAATAACAAACATACACAATCTTACACAAACACAAGTGCACTTCAATGCAGCTCACCACAAAACCAATTAGCTTGCAGAATAAACCATCAGGCTGCTGAAAGAATGTTTCCTAAGTTTGCCCAAGCCAAGAGGGGAGATGCTGCACAGTCCACAAATGGTCTCCAAAAAATCCACACTAGTTGTGTCCTACACAATATGGTCATCCATCACAAAATGCAAAAATCAGGCAAACAACACTGATGTCAGCCAGGCCAGACAATCCCACAGACACTGGTGAGCACACACAGACTGTCTCTGCCGGCCTAGAATCACTATTCTCAAACAGAATGACTCTACAGCTTTTACCACAGCATCCACAGATGATACACACAGCCCTTTATTTATACTTATCCACTTGGAATGTATCAGACACAGCAGAGGCCCCTTTCCGTGCTTCAGAAAGGTAGCAGTGCCAGGCATTTTGGTTGAAGCAGCGCCAAATGTTACCTGCCGCTGTAGGACAAGATCCCATAGGGCACAATTGGCAGAACTGGATTGTGTTTAATGCGTATAATTAATATTACACACATTCATCTGTACAGAACTTGCATTGGGACCTGTCAGTAATGGAAATGCAGGACCTACATGTGACAAAAACTATTTTTTGGGGGGGGGGTTAAAATTAATTTTCAAATGCTTTATTTGCTTAACTATGAGTAGTTAGCAGCCTAAACACAATGTAAATGTTGTCCTCTTTGTCCCCCGCAGTGATTTCCTCTAATTGTAATGATGAAACAGCAGCGCCAAAAATCATAAATATACTGGGGAGTGCCGAAATAACGGAGGTACAAAGTGACGCTCACTGGCACTTGGATAATCAGCTGCTGGGTCCAACAAGCACTGACATATGTCGGCCAATACCTGGTGCAACTATCAAAGCTAATAAGTTAGCATTCTGCAAAGCGACTGCTAGCACCAATGTAGACCACAATGCAGCACCAGATAAGACAAAATGTTGAAGCTCTGTAACTGGCGCTGAAACCACAAGAAAGATTCTAAATGGCGCACATCATAAGTAAGGCACATAGAACAACGTTTTATGTTAATGTGGTGTTATCTGGTTATTTCACTGGTTCTTTGGTTCTTTTTATAACCCAACAGTATGTTGAATTCATCAGCATTACAGCAAAATAAACACTGGCAATAGGGAGGAGCCTTATTTGAATACAATAGACGAGACTCTCATCATTATCATAGAAATGAAGAGACACAATAACTGACACAATGGACTGACACTGGGAACAAAAATATAATGATGTCATTGTGATACTTAACTAGAAAACACGAGTGTAAAGTATCCAACTAATAAAGATTTATATTAGATATGTACAGTATATGTATTTCACCTGGCTTGTTGAGGGGTCATAGTTAATGCCCGGGGATTTTGTTAAATATAAACAAGGCCATACCAAGGTGCAACAAGTATGTAGGGGAATGGAAGAAGGGATGGGACAGGAAATTCACCAAAGAGCAGAGACAGATTATTATTATTTATTTAATTGTATTTAACACCCTCTTCTACGTCTGTAGAGCTTTACTATGTAGTAATTAGAGACAGGATAAAACATTTAGGCCCTTATTTATGATGGAATAGCGACAGGTAGCGACTGGTGAGCGGCCGGTAATGACGGGCACCGCCACGAGAACGCCGGCTCCCCACCACAATCACACATTTATCAAGCCAATCCTGCTTAGCGACTGAGATAGCGCCATATAGCCACTCATTCATCATTATTCCAGCCTCAGCCCACAGCGCCAGCGTCCGACCTTGAACAGCGACAGGTATGACCTCTCGCTACCTGGCGCTCTCCAATGCATTTCAATGGAACAATCTTTAAATATTCATAATTAATTGTTATTAATTATTTTTCTTTTTTTTTTTTAAATGTGAAAAATTCTGTGACCACTTCTGCCATTTTAGATTTTTTAAGGTAACAAAAAAAAAAAAAAAGTACAGAATTGATATTACAGGTCTGATATTAACGTATTCATATTACAAAATTATTTTTAAAACTTGTTTTTTTTTTTATTCAAAAAATATGGTTGTTTGGGGGTTAAAAAACGACTTTTAACCCATCGCCGCCAGCGCTCTGGGGTTTAAGCATGCATTTCACAGCGCGAGAAATTTTTGACCTTGATTTCTTAATGAATATGGTGGGAGCCGGTCGCTAGGGCCAGTCGCTATCATGCGCTCCCATACAGCGCGGAACCTGTCAAATAGCGACTCCTCACCCAATATTCAACATTACGGCAAACCGACTGAGTCGCTATCAACTACCGAACAACGGCCAAGCACAGCGACTACTAGCGGGCACTCTGAAAATGCCTCTACAGTCTCTCAACTGTCGCTACCTGCCGCTATTAATGAATCGGCCTCCTAGTACACAGACAATGAATGACCTAATGCAAGAAATTACAATGAAAACACTATGAGATTGGGACACAATAGGAGAGAGACTCTGACCCCTTTGAGTTACAGAATCAGAAACCAGAACCGTGAATCAAAGCCAAATCCAGCTCAGTTTGTCCCATCTCCATAACTATACTAAGCTTATCTATGTATTATATAGTAAAGAAGTAGACATATATAGCAGATTGCGTCACTCCATGGCTGCCAATCGGCGAGGACCAGATGACACGTAATACACTCGCCAAACACAGGCAGCAAGGCACTCAGGGAGGCACACACCCCCCTAACTCCAGAGCGCCGATTGGACAGCCCCAAATGTAGGCGGCGCCCTCGCCTCGCCATAACACGCGCCACCACACACCGGCCAGCAAGGCGCGCATATACAGGCGGCAACGGCATGCCGCTACATACCTGCTCTTTAGCAGGCTAGACACCGCAGGTACTTCGCCCTGGTAAAGGTAAGTCAGCCTCACAACCTGATTTTGAACTCCTAAAACCTACTACCTAAGCCACAAGCTTACATATACCCCCTTATTGATTTACAGCAAATTTAAAGCTGACACCCTAACTGGAACAATTGGACTCGTCTACTGTCTATAAATTTACCTCAATATAAATAGGCCAGTATCAGGTATGATATATACTTTCTCTTTAATTAACTATAGAACCTTATAATTTACAAACCACACTCAAAAGTGGCATATATATATTTTTTTTTCTCTACCTAGGCACTTTTGGAGCAGGCAATCTAAACACAAGCGCTGTCTCACAACTAAACTCTGTAAATAAAGGTATGATCCTCTATAATTATGCAATAATCACTGACTGTATACTTCTTGGGCACTATGTAAAGGTAATTATTTCTGATTATCTATTTAGTAACTAAATAATGAAGTGCACTGAGGAAGCTGACTAAAGCGAAACGTTTGCACAACCAATAATACTTGCTACAACTGTGTTGGAATTTATTTAAGTGCTTGTGAAGATATTATATGCATGAACTAAGTCCCTCCAGGACAACTATAGAGGAGGGCCACAGTCCCTACCATTGTACTCCCCAATATTTTATGCACAATATCTTTCAAGAATCTATCACTGTAAAATATGTGAAAAATGAATGTATGTGAAATAAATTTGTTAATGTGTTTTAATATCATTATGTATCTTTGTGTCCAACGTGCACCCCCATCAAATGCTCTCTAACAGTTAGGCACTGCTCCAAGTACCTAAACTCCCCCCCTCTGTTTACTTGCAAATAAGGAGAGTAGGGGCACACGTTATTAGTATCCAGATATATCTTTTTTAGGGCTCTGACCAAAAACAGGTCAAAACCCTTCCCCCCCAACCTAGTATATAAGTAGCCACATAGTGAATGTGATTATTGTCACTGTGGATATACATAATGTAATCTGTGAACTGTGAGGATTAGTGGGTCATCATATAGCAGTTACCTGGTGCTCTTTGATACCATGATATACCCTGATCATTGTCTATCCACCTAACTTTTTCCTTGAATGTAGTATTTGATTTTGCTTCCATTTTCTGTCTTTATGAACTGTGCCTAACCACAATGTCCAGAGGTGATATTGCTCAGGATACCTGCCTTCCTGTATCTTGCTTGTACAGCTGTTATCTCATATCAGTCATGTGATGTTACATTGTCTTATCTTATGAAGCAAAGTCTTTGATAATTACAATATAACTGTCCTAGAAAAGACTTTGAAAACTATGGACTCAATTCAATAACTTCCCAACCAGTCACATCAAATAGAAGGAATTATATAATGACACGCAGACTAAATTTCAACCTTGATTTAATAAGAATTGTAAAAAAATCTCATGTTAGTAAAAATTCACTTTATGAGCAAAATGCCTGACAATGTCACTGTTAGTGAATCACCCGCTAGGGAAACAATGACAGTCAATGGCATTTTTTTACCTGCTAAGAAACGTAGAGAACGTTTTACTCCACTTTGCAATGTAGTAAAAAGTGCCATTAACTTCTCTGCCTTTTTTAATAAAGTGATTGTTTTACTACCATGAGAATTGTTTCTATTCTTATTGATTCGAGGTTGATATTTTGGCCTGTGTAAAATTTCTTCTATTTGATGTGAGGGGGTGGGAAGAAACTCCTTTCCACACTAGCACCCAGCACTATATCACTTGAGCTTTTTTAGGTCTCATCACTATTAAGTAATAATTAAACAATAATTGTGAAAATATTAACAACTCGACAAAATGTAACAGATAAAAATTGTGTGCGTCCTAGTTTAGGATCTTTTACTATAAAGCTGTTACACTTTTGCAATCAATGACTGCAACTTATTTATTTCCCAGTTTCAGTCTATTGTGTTCATTATGGTGTCATGCAATTTCTTTGTTAATGATGAGAATCTTGTCTATTGTGTTTCAAATAAAGATTCTCCCTCCCTTTTGTCTCCTTGCTGCAATGCTAATGAATCTGTCATACTGCTGGGTGAGAAACAAAGCCCAGTGAAACTCCCCAGTAAGACGACATTAACATACCTTTACTTATTAAGATTCATTCCATTCAGCCAATCCAAAGCCGCCTCATGTTAGAGAATGTTTGTACAGACAATATAAGGTGAGGCCGGCTCAGTCACTGCAATAGCAGACGGGTCAGGAGAGCGGCGAGGGGATCCCCATACTGCCCTATACCAGGTAGATATGACTTCTGTTACTATTAGGTTATATGTGATGGTTATTATCATGTCTGGGTGAATGATTTGGCTGTGTCTGGTGATATTGTGCTCCATAGTATAAACATAACATTTTATTGTGTGTAAGACAGATGTGGGATTATTTGGGGCTGACCATATTATCTATACAAACTTTTATATATTAGTGTCTTTTATGTGCTGAATTGATTTGATATAATTCCAAGATGAGACTTGTCACAATTTGTGATAAATTGAAGGAAAGAATAGATGGAATGAATAAGCTGCTGGGTAACTATTTAGTCATTACAGTACTTTAGTTAATTTAAATATGTCTATGCACATGTGAATATTTATAAATGATAATATAAAGTATGACATGCTCAGTCAATAATACCCATCAGATATCTATAGGACTAAGGAATGTCTATACTGCATGAAAAGTACTAAGAGAAGTATTGTATTATCCATCTGATGATTGATGCAGTAGGAGTAAGTGGTGATGACACCAACCCTGATGTAGCCACTAAGATTTCCAGATAAAACACATGTTACACTTTAGAGGGAACAGTAAATAGGTGTATTGTACCTAAAAGGAATCTCTGTTGATCGGCACATTTATTACTCAGCGCAGTCCACAGATTCTTACTGAAGGATAAACATATTTTACATTGAGATATAATATAGTTTCATATCTTAATAAGAATGTGTGTTTTTTTACAGAAAATGGGGGTATGGACCTTATGGGGGCCATGCTAATTATTTGATACGCCATCCCTAACTCTGAGTGTGTTTTTTACTTTAACACGCAAAAAATGCAATACAAATATTGTTTTTTAAGTTTTCATAACAAATCACCAGCACTTGCAATGGGGCATTTCTACAGGTGAAGTGTCTAATTTTTCAAATGAGATGAGGATAGTTTTTTTTTGAAAGTTCAGAAACAACAGCACAATATAAGGAATGTTCAAGAAGAATTCACCATTTTTCCAACAAACTCACAAACTTGTATTTTCCGAACTCTCAAGCGAATACCCCTTCCCTTACCTGTAAAAATCCCCATCACATGTACAGGTGACATTTGGGGAAACACTGTAACAAATATGTTTTGCACTTGTTAGCATGTTAAAGTAGATAAGCTCACTGAGATGGAAGTTTTAGTTAAGTTAAGCTTGGTTCACCAAATAATTAGAATGACCCCCAGTGCTGAGTAGATGTATTTTCATTCGTTTAGTTTAATAATAATTGTGGGGACAACCAGGACAAATATATGTTATTCCTGATTTCTCCAGCTCATTCCATTCCCATAGCATCCCTTCTCAACAAGCTGGATTCATAGGTAGCGAGGGCAGTTGTAATTCTCAACCCAGTCCTGCTCTCAGAAAGTTGTGCAGGCCTTACACCCACGGGGGCAAATCCATGTTGCTTCTTGCACCCCTGGCCTGAAATAAAGCCACAGTGTCCCAGCCAAGAGTGACCCCCTGCAGGGAGCTACCTTCCATCACATGCATGAAAGGAAAATCTGTTCAAGCAGCCGGTGCCAACACAGAATCATAATTAACTGGGTCACATATCCCCCAGCCCCAAGCCAAATACAGAATCAGAAACGTGAATTAAACCCAAATCCATCTCAGTTTGTCCCATCCCCATAACTATCCTTGAACCATCCTGAAACTATATTCTTGGACACACCAGAAGTGCAGCAATAGTTTAACACCAAGAGGAAGATACTCCTCCCAGGGGGCCGCTGGGAATGTCCATTGTTGTGTGTTTTTAATTACTCACCTGTAACTATACTCTCAGACCTGTAAATGTAATAGTTCCAAAATATATCATACTGGTAACTAGTGTGCATTTTTGGCCTAGAGGTAAGGGGAGTGTACTTGTGACCGGAGGGTGGCAGGTGCGAATCCCAGTCCTGACTGAGGGAACATGACTGAAGTGCTCTTCAGCAAGGCCCCTAACCCCGCAACGGCTCCCCGGGCATTAATTTGTGCAGCCCACTTCTCCGAGCATGGGTTAAATGCGGAGGACAAATTCCTATGTGTGCATAAGCATACAATGGCCATCTATGCATTAAACATTAAGCGTATCTCATTACAATATATATTTATCTTGAGCTGACTTTTTTCCATAACTAAAATACCTAAAACTAAAATGAGAAGCTATCTCATGCTCTGATAGTGGCATGTGCATTACTTCTCATTCAAAACGTTGTAGACTCCAAAAAAGTCACACTGAAATACTGCTTGTGTAATTTACATGACTTTCTGTATTTTTTCTTACAGGTTGAACATTTATCAGGAAGCTGGAATCCATTTTACAGATAAACTGATCTCCATCAGCCCACAATGGGCCCTAAACCAGGAAAACCATATGAGTGCTCTGAGTGTGGAAAATGGTTCCGTTATAAATCAAAGCTCACAAGTCACCAGAGGAGTCACACTGGAGAGAAGCCATTTTCATGCACTGAGTGTGACAAGTGCTTTACACAACGTAGTACCCTTCGTGAACATCAGAAAATTCATACTGGAGAGAAGCTATATTCCTGTCCTGAGTGTTACAAGTGCTTTACACACCATTCAAACGTGCTTAAACATCTGAGGATTCACACTGGAGAGTAACCATTTAAAAGTCTGAAAGGTGACAATTGTTTTAGTTGATGTGTGAATTTCCAGCATCACGCCATGATCCATAATTATAGGGCACACACTGGAGAGAAACAAAGGAGGGGTGGCAGCCGCTCAGACCATTTAGTAACTAACCTGGGAGGTGCACGTTAGCAGGGCAATTAGGATACAAAAGTCTTAAAGGAGCCACAGCACTCAACCCTGTTAGCTTGCAGACCAGCCTACAATCTGTCTCTAAACTTGGTTAAAACAGAGGGCTCAGTCACACACATCTGCAGAAGTAAGCTTAAGCTGCACCACCAAGCGCCAAGGTGCCTCTGCCCTAACTCTAACCTCTGAGAGCCCATTTGGGACATACAGTGCAATAGATAAATTGGGAGCAGGCTTACCTGAGGTTGCTCTAAACCTCAAGTGCAAGCCATGGGGTGGAAGGGTCAAAGACCTTGCAATACAGCCTAGACCCCATACACCATGTGCTTGCACAAATTCAAAAGAAACAAAGGGGGGAGTGGCAGCCACTCAGACCATTTTATATTTAATTTGTGCAAGCACATGGGTTGTGGGGTCTAGGCTGTATTGTTAATATGTGCAATATATAAAACTTTCATCATATTTTCCTGTGTGTGTAGTCATTTTAATTGGTTTTATGTTCAAAATGTTGGCTTGAGTTGGGGATGGTCTTAATCTTGTATTTTGCTTTTATAAGTGGCATGGTTTGCTTAAGCTCTTAAGGTTCTGCTTGAATGTTAGCCACATATCCCCCTGTTTATGTTTTAGCATTATTTCTCTCACTGCTTAGGTCACATACCTCATGGTCACCTGGCGGAGAACAGCAGTGGCCTGAAAAGTCCTCCATGCCAAGATATTCAAGGAGGCACACAATGCCAGGTATAGCCTGGCTGCAGCCAGCGGTGGGGTAAATTCTGTGTCAGATGTGGTCATACAAGAACAAAAACACAGCATGATTCAGCTAAAACCTGCTGCGGATTTACTCATCACTCAAAACCCACACAGGCAGGCGGGTACTAAAACATCTATTAGCCTATAATCTCACCACCCTGGCTTCCAAAGACTCCTGTGATACCTCAGTGCTGGCAGCACATCACAGACACACAGCAAACATCAGGCCAAAAGCTTCCTCCTCACACCTCTCCATTACATTCAATACACTCACAAATACAAACCAAGCACACACAGACTGTCACACAAGCACACAACGACTCAAGCAAAATAACAAACATACACAATCTTACACAAACACAAGTGCACTTCAATGCAGCTCACCACAAAACCAATTAGCTTGCAGAATAAACCATCAGGCTGCTGAAAGAATGTTTCCTAAGTTTGGCCAAGCCAAGAGGGGAGATGCTGCACAGTCCACAAATGGTCTCCAAAAAATCCACACTAGTTGTGTCCTACACAATATGGTCATCCATCACAAAATGCAAAAATCAGGCAAACAACACTGATGTCAGCCAGGCCAGACAATCCCACAGACACTGGTGAGCACACACAGACAGTCTCTGCCGGCCTAGAATCACTATTCTCAAACAGAATGACTCTACAGCTTTTACCACAGCATCCACAGATGATACACACAGCCCTTTATTTATACTTATCCACCTGGAATGTATCAGACACAGCAGAGGCCCCTTTCCGTGCTTCAGAAAGGTAGCAGTGCCAGGCATTTTGGTTGAAGCAGCGCCAAATGTTACCTGCCGCTGTAGGTCAAGATCCCATAGGGCACAATTGGCAGAACTGGATTGTGTTTAATGCGTATAATTAATATTACACACATTCATTTGTACAGAACTTGCATTGGGACCTGTCAGTAATGGAAATGCAGGACCTACATGTGACAAAAACTATTTTTTTTGGGGGGGTTAAAATTAATTTTCAAATGCTTTATTTGCTTAACTATGAGTAGTTAGCAGCCTAAACACAATGTAAATGTTGTCCTCTTTGTCCCCCGCAGTGATTTCCTCTAATTGTAATGATGAAACAGCAGCGGGAAAAATGCAGCGCCAAAAATCATAAATATACTGGGGAGTGCCGAAATAACGGAGGTACAAAGTGAGGCTCACTGGCACTGGGATAATCAGCTGCTGGGTCCAACAAGCACTGACATATGTCGGCCAATACCTGGTGCAACTATCAAAGCTAATAAGTTAGCATTCTGCAAAGCGACTGCTAGCACCAATGTAGACCACAATGCAGCACCAGATAAGACAAAATGTTGAAGCTCTGTAACTGGCGCTGAAACCACAAGAAAGATTCTAAATGGCGCACATCATAAGTAAGGCACATAGAACAACGTTTTATGTTAATGTGGTGTTATCTGGTTATTTCACTGGTTCTTTGGTTCTTTTTATAACCCAACAGTATGTTGAATTCATCAGCATTACAGCAAAATAAACACTGGCAATAGGGAGGAGCCTTATTTGAATACAATAGACGAGACTCTCATCATTATCATAGAAATGAAGAGACACAATAACTGACACAATGGACTGACACTGGGAACAAAAATATAATGATGTCATTGTGATACTTAACTAGAAAACACGAGTGTAAAGTATCCAACTAATAAAGATTTGTATTAGATATGTATACGTATTTCACCTGGGTTGTTGAGGGATCATAGTTAATGCCCAGGGATTTTGTTACATATAAACAAGGCCATACCAAGGTGCAACAAGTATTTAGGGGAATGGAAGAAGGAATGGGACAGGAAAATCTCCAAAGAGCAGAGACGGATTTGTATTATTTATTTAATTATATTTAATGCCCTCTTCTATGTCTGTAGAGCTTTACTATGTAGTAATTAGAGACAGGGTAAAACATATAGTACACAGACAATGAATGACCCAATGCAAGAAATTACAATGAAAACACTATGAGATTGGGACACAATAGGAGAGAGAGTCTGACCCCTTTGAGCTTACAGAATCAGAAACCAGAACCGTGAATCAAAGCCAAATCCAGCTCAGTTTGTCCCATCTCCATAACTATACCAACCTTATCTATGTATATATAGTATATAAGTAGCCACATAGTGAATGTTATTATTGTCACTATGGATATACATAATTTATTCAGTGAACTGTGAGGATTAGTGGGTCATCATATAGCAGTTATCTGGTGCTGTTTGATACTATGATATACCCTGATCATTGTCTATCTACCTAACTTTTTCCTTGAATGTAGAAATTTTTGCATTTGCTTTTGCTTCCATTTTCTGGCTTTATGAGCAGAAGACTAACCACAAAGCCCTGAGATAATATTGCTCAGGATACCTGCCTTCCTGTATCTTGCTTGTACAGCTGTTATCTCATATCAGTCATGTGATGTTACATTGTCTTATCTTATGAAGCAAAGACTTTGGTTATTACAATATAACTGTCCTAGTAGAGACTTTGAAAACGATGGACTCAATTCAATAACTTCCCACCCAGTCACATCAAATAGAAGGAATTATATAATGACACGTAGACGAAATTTCAGCCTTGATTTAATAAGAATTGTAAAAAAATCTCATGTTAGTAAAAATTCACTTTGTGAGCAAAATGCCTGACAATGTCACTGTTAGAGAATCACTCGCTAGGGAAACAATGACAGTCAATGGCATTTTATTACCTGCTAAGAAAAGTAGAGAACGCTTTACTCCACTTTGCAATGTAGTAAAAAGTGCCATTAACTTCTCTGCCTTTTTTTAATAAAGTGATTTTTTACTACCATGAGAATTGTTTCTATTCTTATTGAATCGAGGTTGATATTTTGGTCTGTGTAAAATTTCTTCTATTTGATATGAGTGGGTGGGAAGAAACACCTTTCCACACTAGCACCCAGCACTATATCACTTGAGCTTTTTTTTAGGTCTCATCACTATTAATCACTACTAAAACATCTCTGTTCCTATAATCTCACCACCCTGGCTTCCAAGACCTCCTTTGATACCTCAGCACTGGCAGCACATTGGACCCACACAGCAAACATCAGACCAAAAGCTTCCTCCTCACACCTCTCCAGTGTCAATACACTCACCAATCCAAACCAAATACACACAATCTGTCACACAAACACGCAACCACTCAAAATAACAAACACAAGTGCATCTCAATGCAGCTCACCACAAATCCAGATAGCTTGCTAAGAGAGGAGATGCCGCACAGCCCACAAATGCTGTGTCCTACACAATATGGGCATCAGTCACAAAATGCAAGAGCAACACTGATGTCAGCCAGGCCAGACAAGCTCACAGACACTGGTGAACACACACAGATTGGCTCTGCCTGCCTAGAATCACTATTCTCAAACAAAAAGATGCTACAGCTTTTACCACAGCGTCCAACGATGATACACACAACACCCAACCCTTTATTTATACTTATCCACTTGTAATGTATCAGACACAGCAGAGGCCCCTTTCCGTGCCTCAGCAAGGTAGCAGTGTCGGGTGTGTGGTTGTAGCAGCACCAGTTGTTACCTGCCAATGGAAGTCAAGATCCCAAAGAGCACAATGGGCAGAAATGGGTTTTGTTTAATGCTAATAATTAATATTACACACATTCATTTGTACAGAACTTGCATTGGGACTGGTCAGTAATGGAAATGCAGGACCTAGATGTCACAAAAAGTATTTTTTAGAGGGCGGTTTAAATTGATTTCCAATGGCTTTTTTTGCTTAAAAATTAGTAATTTGTACACCAACAACTAATATGCAGCCTAAACGCAATGTAAATGTTGTCCCCTTAGTCCCCAGCAGTGAGTTCCTGTAACTGTAATTATAAAACAGCAGCGGAAAAATGCAGCGCCAAAAATTTCAAAGATGAAAAAATTCATAAATATAATGGGGAGGGCCAGAATAATGGAGGTACAAAGTGACATTCACTGGCACTGGGATAATCGGCTGCTGGGTCCAACAGGTGCTGGCATAGGCCAGCCAATACCTGGTGCAACAATCAAAGCTAATATGTTAGTGTTCTGCGAAGCGACTGCTAGCACCAATGTAGACCACAGCGCAGCACCAGATAAGACAAAAATGCCGGCACTCCGTAACTGGCGCTGAAACCACAAGAAAGATTCTAAATGGCGCACATTATAAATAAGGTCCAGTATTTGTATCCATTACATTTTGTAGATTAATACAATTTACACAATTATATTTACCAGTAAGCCCACCTAAAAAAAGCTCCAGTGATATAATGCAGGGGTCTACTGTCTACATGTTGAATTCATCAGTATTGCAGCAAATTAAAAACTGGCAATAGGGAGGACCAAGTATGTAAGGGAATGGAAGAAGGAATGGGACAGGAAATTCACCAAAGAGCAGGGACAAATTATTATTATTTGATTTATATAATGCCCCCTTCTTCTTCTGTAGAGCTTTACTATGTAGTAATTAGAGACAGGGTAAAACTTACAGTACACATACAACTGCAAGCGGCAAGCGCCAAGCGCCAAGTTATCCAGTGTGCGAGCAATTTGGGCTTCACGGAGAAACCACATAGACGCTAAATTCCATAATTATCTGCTATTATACCATTGCCATTGTTCTCTTTGTCACATGTTGGAAATCTTTGAATGCTCTATATTATATATATTATATATTATTCTTTTTATCCTCCAAGAGGTTTCCAATTTCTACATTTCACTTCTTCAATCAAGACTTGCAGCCTAATTTAAAATCTCACCCTCATCTTATATTTGCCACATGATGATGCTACAGTGTGGACTGTACATTTTTGTAATTATCACGTCCAACCACGTTCACTCAGTGAATCACCTTTACTGAGTGAACCTGGCTGCGGTGGTCACACTTACTTTCATATTATACTACGAGCACTGGGAAAGAAATAAATAAAAGGAAAGGAGGGGCAAAGTTTAGAGACTTCCTAAACCATCTATCGCTCACTTCAGGAAATGAAGAAGGCGCAAATGTGACCGGCATCAGATTAGCTACTCGCTGCCTTATTATTGTCTGGACTGGACACACTTTTGGCTTTTCTTTTTTTATCACCTTTTTATTTAGGAAGAAGATTTTCTCAGACAATTGCATACATAATAGTACACAATTCATAAAGTATATCAGCTTTGGTGTTGTGAATTGTAAATACAAATATATGTTTTCATGCTTACTGCTATATTGTAGAGATTTACTCTATTTTGTCTATTTTAATGCTCTATCAGTTAAAAAATATATAAACCTAAATAAAACACTAACATTTGACTATATTCACCTCTTTCAGTTTTCCTAGTATTGTTAGGAAATAGGTAACACGCATTGAGATGCCAGAATAAAAGTAAAGAGCAGAACTACAGAAGATATAGAGTAAAGCAAAAAGGGAAGGACGTGGCTCCTCCATATGATGAATTAGTCAGACACACATTTATCTTAGAGAAACTGAGAATATTCTGGGTATAATGAGAACAGTTCCCTATGAATGACATGTTTCCCAATGTTTACCAGATCAATTAATGTCATTGCATTCTGCCACAGCTGCCACCACTATTTTCCAATGTACCCCTTCCTATTTCACTCTCCCATCATTACTGTGCCCCATTTAACTACCTTTACAGCCCAGTTCAGGTCAGGTGCTACATCAGATGGCTCCAAGGGCCACTGGGACACAGTTTGGGTGTATGTGTCTTCCATGAATGTGGAATGAGTTGGGGTTGCCATTTTCTATCCGTGCCATTGCATATATATGATATATTTGTGGGCTTGTGTCTGCTGAGGAGGTATAATGCATAGAGGGATATCCTTGATGTCACAGCACATTCCATTGGTTGTGGTTATAAACCTTCAAAATTATTCCTGGGCTTCAATACAACAAATATTTCAATGGTCGATCAATCAAGGAGCGGAGACGCTTTTCATGCCCCCAAATGCTTTGCCTGCATCACCCTCTGTCTCCCTTGTCAGCCCAATATTTCTTTATCTATTCTCTATCAGGGGTGAAATTAATAGAGGATGATATGTGATGCCAAAGGATATTTAATGGGCTCAATGTAACAATTAAGTAAAAACACAGATTAGATTTAAAACTAAAAACTGTGGAGCTGTTTATCATTCCCGCCAAATGCTGTGTCCCTGCAAGACACTTGTTACGTTACTAGACCCCTCTGCTTATCACCTTGCAGCTCATTGCTGTTTGGCAAGACCCTGTGGTCTACATTGGTTCTAGCAGTCGCAGTGAAGAATGCTAACTTTAATTTAGCTTTGATTGTTGCACTAGGTAGTGGCCACATGCCGACTACTTTGGGGCCAGTTGGACTGCTGCTTTTAACACCCACATTAAATTTCTGCCCCTTAGTCCCCCTCTCAGCCCTCTGTACACAGCCCCACTGTACCCACAAGCAAAGGAACACCACCCCCCATGCTTTATCATCCCCCCATGCAAATTACAACAAAATCACTATGAGATTGGGACACAATAGGAGAGAGTCTTACCCATTTGAGCTCACAGTCTAAAGAAAGGGGTAGAAGCCAAGGGAATAGGTCACAAGTAGCAGGTAGTGAGCTGTTCAGGTGGCATGTGCCCATTGAAACTGCTTAAACCATGTTATATGCTTGTCGGAAGGTGTGGGTTTTAAGGGTAGTTTGGGGAATTTTGAGTGTTGTGGAGTCTGATTTAACCCCCCAGAGGCGAAGCTAGGCTTTCTGGCACCCAGGGCAAAGATTTGAAATAGTGCCCCCACCTGTTCTGACTCCCCCAAATTGGTGACCTCTGACTTACTGCACCCGGGGCATGTGCACCTCCCCCAGCTACACCCCTGCCACCCCATAATAGGGTAATAGATATGTAACTTTGATGAAACTGATCAAATATTATAATCAACTGCATTTCGTTGAAAAAAAAATTGTATAGTGTTGGGAGATTTTCAAGGTTTTAGTGGACATCTCAGGCGCTACATTTGTTTTGCGATAGTGCCAGATAGTGTCCCATCTATCATCAGTGCCGGATAGTGTCCCATCTATCATCAGTGCCGGATAGTGTCCCATCTATCATCAGTGCCGGATAGTGTCCCATCTATCATCAGTGCTGGATAGTATCCCATCTATCATCAGTGCCGGATAGTGTCCCATCTATCATCAGTGCCGGATAGTGTCCCATCTATCATCAGTGCCGGATAGTATCCCATCTATCATCAGTGCCGGATAGTATCCCATCTATCATCAGTGCCGGATAGTATCCCATCTATCATCAGTGCCGGCGATGGGATAAGTCCCAGCTCTGAGTTCCCTACGGCGCCAGAGAAGACCGGGCGCTCACTCTGGACGGTTTGGGTTTGTTTTTGGATGCATTTGTTGCGCTTTTGTTTTGCGCAGCAAACTTGTGATTTGGGCTTTGTCATTTCTTTCAAGTGTCCCCAATGTAATTCCCATTAAGAAAAAAAAAAAACTTCTCTGACCCTTAAAACAGACAGATTATAGCAGACGCTGTGTGCCTGGAATACAGCTTTTCTTAGCACCCCCTGTGAGCGCTAGGTATTTCTCTAGCTGTTGCTAGGTGCCAGTATAGCATAGGCATATACAGGCCACGCGCTGGGAACACAGCCTGGCCGGGAACACTACAAACGATAGCGCCGGCATGCTGAAGTTGGCGTTGCGGTGCCCAGTGTCTCGGACAAGGCGCTTAAGTGCCGCCCGCACCACTTTTTATTAAATGACCCTCAGATAGTATGTTTGTGACCAGAAAGCAGGACAAGATTTTTTAACTCATGTAAATGTTTTCTGGAAGCATTATAATCACGACATGGAAAGTGAGACGGTTTCATTAAGCAAAACTCCTATTTCTTTATAGAAATTATATAATGACATGAACAACAAAATTTAGAGGCTGATTCACTACTAGCGCCAGGTATCGGCAGATGAGCGTCTATATAGCGTCGCTTAGAGCAACCACTAGTAGACGCTGTAAGTGGTTATCGGGTGCAGCAACCTAGCGTTGCAGTCGCCGTAGTAACCTGGCCAGCATTGATGAATATGATGTGTGTCGGGAGCTCTAACAACAGTATAGCGCTACAGGGAGTGAGAGGTAGCGCCAGCTCAGTGCATCCGGCACTCAGCGCTCCACACAATATTTAACAAAAAGCTACACACACACAGTGTCGGGGCTCTAAAGCTGGGTACTGTACTATAGAGCGCCAGGCACTGTGTGATTAAAGTCTGTTTTTGACCACATATACAGCAGTAACAAAGCAAAAACATGGGACTGACATTGTTATAACACTGTGACATTAACACTTTAGTGCCAGAACTGTAATGACAATTCTGCATAAAAATATAAAAACTCCCCAAAAATGTATAAAAGGTCACACACTGATTGGAGGAAAAGAAAAAAAAATTTGCCTAACACGCTGTTTATACACAACTAATGAAAGCCCATTGTAATGTATGGGAAATCGACACTGAGTGACAGGTACTACATGGCGCTGCTGAGCCTAGAGCGTCAGCGCTATACACTGAGCCGCCTGTAATAATACATGTGACGCTACATGGCGCTGTTAGAGGCGCTCACCAGATTCACTTTCTTAAATGACATCATATGACTGCTATGAGCCAACAACTGTACAATACAGAAAGGCTGGGATCACAAGTAATATTAATAATAAGTAAAGGTATGTTAATGTCGTCTTAGTGGAAAGTTTCACTGGGCTTTGTTCATGTCCCAAATGTTCTGTTTCTCACCCAGCAGTATGCCCGATTCATTAACATTGCAGCCGGGAGACAAAGGGAGGGAGGAGCCTTATTTGAAACACAATTGATGAGACTCTGATCATTAACATAGAAATCACATGACATCATAACTGACACAATAGAATGAAATAAGAAATAAGATGCTGTCATTGCAAACGTGTAACAGCTTCATGGTAAAAGATCTAGGACTAGATCTAGGAAAAAATGTTTATCCATTACATTTTGTCAAATTGTTAATATTTCCACAATTATTATTTAATTATTACTTAATAGTAATCACACAAAAAGCGCAAGTGATATAGTGCTGGGTGCTATCAAAGAGAAGAAATTATATAATGACACGCAGACCAAAATAACGTTTGCAAAGTCTCTTCTAGGACAATTATATTGAAATAATCAAAGGCATTGCTGCATAAGATAAGACAATGTAACGTCACATGACTGATATGAGATAACAGCTGTACAAGCAAGATACAGGAAGGCAGGTATCCTAAGCAATATCACCTCAGGACATTGTGGTCAGTCACCCGATGACGAAGCCAAAGAATGGAAGCAAAATCAAATGCAAAAATTGCAACAATAAAGAAAAAAGTTAGGAAGATAGAAAATGATCAGGGTATATCACAATATCAAACAATGCTATGTAACTGCTATATGATAACGCACTAATGCTCACAGATCTCAGATTAAGAGGCTGATTTAGGACTAGCATAGGACTAGCATTAGGACTAGCACTCTGTGTCAATGTAGCAGCGCTTTGAGCATCCACAAGTGGGCGCTGAAACCAGGTGTCTGGCGCTATAACCTAACTTTGGCATTGGACAAGTGATGCTGTAGTATTCCTATCCAGTATTGAAAGATGTCATGTGTGGAGGGCGCTGTGGAAGCGCTCTCCCTGAATCAATGCAGTGCCTGAGCATACCAATGCTGTTCTTCTTTCCTAACCAATCTGCAGCAGCGTTCTTTTTAATTACACATCACATTTGATTTTATAGTGTTTAATAAAAAAAATATTTTTAAGTCAAAAGATGTTCTTTACACATCATTCCTCACAGCAATTGTGTTTCCTTGTTCTTATGCTGCCTGTAAGGGAGACAAAAGTGTTATGTGTTAATAAATGTAATATATGAAACTTTCATCATATTTTCCTGTGTGTTTAGTCATTTCAATCTCTTTTATGTTCAAACAGTTTGCTTCAGCTGCGGATGACCTTAATCTTGTATTTTGCTTTTATATTTGCCATGGTTTGCTTCAGCTCCTGAATGTTAGCCACATACCCCCTGTTTATGTTTTGCATTAAGTCTCTGCTTAAGCCACTTACATCATGGTCCCCTGGCTGATGCCACTGCAGAGAACAGCAGTGGCCTGAACAGTTCCCCATGCCAAGATATTCAAGGAGGCACACAATGCCAGGTATAGCCTGGCTGCAGCCAGCGGTGGGGTCAATTCTGTGTGGGATGTGGTCATACAAGGAAAAAAGCACAGCATGATTCAGCTAAAACCTGCTGCGGATTTGCTCATCACTCAAACCCACACAAACAGGCGGGTACTAAAACATCTATTTGCCTATAATCTCACCACTCTGGCTTCCAAAGACTCCTGTGATACCTCAGCGCTGGCAGCACATCGCAGCCACACAGCAAACATCAGGCCAAAAGCTTCCTCCTCACACCTCTCCATTACCAATACACTCACAAATACAAACCAAATACAAGTGCACCTCAATGCAGCTCACCACAAAACCAGTTAGCTTGCTGAATAAACCATCAGGCTGCTGAAAGAATGTTTCCTAAGTTTGGCCCAGCCAAGAGGGGAGATGCTGCACAGTCCACAAATGGACTCCAAAAAAAACCACACTAGCTGTGTCCTACACAATATGGTCATCCATCACAAAATGCAAAGACCAGGGAAACAACACTGATGTCAGCCAGGCCAGACAATCCCAGAGACACTGGTGAGCACACACAGACTGACTCAAACAGAATGACTCTACAGCTTTTACCACAGTGTCAACGATGATACACACAACACACAGCCGTTTATTTATACTTATCCACTTGTAATGTATCAGACACAGCAGAGGCTCCTTCAGAAAGGTAGCAGTGCCAGGCATTTTGGTTGAAGCAGCGCCAAATGTTACCTTCCGCTGTTGGTCAAGATCCCATAGCGCACAATTGGCAGAACTGGATTGTGTTTAATGCGTATAATTAATATCACACACATTCATTTGTACAGAACTTGCATTGGGACTTGTCAGTAATGGAAATGCAGGACCTAGATGTTACAAAAGCTACTTTTTTTGGGGGGGGGGGTTAAAATTAATTTTCAAAGGCTTCTTTTGCTTAACTATGAGTAATTGGCAGCCTAAACGCACTGTAAATGTTGTCCTCTTTGTCACCAGCAGTGATTTCCTCTAATTGTAATGATGAAACAGCAGCAGAAAAATGCAGCGCCAAAAATTTCGAGGAGGAAAAAAAATCATAAATATACTGGGGAGTGCCGGAATAACGGAGGTACAAAGTGACGCTCGCTGGCACTGGGATAATCTGCTGCTGGGTCCAACAAGCACTGATATATGCCGGCCAATACCTGGTGCAACTATCAAAGCTATTAGTTAGTGTTCTGCAAAGCGACTGCTAGCGCCAATGTAGATCACAATGCAGCACCAGATAAGACAAAAATGTTGAAGCTCTGTAACTGGCGCTGAAACCACAAGAAAGATTCTAAATGGCGCACATCATAAATAAGGCCCAGCATTTGTATCCATTACATTTTGTCAGATTAATACAATTTACACAATTATACTTACTAGTAAGCCCACCTAAAAAAGCCCCAAAAGCCCCAGTGATATAATGCTGGGGGCTAGTGTCACAATGGATTCCTTCTGCCCCTCAAACAACGTGTTATGTTAATGTAGTGTTATCTGGTTATTTCACTGGTTCTTTGGTTCTTTTTATAACCCAACAGTATGTTGAATTCATCAGCAATGCAGCAAAATAAACACTGGCAATAGGGAGGAGCCTTATTTGAATACAATAGATGAAACTCTCATCATTATCATAGAAATGAAGAGACACAATAACTGACACAATGGACTGAAACTGGGGAAAAATATAATGATCTCATTGTGATACTTAACTAGAAAACATGTGTGAGTGTAAAGTATCCAACTAATAAAGATTTGTATTAGATATGTATATGTATTTCACCTGGCTTGTTGAGGGATCATAGTTAATGCCCGGGGATTGTGTCCATACCAAGGTGCAACAAGTATGTAGGGGAATGGAAGAAGGAATGGGACAGGAAAATCACCAAAGAGCAGAAACAGATTATTATTATTTATTTAATTATATTTAATGCCCTCTTCTATGTCTGTAGAGCTTTACTATGTAGTAATTAGAGACGGGGTAAAACATATAGTACACAGACAATGAATGACCCAATGCAAGAAATTACAATGAAAACACTATGAGATTGGGACACAATAGGAGAGAGAGTCTGACCCTTTGAGTTACAGAATCAGAAACCAGAACCGTGAATCGAAGCCAAATCCAGATCAGTTTGTCCCATCTCCATAACTATACCAACCTTATCTATGTATATATAGTATATAAGTAGCCACATAGTGAATGTGATTATTGTCACTATGGATATACATAATGTATTCAGTGAACTGTGGGGATTAGTGGGTCATCATATAGCAGTTACCTGGTGCTGTTTGATACTATGATATACCCTGATCATTGTTTATCTTCCTAACTTTTTCCTTGAATGTAGCAATTTTTGCATTTGCTTTTGCTTCCATTTTCTGTCTTCATGAACAGAAGACTAACCACAATGTCCTGAGGTGATATTGCTCAGGATACCTGCCTTCCTGTATCTTGCTTGTACAGCTGTTATCTCATATCAGTCATGTGATGTTACATTGTCTTATCTTATGAAGCAAAGACTTTGATCATTACAATATAACTGTCCTAGAAAAGACTTTGAAAACTATGGACTCAAGTCAATAACTTTCCAACCAGTCACATCAAATAGAAGGAATTATATAATGACACGCAGATGAAATTTCAGCCTTGATTTAATAAGAATTGTAAAAAAATCTCATGTTAGTAAAAATTCACTTTATGAGCAAAATGCCTGACAATGTCACTGTTAGTGAATCACCCGCTAGGGAAACAATGACAGTCAATGGCATTATTTTACCTGCTAAGAAAAGTAGAGAACGTTTTACTCCACTTTGCAATGTAGTAAAAAGTGCCATTAACTTATCTGCCTTTTTTTAATAAAGTGATTTTTTACTACCATGAGAATTGTTTCTATTCTTATTGAATCGAGGTTGATATTTTGGCCTGTGTAAAATTTCTTCTATTTGATGTGAGGGGGTGGGAAGAAACTCCTTTCAACACTAGCACCCAGCACTATATCACTTGAGCTTTTTTAGGTCTCATCACTATTAAGTAATAATTAAATAATAATTGTGAAAATATTAACAACTCTACAAAATTTAACAGATGAAAATTGTGCGCGTCCTAGTTTAGGATCTTTTACTATAAAGCTGTTACACTTCTGCAATCAATGACTGCAACTTATTTATTTCCCAGTTTCAGTCTATTGTGTTCATTATGGTGTCATGTAATTTCTTTGTTAATGATGAGAGTCTCGTCTATTGTGTTTCAAATAAAGATTCTCCCTCCCTTTTGTCTCCTTGCTGCAATTCTAATGAATCTGTCATACTGCTGGGTGAGAAACAAAGCCCAGTGAAACTCCCCAGTAAGACGACATTAACATACCTTTACTTATTAAGATTCATTCCATTCAGCCAATCCAAAGCCGCCTCATGTTAGAGAATGTTTGTACAGACAATATAATGTTTGTCCTTGAAGCAGCATGGGGGCTGCGTGCGCAGACATTTTTCATTGAGGTTGGCCTGACTGTTGCCCTGGGTGTTATCTTATGACGTGAGATTTAACCATTTATTTTCTCTCTGCTGGCACTTGCATTTATATCATATATTGTTATTGTCTGCACTTTTAAGTCTTATTGGTATGGGTTTCCCTGTGCAATATTAGGTAGTGTTTTAGGTTTATGTGTTTTTCATGTATTTGCACTTTATATATTGATTTTTTTTATTGTATATTCACTGTTTTTGCACATATTTTTGCCATATATATTATTAATATTTTTGTAGTATTGGTTTCATGAATTTGCACATATATTTACATGTGGTTAGGATTTTTTGTGCCGGCACAAAAAGGATGGGTTATGACTATTCTAGGATAATCAATATTATTCACCCATAGGGCAGTTATTTAAGCGGCCCTTAGGGGCCATATACATTGATATAGATACATTTGGCCATACTGGTTTGTTTTTAAATTTGTCTTGTGGTGTATGTATTTTAATTCTTTGTTTTTTTGTACTAATAAAATCATTAATATATACTGTTGATTGTAGTGGTGCTTCCTTTGGGAGATTGGTGTGTTCTTTGCACGCCCACTCCAAATTATTGTGTACAGACAATATAAGGTGAGGCCGACTCAGTCGTCACAGCAATAGCAGACGGGTCAGGAGAGCGGCGAGGGGATCCCCATACTGCCCTATACCAGGTAGATATGACTTCTGTTACTATTAGGTTATATGTGATGGTTATTATCATGTCTGGGTAAGTGATTTGGCTGTGTCTGGTGATATTGTGCTACATAGTGTAACATAACATGTTATTGTGTGTCATAAAGATGTGGGATTATTTGGGGCTGACCATATTATCTATACAATCTTTTATATATTAGTGTCTTTTATGTGCTGGTTTGATTTTATATAATTCCAAGAGGAGACTTGTCATAATTTGTGATATATTGAAGGAAAGAATAGATGGAATTAATAAGCTGCTGGGTAACTATTTAGTCATTACAGTACATTAGTTAATTTAAATATGTCTATGCACATGTGAATATTTATAAATGATAATATAAAGTTTGACATGCTCAGTCAATAATACCCATCAGATATCTATAGTACTAAGGAATGTCTATACTGCATGAAAAGTACTAAGAAAAGTATTGTATTATCCATCTGATAATTGATGCAGTAGGAGTAAGTGGTGATGACACCAACCCTGATGGGTAGCCACTAAAATTTCCAGATAAAACACATGTTACACTTTAGAGGGAACAGTAAATAGGTGTATTGTACCTAAAAGGAATCTCTGTTGATCGGCACATTTATTACTCAGCGCAGTCCACAGATTCTTACTGAAGGATAAACATATTTTACATAGAGATATAATATAGTTTCATATCTCAATAAGACTGTGTGTTTATACAGAAAATGGGGGTATGGACCTTATTATTACTAATTATTTGATACGCCATCCCTAACTCTGAGTGTGTTTTTTACTTTAACACGCAACAAAATGCAATAAAAATATTGTTTTTTATGTTTTCATAACAAATCGCCAGAACTTCCAATGGGGCATTTCTACAGGAGAAGTGTCTAATTTTTCAAATGAGATGAGGATAGTTTTTTTTTAAAAGACAATACGAGGAATGTTCAAGAAGAATTCACCATTTTTCCAACAAACTCACAAACTTGTATTTTCCGAACAAATACCCCTTCCCTTACCTGTAAAAATCCCCATCACATGTACAGGTGACGTTTGGGGAAAAACTGTAACAAATATGTTTTGCACTTGTTAGTGTGTTAAAGTAGATAAGCTCACTGAGATGGAAGTTTTAGTTAAGTTAAGCTTGGTTCACCAAATAATTAGAATGACCTCCACTGCTGAGTAGATGTATTTTCATTTGTTTAGTTTAATAATAATTGTAGGGACAATCAGGACAAATTATATATGTTATTCCTGATTTCTCCAGCTCATTCCATTCCCATAGCAAATGTCCCTTCTCAACAAGCTAGATTCATAGGTAGCGCGGGCAGTTGTAATTCTTAACCCAGTCCTGCTCTCAGAAAGTTGTGCAGGCCTCACACCCACTTAAAAAAAATCCATGTTGCTTCTTACACCCCTGGCCTGAAATAAAGCCACAGAGTCCCAGCCATGAGTGACCCCCTGCAGGGAGCTGCCTTCCATCACATGCATGCAAGGAAAATCTGTTCAAGCAGCCGGTGCCAACACAGAACCATGAATAACTGGGTCACAGATCCCCCAGCCCCAAGCCAAATACAGAATCAGAAGAATCAGAACCGTGAATTAAAGCCAAATCCATCTCAGTTTGTCCCATCCCCATAACTATCCTTGAACCATCCTGAAACTATATTATTGGACACACCAGAAGTGCAGCAATAGTTTAACACCAAGAGGATGATACTCCTCCCAGGGGGCCGCTGGGAATGTCCATTGTTGCAGGTTTGTAATTACTGTAACTATGCTCTCAGACCTGTAAATGTAATAGTTCCAAAATATATCATACTGGTAACTAGTGTGCATTTGTGGCCTAGAGTTAAGGATGTTTGTTATTGGGGGTAGGGGGGAGGGGTAGGGGGTGTGGGAATGGGTGGTCTGGAATTGGAAGGGTATGTCTAGGAAATAGGTATTTGTACTGTCGGGTGACAGGCGCTCCGGACTAATCGTCAGGGAGACTATGAGAGCAAATGCGGTTGGTTCTCCCCTTAGGGAGGGAACCAGGGCGCGCCTGTTTGTTTCATCCTGTGTTACAATGAGCTTACTAATATATAAATGCATACAGTTTGTGCTATTTATTCATGCAATACATTCACAGATATTTACACATTTTTTTCACATTTTTACAATAAGTGCTTTTAGCTTGCATTCAGTCTTTAGACTGGCATTCAGCTAATAGTCCATTAATTTGTTTAGTAAGTCTTATGAGAAGGAAAAGGGGGGGGCGCTATGTGCCTTTCCACTTTCCATAACTCCTTTTCCATGCAATGTTGGGGGACCCCGTTTGTAGCAAGGTGTCCGATGTTTGGTTTAGTACCTCCTGTTTGCAGCTAATGCATACGCGTTTCGCTTGGCGTAGCTTCTTCAGTGCATTACTGTAGAGGGGGTTTATATAGGAAACAAAGTGAGTGATGCAACCCCACTGAGGAGAGGAGGAAAAAGGTACAACGATTTCAAGCATTGTTTACTCACTGCGTACATAAAGGGTTGGCTTGTGCCCGCTATTCCTTTCTAAGGTGATAGCTGTGTGCTTTTTTTGGAGTTGCCTCCTAGGTAAAATAGAAGGAGGAACTTTTAGTTATGTGGTATCGGTTTGGAGTGAGATTGGGTCGTTTGCACCCCTTTATGTAAGCGCTGTTGAGTATAGACGTTACCTTAAAAAGTTTGTATATTGTGGGTCCAGATGCGCCGACCGTACTGCCGGGTGTCATCGGTGGCTGACTCTGGGGTGCTGGCTGGCGTATGTAGCTAGGAGACCTCGGCGCTCACAGTGTGCTTGCTGCCGTGCTGCAGTCTCAGGCTGGGCGGTGCGAGGCTCCTTTCGCGCCACTTAGAGTTGAAGTGCGGGCGCTTGGTGGGAGCTGCGTAGTGGGTGGGCGGGGCGATGACGTCGCCCGTGCCTCCCGTTGGCTCTCTGTCCTTGAGCCGGAAGTGCTTGTAGAAGCACTTCCCTTTTGTGCAGCCCCTTGTCTGGGCCCGTGATTGTGATCCACCATTAAGGTGTAGTCCGCATTGGCGTCTGCCATTTTGGTTTAGTCTGATTTAGTGTATGCGCTTACTAGGGGTGTCCGGTGTCTCCCATGGTGGGCGACGCCATCTTTGGTGTGTCAGCTTACCTGTGGAATAGCGGGCTTATGCCTCACAGTTATAACTTTTATCTTATTTATAAATATACATTTATATTCTCATTAAATTGAGTTTATAGCCATTTGTGTCGTTTATCTGTGTACTTATACTCGCTCAGTAACTAATGTTCTGTTTATAATGAGGAATGTGCTTGTTCCTCAGATTGTATATTAGGGTCACTTGGGGACTCTTTTTACGTGTTATATGGTTGATTATTGGGGATATATGGTGTGTTGGATCAATTTGCAAGTGGTTGCCTGGGGATGGTTCGTTCAGCGGTGCTATGCCTACATGAGTTAGGGGTTGTTGCTCAGGGTGTTCCTAGGCTAGTGTCATAGGAAAGGTGAGAAACTATTGTACTCATTGAGTCCTGGTGGTCTTGTTACTGCCAGTTTAGCTATCCACCTTGTCTCTCTCTGTAGTGTTATTTTTTCTATGTCTCCTCCTCTAGGGCTATCGTGTATCCTGTCCAGTGCTTGGAAAGAGGCCTTACTGGGGTCTGATTGGTGATATAGAAGGAAATGTCTACCTATAGGGGTAGTGGTTGTATCGTTTTTTATGTCTCTCACATGCTCATATATTCTTGCCTTGAATTTCCTATTAGTCTTGCCCACGTAAAAACAGGGGCATGTGCATGTCAATAAATAGATGATATGGACGGTATTGCAGTTCACAAAGTGTTTGAGAGTCTGTGTCTGTCCGTTTGGTACTTGGATTTCCTTGCCTTGTGTGATGTACCTGCAGGTACTGCAGCCTCCACATTTGTAAAGCCCCTGGGTTTTGCAGCAGATTTTCTCCGCTGTCCTGTTGTAGTGACTGTGTACTAATGTGTCCTTGATTGATTTGGATCTTCTAAAGGTTAAAGTGGGTGTTGGAGGGATCAGTGGTGATAGGTCGGGATCGTGGGTGAGTATGGACCAATGTTTCTGGATGATCCTCCTGATGACTTGGTGCCGTTGAGTATAGGTTAGTATGAATGGTATTTGGGATGTTTGTCTTTGGTGTTAGTGTGTCTTCTACCGAAGAGTAATGTTTGTCTCTCCTTCTCCTTGGCTTTATGGTAGGCTAATTTAAGGATTCTCTTCGAGTATCCCCTATCCCTCAGTCTGTCCCTAATCCCATCAGCTGCTTTTTGAAAGGTGGGCAGA
Organism: Gastrophryne carolinensis; assembly: GCA_027917425.1. NCBI lineage: Eukaryota > Metazoa > Chordata > Amphibia > Anura > Microhylidae > Gastrophryne > Gastrophryne carolinensis. The sequence continues at coordinate 6,372,840 of CM051236.1, read as the reverse complement.
GTTGTGCTGTTCCGCCTGGCTCATAGGTACTCGCCATAAGGAATACTCTTTTTCAGGGCGGTTGGATGTGCACTGCTGGCCCTTAGGATGTTATTTGCCGCTGTTGGTTTGCGGTAAAAATTGGTTTGTATACTGCCATCTGTATTCCGATGGATGATTATGTCTAGGAAGGGCACTTGTTCCTTGTGATAATCCAGTGTAAATTTTAGATTAAGATCATTCCTGTTGAGTGTATTAACAAAGGTCTTTAATTGTGTTTCCGTACCTTCCCAGACTATCAGGATGTCATCTATGTACCGCAACCTTACTAGGATGTTATCCTGATAGTCTGAGAGGTCTTCCTGTTGCCATAGATTATGTTCCCACCAGCCCAGGTACAGGTTTGAATAGGTGGGCACACAAGTCGTGCCCATAGTTGTTCCTTGGGTTTGGAGGTTTTGATCGAACAAAAATATGTTGTGAGTTAAAATAAAGTGTAGGAGTGTGATAATGAATCTGCTATGTTCGTATTTGCTGATGGGTAACTGGTCCAGGAAGGATTTGACAGCTTTAAGTCCTTGTGTGTGGGGAATGCTGGAATATAGTGCTTCGATGTCTAATGTGACCAGTAAAGAGTTGTCAGGGATGGTTAGGTCATGTAGGGTTTGTAGTTAGTGGGGGGTGTCCTTGACATATGACGGTAGGGCTTGAACGAAGGGTTGTAGGTGGGCATCTACGTAGAAACTGGCTCTACTGGTGAGTGAGTCTATGCCCGAGACTATTGGTCGTCCCGGTGGGTCTGTTAGTAATTTGTGGACTTTTGGTAATGTATAGAATGTCTGTATGGTGGGCTTGGGTATGATGAGAAAATCAGCTGTTTGTTTGTCTAGAATTTTATGGTGTAGTGCTTCACTAATAGAGTTAAGGATCCCAGTCTGACTGAGGGAACATGACTGAAGTGCTCTTGAGCAAGGCCCCTAACCCTGCAACTGCTCCCCGGGCATTAATTAGGGCAGCCCACTTCTCCGGGCATGGGTTAAATGCGGAGGACAAATTCCTATGTGTGCGCAAGCATACAATGGCCATCTATGCATTAAACATTAAACCAGACCTTCAGCGTGATTTAATGAAAAGCCCAAACTCTTAAAAAACGGTTCCCCAGCATCTAAAATTAATATATTTTACGTTTTTAGTCACTAACTTATTATTATTTCCCCCACTGGGCTGCAACTCTGTTCAGGAATTTAGGCGGGCGCCGCCATCTTGACCGGGAAGCATCACACTTACTGAGGAGAGGAGAGTGGGATAAGGTACAGGGAGCGGGTTATAGCTGTGCTTTGCTCAGACAGAGCAGAGCTGGGGTCAGGTAAAGGTCTGCAGTCCCAGAATGCAGAGCAGCACAGTCAGGAGGCACTTCCTGTTTGCAGGCTGCCTGATAAGATGGCGGCTTCCATAAGCCGCCATCTTGGATGTTTAAAGGCTCATAACATGCAGTAGATGCAGGTAGGAGGATTTTTAATGTGGACAATCTGTATGTACAGGGTGTGGGAAACATATAAGATAGGCTCTAATTCAGAGTGAAGGTCCGCTTTAAGCTTATCGCATTACAATATATATTTAACTTGAGCTGACTTTTTTCCATAACTAAAATACCTAAAACTAAAATGAGAAGCTATCTCATGCTCTGATAGTGGCATATGCATTACTTCTCATTCAAAACATTGTAGACTCCAAAAAAGTCACACTGAAATACTGCTTGTGTAATTTACATGACTTTCTGTATTTTTTCTTACAGGTTGAACATTTATCAGGAAGCTGGAATCCATTTTACAGATACATTGATCTTCATCAGCCCACGATGAGCCCTAAACCAGGAAAACCATATCAGTGCTCTGAGTGTGGAAAATGGTTCCATTATAAATCAGAGCTCACACGTCACCAGAGGAGTCACACTGGAGAGAAGCCATTCAAATGCTCTGAATGTGACAAATGCTTTACTATTCGTTCAGAACTTCTTAGACATCAGATGATCCACACTGGAGAGAAGCCACATCAGTGCTCTGAGTGTGGAAAATTGTATCATTCAAAGTCAGAGCTGAAAAGTCATCAGAGGATTCACACCGGAGAGAAGCCATTTTCATGCCCTGAGTGTGACAAGTGCTTTACACAGCGTACAAACCTGCTTACACATCAGAGGACTCACACTGGACAGAAGCCATTTTCATGTTCAGAGTGTGATAAGTGCTTTATTCATCGTGCAAACCTGCTAATACATCAGAGGACTCACACTGGAGAGAAGCCATATTCCTGTCCTGAGTGTGACAAGTGCTTTACACACCATTCAAACCTGCTTAAACATCTGAGGATTCACACTGGGGAGAAGCCATTTTAATGTCCTGAAGTGCTTTATAAAGCATTCAAACCTGCTTAAACATCAGAGGACTCACACTGGAGAGTAACCATTTAAAAGTCTGGAAGGTGACAATTGTTTTAGTTGATGTGTGAATTTCCAGCATCACGCCATGATCCATAATTATAAGGCACACACTGGAGAGAAAACAAAGGAGGGGTGGCAGCCGCTCAGACCATTTAGTAACTAACCTGGGAGGTGCACGTTAGCAGGGCAATTAGGATACAAAAGTCTTAAAGGAGCCACAGCACTCAACCCTGTTAGCTTGCAGACCAGCCTACAATCTGTCTCTAAACTTGGTTAAAAACAGAGGGCTCGGTCACACACATCTGCAGAAGTATGCTTAAGCTGCACCACCAAGGTGCCTCTGTGGGGTGCAGTCCTAACTCTAATCTCTGAGAGCCCATTTGGGACATACAGTGCAATAGATAAATTGGGAGCAGGCTTACCTGAGGTTGCCCTAAACCTCAAGTGCAAGCCATGGGGTGGAAGGGTCAAAGACCTTGCAATACAGCCTAGACCCCACACTCCATGTGCTTGCACAAATTCAAAAGAAACAAAGGGGGGTGGCAGCCGCTCAGACCATTTTTATATTGAATTTGTGCAAGCACAATTATTGCAATTGTCTGGACTGTCCCTTTAAAGAATTTTTACCAAAAATCTATTGGCTTTTCTTTTTTTATCACATTTTTATTTAGGAAGAAGAGTTTCACAGGCAAATGCAGCAAAATGGTACAAAATTCATATAGTATATTGGCTTTGTTATTGTGAATTGTAAATACAAACATATATGTTCATGCTTACTGCCATATTGTACAGAGTTACTCTATTTTGTCCATTTTAATGCTCTAACAGTTCAAATATAATTTAACCTAAATAAAACATCTGACTCTATTCGCCTCTTTCATTTTTTCTGGTATTGAAGATGTAACGATATAACAAGCATTGACATTAGAGAAGAAAAGTAAAGAGCAGAGCTACAGAAGATATAGAGTAAAGCAAAAAGGGAAGGTAGTGGCTCCTCCATATGATGAATCAGTCAGACACAAATTCATCTTAGAGAAACAGGCCTGCCACCCCTTGGACATCCACACTTATCTACACTTATGGGGATTGCATAAAAGGCTGGATTAAGTGTGGCGGAGGCCCTTGGTCACAAAATCTGGTGGAGACCCCAGAAACAGTATTTTTTCCAGCCAAGTAACTGATTGGTGGTTGTCTGGCACCCGCCCACTTACTGGAACGTCAGATCGAGTCCCTTGTGCCACCCTTTTTTAAGGTGCAGGCTGCACGGGAACTCCTGCTTTGCCATTCTGGGCCGGGGTAGTGTAGACGCCAATCTGGTCCAGTAGATAACAGTTCCATGCATTGAGCTGCTAGCAGCTGTGCTTGGTGGCATATCTCCCTGGTACGGGGTGGGAATAACTCCTTTTCCTGCTCCTGTCTGTCATCTTCTACCTGAATGAACAGGCCTCAGTGTATACTGTTTCCGTTGCAGCTCCTCAGCTATATGCAGTGGGAAACTGGGGCAAAAAATAAGCCCTGGATTTTACCAGCCCCTGACTGGCCCTGCTGAGCCCCCCCCCAACCATGAGGCCAGGTTTAACGCATGGGGGATGGGATTCCATTGCTTGTGGGTACAGTGGGGCCTGGTAAAGGGGGCTGAGAGGGAAACTAATGGGGCGGAGATTGAATGTGGGTGTTAAAAGCTGCAGCCCAACAGGTCCTAAAGTAGTGCGGCCCACTGGGCATTGTCCCGGATCTCCCTATGGTCAGCCAACCCTTGGTTATATGTCTTTTAATTTTGGAAGCTATCTGATGACCCTCTATCTGTTTTTCCCAACCCTGTCCTCGTGAGACTCCAACAGGCCAGGTTTTGTGGATCTCCACACAGATTCACAGGAGGAGAAACCTGTGCAACAGCAGAGCTATAGAGCCCAATGTGGAGGTCTACAAAACATGAGCTGCTGGTGGCTCACGAGGACAGGACTATCCTGGAGTCTCTACTTTAAGGGTCTTATTCTAAATATCTGTCAGTTTACCAGACATTAACTAACCATCATCTTTATTTCTCTTCTCACCACACAGGTATGATTAATCTGACGACTGGCTACTTAATCTGAGACTTTTTTGTAAATCTATTATATATGCAAGTTGGCTCTTGCTAACAAGTCTGTATGCAAATGGGGTTTTACTGATTGATCCCTAGATATTAGACACTTAGATCAATTTGTTTATTTAGAGTTGCCTAGCACATACTTTCTGGCCTTTGCAGCCTGTTTATCAATTTGCTTTAATGAGTTGGTTACCCATTGCTCACAGCCCCCACTGCTCTATAAATGTTTGCACATTTTGGGGGCATGGGGCATTTTTTAGTCTCTTTTTTAAGGGTCTTGTTCTAAGGGTCTGTCAGTTTAACATGACAGGTTGAATGGGCTGGAAACTGGCAGCTATTACACTGTATTCAAATTTTACTAATTGTAATATTGTCTACACATCATTCCCTCATGAGATTCACTTTAGCTCTGAATATCTCCCCTTTTCACAATTATATCACAGGCTCAGGAAATTTTTAACAAAATTGTTTTATTTATTCTCAGTAAGCAATTCTCCTGGTGTAAAGTTTGGCACTTTTGTAAAACACAGTTTACATTGCAGACATGGCAGTGTGACTCCTTTGGTGTCTTGTCAGCTGTGTTTTATGCCCATAACATTCCCCACATTCAGGACATTGATACGGCTTCTCTCCAGTGTGTGTCCTATGATGAGCATTTAATACTGTCTTACTTCTAAAGCCTTTGCCACATTCCAGGCATGAATATGGCTTCTCTCCTGTATGGCTCATGGAGTGGAATTTGAGATGATCACTGTCTAAAACACTTGTCACATTCCAGACATCTAAAAGGTTTCTCTCCCGTGTGAATCTTCTTGTGTGCAACCAGGTTTGAGCGATGTGTGAAGCACTTGTCACACTCAGGGCAGGAATATGGCTTCTCTCCAGTGTGAGTCCTCTGGTGTCTGAGCAGCTGAGAATGCATTTTAAAGCACTTATCACACTCAGGACTTGAAAATGGCTTCTCTCCAGTGTGAGTCCTTTGGTGTATAAGCAGGTATGAATGTACTGTAAAGCACTTGTCACACTCTGTGCATGCATATGGCTTCTCTCCAGTGTGACTATTCTGATGTATAAGAAGGCTGGCATGGTGTGTAAAGGACTTGTCACACTCAGGACAGGAATATGGCTTCTCTCCAGCATGAACCATCTGGTGTCTGAGCAGATTGGAACGTTGTGTAAAACACTTGTCACACTCAGGGCATGAAAATAGATTCTCTCCAGTGTGCATCCTCTGGTGTCTAAGAAGGTTTGACTGATGAGTAAAGCATTTGCCACATTCGGTGCATGGGAATGGCTTCTCTCCAGTGTGACTCCTCTGGTGAATTGTAAGAACTGCTTTAGAACGACATTTGTTTCCACACTCAGAGCACTGATATGGCTTCACTCCTGTGGGCCTCATCCTGGGATGATGGAGATCAATGTATCTGTAAAATGGTTCTGCTAAAGTCTGAGCCTGTAAGGAGAACACAGGAAGTGATGTAAATCATACAAGCAGTACAAAAAGTGAAATAAGTATTATCATATTTTTGTATTTTTGTAGCTGTATACATTGATGGTTAGTAATTTTTATGGTTTTGCATCTTGTTAAATGATGAGTGACTGCATATGGAAGGTTCGCGTAAACAGAAACTATATTTTAATAATATGAGGAAATGATCCAGGAATGTATGAAACCACATCAGATGAGCGGGTTATAAACATGCTGACATGTCAATTTAACAATGACAGAATAAATATTGTTCTTGGGTAACTATAGAAGTTAAAAGCCAAAGTTGCTGCAACTGCAAGCACTAAAATTGTGTTTCCACTGCTGTTTTTGTAACTAGGATAAAGGCCGGCAATATTGGAGGTCTACTTCAGTGCACAATTTGTCGTATGCAGACAGCACCAAAAAGGCACAGCGCCAACAATGTGAAGTGGGCCTTCCCTGTCTGGAACAACAATGTTAACGTACATTAATAAGGAAATACATACGTGCAAACACATTATGATGAGTCTGAAATTAAATATCCAGCCTCTAATGCATAACAAGCCATTCCTAATAAAAAGTAACCTATATGTGGCAATAAACAAAGTGCATAATAACCCAATAATGCTAAGACCATGATTGTAAAGTGCAGTGAGTGATGGATGGACAGCCGTCTGGAACCAATGGGAGAATGTGGTCTGGGCCATGCCCTCCTGGAAAAACCCTTGGCCATTTATCTGACACTACAAAGCTGACATCATGCAGTTTAGGCATTCATTAGTACTATATCAGATTTAGATTATTGACTAAACACAACATACTTCATATTATCTTTTATAAATATTCACACGTGCATATACCTTAATGGATAAACGTATTTACTATAATTCCTCAATTAAAAAGTTACCAGCAGCTTATTAGTTTTCAACTTATCTTTACTGCAACATAGCCAAAAATATGCCAAGTTATTAAAGATCCCATCACCCAGAATCATTGTCAGTTATGTAATATATCCACAGCATTTCAAGGAATACGGCTGACCACTTGCTAAGCTGGGAAAATATGAAGACATTACAAAACACACTTGAAACGCACTAATATGTATATGATTGTATAGATAAATGAGTAACTCTACCTAATCCCACATCTGGCTGACACACAATAAAATGTTATGCTTGTGCTGTCTAGCCCAATATCACCAGACACAGCCAAATCACTTACCCAGACATGATAATAACCATCACATATAACCTAACAGTAACAGAAGCCATATCTACCTGGTATAGGGCAGTATGGGGATCCCCTCGCCGCTCTCCTGACCCATCTGCTATTGCTGTGACTGAGCCGGCCTCACCTTATATTGTCTGTACAAACATTCTCTAACATGAGGCGGCTTTGGATTGGCTAAATGGAATGAATATTTATAAACAAAGGTATGTTAATGCCGTCTTACTGGGGAGTTTTATCGGGGGTTTGTTCATCCCCGAGCGGTATGTCAGAACTATTAGCATTGCAGCAATGAGACAAAGAGAGGGAGGAGCCTTATTTGTAACACAATAGACAAGACTCTCATCATTAACATAGAAATTACATGACACCGTAAGTGACACAATAGACTGAAACTGGGGAAGAAATAAGATGCTGTCATTGCAAAAAACAGGTTCATGGTAAAAATCCTTAAACTTGGACACGCAGTAGTTTTATCCATTACATTTTGTCAGAGTTTTAACATTTTTACAATAACTGGTATTAGTAATCACACCTAAAAAGCTCAAGTGATATAGTGTTGGGGGCTGGTGTAAAAAAATGGGCTCTTTCCACCCCTCACATCAAATAGTAGAAAATATATAATGACACTCAGACCAAAAATAATTTGCAAAGTCCATTCTAGGATAATTATGTTGTGATTATCAAATTATTTGCTTCATAAGATACAACAATGTACCATCACATGACTGATATAAGCTATCAAATGTACAACCAATATACAGGAAGACAATATAACCTCTGGACCTTGTGGCTAAATACCTGTTACTAAGCCAAAAAGTGAAAGGAAAAGAAAATGCAACAGTTAAATAAAATATTACGGGGATACAAAAATGATCAGTATATACCACAGTATAAGAAAGTCCTAGACTATTAGGATTATAATATATATCAATATATTGAATGAGCATCTCAGATCTAAACTATTCTAATATGTTTGGCAGCTGATACATCTTAACGGAAGCATTTCTGCCAATGCAAAATATTCAGTGAGCCCCTCACACCATGAAACTTCCTAAAACTGCAGATATGAAGTGATATTATCAAATCTAGTTGAAAATAAAAAACACCTATAAACCCTAATAGTCACAGAAAGCTTTTGAATGCCTTAAATGGAATGGGGGGGGGAGCAGTACCAAGCATCTTTATTATTAATCACTCTTCTAATTCACTTTGGGCCTTGTCTGCCTGGATTGACTCCACTTGGGACAAATGCTGAAGTGCTTAATAAGTTAACACAACACTACAAACTTGTCATAAGGTGACAGTGGGATCGTTTTGTAGATCTCTGATTCATTCGACTTTCTGAAATGTCTCCTATTAAATTCATCTTTACAAGTACAGATGAAGCAGAGCTAACTGTCCATTTTCCTAAGGTAAGTAAACAATGTTATCTTGAAACCTTTAATGCTATTCAATGGCATTTGTTTGCTTAGCCAGGGATATCTCAGGACCCTTTTAATTTGTCCCATCTATATACAATTGTAAAGCATTTGCCCTGGTTTGTCAATAGACTTGCATACCAAGGCTCCTATACCTGGCTCCTCGAGTGGGGGGGGGGGGTCTTTTTTAAGGAAAAGTATTAATCATATTCTTTTTATAAAAAGGGCAAAATAGTTTGACCCAAATGTTCCTTCTTTTTTGGGCTTGGCTTACCCAAAGTCATCAACAATTATTATATTTTGTGTATAATATAATATCATATAATGTGGTGTTACCAAGTTATTTAACCTGCCTTTTGCTTCTGTTTATCACCCATCAGCATGCAGAGTTCATCAGCATTGCAATATATTAAGAAGAGACAAAATAGAGAATCCTTATATGGAATACAAAAGACTAGACGCATCATTATCATAGCAATGAAGGGACAGAGTGGACTGAAACTGGGAAAGATATTTCATGAAGTCATTGCAAATGTGTAACTGCTTCATGTTATAAGATACTAAACTAGTGCACAGAAGTGTAAAATATCCAACTAATAAAGATTTGTATTAGTTATGTACATGTATTGCCTCTATTGAAGGCTTAGGGATTTTTTATTGATTTCTCAGAAAGTACAAATGTTGCTGTGCCTCCTTTACCAGGCGAGATGGGTCATATGTTCTCTTTGTTATGTCTTGCAATGTTATTTATATCAGATTAGGAAAATTAAGTATTCTTGAAAGCTGTCTACACCCCCCCTGCCCAGAATGGCAAAGCAAGAGTTCCCGAGCAGCACGCATCGACACAAGGGTGGCACAAGGGACTCGATCTGACACTCTACAGTAAGTAGGCAGGTGGCAGGCAACCACCAATCAGTTACTTGGCTGATCTATTATTTTAAAGGGAAAAAATACTGCATCTGGGGTCTCCACCAGATTTTGTGCCCGGGGACCTCCACCACACTATACGGCCCTGCATGCATACCCCATAAATGCAGCCAAAGCCTGCAACCCTTCCTATGGGTTTCCAAGGTGAAAGCCATACATAGGAGCTGACAGTGTCCATTAAAAAAAGATCCTGTAAACATTGAGAAATACGTCATTCATTGTTCTCATTATACGCAGAATATTCTGGGATCTCTAAGATGAATGTGTGTCTGATTGATTCATCATATGGAGGAGCCACCGCCTTCCCTTTTTTGCTTTACTCTATATCTTCTGTAGCTCAACTCTTTACCTTCTTCTCTCATCTCATTGCTTGTTACCTGTTTCCTAACAATAGCAGAAAAATGAAAGAGGCGAATAGAGTCAGATGTTAGTGTTATATAGGATGTTATAGTGTTATTTAGGTTTATATATTTGAGAACTTGTACGAATACTACGAATACTACGAATACTTTATTGGTCACCAAGTAAGTACAGAATACATACAAGGAATACTTTTTGGAAGGGGGGATCTCCACTTGTAACATTCCAGATATCAAAAAGCTTTATCTTCAGTGTTCTCTGTTGGTTAAGCAGGGATGTACGTTGTGTAAATCACTTGTCACACTCAGGACATGAAAATGGCTTCCCTGCGGTGTAAATTATCTGATGTTTAAGCACAATCGGGGCAGGAATATGGCTTTTCTCAAGCGTGAGTCCTCTGATGTGTAAGCAGGTGTGAACTCACACTCAGGGCATCAAAATGGCTTCTCTCCGGTGTGAGTCCTCTTGTGCTTAATCAGGTTTGAACTATCTGCAAAGGACTTTCCACATTCAGGGCATGCAAATGGCTTCTCTCCAGTGTGAATTCGCTGATGTTTAAGCAGGGTTTCACGCTGTGAAAAGCACTTGTCACAATCAGAGCAGGAATATGGCTTCTCTCCAGTGTGAGTCCTCTGATGTTTAAGCAGGTGTGAACTCTGTGTAAAACATTTGTCACAATCAGAGCAGGAATATGGCTTCTCTCCAGTATGAGTCCTCTGATGTGTAAGCAGGTGTGAACGCTGTGTAAAACACTTGTCACACTCAGGACATGAAAATGGCTTCTTTCCGGTGTGAGTCATCTTGTGGTTATTCAGGTTTGAACTATCAGTAAAGGACTTTTCACATTCAGTGCATGAAAATGGCTTCTCTCCTGTGTGAATTCGCTGATGTTTAAGCAGGGTTTCACCTTGTGTAAAGCACTTGTCACAATCAGGACAGGAATATGGCTTCTCCCCAGTGTGAATCCTCTGATGTTTAAGCAGGTGTGAACTCCGTGTAAAACACTTGTCACACTCAAGACATGAAAATGTCTTCTCTCCAGTGTGAATCCTCTGATGACTTTTGAGCTCTGACTTACAACTATACAATTTTCTACACTCAGAGCACTGATGTGGCTTCACTCCAGTGTGGATCCTCTGATGTCTAAGAAGATTTGAACGATGAGCAAAACATTTGCCACACTCAGAGCACTGATATGGCTTCACTCCTGTGGGCCTCATCCTGGGATGATGGAGATCAATGTATCTGTAAAATGGTTCTGCTAAAGTCTGAGCCTGTAAGGAGAACACAGGAAGTGATGTAAATCATACAAGCAGTACAAAAAGTGAAATAAGTATTATCATATTTTTGTATTTTTGTAGCTGTATACATTGATGGTTAGTAATTTTTATGGTTTTGCATCTTGTTAAATGATGAGTGACTGCATATGGAAGGTTCGCGTAAACAGAAACTATATTTTAATAATATGAGGAAATGATCCAGGAATGTATGAAACCACATCAGATGAGCGGGTTATAAACATGCTGACATGTCAATTTAACAATGACAGAATAAATATTGTTCTTGGGTCACTATAGAAGTTAAAAGCCAAAGTTGCTGCAACTGCAAGCACTAAAATTGTGTTTCCACTGCTGTTTTTGTAACTAGGATAAAGGCCGGCAATATTGGAGGTCTACTTCAGTGCACAATTTGTCATATGCAGACAGCACCAAAAAGGCACAGCACCAACAATGTGAAGTGGGCCTTCCCTGTCTGGAACAACAATGTTAACTTACATTAATAAGGAAATACATACATGCAAACACATTATGATGAGTCTGAAATTAAATATCCAGCCTCTAATGCATAACAAGCCATTCCTAATAAAAAAGTAACCTATATGTGGCAATAAACAAAGTGCATAATAACCCAATAATGCTAAGACCATGATTGTAAAGTGCAGTGAGTGATGGATGGACAGCCGTCTGGAACCAATGGGAGAATGTGGTCTGGGCCATGCCCTCCTGGAAAAACCCTTGGCCATTTATCTGACACTACAAAGCTGACATCATGCAGTTTAGGCATTCATTAGTACTATATCAGATTTGGATTATTGACTAAACACAACGTACTTCATATTATCTTTTATAAATATTCACATGTGCATATACCTTAATGGATAAACGTATTTACTATAATTCCTCAATTAAAAAGTTACCAGCAGCTTATTAGTTTTCAACTTATCTTTACTGCAACATATCAGCCAAAAATATGCCAAGTTACTAAAGATCCCATCACCCAGAATCATTGTCAGTTATGTAATATATCCACAGCATTTCAAGGAATACGGCTGACCACTTGCTAAGCTGGGAAAATATGAAGACATTACAAAACACACTTAAAACGCACTAATATGTATATGATTGTATAGATAAAATGAGTAACTCTACCTAATCCCACATCTGGCTGACACACAATAAAATGTTATGCTTGTACTGTCTAGCCAAATATCACCAGACACAGCCAAATCATTTACCCAGACATGATAATAACCATCACATATAACCTAATAGTAACAGAAGTCATATCTACCTGGTATAGGGCAGTATGGGGATCCCCTCGCCGCTCTCCTGACCCGTCTGCTATTGCTGTGACTGAGCCGGCCTCACCTTATATTGTCTGTACAAACATTCTCTAACATGAGGCGGCTTTGGATTGGCTAAATGGAATGAATATTTATAAACAAAGGTATGTTAATGTAGTGTTACTGGGGAGTTTTATCGGGGTTTTGTTTATCACCCAACTGTTTGTTCATCCCCGAGCGGTATGTCAGATCCATTAGCATTGCAGCAATGAGACAAAGAGAGGGAGGAGCCTTATTTGTAACACAATAGACAATACTCTCATCATTAACATAGAAATTACATGACACGGTAACTGACACAATAGACTGAAACTGGGGAAGAAATAAGATGCTGTCATTGCAAAAAACAGGTTCGTGGTAAAAATCCTTAAACTAGGACACGCAGTAGTTTTATCCATTACATTTTGTCAGAGTTTTAACATTTTTACAATAACTGGTATTAGTAATCACACCTAAAAAGCTCAAGTGATATAGTGTTGGGGGCTGGTGTAAAAAAATGGGCTCTTTCCACCCCTCACATCAAATAGTAGAAAATATATAATGACACTCAGACCAAAACTAATTTGCAAAGTCCATTCTAGGATAATTATGTTGTGATTATCAAATTATTTGATTCATAAGATACAACAATGTACCATCACATGACTGATATAAGCTATCAAATGTACAACCAATATACAGGAAGACAATATAACCTCTGGACCTTGTGGCTAAGCACCTGTTACTAAGCCAAAAAGTGAAAGGAAAAGAAAATGCAACAGTTAAATAAAATCTTACGGGGATACAAAAATGATCAGTATATACCACAGTATAAGAAAGTCCTAGACTATTAGGATTATAATATATATATATATATATATATATATATATATATATATATATATATCAATATATTGAATGAGCATCTCAGATCTAAACTATTCTAATATGTTTGGCAGCTGATACATCTTAACGGAAGCATTTCTGCCAATGCAAAATATTCAGTGAGCCCCTCACACCATGAAACTTCCTATAACTGCAGATATGAAGTGATATTATCAAATCTAGTTGAAAATAAAGAACACCTATAAACCCTATTAGTCCCAGAAAGCTTTTGAATGCCTTAAATGGAATGGGGGGGGGGGAGCAGTACCAAGCATCTTTATTATTAATCACTCTTCTAATTCACTTTGGGCCTTGTCTGCCTGGATTGACTCCACTTGGGACAAATGCTGAAGTGCTTAATAAGTTAACACAACACTACAAACTTGTCATAAGGTGACAATGGGATCGTTTTGTAGATCTCTGATTCATTCGACTTTCTGAAATGTCTCCTATTAAATTCATCTTTACAAGTACAGATGAAGCAGAGCTAACTGTCCATTTTCCTAAGGTAAGTAAACAATGTTATCTTGAAACCTTTAATGCTTTTCAATGGCATATGTTTGCTTAGCCAGGGATATCTCAGGACCCTTTTATTTGTCCCATCTATATACAATTGTAAAGCATTTGCCCTGGTTTGTCAATAGACTTGCATACCAAGGCACCTATACCTGGCTCCTCGAGTGGGGGGGGGGTCTTTTTTAAGGAAAAGTATTAATCATATTCTTTTTATAAAAAGGGCAAAATGTTCCTTCTTTTTGGGCTTGGCTTACCCAAAGTCATCAACAATTATTATATTTTGTGTATAATATAATATCATATAATGTGGTGTTACCAAGTTATTTAACCTGTCTTTTGCTTCTGTTTATCACCCATTAGCATGCAGAGTTCATCAGCATTGCAATATATTAAGAAGAGACAAAATAGAGAATCCTTATATGGAATACAAAAGACTAGACTCATCATTATCATAGCAATGAAAGGACAGAGTGGACTGAAACTGGGAAAGATATTTCATGAAGTCATTGCAAATGTGTAACTGCTTCATGTTATAAGATACTAAACTAGTGCACAGAAGTGTAAAATATCCAACTAATAAAGATTTTTATTAGTTATGTACATGTATTGCCTCTATTGAAGGCTTAGGAATTTTTTATTGATTTCTCAGAAAATACAAATGTTGCTGTGCCTCCTTTACCAGGCAAGATGGGTCATATGTTCTCTTTGTTATGTCTTGCAATGTTATTTATATCAGATTAGGAAAATTAAGTATTCTTGAAAGCTGTCTACACCCCCCCGCCCAGAATGGCAAAGCAAGAGTTCCCGAGCAGCACGCATCGACACAAGGGTGGCACAAGGGATTCGATCTGACACTCCAGTAAGTAGGCAGGTGGCAGGCAACCACCAATCAGTTACTTGGCTGATCTATTATTTTAAAGGGAAAAAATACTGCATCTGGGGTCTCCACCAGATTTTGTGCCCGGGGACCTCCACCACACTATACGGCCCTGCATGCAACCCCATAAATGCAGCCAAAGCCTGCAACCCCTCCTATGGGTTTCCAAGGTGAAAGCCATACGTAGGAGCTGACAGTGTCCATTAAAAAAAGATCCTGTAAACATTGAGAAATACGTCATTCATTGTTCTCATTATCCGCAGAATAGGCTCGATTCAGAGAGACACAAAAAAACTTTCGGTTTGGTGCCGACGTCGTAACATTTTCAAAATTTCCCGCTCTCGTATGAGCGTACGAGCGATTCTATGAATGCATTGAAAACCTTGTGTAAAGTTTCCGTCCGTTCGTACGGCAGATTACGAATTACGCGGATGTCATTTTCCATCCAGACTTTTCCGTTTCATTTCCACATGTTACAACGTAGGCTTTCGTTTTTGCCCTTTTCCCATCGTATCCTCCAACGAATCCTTTACGTTTCCCGATAGATTCTGTTTCCATTTTACCAAAAATAAACGTCCAGACGGAATCCTTACGATCTTGCGCCTGCGCACTACAAACTTAAGTCATGAAAGTGCTCGCCTACATATTTGCCACCCTCACTTCTACTACAATGTTTAGCTAAACCACTTAGCACTCCATCCTCCATCTTCCCTTTTGGACCCTTAAAGCACACCCAAACCACTTATCGGTCATGTGAATATTCATCTTTAAATATTTCTGTGCCTATTAGTTTTGTGTTAATGTAGTTTGTTAATGAAATGACAATGTAACTTTTTAAAAATAATTACCAGCATCAAATATGCATTTTTAAAAAAAGTGTTAAATTTCAACTTTTTACAACTATAAATAATTAAATACATAGCAATGGCAGGCCACTGAACATTATTCTTCATCTGTGGTCCCCAACGAGTTGTGCAGCTCCTGCATCTCGCCCACCAACTGAAGGACCCTGACACTCAGTTGTGCCACTCTGGCACGTGTGGTCCCTGTAAATTACAATTTTGGGATAACCTTGTTGGGTCCAAACACCTAAATCTGGACTTCATAAGCCAGAGGGCCCTCGCCACCACGGCCCGGGTTTTGCATAGTGCCCGATTAGAGAACCCCTGGCCCGCATTCTGCAGGCAAAGAACGGGCATCAGGAGCAAGGGCGAGCAGCACATCTTGCAGTTCCTGCAACCAAATATAAAATAATTACACAAAGCAAAGGTAACCGACTAAAACACTAACTCCTACAACACATTAAGATTCAAGTTCAACAATTCAAATATAATTCACAAAGGACATAAGTCTTCAAAAATATAGCAATTATGTGGATGTGTGGAAAAATACATTTTTACATGCTAAAGACTAATTTAGGTCAGCATTAAAATGCATCTATAAGGCATACATGAAATGTATTGATTCAGGTATGCATTGCTATACAATTTATGGCCTCGGCCATGCTGATACATGCAATGCCTTGGTGCTAAAGGCGCGCAGACTCCTCCACATAGCCGCAAAACATGTTCAAAAATAGCAATCCGAGTCCTCAGAGGTGTCGGAAGTGGTTTTACAATTATACGAATTTATAGGGTGGTGAGCCGTCGGCAAACAGCTCTATGAATGTGACGTAAACCATCCCAGCAACGGAAGTTTTCTGAAGGAACGAAAAGTTTCCAATTTTGTTTGGAAATGTTCCGAATTGCTTTCGCTAATCGAAAGCGCATATACGCATTCTCCCGAACGTTCGGGCGAGTGAAAAATGTACGAAAAAAAGCTAAAAAATGACAAACACCCACCAAAACTTTCACAGACAGCTACGAAAGTCCTGACAAATGTTTCTTTGAATCAAGCCTAATATTCTGGGATCTCTAAGATGAATGTGTGTCTGATTGATTCATCATATGGAGGAGCCACCGCCTTCCCTTTTTTGCTTTACTCTATATCTTCTGTAGCTCAACTCTTTACCTTCTTCTCTCATCTCATTGCTTGTTACCTGTTTCCAAACAATAGCAGAAAAATGAAAGAGGCGAATAGAGTCAGATGTTAGTGTTATATAGGATGTTATAGTGTTATTTAGGTTTATATATTTGAGAACTTGTACGAATACTTTATTGGTCACCAAGTAAGTACAGAATACATACAAGGAATACTTTTTGGAAGGGGGGATCTCCACTTGTAACATTCCAGATATCAAAAAGCTTTATCTTCAGTGTTCTCTGTTGGTTAAGCAGGGATGTACGTTGTGTAAATCACTTGTCACACTCAGGACATGAAAATGGCTTCCCTGCGGTGTAAATTATCTGATGTTTAAGCACAATCGGGGCAGGAATATGGCTTTTCTCAAGCATGAGTCCTCTGATATGTAAGCAGGTGTGAACTCACACTCAGGGCATCAAAATGGCTTCTCTCCGGTGTGAGTCCTCTTGTGCTTAATCAGGTTTGAACTATCAGTAAAGGACTTTCCACATTCAGGGCATGCAAATGGCTTCTCTCCAGTGTGAATTCGCTGATGTTTAAGCAGGGTTTCACGCTGTGAAAACCACTTGTCACAATCAGAGCAGGAATATGGCTTCTCTCCAGTGTGAGTCCTCTGATGTTTAAGCAGGTGTGAACTCTGTGTAAAACATTTGTCACAATCAGAGCAGGAATATGGCTTCTCTCCAGTGTGAGTCCTCTGATGTGTAAGCAGGTGTGAACGCTGTGTAAAACACTTGTCACACTCAGGACATGAAAATGGCTTCTTTCCGGTGTGAGTCATCTTGTGGTTATTCAGGTTTGAACTATCAGTAAAGGACTTTTCACATTCAGTGCATGAAAATGGCTTCTCTCCTGTGTGAATTCGCTGATGTTTAAGCAGGGTTTCACCTTGTGTAAAGCACTTGTCACAATCAGGGCAGGAATATGGCTTCACCCCAGTGTGAATCCTCTGATGTTTAAGCAGGTGTGAACTCCGTGTAAAACACTTGTCACACTCAAGACATGAAAATGTCTTCTCTCCAGTGTGAATCTTCTGATGACTTTTGAGCTCTGACTTACAACTATACAATTTTCCACACTCAGAGCACTGATGTGGCTTCACTCCAGTGTGGATCATCTGATGTCTAAGAAGACTTGAACGATGAGCAAAACATTTGCCACATTCAGAGCATGGGAACGGCACTCTCCAGTGTGACTCCTCTCGTGACGTGTGAGCTTTGATTTACTATGAAACCATTTTCCACACTCACAGCACTGATATGGTTTCACTGCTGTGGGGCTCATCGTGGGCTGATGGAGATCAATTTATCTGTAAAATGGATTCCAGCTTCCTGATTAAAGTTCAACCTGTAAGAAAAATACAGAAAGTCATGTAAATTACACAAGCAGTATTTCAGTGTGACTTTGTTTTCATTCTCAGAGCATGAGAATTTTAGTATCTTAGTTATGACAATAGGTCAGCTCAGATTAAGTATATATTGTAATATGATAAGCGCACATGAGTTACAAGTATTACCTTTACAGGTCTGTGAGCAGAGTACAGGTTACAGGTGAGTAATTGCAAACATAAAACAGTGGACATTCCCAATGCCCCCCTGGGATGAGTATTTGCCCCCTAGGTGTTAAACTATTGGGCCTGATGATGCACATCTAGTTGGTACAAGGATATGATCTTAGGATAGTTTGGAACTGGAGACCTCCATATTTTTGTTTCAAGGGTAGTTATTGGGATGGGACAATGATAGGTGGGTTTGGCTTTGATTCACAGTTCTGATTTCTGATTCTGTATTTGACTACGGGCTGGGGGTAAATGTGGCCCAGTTATTCCTGGTACTATGTCAGCACTGGCTACCTGAAGAAACTTCCCTTCCGTACATGTAAAGGAAGGCAGATCCCTGCATAGGGTGGCTTATGGCCGGGACACTGTGGCATCATCTCAGGCCAGGTGTTTGAGAGGCAACATGGATTTCCTCTGAAGTTGCACCCCACCATGGTGCGAGGCCTACACAGCTTTCTGAAAGTAGAACTGGGGTGAGAATTGTCATCTATCTGTGCTACCTATGAAGCTAGCTTGTTGGGAAGGGATATTTTCTATGGGAATGGAATGAGCAGGAAACTGAGAAATCAGGAACAACATATATTTCTAATGATTGTCCCCACATTTATTTTTAAACTAAATACATGAAAATACATCTACTCAGCAGTGGAGGTCATTCTAATTTGGTCAACCAAGCTTAACTTGACTAAAACTTCCATGTCAGTGAGCTTATATACTTTAATAAGCTAACAATTGCAAAAATGATATTTGTTACAGTTTTTCCCCAAAGTCCCATGTACGTGTGATGGGTCATTTTTACATGTAAGGGAAGGGGTATTTGCTTGAGAGTTTGGAAAAAAACAACGTGGGGAAGGTTATGCACATAAATCACAGCTGACAAGACATCGAAGGTGTTACCTCACCACGAATGCAATGTTTCTTACAAAAGCTCCAAACCTCACACCAGGAAAATTGGTCACTGAGAACAAGCTACATATTGTGTTGATGAGCCTGAGACGTTATTTTGACCAGAGAGATGGGAAATATTCATAGCGTCCCCAATGCAATTCCCATTAAAAAAAACTACCCTTAAAACAAAAAAGAGGGATTACAACAGACGTTGTTTGCCTGGAATACAGTTTTTAACACCCCATGAGAGCGCTAGATATTTCATAGTACTTGCAGTGCTATCGGGCAGAGCTAGGGGTCAGTAGAGCATATATATATAGTATAAAGACATATACAAGCTGTGCGTTGTGAACACAGCCCAGCCGAGAACTCTACAGATGATAGAGCCGGCAGGCAGAAGCTGACGTTGCGATGCGGGTGCTGGCGAGCGTCTCGCACCATTTTTTATAAATGACCCTCCCAATGTGATTGAGTGTTTCTGACCAGAAAGCAGGACAAGTTTTTTAACTGATGTAATTTTTTTCTGGAAGCATTATGAGCACGACATGTAAAGTGAGACAGTTTCATTAATCAAACTGCTATTTCTTTATATAAATTATATAATGACACCAAATATAATTTGACACCAAAATATAATTTGACACCAAAATATAATTTGACACCAAAATATAATTTGCAAAGTCTCTAATGGGGCAATTATATTGTAATGATCAGATTCTTTGTTATATAAGTAAAAAACAATGTGATGTCACATGGAACTATGAGTTAACACGTATACTATACAAAAAGGCTGGGATCATAAGTAATATTAATGCTGGACCTTGTGGATAAGCGCCTTCGTGTTGCAGCCTGGACGTGGTCAGGAAGACTTAGAGGAAGGACTCAAGAGCCTCAAAATGTGCATCAGGACAGAAGCACTAACAGCTTTGGCTGCGACCAACCTTATCTATGTATATATTGTATATAAGTAGCCACATAGGGAATGTAATTATTGTCACTATGGATATACATAATTTAGTCTAATAAGTAATAACTAAATAATAATTGTGAAAATATTAACAATTTGACAAAATGTAATGGATAAAAACTGTGAGGATTAGTGGGTCATTGTATAGCAGTTACCTGGGACTGTTTGATACTGTGATATACCCTGATCATTGTCTATCTTCCTAACGTTTTCCTTTTGCATTGTCATTTAGTTTCCATTTTCTAGCTTCATGAATGGTCCCCAATCACAATGTCCAGATGTAATATTGCTCAGGATACCTGCCTTCCTGTATCTTGCTTGTACAGCTGTTATCTCATATCAGTCATGTGATGTTACATTGTCTTATCTTATGAAGCAAAGACTTTGATCATTACAATATAATTTTCCTAGAAGAGACTTTGCAAACTATGGACTCAATTCATTAACTTCCCACCCAGTCACATCAAATAGAAGGAATTATATAATGACACGCAGACGATAATATCAACTGTGATTTAATAAGAATTGAAAAATTTCACATGGTATTAAAGATTCACTTTAAGAGTAAACAGCCTGACAATGTCACTGCTACTGAATCACCCGCTAGGGAAACAATGAAAGTCAATGTTTTTCCTTCAGTAAGCACTGTGGACTGCGCTGAGTAATAAATGTGCCGATCAACATTGATTCCTTTAGGTACAATACACCTATTTACTGTTCCCTCTAAAATGTAACATGTGTTTTATCTGTGGGTTTAAGTGGCTACCCATCAGGGTTGGTGTCATCACCACTTACTCCTACTGCATCAATCATCAGATGGATAATACAATACTTTTCTTAGTACTTTTCATGCAGTATAGACATTCCTTAGTACTATATATATCTGATGCGTATTATTGACTGAGCATGTCATACTTTATATTATCATTTATAAATATTCACATGTGCATAGACCCCTTTAGATTAACTAAATTACTGTAATGATTAAATAGTTACCCAGCAGCGTATTAATTCCATCTATTCTTTCCTTCAATATATCACACAAAATTATGACAAGTCTCCTCTTGGAATTCAGCACATTAAATACACTAATATATAAAAGATTGTATAGATAATATGGTCAGTCCCACCTAATTCCACATCTGCTTGACACAAAATAAAATGTTATGTTTATACTATGTAGCACAATATCACCAGACACAGCCAAATAATTCACCCAGACATGATAATAACCATCACATATAACCTAATAGTAACAGAAGTCATATCTACCTGGTATAGGGAAGTATGGGGATCCCCTCGCCGCTCTCCTGACCCGTCTGCTATTGCTGTGACTGAGCCGGCCTCACCTTATATTGTCTGTACAAACATTCTTTAACATGAGGCGGCTTTGATTGGCTAAATGAAATGAATCTTAATAAGTAAAGGTATGTTAATGTTGTCTTAGTGCGGAGTTACACTGGGCTTTGTTCATGACCCAAATGTTCTGTTTCTCACCCAGCAGTATAACAGATTCATTAGCATTGCAGGCGAGAGACAAAAGGGAGGGAGGAGACTTATTGGAAACACAATAGATGAGACTCTCATCATTAACATAGAAATCACATGACACCATAACTGACATAATAGACTGAAATAAGAAATAAGATGCTGTCATTGCAAACGTGTAACAGCTTCATGGTAAAAGATCCTAAACTAGGAAAAATGTTTATCCATTACAATTTGTCAAATTGTTATTATTTCCACAATTATTATTTAATTATTACTTAATTGTAATCACACAAAAAGCTCAAGTTTGCAAAGTCTCTTCTAGGACAATTATATTGAAATAATAAAAGGCCTTGCTGCATAAGATAAGACAATGTAACATCACATGACTGATATGAGATAACAGCTGTACAAGCAAGATACAGGAAGGCAGGTATCCTGAGCAATATTGCCTCTGGACATTGTGGTGAGTCACCTGATCATGAAGTAAAAAATGGAAGCAATATCAAATGCAAACATTGCAGCAATAAAGGAAAAAGTTAAGAAGATAGAAAATGATCAGGGTATATCATAATATCAAACAATGCTATGTAACTGCTATATGATAACGCACTAATCCTCACAGTTCACAGATTAAGAGGCTGATTTAAGACTAGCATCAAGACTCTGTGTCAATGTAGCAGTGCTTTGAGCGTCCACAAGTGGGCACTGCAACCAGGTGTCTGGCGCTATAACCTAACTTTGGGGCTGTACAAGTGACGCTGTAGTATCGTGTCCAGCATTGAAAGATGTGATGTGTGGAGGGCGCTGTAGAAGCGCTCTCCCTGAATCAATGCAGTGCCTGAACATACCAATACTGTTCTTCTTTCCTAACCAATCTGCAGCAGCGTTCTTTTTCACCCACATTAACCAAACAGCTTAATCACATTTTATTTTTTAGTGTTTATTAACAATATATATATTTTAAGTGAAAATAAAGTTCTGAAAATAAAATAAAGTTCCTTTCACAACATTTCACACAGCTATTGTGTTTTCCTTGTTCTTATGGCACCTGTAAGGGAGACAAAAGTGTTATGTGTTAATTGTGTAATATATGAAA
This sequence comes from Gastrophryne carolinensis, assembly GCA_027917425.1. Lineage (NCBI taxonomy): Eukaryota > Metazoa > Chordata > Amphibia > Anura > Microhylidae > Gastrophryne > Gastrophryne carolinensis. Next base: position 6,350,030 of record CM051236.1, on the reverse strand, counting down.
CTTTCATCATATTCCCCTGTGTGTGTAGTCATTTCAATTTGTTCTATGTTCAAAAAGTTTGCTTGAGCTGGGGATGACCTTAATCTTGTATTTTGCTTTTATAATTGGCATGGCCTGCTTCACCTTTTAAGGTTCTGCTTGAATGTTAGCCACATATCACCCTGTTTATGTTTTATCATTATTTCTCTCACTGCTTAGGTCACTTACCTCATGGTCACCTGGCTGATGCCACTGCGGAGAACAGCAGTGGCCTGAAAAGTGCCCCACTCCAAGATATTCAAGGAGGCACACAATGCCAGGTATAGCCTGGCTGCAGCCAGTGGTGGGGTCAATTCTGTGATGGATGTGGTCATACAAGGACAATTCAGCTAAAACCTGCTGCGGATTTGGCGATCACTCAAAACCCACACAAACAGGTGGGTACTAAAACATCTCTGTGCCTATAATCTCACCACCCTGGCTTCCAAAACCTCCTGTGATACCTCAGCACTGGCAGAACATTGGACCCACACAGCAAACATCAGGCCAGAAGCCTCCTCCTCACACCTCTCCATTGCCAATACACTCACCAATACAAACCAAACACACACAATCTGTCACACAAACACGCAACCACTCAATCAAAATAACAAACACACATACAAACACAAGTGCATCTCAATGCAGCTCACCACAAATCCAGATGGCTTGCTAAGAGGGGAGATGCCGCACAGCCCACAAATGCTGTGTTCTACACAATATGGGCATCAGTCACAAAATGCAAGAGCAACACTGATGTCAGCCAGGCCAGACAAGCTCACAGACACTGGTGAACACACACAGATTAGCTCTGCCTGCCTAGAATCACTATTCTCAAACAAAAAGATGCTACAGCCTTTACCACAGCGTCCAACGATGATACACACAACACACAACCCTTTATTTATACTTATCCACTTGTAATGTATCAGACACAGCAGAGGCCCCTTTCCGTGCTTCAGCAAGGTAGCAGTGCCAGGTGTTGTGGTTGTAGCAGCACCAGTTGTTACCTGCCGATGGAAGTCAAGATCCCAAAGAGTACAATGGGCAGAAATGGGTTTTGTTTAATGCTAATAATTAATATTACACACATTCATTTTTACAGAACTTGCACTGGGACTGGTCAGCAATGGAAATGCAGGACCTAGATGTCACAAAATGTATTTTTTGGAGGTGGGTTTAAACTTTTCAATAGCTTCTTTTGCCTACCAATGAGTAATTTATACACCAACAACTAATATAAAAACTAAACGCAATGCAAATTTTGTCCCCTTAGTCCCCAGCAGTGATTTCTGGGTCTAACAGGTGCTGACATAGGCCGGCCAATACCTGGTGCAACAATCAAAGCTAATAAGTTAGTGTTCTGCAAAGCGACTCCTAGCACCAATGTAGACCACAATGCAGCACCAGATAAGACAAAAATGCCGGCACTCTGTAACTGGCGCTGAAACCACAAGAAAGATTCTCAATGGCGCACATCATAAATAAGGTCCATTATTTGTATCCATTACATTTTGTCAGATTAATACAATTTGCACAATTATATTTACCAGTAAGCCCACCTAAAAAGGATTCACTGTTCGTGAATCGCCCACCAGGGAAACAATGACAGTCAATGCAACGTTTTTACCTGCTAAGAAAAGTAGAGAACTACCTTTTACAATGTAGTAAAAAGTGCCATTGATTTCTCAGACATTTTATAATAAAGTGTTTTTTTTTACTACCATGAGAATTTTTTTCAATTCTTATTGAATTGAGGTTGATACTATGGTCTTTGTGCCAGTATAAAACACAGCACCCAGCACGTTATCACTTGAGCTTTTTTATGTGTGATTACTATAAAGTAATAAATAAATAATATTTGTGGAAATATTAACAATTTGACAAAATGTAACAGATATAAATTATGTGTTTCATAGTTTAGAATCTTTTACCATGAAGCAGTTACACTTTTGAAATGACTGCAACTTGTTTCTTTCCCAGTTTCAGTCTATTGTGTCCATTATGGTGTCATCGAATTTCTATGTTAATGATGCAAATCCCATCGATTGTGTTTCCAATAGGGCTCCTCCCTCCCTTTTACCTCCCTTTGTACCTCCATTATTCCGGTACTCCCCAGTATATTTATGAATTTTTACCTCCTTGAAATCTTTGGCGCTGCATTTTTCCGTTTTCCGCATTTCATCATTACAGTTACAGGAAATCACTGCTGGGGACTAAGGGGACAAAATTTGCATTGCGTTTAGATTTTATATTAGTTGTTGGTGCATAAATTACTCATTGTTAGGCAAAAGACTAATGAATCTGGCATCCTGCTGGTGAGAAACAGAACATTTGGGTCATGAACAAAGCCCAGTGAAACTCCCCAGTAAGACGACATTAACATACCTTTACTTATAAAAATTCATTCCTACCAGCCAATCCAAAGCCGCCTCATGTTAGAGAATGTTTGTACAGACAATATAAGGTGAGGCCGGCTCAGTCACAGCAATAGCAGACGGGTCAGGAGAGTGGCGAGAGGATCCCCATACTGCCCTATACCAGGTAGATATGACTTCTGTTACTATTAGGTTATATGTGATGGTTATTATCATGTCTGGGTGAATGATTTGGCTGTGTCTGGTGACATTGTGCTAATAACATTGTACATTACATTTTATTGTGTGTCAGACAGATGTGGAATTAGTTGGGGCTGACCATATTATCTATACAATATTTTATATATTAGTGTATTTTATGTGCTAAATGGATTTTATAGATTTCCAAGAGGAGACTTGTCATCATTTTAATTGATATATTGAAGGAAAGAATAGATAAAATGAATAAGCTGCTAGGTAACTATTTAGTTGTTACTGTACATTAGGTAATCTAAAGGGGTTTATGCACATGTGAATATTTATAAATGATAATATAAAGTATGACATGCTCAGTCAATAATACGTATCAGATATCTATAGTACTAAGGAATGTCTATACTGCATGAAAAATACTAAGAAAAGTATTGTGTTATCCATGTGATGATTGATGCAGTAGGAGTAAGTGGTGATGACACCAACCCTGATGGGTAGCCACTAAAATTTCCAGATAAAACACATGTTACACTTTAGCGGGAACAGTAAATAGGTGTATTGTACCTAAAAAGAATCTCTGTTGATCGGCACATTTATTACTCAGCACAGTCCACAGATTCTTACTAAAGGCAAAACATATTTTACATTGAGATATAATATAGTTTCATATCTCAATAAGATTGTGTTTTTTCTACAGAAAAGGGGGGTATGGACCTTATGGGGGCAATGCTAATTAATTGGTAAGCCATCCCCAACTCTGAGAGTGTTTTTGTACTTTAACATGCAAAAAAATGCAATAAAAATATTGTTTTTCATGTTTTCATAACAACTCGCCAGCAATGGGGCATTTCTACAGGTGAAGTGTCTAATTTTTCAAATTAGATGCGTATAGTTTTTTTTGCAATTTCAGAAACAGCACAATATGGGGAATGTTCAAGAAGAATTTGCCAGTTTTCCAACAAACTCACAAACTTGTATTTTCTGAACTCTCAAACAAATACCCCTTCCCTTACCTGTAAAAATGCCCCATCACATGTACAGGTGACATTTGGGGAAAAACTGCAACAAATATGTTTTGCACTTGTTAGTGTGTTAAAGCAGATAAGCTCACTGAGATGGAAGTTTTAGTTAAGTTAAGCTTGGTTTATCAAATAATTAGAATGACGCCAGTGCTGAGTAGATGTATTTTCATTTGTTTAGTTTAATAATAATTGTGGGGACAATCAGGACAAATATTATATTTTATAACTGATTTCTCCAGCTCATTCCATTTCCATAGCAAATGTCCCTTCTCAACAAGCTGGATTCATAGGTAGCAGGGGCAGTTGTAATGCTCAACCCAGTCCTGCTCTCAGAAAGTTGTGCTGGCCTCACACCCACGGGGAGGGGGGGTGCAAAATCCATGTTTCATCTCACACCCCTGGCCAGAAATAAAGCCACAGTGTCCCAGCCATGAGTGACCCCCTGCAGGGAGCTGCCTTCCATCATATGCATGAAAGGAAAATCTCTTCAAGCAGCCGGTGCCAACACAGAACCATGAATAACTGGGTCACAGATAGCCCTAGCCCCAAGCCAAATACAGAATCAGAAATCAGAACTGTGAATCAAAGCCAAATCCTTCTCAGTTTGTCCCATCTCCAAAACTATCCTTGAACCATAAATATGGAGGTCTCCAGTTCCGAACCACCTTAAAACTATATTCTTGGATGCACCAGAGGTGCAGCAATAGTTTAACACCAAGGGGAAGATACTCCTCCCAGGGAATTACTCACCTGTAACCTATACTCTGCTCTCAGATCTGTAAATGTAATATTTCCAAAATATCTCATACTGGTAACTAGTGTGCACTTATGACATTTAAATACATATTTAACTTGAGCTGACTTTTTGCCATGACTAAAATACCAAAATGAGAGAAGCTATTCTCATGCTTTGATAGTGGCAAATACTTTACTACTCGTTCAAAAATTTGTAGACTCCAAAAAAGTCACACTGAAATACTGCTTGTGTAATTTACATGACTTTCTGTATTTTTCTTACAGGTTGAACATTTATCAGGAAGCTGGAATCCATTTTACAGATACATTGATCTTCATCAGCCCATGATGAGCCCTAAACCAGGAAAACCATATCAGTGCTCTGAGTGTGGAAAATGTTTCCGTTTTAAATCAGAGCTCACAAGTCACGAGAGGAGTCACACTGGAGAGAAGCCGTTCCCATGCTCTGAATGTGGCAAATGCTTTGCTCATCATTCAAATCTTCTTAGACATCAGAGGATCCACACTGGAGTGAAGCCACATCAGTGCTCCGAGTGTGAAAAATTGTATATTTGTAAGTCAGAGCTCAAAAGTCATCAGATGATTCACACGGGAGAGAAGCCATTTTCATGTCCTGAGTGTGACAAGAGCTTTTCACACCATACAAACCTTCTTACACATCAAAGGACCCACACTGGGGAGAAGCCATATTCCTGTCCTGATTGTGGCAAGTGCTTTACACAACATGCAAACCTGCTTACACACCAGAGAATTCACACTGGAGAGAAGCCATTTTCATGTCCTGAGTGTAACAAGTGCTTTACACACCATACAAACCTGCTTACACACCAGAAGACTCACACTGGAGAGAAGCCATTTTCATGTCATGAGTGCGACAAGTGTTTTACACACCGTTCAAACATGCTTAAACATCAGAGGACTCACACTGGAGAGAAGCCATTTTCATGTCCCGAGTGTGACAAGAGCTTTTCACACCATACAAACCTTCTTACACATCAGAGGACTCACACTGGGGAGAAGCCATATTCCTGTCCTGATTGTGGCAAGTGCTTTACACAACATGCAAACCTGCTTACTCACCAGAAGACTCACACTGGAGAGAAGCCATTTTCATGTAATGAGTGCGACAAGTGTTTTACACACCGTTCAAACCTGCTTGAACATCAGAGGACTCACAATGGAGAATAACCTTTTAAAAGTCTGGAAGTGTGAATTTCCACTGCCACGCCATGATCCATAATTATAGGGCACACACTGGAGAGAAGCCATATCAGTGTCATGATGTGGTGAAGGTTATGTTCATAAATCACAGCTGACAAGACACCAAAGGAGTTACCTCACCACGAAAGCAATGCGTCTTACAAAAGCACCAAATTTCATAGCTGAGAGAAGCAGTCAAGGGACTGGCAAAAATATCTGCTAGAAAAAATATAGTTCAGCTGGTTCAACTGACTGCTACAGAAACACCACAGATAAGACAGTATTGTCCAGTGCCCGGTGACCCAGTGTCCTAGATTTTTGTGCTTCAGTGAGTGACCACAAAGACATTCAATTCCATGGTGGGCTACTACTGTATCATTACTTATATCTTCTGTGTCACATTTTGAGATTTTCTGAATAAACTCTATTTATAATGTAGTTTTTCTCTGAGAACACTTTGCTAAGTTGTCTTTGGCTTTGGATGCTTTGGATGCTCCGAGTCTGTACTCAGCATGAGGAATTCCCAAGCCACCGTACTCAATGCTCAACCCATTTCAGCTCCCGCCATTGCTAAGGATACAACTAATATAGAACAAGACTTATATTTGTGTCTTGTTATTGTTCCAGAGGTTTCACACAGAGGTGGTGTTGTATAATTAATGTCATTGCATTCTTCCACAGCTGCCACCACTATTTTCCAATGAACTACAGCTCAGGATACCTGCCTTTCTGTATCTTGCTTGTACAGCTGTTATCTCATATCAGTCATGTGATGTTACATTGTCTTATCTTATGAAGCAAAGACTTACAATATAACTGTCCTAGAAGAGACTTTGCAAACTATGGACTCAATTCAATAACTTCCCACCCAGTCACATCAAATAGAAGGAATTATATAATGACACTGGAACGAGGTTGATATTTTGGCCTGTGTGTCCTTATAAAATTTCTTCTATTTGATGTGAGGGGATGGGAAGAAACACCTTTCAACGTTAGCACCCAGCACTATATAACTTAAGCTTTTTTAGGTTTTATTACTATTAAGTAATAATTAAATAATAATTGTGAACATATTAAATACTCGACGAAATTTAACAAATTAAAATTGTGCATGTCCTAGTTTAGGATTTTTTTACTATAAAGCTGTTACACTTTTGCAATCAAAGACTGCAACTTATTTCTTTCCCAGTTTCAGTCTATTGTGTTCATTATGGTGTCATGTAATTTCTTTGTTAATGATGAGAGTCTCGTCTATTGTGTTTCAAATAAAGATTCTCCCTCCCTTTTGTCTCCTTGCTGCAATGCTAATGAATCTGTCATACTGCTGGGCGAGAAACAAAGCCCAGTGAAACTCCCCAATAAGACGACATTGACATACCTTTGTTTATTAAGATTTTTCCATTTAGCCAATCCAAAGCCACCTCATGTTAGAGAATGTTTGTACAGACAATATAAGGTGAGGCCGGCTCAGTCACAGCAATAGCAGACGGGTCAGGAGAGTGGCGAGGGGATCCCCATACTGCCCTATACCAGGTAGATATGACTTCTGTTACTATTAGGTTATATGTGATGGTTATTATCATGTCTGGGTAAATGATTTGGCTGTGTCTGGTGATATTGTGCTCCATAGTATAAACATAGCATGTTATTGTGTGTCAAATAGATGTGTAATTTAATGGAGCTGACCATATTATCTATACAATCTTTTATATATTAGTGTATTTTATGTGCTGAATGGATTTTATATAATTCCAAGAGGAGAATAGTCATAATTTGTGATATATTGAAGGAATTAATAGATGGAATCTGCTGAGTAACAATTTAGTCATTACTTCAATACTTCAATACTTTATTGAACCACCAAGTAAGTACAGGGTACAAACAAGGAATGCTTTTTTGGCAAGGAGATACACCATGAGAGCTATAACAATTACGTACGTAACAAAGTATAACAAGAATAACGATACAGTTCAGGTAATCTATAGTGATTGACATAGTTGTCAGTAATGCAGAGCAGAATATGGTTAGGTGCCACTCACACACTGGGATTATTCAGAGCCATAACGGCCAGAGGAAAAAAAGTGTTTTTGTGTCTGGAAGTTTTGGTAGAATGTGCCATGAATCTGCGGCCAGATGGTAGGAGCCTGAAGAAGGGATGACCTGGGTGAGTTACGTCTCCAAATATCTTCTTAGCCCTTGAGGAGATTCTACTCATGTATTGATCATCCAGAGAAGGTAGGGGGGATCCAATTAACCTCTCAGCAATCCTGGTTATTCTCTTCAGCCTCTGCTTGTCTTAGGCTGAGGCCCCTCCGTACCAGACTGTACATGAACTGGTCAGGAATGATCCTATGGCACCGTTGTAGGTGCCTTCAAGATCTTTTTGGACAAACCGTATTTTATCAACTGTCTGAGGAAGAATAACCGCTGTTGGGCCTTCTTTAAGATAGCAGACGCTTGCTTGCTCCACTTCAGATCCTGTGTGATTTGAGTACCAAGAAATTTAGCACTGGTTACAATCTTGACAGTCTCCTCACCAATCAAAATGGGATGGTGTGATTGGTGGGATCGCCTAAAGTCAATTATAAGTTCAACTGTTTTATGAGTATTCAGTATAAGATTGTTTGCTTTGGTCCAAGAGTCAAGGGTTTTTACTTGGGTCCTATAGAAATGTCTTCGCAAGCTATATTATGTTGTATGGGACTTGGGGAGCCTGATTTATTACGAATGCCAGTCATTGTAATTTTTCCCATTGCTGAGTGGGGCAGACAGCGCCAGAGGTGATATTGCTTAGGATACCCACCTTCCTGTATCTTGCTTGTACAGTTGTTATTTCATGTGGGACACTGTGGCTTTGTTTCAGGCCAGAGGGGTGTGAGATGAAACATGGATTTTCTTTTAAGTCGCCCCTTATGGGTGCAAGCTTGCACAGCTTTCTGAGAGCAGGACTGGGTAGAGAATTACAACTACCCATACTACCTGTGAAGCTAGCTTGCACCAGCTGCCTAAAGAGATTTTTCTTTCATGCATGTGGTGGAAGGAAGCTCCATGCATGGAGTCACTCATGGGGTCACTCATGGGGTCACTCATGGCATGGAGCTTCCTTCCATCACATGAATGAAAGAAAAATCTGGTGCCAACACAGAACCATAAATAACTAGGTCACAGCTCCCCCTAGCCCCAAGCTAAACACAGAATCAAAAATGAGAACCGTGAATGAAAGCCAACTCCCTCTCAGTTTTTCCCATCTCCTTAACTATCCTTGAACCATCCTGAAACTATATTCTTGGATGCACCAGAGGTGCAGCAATAGTTTAACACCAAGAGGAAGACACTCCTACCAGGGGGGCGTTGGAAATGTCTATTGTTGCATGTTTGTAATTACTCACCTGTAACCTGTACTATGCTATCAGACCTGTAAATGTAATATTTCCAAAACATCTCATACTGGTAACTAGTGTGCGCTTGTGGCCTAGAGGTAAGTGGCAGGTTCAAATCTCGGTACTGACTAAAGCAACATGACTGAAATGCTCTTGAGTAAGGCACCTAAACCTGCAACTTTTCCCCCTGGGCAGTAATTTAGGGCAGCCCACTGCTACGGGCATGGGTTAAATGCAGAGGACAAATTCCTATGTGTGCGCAAGCATACAATGGCCATCTATGCATTAAACATTAAACATTTAGCTTATCGCATTACAATATATATTTAACTTGAGCTGACTTTTTTCCATAACTTTCCATTTCCATTATTATGCACTGATAGAGGCAAATGCTTTACTTTTCATTCAAAACTTTGTCGACCAAAAAAGTCACACTGAAATACTGCTTGTGTAATTTACATGAATTTCTGTATTTTTCTGACAGGTTGAAGATTTATCAGGAAGCTGGAATCCATTTTACAGATAAACTGATCTCCATCAGCCCACAATGAGCCCTAAACCAGGAAAACCATATCAGTGCTCTGAGTGTGGCAAATGCTTTACTACTCGTTCAGAACTTCTTATATATTAGAGGATCCACATTGGAGTGAAGCCATTTTCCTGTCCTGATTGTGACAAGTGCTTTACACAGCAATCATCCCTGTTTAACCCTTTAAGTGCCAGCCTACCTGGAGTTTTTGTTACGTTTTGTTGCCAGACCATTTTTCACTATTTTGAGCTACACATGTTCAACTGTGATTTTTGAAGGGATTTCCAGGGATTTCCCAGGAAAATTATATATTGTTTTTTTTTTTTAGCAGAGTCTGGGTTTTAACATAAAATGTCTTGTTTGTCATTTGTCAAGTGTATTCTTAATATTTTGGGGTGAAATATGTGAAAAAAAAATTAAAAAAACAATTTTTTACAATTTGTAGTTTTTTTTTTGTAAAAAAAAATTTAAGTTTGTCAATAAAATCTTATTGCATGTGAAATCCCAATTTCTCCCGGTTACAATGGTACGACATATGTATTGGTAGACACACTTTCCTTCCCAGGAGACCCCCCCCCCCAAACTGAAACAGCACAACACAAGAGACTTTTAGATCAAATACAGCTATGCTAAGCGCTATGTGCACCTTGCAGTTTTTTAATAAAAACAACCCTTTACATTTGAAATCCCCCCCCCCACAAACTATATATTCTCTAGAAATACACACTTCAAGCTTTCTAGGCATACCAGGCTTGTTGATGTTGCCACAGTTTTCTGGAAGTTCTCCCTCAATGGATTCTTTGGTTACACAGAGCTTCCCTAAAAAAGGATTAAAAAGCAGTATCAAAGCCACATTTTCCTAAAAAAACTATATGCAAACAAGAAAAAACAAGTTAATCTGAAAAAGCAACATCCACCGAACAGAACGATACCCAATATGCATAGCTACTGTCAAAAGAAGAGTTGCCAAACACCAAAAAGTAAAGCATGTGCACAATGGTAATTTTGCTTGAAAATTTCAGCTCTGCAGACAAAGTGGCACATTGCGCTTTTTCTACCAAAACAACCCTTTACATTTGGAATATCCCCCACGAAAGTACACATGATAAGCTTTCTAAGCGTACCCAGCATATTGTAGTGGGCCCATCTTTCTGAAAGTAATCCCTCAAAGAATTCTTTGGTCGCACAGGGTTTCCTTAAAAAAAGTATAATAAAGCAGAATAAAAAAGGAGTTTTCCTAAAATATCAAAATGCAAACAAGAAAAGACAAGCTAAATCTGAAAGCCCAAGGTCCCCCAAGCAGAACGATACCCAACATGCATAGGTACTATTAACCCTTTTAACTGCCAGCCTACTTGAGGTTTTGTCACCCTCTCTTGACAGGTCATTTTCCACCATTTTGCGCTATGTTTAACTGTGATTTTTGCAGGAATTTCCAGGAAAATTATATATTTTATTTTTGGGGCAGAGTTTAGGCTTTAACATGAAATGTCTTGTTTGTAATTTTTTTACAGTTGTTTTAAATATTTTTGAGTAAATTAAACAAAACAAAATAAAAAAATATTTTTTTAGAAAATTGTCTCCTTTTTTTCAAATAAAACCTTTTTTTTAAAAAAGAAAACCATATTGCATGTGAAGCCCTATTTCTCCCGATTACAACGGTACCACATATGTATTGGTAGCCCCCCGTTACTGTTCAGAAGACCCCCCAAACTGAAAAAATACTTTTTAACATGTAAAAATAAAATACAACTACAATCCACACTATAAAGGGTTAAATCACGAAAAACATTGGCAAGGGGTTTCCCTTCCAAGGGGGGGTAATGCCCATTTTTTTTTTTAATTTTAAGGGTTAAAAACCCTTAAAAATTCCCATAAAAATGACATGGGGTCCCCCCTACCCAGCATAACCAGCCCGGGGATCAGCTATGCAGGGCTTGTAAAATAGGGTGCAGGGGCCAGCTTTGGTGGCCCCCCGCCCTGCCAAATACAAGCCTGCACCGCCTTAACCAGCCCGGGCCCTTCTGTCCCCTCTGGGCTTCGGGGAGGCAGGTAATGGGGGGTCTGGGTAAATGGCAAATCACCCGCTCGCCGCAGGTGACTTGACAGCCCCCCAGCCTTGTGAACTGGTACAGGGGTTTCTTGGACTCCTTACAAGTTCACAATGGGTTAAAGTGGACCAACACCCAGGGATGATCGGACCGGGAATCTATAATATTCCCAGACCGTTCTATTCCCTCTCCCCGGGGCATCCAAAATCGGAACCCTCCGGAACACCCACTACCACTTACCTGAATCCCGGTGCTAAGGCGCATGCTGCATCCCCGCTATCCCTATAGCAGGCTATTTATGAAGGGCTGGCGCAGGCCCGCTCCCTGTTAGAAGGAAGCGGGGGATGCGGTCTCCAGCACGCTCAGAGTGGCTGAGCTTAGACGTCTCTTAGACGCCCATAACTCAGCCACTCTGAACGGGCTGATTGGACGAGCGGCCGCGAATGCACTGTAGGACCGGGGTGAGGTGAGTTATTGTGGGCAATCGGGGGGTTTCATACAGTGAGGCATCCATGATCGGGATGCCTCAGGGGAAAGGACCAGTACCCAGGATAGTCAAAATCCTGGATGTTAATCCACTTTTAAATGGGGGAGCACTTTTTTGGGGGAATTTTAAGGGTTTGGGGGCTTGTAGAACAGGGCGCAGGGGCTAGCATCGGTGGCCCCTGGCCCTGCAGGCTACTAGCCCACATAGCCACTAAGTGGCCCGGGCCCTTCTGCCCCCCCGGCCATTGGGGAGGCAGGTAATGGGGGGGCTGGGGGTTAATGGAAAGTCACCCACTAGCCACAGGTGACTTGCCAGACCCAGAGCCTTGTGAACTGGTATAAGGGGTCTCATGGACCCCTTACTAGTTCATAAAGGGTTAACTGTGAAAAAAAACACACAAAATTATTTTAATAAAAAAAAAAAAATATTACTGTACTTACCTCCGATTGTAAGATCTTGTCCGTCGCCACTCTGATGACAGATGCCGGTGATCGGTATCCAGAGAAGAGGGAGGCAGGTGATCAGAGGATCTCCTGCCACCTCCTTCCCCGGGCACCGATCACCGGCATCTGACAGCTGAGAACGCTGAAGCCGGTGATCGGGACCGGATGACGTCATTAGCCAGTCATTAGTCGCCGCCCGCCCACCGCCATCTAGGAGGAAAGGGGAGAGAACCTCCCGGGCTCTCTCTTGAAGATTGGTAAGTCCTGGGGGGGATCGGAGGCGCCCCAGGTGAAGAGGAGGGTCGGCGGGAGCCAGCGCACACGCAGGTAAGTAAATGTCATTTGAATTTTTTAATTTTTTTTTACAAGAAAGCCAGTGGTAGCTGAAACGGGGGGCACTCTATTCAGGGCCCTCCCCTGCAGCTGGAGGAGGTCCAACGGATGATCGGAGCACACCATCTTAAAGAGGAGAACCGGCCGAATCAAACAAGGGGTCAGGTGAGTGTCTTTTTTTTTCTGCCAGTTAGCAGGGGGAGAAGCCAGGTACGTAAAATTTACGTAGCTGGTGTTTAACAACAGGAGAGGCAGCTACGTGAATTTTACCTAGCTGGCGTTTAAAGGGTTAAACATCAGAGGACTCACACTGGAGAGAAACCATATTCCTGTCCTTAGTGTAGCAAGTGCTTTACACAACGTAGTAACCTACTCTCACACCAGAAAATTCATACTGGAGAGAAAACATTTTTATGCCCTGATTGTGACAAGTGCTTTATACAACATACAAACCTGCTTAAGCATCAGAGGACTCACACTGGGGAGAAGCCATTTTCATGTCCTGAGTGTGGCAAGTGCTTTACAGGGCATTCAAACCTGCTTGAACACCTTTTAAAAGTCTGGAAGTGTTTTAGTCGAAGTGTGAATTTTTAGCGCCACGCCATGATTTATAATTATAGGGGAACACACTGGAGAGGAGCCATATTCCTGTGCTGAGTGCCACATCATGATCCATAATTATAGGGTATACACTGGAGAGGAGCCATATCAATGTTGTGACGTGGTGAAGGTTATGCACATTAATCACAGCTGACAAGACCCCAAAGTAGACACCTCACCATGAATGCAATGTGTCTTACACCAGAAAAATCAAACCCCAGAAACCCCAATGTTCTCGGGTTTTTATAATCCACTTCCTGTTTACACAAGAAACCCAAGCTCACTGTTATTAAATACATAGTGGGTGAAAATTAAATGGGGGGTTCATTCAGTGATTATAGTCCATAGGAAATAAAGCCATAATCAAATGTAACAAAATAAATGTGATACGTTGTTATAAATACATCTTTGATGCTTTTTGGAAACGTTAGACACAAGAAAAAGGGCAAAAAGGAAGAAATGAGCAAGAAAGAAAAGAGAAGGAAAAAAGGAAAGCGTAGAGGGTAGTATATACCGTATTTTTCGCCCTATAAGACGCACCCGCCCATAAGACGCACCTAGGATTTGGGGGAAGAAAATAAGAAAAAAAATATTTTAAACCAAAAACGCACCATTACAGACAGTGTGGCATTCCCCTATCCCATTCCCATAGGCCGTGTGGGATGCCCCCATTCCATAGACAGTGTGGCATCCCCCCTCCCATTTCCCATATACCCATTGGATGTGTGGCATCCCCCTCTCCCCCCATTAGTATAGGCTGTGTGGCATTTCTCTCCTCCCATTCCCATAGGCTGTGTGGCATCCACCTCTCCCCCCATTCCCATTGGCTGTGTGGCATCCCCCCTCCCCCCATTAGTATAGGCAGTGTGGCATCCCTCTCGCCCCATTCCCATAGGCAGTGTGGCATCTTCCTCCCCCCATTAGTATAGGCTGTGTGGCATCCCCCTCCCCCCATTAGTATAGGCTGTGTGGCATCCCCCTCCCCCCATTAGTATAGGCTGTGTGGCATCCCTCTCTCCCCATTCCCATAAGCTGTGTGGCATCCCCCTCTCCCCATTAGTATAGGCTGTGTGGCATCCCTCTCTCCCCATTCCCATAGGCTGTGTGGCATCCCACCCTCTCCCCATTCCCATAGGCTGTGTGGCATCCCTCTCCCCCCATTCCCATAGGCTATGTGGCATCCCCCTCTCCCCATTCCCATAGGCTGTGTGGCATCCCCCTCCCCCCATTCCCATAGGCTGTGTGGCATACCTCTCCCCCCATTCCCATAGGCTATGTGGCATCCCCCTCTCCCCATTCCCATATGCTGTGTGGCATCCCTCTCCCCCCATTCCCATAGGCTATGTGGCATCCCCCTCTCCCCATTCCCATATGCTGTGTGGCATCCCTCTCCCCCCATTCCCATAGGCTGTGTGTCATCCCCCTCTTCCCATTCCCATAGGCTGTGTGGCATCCCTCTCCCCCCATTCCCATAGGCTATGTGGAATCCCCCTTTCCCCATTCCCATAGGCTGTGTGGCATCCCCCTCTCCCCATTCCCATAGGCTGTGTTGCATCCCCCCCCCATTCCCATAGGCTGTGTGGAATCCCCCTTTCCCCATTCCCATAGGCTGTGTGGCATCCCCCTCTCCCCATTCCCATAGGCTGTGTGGCATCCCTCTCCCCCCATTCCCATAGGCTGTGTGGCACCCCCCTCCCCCCATTAGTATAGGCAGTGTGGCATCCCCCTCCCCCCATTCCCATAGGCAGTGTGGCATCCCCCTCCCCCCATTAGTATAGGCTGTGTGGCCCCTCTCCCCCCATTCCCACCCCCCTTCCCCATTAGTATAGGCAGGCTCCATGTAAAAAAAAAAAGTTAAACTCACCTGTTCGCTGCGCTGAGCGGCCAACTCCGTGAATGGGGTGGGCGTGGCGCAGGCCACGCCCACCCCATTCACGAGCTGGCTCTGTCCCGTCCCCGCCGCTACGATCGCTGTCTTTTCTGCACCGGTGCAGGCCACGCCCACCCACTGCCTGGACCTTCGTGCTCTCATGTTCTGAGCCCGGAAGAGGCAGCAGATGGAGGAGCGGCAGGGGCTCTGTCTCTGGCCCCACCGCTGTCATCGCTGCCTGAAAAGACAGCGATCGCAGCAGCGGGACCAGAGCCCCCGCCGCTCCTCTGGCCTCTCGCAGTGTGGCAGACAACGCGGGAGCACCGGGGAAGGATGAGTTTTTTTTTTTTTTTTTTTTTTTTTACATTCGCCCGATAAGGCGCACGGACATTTTTCCCCCATATTTGGGGAAAAATAAGTGCGTCTTATAGTGCGCAAAATACGGTAATAAAATACTGTGCATCTACTTAGCTAAGAATAACCAAGTATTATGTACTCAAAGCTCTCCAAATATTTAACTTAAATTTTTTTTATTTTTAAAAGGCTACAAATTGTGCAAATACATTTTTTTATTTATTCCATATAGTTCACCCAATAATATTGAGAAATTACAAACAGAACATTCTATGTAAAAACCCAAACTGCTGAAAAATATATATATATATATATATATATATATATATATAATTTTTTTCTGGGAAATCCCTGGACATTCCTGGACATGTATAGCACAAAATGTGGAAAATGGCCTGGCAACAGAGGGTGACAATGTCTCTAGGTAGGTTGGCAGTTAAATGTTTAACCCATGATGGAAAGAATGTATGTGTTAATGTTTGATGCATGCTTTTCCATGCTGAGTAACATTGATTTGTGTTGGACATTTTTCTTTAAAATAAACTGTATAATACTTCACCTTACGGGATATTCCAGGGTTGTCATTGCCAATAGCAACCCTGATCTTGACACTATATATAGTATTGTATTTACTGTGCTGCAGTTATCTTTTATTTATTATTGCAATCATTTTTATGTTTTAGGTTCTTACCAACCTCTGCTTGTCCATAACAATTCCAAGTGTCACTGATTTGGGTGTATCACTTTTAATTTTGCTTATTGTGTAATACTTGTATATGCTTATATGTGCTCTTTAGGATAAGCATTCCTCCTTTGTACAGTCGATGCCCGGTATGTTAGCTCACATATTCTGATTGTTTGGTGTCGCTGTACATTGCAATGGCCCGTGTAGGTACTTCCCCTTCCCTTCACCTTTATCACTTGCATACATGACCATTTCTTACCTCCCCCATTCTTTACTGATCACCAGCGTGGGTCCTCTGGTGTCTAAGCAGGTGTGCACCTGTGGTAAAGCACTTGCTACACTCAGGGCAGGAAAATGGCTTCTCCCCAGTGTGAACCCTCTGGTGTATAAGAAGGCTTCCAGGCTGTGTAAAGCATTTGCCGCATTCAGAACATGGGAATGGCTTCTCTCCAGTGTGAACTCTCTGGTGTGTAAGCAAGTCTCTGCGAATTGTAAAACATTTGCCACATTCAGAACATGGGAATGGCTTCTCTCCAGTGTGAATCCTTTGGTGTGTTAGCAAGGCATTGCGACGTGTAAAATATTTGCCACATTCAGAACATGGGAATGGCTTCTCTCCAGTGTGAATCCTTTGGTGTAGTAGCAGGTGTGAACTCCGTGTAAAGCTTTTGCCACATTCCGTACACGGGAATGGCCTCTCTCCAGTGTGAACCCGCTGGTGTGTAAGCAACTGTAGACTACTTGTAAAGCATTTGCCGCATTCAGCACATGAGTATGGCTTCTCTCCAGTGTGACTCCTCTGGTGTATCCGCAGGTGTTGAGACTGTGTATAGCACTTGTCACATTCAGAGCATGAGAATGGCTTCTCTCCAGTGTGAACTCTCTGGTGACATGTGAGGTTTGACTTCCGACTGAAACATTTCCCACACTCAGAGCACTGATATGGCTTCACTCCTTTGGGGCTCATCATGGGCAGTTGGAAAACAACTGATCTGTAATTAATTGTGCTTTTCTGTTAAATGATCAACCTGCAAAGTAAAAACAATACATTGTGTTAATAACAGAAGCAGTGAGCAAAACAAGAACAAAAGCAGTGCTTACAAGATGGTGCCTGAAATTACAAGATGGTGCCTGAAATGGCTGCCTGGCGAGGAGCTCCGTCCAACTTAGCTCTGGTTACTACTCCTTCCCCACTTCTGTCCTCTCCTTTACACACAACTACAAGGCAACTGCTAGCAGATCACCCCCTGATCATCAGAATGCCACAGATAACAAGCAGAGTGGTGATCCAAGAAGCATCAGGGTCAGTTCAACCACACAGAGGAGATGCCATCAGGCACCCCACTACCGTCTGGATGCATCGTGATCAAGGAATATGAGGAGGATATAGCTCTAGTTTCAGCAGTGAGTCCCTGGTTTCCGGCGGCAGTGCCAAGTCGACTGACAAAAAAAGGCTACGACCATGTCAGCGGCCAGACCTCCACCGCCGCTCCAGTAGTAAGCCCCTGGTGGCCAGTGGCGGTATGTGACCTTGACAGCCTGGGGAGTGGTTGTTTCTGCAACAGCAGCAGTTTGGGGTGAGTCATCCGATCCCCCCCAATGATGATTGGTTAGGACACACACAGCTCAGCAATGGGGAGCACTTAACCTAACTGTCATTATGTGACAGTTTGGTTGTGACTGAATTAATTAGCATAGCTGCACATTAATTTATACAGTAGGGCAATGTTTTTGGAAATAGTAACCCCCATGTATATACAGCTACTTCGCACCCATTGCAAATCTACTATCTTTTTAAATTTCCATTATTCATTTGACTGTAAATTTATCAGGAGACTTACGGATTTATGTGGCTAAAAACATATTTAATCTATATCTGAAAGAATATTGACATGCAAAACTGTACAACAGAACAAAAATACAAGTATAACTCATTCTAAATCGTATAATAGCTAGCACATATAACTTCACAATTATAGAATAGACACCTACCTTGTATGGGAGAATATGGGGATCCTTCTCTTGAATCTGTGATTCATAAAAGTGACTGACCCCGGCATCACTTTATATTGTCTATACAAACACTCACTGACATGAAGAAGTTTTGGATTGGCTGAATAGAGTTTATCAAAACAAAGGCTATGGTAATTGGCTCGTCTTGGGCAGTTGAATCTGTTCTTTGTTTCACTATTTGAAGCAACAAGCTTTTATTGACTCAATATAATGAAAGAGAAGAGACAATAACAGGGATCTTCTTGTGAAATGCCATAGACTAGACTCTCATCATTAACATACAAATGGAGTGATACTATGATTGTAATCTGCATGTCATAAGAGACTCATGCCCCAGAATGCTACAGTTATAGATATTCATCTCAATGAGAGTTCCTTCTTTATTGCATTTGGCATGGTACAAGTAGCAGAATAATGATTTTACATTGTTAAGTTTCCCCCCCCCCATGTTATAGGATTTGAAGTCTCCATTTCCACTTCCTGTTTAAGCCAATAACTCAAACTCACTGTACTTCACCTGTAGACATGCCCCATTGCATTTTCATTGCAATATTGTGCGTTTTAAAATAAAAAAGCACACTGAGAGTTAGGGGTGGCTTACCAAATAAATGGCCACCATTAGGTCCATACCCCTCCCTTCTTTCTGTAGACAGAACACAATCTTACTGAGATATTAAACTATATTATATCTCAATGTAAATTGTGTTATTCCCTCAGTAAGCATCTGCGGATTGTGCGGAGTAATAAATGTGCCGATCAACGGGGATTACTTTTAGGTACAATACACATATTTACTGTTCCCTCTAAAGTGTAACATGTGTTTTATCTGGGGTTTTAATGGCTACCCGCCAATTTTGGTGTCATCATCACTTACTACTACTGCATTCATTATTACTCTAGATATCTGATACATATTATTGCTTCAGCATGTCATACTTTATGTTATCTTTTATAATTATTTACATTTAGATTAACTAATGTACTGCAATGACTAAATAGTTACCCAGCAGCCTAATCATTCCATTTATTCTTTGCTTATATCACCCAAAATTATGACAAGTCTCCTATTGGAGTTCTATAAAATCCATTCAGCACATGAAAGACAATATTACATAAAATATTGTATAGATAAAATGGTCAGTCCCACCTAATTCCACATCTTTCTGACACACAATAAAATGTTATATTTATACTATGGAGCACAATATCACCAGACACAGCCAAATCATTTACCCAGACATGATAATAACCATCACATATAACCTAATAGTAACAGAAGTCATATCTACCTGGTATAGGGCAGTATGAGGATCCCCTCGCCGCTCTCCTGACCCGTCTGCTATTGCTGTGACTGAGCCGGCCTCACCTT
Organism: Gastrophryne carolinensis; assembly: GCA_027917425.1. Taxonomy (NCBI): domain Eukaryota; kingdom Metazoa; phylum Chordata; class Amphibia; order Anura; family Microhylidae; genus Gastrophryne; species Gastrophryne carolinensis. Next base: position 6,330,350 of record CM051236.1, on the reverse strand, counting down.
ATATTGTCTGTACAAACATTCTCTAACATGAGGCGGCTTTGGATTGGCTAAATGAAATAAATCTTATTAAGTAAAGCTATGTTAATGTCGTCTTACTGAGGAGTTTCACTGGGCCAAATGTTCTGTTTCTCACCCAGCAGGATGTCAGATTCATTAGCATTGCAGCTGGGAGACAAAAGGGAGGGAGGAGACTTATTGGAAACACAATAGATGAGACTCTCATCATTAACATAGAAATCACATGACACCATAACTGACACAATAGACTGAAATAAGGAATAAGATGCTGTCATTGTAAACGTGTAACAGCTTCATGGTAAAAGATCCTTAACTAAAATGTTTCCATTAATTCAGTAATTCATTACATTTTGTCAAATTGTTATTATTTCCACAATTATTATTTTATTATTACTTAATAGTAATCACACAAAAATCTCAAGTTTGCAAAGTCTCTTCTAGGACAATTATATTGAAATAATAAAAGGCCTTGCTGCATAAGATAAGACAATGTAACATCACATGACTGATATGAGATAACAGCTGTACAAGCAAGATACAGGAAGGCAGGTATCCTGAGCAATATTAACTCTGGACATTGTGGTCAGGCAGCCGATCATGAAGTAAAAAATGGAAGCAATATCAAATGCAAACATTGCAGCAATAAAGGAAAAAGTTAGGAAGATAGAAAATGATCAGGGTATATCACAATATCAAACAATGCTATGTAACTGCTATATGATAACGCACTAATCCTCACAGATTAAGAGGCTGATTTAGGACTAGCATCAAGACTCTGTGTCAATGTAGCAGTGCTTTGAGCGTCCACAAGTGGGCACTGCAACCAGGTGTCTGGCGCTATAACCTAACTTTGGGGCTGTACAAGTGACGCTGTGGTATCGTGTCCAGCATTGAAAAATGTGATGTGTGGAGGGCGCTGTGGAAGCGCTCTCCCTGAATCAATGCAGCGCCTGAACATACCAATACTGTTCTTCTTTCCTAACCAATCTGCAGTAGCGTTCTTTTTCACCCACATTAACCAAAAAGCTTAATCACATTTTATTTTTTAGTGTTTATTAACAATATATATATTTTAAGTGAAAATAAAGTTCTGAAAATAAAATAAAGTTCCTTTCACAACATTTCACACAGCTATTGTGTTTTCCTTGTTCTTATGGCACCTGTAAGGGAGACAAAGGTGTTATGTGTTAAAATGTGTATTATATGAAACTTTCATCATATTTCCCTGTGTGTGTAGTCATTTCAATTTGTTCTATGTTCAAAAAGTTTGCTTGAGCTGGGGATGACCTTAATCTTGTATTTTGCTTTTATAATTGGCATGGCCTGCTTCACCTTTTAAGGTTCTGCTTGAATGTTAGCCACATATCACCCTGTTTATGTTTTATCATTATTTCTCTCACTGCTTAGGTCACTTACCACATGGTTAAATATCCTGTTCCCTCCATTTTGCAGTGTTGGGACACTTTCACGGTTTTATTGGAAATCTCAGATACTACATTTGTTTCATTATCAAAAGTAACTGTATGTATGTGACCAGAAATGTTTCAATATGAAAAATCGGAAAACATTATAAACACAACTTATATAGTGAGATTATTTCATTAAGAAAAAATCCCAATTTCTAATAATCTCACAATTAGAGCAGATGATATAATGACACACAGACCAACATATAGTTTGCAAAGTCTCCTCTGGGACAATTATATTTTAATGATCAGAATCGTTGCTTGATAACATAAAACAATGTGACATCACATGGCTGCTATGAGCTAACAAATGTACCAGCAAGACCCTGAAATTCTAGAATCATAAACTATATGACTGCTGGACCTTGTGGTTGGTGCGTTGTTTAGGCAAACCAAAAACATTCATCATTACGATTGTATTGTTCTAGAAGGGACTTTACTTAACTCTATTTTGGTCTGTAAGTCATTATATAAGTTCTTCTTTTTATTGTGAGCAGGTGGAAAGAACCCATTTTACCACTAGCAGCCAGCACTATATAACCGGCTTGTTTAGGTGTGCTTACTAGTAAGTATCATTGTGAAAATTGTATTAACCTGATAATATGTAATGGCTAAAAAATACTGTGTGTCATAGTTTAGTATCTTTACCACGAGGCTGTTACAGTTTTGCAATGACTGCAACATAATTCTTTCACAGTTTCAGTCTATTGTGTCATGTAATTTCTATGTTAATAATGAGAGTCTTGTCTATTATGTTTCAAATAAGGCTCCTCCCTCCCTTGGTGCAATGTTAATGGCTCTGGCATCCTAAATATTCACCATAGAACACACACTGAAGAAGCCGTATCAAAGTCCTGAATGTGGTGAAGGTTATGCACATAAATCCCAGTTCACAAGTCAGGAAATTATTCGCATTGCTGTGCCTGCAATGTAGAATGTGTTTCATGGAAGTGCACTTCCCACCAGGAAATGTGAGAGAGATGTTTTTGCTTTTAAAGAGAAGTTACATATATTAAACTATATGAGTCTGAAATTGTATCTACTGCGGTTTCATGATTGTCCATCTTGGCTCAAATTAAATACATTGTCAATAAAGATAAAGTTTTAAGGAAGTTGCGACTGGCATCTATTGTTTATTCAATTGAAGCTTTTTAAGAATACTAACTTTTCCTAATCAGGCATAAACACCTTGCAACATTAACATTATGTCTGGCATAGAGAACATATAACATCTCCCCTGGTACAGGAGACACAGCAACATTTGTACTTCTGAGAAATAAATGAAAGTTTTAGATGCCAAAGTTCTCTAGGGGCCGCCCAAGATCATAATACTCTCTGGAGAAGCAGCCTGTCTATCACTGCCGGCCATATATCACACTAAGGTTCTGAGAAGACCTAGACACATAAAGATGGATCCCACACAAAATCTAGGATCAAATGCCTTCCAAAATGAAAAGAGATATAATGGAGGAGCTGCAGCAGAAACATATATACTGAGACCTGCTCATTCAGGTAGAACAGTGTCCCCCAACCCTCTCCTCATCAGTCACCAACAGATCATGTTTCTGTACCTCTGTCTGAGCTCTGATTAATTCACCCGAGTGTCCGTGTGGAGATCCACAAAACCTGACCTGTTGGTGGCTCAGGAGGAGAAGGTTGGGGAACAACGAGGTAGAAGATCACAAACAGGGTCAGAGAAACTTTGTGAGTTTGATAGAACCAATCACATATTATAATTAGTTACATTTCAATAAATGGAGAAATTATCTACACCATTAGGTAAAGGGAAAGTCCACGTTCAACTGAACTTTTGAATGTGTTTATTTATCTTGTGCCAAACAGCTGTGCAGGTGCCAATAGCAAAAGATTCCAGGTAGTGAAAACTGCTTCTATAAAACACACATTAGCTAACATAAGAAAAAAATCACTAGACAAGCTCGGCATTTTTTACATTAATTTGCACAATATTCATTGTTTGCAATTGCAATTGTTTTGGTTTGTGTTTTTAAATATTTCACACAGTGGAAATTAGGGATATGTGTACTTGAGCGCCAATATTTATCAATCCAACAGCACAAGTTATCAGCACCACCTGAGCAGCAGCGAATGCTGTCAGCGCCATTTACCACTTTGCGGTGCTGCTGCCTGGGCGCTGTCTGCACCACTCGGCAAAAGCTAAAAAAATTTTTGTGCAGAAATGACGTATATACTGAGCTGATGGGTGTTTTTATTCTTATATTAGTAAATCTGTATTATGTCAGTATCTGTAATCTGTTGCTATTGGCAACGTACACCAAGTTTGTACACCAAAAAGAAAGAAGTGACCCTGTACTCAGAGAACACTGCTGCTGGGCCTGTGTAAGGTTACGTGATCTTCCTCACGTCAGCAATGGTCATAGCGGCAGTGTTCTGTATGTGCAGGACACAATCCTCTCTTCTTGGTGTACAGACGTGTTGTACGTTGCCAATAGCAAATGTTTGCAGTTAGTGATAAACGCTTCCATAAAACTCACATTTACTCACAACATCAAATAATAAATATATAACATTTTAAAAATATACACTTTTAAAAGTTACATTAAAATCTGACCATTTATTTTAGTGACCACAATGTCCTGAGGTAACATTGCTCAGGATTCCTGCCTTCCTGTATCTTGCTTGTACAGCTGTTATCTCATATCAGTCATGTGATGTTACATTGCTTTATCTTATGACATATTTAGGAGAATTTTCCGATACATTTATACTTGTCCCAAGACATTGCTTAGTTGGGGTGTCTGGGGTGGAGATACTGCACATTATAATAATGGTATTAGTGGGAACTCTTCAATATGATTCTCTGTAAGAGATTAAATAAATTCAGCTAAGTCCCTCCGTGTCAGTGAATGTTTGTAGAGACATTATAATGTGAGGCCGGGGTCAGTCAGTCATAGGAATCACATAAAGTGACCATAAAACTATACAAAGAAGATGCTATTTCCTATTACTATGATTAGATATGAACAGTAATGTTGATGTTTGCATTCATTTTATATTTGAAACAACAGGAATATCATTGGTTCAGTTTGGTTCCATCAGAGTCTAATGTGAATCATATTTTATGGTAATTGACCGGGTTGTCCAGGGACCAGGAACAAGCTGAAATATAATATAGTTCCATAGCTCAATACTATTGTGTTTGGTCTAGCAAAGAATCTGATCATTGCAAGATAATTGTTCCAGAAGGGACTTTGCAAACTATATATTGGTCTGTGTGTCATTATATAATTTCTTCTATTTTATGTGAGGTGTTGTGAAGAACCATTTTGACACTAGTCCCAGCACTTTATCACTTGAGCTTTTTTAGGTTTCATAACTAGTAAGTATAATTGTGAAAAAATGCTCCAATCTAACAAAATGTAATGGATACAAATACTGTGTGTCCAAGTGACTGCACCTAATTTCTTTCCCAGTTTCAGTCTATTGTGTCATGTGATTTCTATGATAATGATGAGAGTCTTGTCTATTGTGTTTCAGATAAGGCTCCTCCCTCCCCTTTGTCTCCTTGCTGCAATGCTAATGAATCTGTCATACTGCTGGGGGATAAACAAAGCCCAGTGAAACTTCCCAGTAAGACGACATTAACATACCTTTGTTTATAAATATTATTTCCATTCAGCCAATCCAAAGCCGCCTCATGTTAGAGAATGTTTGTACAGACAATATAAGGTGAGGCCGGCTCAGTCACAGCAATAGCAGACGGGTCAGGAGAGCGGCGAGGGGATCCCCATACTGCCCTATACCAGGTAGATATGACTTCTGTTACTATTAGGTTATATGTGATGGTTATTATCATGTCTGGGTAAATTATTTGGCTGTGTCTGATGATATTGTGCTCCATAGTATAAACATAACATGTTATTGTGTGTCAGCCAGATGTGGGATTAGGTGGAATTTATAATATTTCATGTATTATTGTTTTTATGTGCTGATTGTGTTTATAGGTCCTACAACATGAGACTTGGAATACTTTTGGGTGATATGTTGCAGGACATAATAATATAATATTAATAAGCTGCTGGGTAACTAATTTATGAGGGAATACAGTAAGTTGGCAAATCCAAAGAGGTCTATGCACAGGTGATTTCTAAAAAAGACATTATATTACTTTATATGTAAGTGGCCCTAAATCTTGATACCAAGATTCCCACATTTAGCTCATTTAGTACGGTATCACTATGTAGCAAGAATTTCACAGCTGTATTTTGCTTGAAACAAAGACCAAGTTGGGTTGACATAGAAGAATCTAATTTAGTTACAGATGCTACAGACCTAATTCTGAGCACATCCACTAAAGATAAGCTGCAGATTAGGAACCATTTATTAATTTTAATATGTGATCTGTGAGAATTGGCAGGTTATCATATAGCCATAGCCTAAGAGAATAAAAATAATAAGATACAATTTCCATGGTAGTTCACTTTATGAGCCTGAGAATGTCACTGTTAATGAATCGGCAGCTAGAAGACAATGACAGTCGGTGGAATGTTTATACTCCTAAGAAACGTAGAGAATTGTTTACTCCCTTTTATACTGTAATAAAACTTTCCTTTGACTTTCATTGTCTTCCTAGCTGATGATTCAGTAACAATGACATTCTCAAGCTTTTTTCATATAAAATGTTTTTTTACTACCATGAGATTTTTTTAGAATTGAGGTTGATATTTTGTTCTGCATGTCATTATATAATTTCTTCTATTTGATGCTTGTGTAATTTACATGACTTTCTCTATTCTTCTTAAAGGCTGAACATTTAACAGGAAGCTCTAATACATTTTACATATAAATTGATCTCCATCAGGCCATGATGAGTCCTACAAAAGTGAAGCCATCAGACTCTGAGTGTGGAAAATGGTTTCAATTTAATTCAGAGCTCACATGTCACCAGAGTCACACTGAAGAGAAAACATTCCCATGCACTGAATGTGGAAAATGCTTTATTAATCATTCACAACTTACTAGACACCAGAGGATGCACAGTGGAGTAAAGCCATACCAGTGCTCTGAGTGTGGAAAATCGTGTAGTTCTAAGTCAGAGCTCACATGTCACCAGAGGTTTCACACTGGAGAGAAGCCATTTTCCTGTCCTGAGTGTGACAAGTGCTTTACACAACGTTCTGACCTACTTACACACCAGAGGACTCACACTGGAGAGAAGCCATTTTCATGCGCTGAGTGTGATAAGTGTTTTACAGTGATTTCAAGCCTGCTTATACACCAAAGGATTCACACTGGAGAGAAGCCATATTCCTGTCCAGAGTGTGACAAGTGTTTTGCACGACGTTCTCACCTGGTCATACATCAGAGGACTCACACTGGAGAGAAGCCATTTTCCTGTCCAGAGTTTGACAAGTGCTTTACAAAGCGTGAAACCCTGCTTACACATCAGCGAATTCACACTGGAGAGAAGCCATTTTCATGCCCTGAATGTGGAAAGTCGTTTAGCGATAGTTCAAACCTGAATAAGCACAAGAGGAATCACACCGGAGAGAAGACATTTTCATGCCCTGAGTGTGACAAGTGTTTTACACAGAGTTCACACCTGCTTACACATCAGAGGACTCACTCTTGAGAAAAGCCATATTCCTGTCCTGATTGTGCTTATACATCAGAACTGAACAGTCACTAATCATCACTAAACTGTCACTAATCATCACTGAACTGTCACTAATCATCACTGAACTGCCACTAATCATCACTGAACTGTCACTAATCATCACTGTAATGTCACTAATCATCACTAAACTGTCACTAATCATCACTAAACTGTCACTAATCATCACTAAACTGTCACTAATCATCAATGAAATGTCACTAATCATCAATGAAATGTCACTAATCATCAATGAAATGTCACTAAACATCAGGGAGTAACTTTATGAACCTGAAAAAGTCACTGTTAATGAATCACCAGTTAGTGAGACAATGACAGTCAGTGAAACCTTTATGCTCCTAAGAAAATTAGAGAATTGTTTACCCCTTTTATATTGGAGGAGCTGCAGCAGAAACATATATACTGAGGCCTGCTCATTCAGGTAGAACAGTGTTCCCCAACCCTCTCCTCATCAGTCACCAACAGATCATGTTTCTGTACCTCTGTCTGAGCATTGATTAATTCACCCGAGTGTCCGTGTGGAGATCCAAAAAACCTGACCTGTTGGTGGCTCAGGAGGAGAAGGTTGGGGAACACTGAGGTAGAAGATCACAGACAGGATCAGAGAAACTTTGTGAGTGTGATATAAACAATCACATATTATAATCAGTTACATTTCATTAAATTAAGAAATTATCTACACCATTAAGAAAAGGGAAAGTCTACATTCAACTGAATTTTTGAAAGTGCATATTTTTCTTGTGCCAAGCAGCTGTACAGGTGCCAATAGCAAAATATTCCAGGTAGTGAAAACTGCTTCTATAAAATCAATTCATTCGCCTACAAAGGCAGGGCAGACATGTTTCGCCACTTATAGTTGGCTTCTTCAATGCCCTTTTTAGGAGGAAAATAAAGCATCAAAATACATAATATTAGTGTCATTTGTATCATTTTATCAATGCTTATCACTTAATTCCATAAATAATTCTCAATTAATACCTGTATGCCTCCAGATGCATGACATGGTTACTTAAGTAATTTCTTATGAGATAGATATATTTCTATTCAATGACATTCTTTTAGTTACCGAAGAGGATATTGGAAGGACCCCGTCGTCTAATGCTCTGGCCCTTTAAGAAAAATACCAGATAAATATAGTTTTTTTACTAGTTGATTTAGCCTCATTTAATGAGAGTTACACCTCTTATAATTATATATCTTTATATATAGATAAGGCTATATAGTTAGGTTCATGCAGATCCTTCAGTATAGTTCCTTTAAAATCCTAGATGAGCATCATGTGGATAAGCCAATATAAGAACCCACCTAACATTATATCAACACAATTTAATAGCATACACTTGTAAAATAAAGTCCATCAGACTAGGAAACAATTGCTACCTTAAGTGTGTGAGGATGGGCGTTAAGGAAATGACGATATCTTTGATGCAAGATTAGGAACATGAAAGGATTAATTACACAGCGGTCCTATCATAATTTAATAAATGTAACATTCTCCTAGGAGAACATACATAGATAGAGATATTTACATTCAGTCAATGGTATTCAGTCCAATAAATAAACATCCAATAATACAAAGTAATGGGCAGTGATGCTGTTTTATGTCCACACAGAAGGGCTCCAGGAAAATGGAGCCGATGCGCGGACTAACCTATGACGCGCCACGCTCTGCTAGACAGAGCGAATGAGTGGTGGCTGCGTCATTCAGTCCGGAGCGCGGCACGTCATATCCGGCCGCGAGTGCCCAGGCGGATGGCGCGCTCGGGGCGTGGAACGCATATAATGGGCCAGCAATATGGCAGTTCCTCACCCCTGGACACGAGCCTGGCGGTCGCACCTCTGAGAGGTCTGAAAAAGAGATATAGCGGGAGGTACATATCAGCGGGCATTAGAAAGGAGACTTTAAAGTTCATCATCTAAACACGCCGGACATTCAGACATTAAAGGTACAGTACCTTCACATTGATTGATATTAATAAGCACGGAGTAATGGGAGTGGAGATGACCTCTTATATAATATTCTAGGCCTTGCTGTATAAAGACCCTATCACAGGGTGTGACAAAGCGCCATTATTCCAGGGCATCATAGGGTGTGAACCTAAAGCCCAAATAAGTGCGATACAGCGCTATTATTCCAGAATAACAGGAATTCATGCCCAAATAAGGTACATATGTTCTACAATGGGAAAGATATATAATTATAAGAGGTGTAAATCTCCTTAAATGAGGCTAAATCAACTAGTAAAAAAACTATATTTATCTGGTATTTTTCTAAAAGGGCCAGAGCATTAGACGACGGGGTCCTTCCAATATACTCTTCGGTAACTAAAAGAATGTCATTGAATAGAAATATATCTATCTCATAAGAAATTACCTAAGTAACCATGTCATGCATCTGGAGGCATACAGGTATTAATTGAGAATTATTTATGGAATTAAGTGATAAGTAGGGATGAGCGAATCGATCCGGACGAACCCGGATTCGATCCGAATTTCATGAAAAATTCGATTCGGATCGAATCCGAATTTCCCCGTGCTTTGATCGCTCGAAGTTTTTCTTTAACATCCATTCATTTACATTACAGGCATTCTCAGATAGTGGATGGGGCATGTCCAGACATCTACCCTGCTCCAGTGCATGCTGGGGCAGTCACATGCAGCCTATCAGCAGCCAGCAAGCCCGGTGACGTCACAGCGCAATTTAAGGCGGCGGACATCTTGCTTTTCCTCATTTCTCTATTGCATTCGTGAGAGACAGGACACTGCTGTAGTCAGGGAGAGACAGTTAGAGAGCCAGGGACAGACAGGGACAGGCAGGAGACAGGCAGGAGACAGGCAGGAAGTCAGCGAGAAGCAGGGAAAGTTAGGAAAAATCGGAGGCAGTCACAGGGAGATTTTTTGTTTTTTTCATCCAGCCTGAGTGTTACTGGCTGGCTGACTGGCTTTGTTAGCGTTTTCAGGCTGCTTATACACTTTTACTGTGCATATATACTGAACTGATCTCAAGTCTGCTGTGGGAACATTACCATTTTGTAAGATCTCATTAGCCTCTGTATTTACTCTAAGCTACACACTTATTTGAAGTAATTTGGCCTGTATGAGCCTGCTTAGACACTGTTGCTGTGTGCATATATACTGATCTCAAGTCTGCTGTGGGGCCATCCCATTCTGTAACATACCATTAGCCTCTGTATTTACTCTAAGCTGCAAACTTATTTAAAGTAATTTGGCCTGTATGAGCCTGCTTAGACACTTTTGCTGTGTGCATATATACTGATCTCAAGTCTGCTGTGGGGCATCCCATTCTGTAACATACCATTAGCCTCTGTATTTACTCTAAGCTGCAAACTTATTTAAAGTAATTTGGCCTGTATGAGCCTGCTTAGACACTGTTGCTGTGCATATATACTGATCTCAAGTCTGCTGTGGGGCCATCCCATTCTGTAACATACCATTAGCCTCTGTATTTACTCTAAGCTAATCTACTCTAAAGTAATATTTGGGCTCCTGCTGCTGCTGCTTGCAACTCCAGGGTGTGATTCATCCAATTTTTGGGATTGGGGGTGCGGGGGTTAATGGCAAGTCACCCGCTAATTGCAGGTGGCTTGCCAGACCCCAGCCTTGTGAACTGGTACAGGGGTCTCATGGACCCCTTACCAGTTCACAAAGGGTTAACAGTAAAAAAAAAAGACAGACACCAAATTTTTATTTATTAAAAAAAAAAACTTTACTCACCTCACCCGATTGTCAGCTCCTGTGTTCATCAGCTGTCAGATGCCCTGGTGATCGCTGGCCAGAGGAGGGGGGGCAGGGGATCAGAGCATCCCCTGCCCCTCCACTGCTCTGCCAAGCGATCACCAGGGCATCTGACAGCTGAGCCGAGGAGAGGCAGCAAGACGCCCGGGAGTGACGTCCCAAAGGGGCGGGGCTTAACAGCAAGATGCCAGCGCCCGTCGGGAGAGGAGGGGGAGAGCCCTTTCAGGTTCAGCTGCTGCTGCCAAACAGGGGGGCTATTCCGGGGGCTCTCCTGGAGCCATCCGACCCCCCACGGGGGATCGGATGGCACCAAATTAAAGAGGAGACCCAGCCGGATCAAACGAGGGGTCAGTGGAGTGGAAGCGAGCACGGAATCTACTTGCTTGGCACTGAAAGGGATATCCCATCACATGACTGCTATGAGATAATAATTGTACAAGCAAGACAAAGAAATACTAGGATCATAAGCTATATTACATCTGGACCTTGTGGTTAAGCAGAAGGAAATGCAAAAATTGCAACAATAATGGGGACAGCTGCAGAGATACAAAGATTATCAGGATATACCACAGTATCAAAAGTCCTGAGCTATTTCTATAGAATGATCGAATAATCCTCCCAGTACACAGATAAAATTACTTCTTTCTTTTAGGTGTAAAAACTAGGTGTACGTTGTCACAGTGCAATGCCATTTCCTGCATGTTATCAGAGTTCCTATGGCACATAATGTGCGGGTTCTATTTTCCAGACATGTATTTCTACGAGTAAAATGATTTTTCAAGGTAAAATACAACATGTTCAGCCTATAAATTACACTGATTGGATGTGAGAAATAAAAAAAAATACTGTCTGCTTTGAAGTATCATTATGTGGCAAATATAGGATGAGAATGAGATTTTTATTACGCTGCAAGGCTTGATTGAAGAAAGGGAATGTATAAATAGGAAACCTCCTGGATGTCATTTAAACCTTCAGAAAGAAAGAAATAATAAAGAGGCTGAACCTCGTGAGCAAATTTTTCTCGGATAAAAAGTATATGAATAGAGCAAAATTAAAGATTTCCAACATGTGACAAAGAGGACAATTGCAACGTTACAATAGCAGACAGTTATTAAATTTAGCATCTATGTGGTTTCTCTTTGAAGCCCAAATTGCTCTCACACTGGATCATCGGGCGCTGGGCAATATTGTCTTTTGTTAATCAGGGATTGATAATCAGTTTGTATATAATGAATCTACAGGGACCAAGTGTTATAAAATGGAAGATGTTGATCTAAAAGAATAGATGGTACATTTCAATTAATCATTACTTCTCAAAAATCCAGACTGGTCTTATCACCTCCCCACAATCCATTGTCTTGAAGTGAAAAACAAAAAAGGTCAATAGATTAACTCAGTTTCTAAACGTACCTGCCCAGCAGTTCTTCTCATCTTAATTTTTGTAAAAGATAACTTTCACTATACACCTTTGACAGATCTCTCATTGCAGACACAGCAGTGTGAATCTTTTGGTGTCTTGTCAGCTGTGATCTAAACATGTAACTTCCACCACATTCAGGACATTGATACAGCGTCTCTCCAGTGTGAGTCCTTTGGTGTCTAAGCAGGGTTTCACGTTGTGTAAAGCGCTTGTCACACTCAGGACATGGAAATGGCTTCTCTCCAGTGTGAGTCAGCCTGTGCTTTCTCAGGTTTGAACTAAGCGTAAAGGAATTTCCAGATTCAGGATATGAAAATGGCTTCTCTCCAGTGTGAGCCCTTTGGTGGGTAAGCAGGTTTGAGTGTTGATTAAAGCTTTTTCCACATTTAGAGCATGGGAATGGCTTCTCTCCGGTGTAAATTCTCTGGTGACAGATAAGCTCTGACCTACAACTACACTCTTTCCCGCACTCAGAGCACTGATATGGCTTTGATAGATCGATTTATCTGTATAATGGATTCCAGCTCCGGCTAAATTTTCAGCCTGTAAGAAGAACACAGGAAGTTATGTTAACTACACAAGTAGTACACAAATCAAAGAAGTCAATATTTTTGTAGCTTTATACTGCAATAGATGGTTGGTGATTGTTTAATGGTTCTACACTGTGATAAGTGATGCATATGGCAGGTGACGGAAAGATAAATATTTTCTTTGAATCACACCTTATTTTGTCTTGTGTCTTATTCTGAAATAAAGCTTGAAATTGCCCAAATTTCATTTCTGTGAGTAATTTTAAGGAAGGTTTTCAGAATTGAGGTCAGTGTGGGTTATCCATATGATCTGGTATTTTTAGAGAGGTTGAGCTTGGAGACACAGAGCATTCATGGGGTAGATATTTTATTTAACAACAACAGCCTATACAATTAAATAGGCTTATTTTTATATGTTTGGATTTTCCATACACTGTTTTTATATTGTAATTTCTAAAATAAAATGTTTACCCCACTAGATCATTTGCTCTTTCCCTTTCCTTTTATGAGCATCAGATTTTGAGTTTTTACCAGAGAAAGATTTTTTTTTTTACTTCAATGTGTGCTAAATGATACTCAGATGTGTGCTAATTGAGACAAACTCAGATTTACTCTTCAAGCTCAGCCTCTCCAAAAATCCGAAATCATTTGGATAACTCAATTCTCTACTTTTCAAGAGGTGCAGAAGTAGCTAAATTGATTTTTAGATTGTGCCTGAAAAAAACAATCCACAACCAATTTGGGCCTAAGCCTTCTCAGATAGTATTACTAGTAATTCAGGCAGCTCATCTAGATAGGGATGGAGATGGAGATGGGCTCACACCCAGCAATTCCTGGAATCTTTCAAATGTATTCCTATTTCTCAGCCATGTCTTTGCCCCCTTTTTTCTTTACCTTCTACCTCTTCTTCTTCTACCTTTATCTCTATCTCCATATTAAATACCTCAACTAGTCCATGCATTGGGACGAGCATAAATATCTTGTGAAATTCTCCTAAAGTTGTGAGTGAATCCCATTTTCTGAAGCAGACAGCACTAAAAATGTGACATTTGCCTTCCCTGTCTGGAACAACATTTTTAAAAAATTGGCAATTTCTATGAATTGCTCTGCACTGGAACAAAACCATATATCTGACACTACAACCCCCGGCATCATGCAGTATAGGCATTCATTAGATTATATACAATATTACTTTTAGATTATAGTGTCTCTACAAACCTCCACTAACATGGGGTGACTTAAATGGTTTGATTTAATCTCTTACAGAAATTTATCATAAACTTGTCTATTATTAATATAATGTGAGATATTTCAAACACCTTAACTAAGCAATGCCTTGGAACTTATCATAAACATCTTGTAAAATTGTCCTAATGTCATCATTGCATCTCATGTTCTTAGGCACATAGTGCAAACAGGCCCTAAGTTACTCCATGTTAGTGGATGTTTGTAAATAGGGATGAGCGAATCGATCCGGACGAACCCGGATTCGATCCGAATTTCAGGAAAAATTCGATTCGGATCGAATCCGAATTTCCCCGCGATTCGATCACTCGAAGTTTTCCTTTAACATCCATTCATTTACATTTACAGGCATTCTAAGATGGCGGACGGGACATGTCTGGACATGTATCCCGCGCCAGTGCAAGCTGGGGCAGTCACATGCAGCCTATCAGCAGCCAGCAAGCCCGGTGACGTCACACAGCGGTATTTAACGGCGGCCATCTTGCTTTTCCTCATTTCTCTATTGCATTCGTGACAGACAGACAGAACGCTGTGTAGCTGAGGGAGTTAGACAGGCTGGAGACAGGGACAGACAGGGACAGGCAGGAGACAGGCAGGAGACAGACAGGAGACAGACAGAAAGCCAGGGAAAGGTAGGAAAAACGGAGCTGGCTGACAGGGAGATTTTTTTTTTTTCATCCAGCCTTTGTTAGCGTTTTCAGGCTGCTTATAGTAACTAACTGTGCATATATACTGAACTGATCTTAAGTCTGCTGTGAGGCATCCCATTCTGTGACTAAAGCAGCCTCTGTTTAAGACCATATAAGCATTTGCTCTTATCATATTTGAAATTAGGCCTGATAAAGACACTTTTGCTGGCCAAAGCACTACTGGACCCTGCCAGGTCCATTCCTGCCCAGGGCATCCCATTCTGTGACTACAGCAGCCTCTGTTTAAGACCATATAAGCATTTGCTCTTATCATATTTGAAATTAGCCTGATAAAGACACTTTTGCTGGCCAAAGCACTACTGGACCCTGCCAGGTCCATTCCTGCCCAGGGCATCCCATTCTGTGACTAAAGCAGCCTCTGTTTAAGACCATATAAGCATTTGCTCTTATCATATTTGAAATTAGGCCTGATAAAGACACTTTTGCTGGCCAAAGCACTACTGGACCCTGCCAGGTCCATTCCTGCCCGGGGCATCCCATTCTGTGACTACAGCAGCCTCTGTTTAAGACCATATAAGCATTTGCTCTTATCATATTTGAAATTAGCCTGATAAAGACACTTTTGCTGGCCAAAGCACTACTGGACCCTGCAAGGTCCATTCCTGCCCAGGGCATCCCATTCTGTGACTAAAGCAGCCTCTGTTTAAGACCATATAAGCATTTGCTCTTATCATATTTGAAATTAGGCCTGATAAAGACACTTTTGCTGGCCAAAGCACTACTGGACCCTGCCAGGTCCATTCCTGCCCAGGGCATCCCATTCTGTGACTACAGCAGCCTCTGTTTAAGACCATATAAGCATTTGCTCTTATCATATTTGAAATTAGGCCTGATAAAGACACTTTTGCTGGCCAAAGCACTACTGGACCCTGCCAGGTCCATTCCTGCCCAGGGCATCCCATTCTGTGACTACAGCAGCCTCTGTTTAAGACCATATAAGCATTTGCTCTTATCATATTTGAAATTAGCCTGATAAAGACACTTTTGCTGGCCAAAGCACTACTGGACCCTGCCAGCTCGATTCCTGCCCGGGGCATCCCATTCTGTGACTAAAGCAGCCTCTGTTTAAGACCATATAAGCATTTGCTCTTATCATATTTGAAATTAGGCCTGATAAAGACACTTTTGCTGGCCAAAGCACTACTGGACCCTGCCAGGTCCATTCCTGCCCAGGGCATCCCATTCTGTGACTACAGCAGCCTCTGTTTAAGACCATATAAGCATTTGCTCTTATCATATTTGAAATTAGGCCTGATAAAGACACTTTTGCTGGCCAAAGCACTACTGGACCCTGCCAGGTCCATTCCTGCCCGGGGCATCCCATTCTGTGACTACAGCAGCCTCTGTTTAAGACCATATAAGCATTTGCTCTTATCATATTTGAAATTAGCCTGATAAAGACACTTTTGCTGGCCAAAGCACTACTGGACCCTGCCAGGTCCATTCCTGCCCAGGGCATCCCATTCTGTGACTACAGCAGCCTCTGTTTAAGACCATATAAGCATTTGCTCTTATCATATTTGAAATTAGGCCTGATAAAGACACTTTTGCTGGCCAAAGCACTACTGGACCCTGCCAGGTCCATTCCTGCCCGGGGCATCCCATTCTGTGACTACAGCAGCCTCTGTTTAAGACCATATAAGCATTTGCTCTTATCATATTTGAAATTAGGCCTGATAAAGACACTTTTGCTGGCCAAAGCACTACTGGACCCTGCCAGGTCCATTCCTGCCCGGGGCATCCCATTCTGTGACTACAGCAGCCTCTGTTTAAGACCATATAAGCATTTGCTCTTATCATATTTGAAATTAGCCTGATAAAGACACTTTTGCTGGCCAAAGCACTACTGGACCCTGCCAGGTCCATTCCTGCCCAGGGCATCCCATTCTGTGACTAAAGCAGCCTCTGTTTAAGACCATATAAGCATTTGCTCTTATCATATTTGAAATTAGGCCTGATAAAGACACTTTTGCTGGCCAAAGCACTACTGGACCCTGCCAGGTCCATTCCTGCCCGGGGCATCCCATTCTGTGACTACAGCAGCCTCTGTTTAAGACCATATAAGCATTTGCTCTTATCATATTTGAAATTAGCCTGATAAAGACACTTTTGCTGGCCAAAGCACTACTGGACCCTGCCAGGTCCATTCCTGCCCAGGGCATCCCATTCTGTGACTAAAGCAGCCTCTGTTTAAGACCATATAAGCATTTGCTCTTATCATATTTGAAATTAGGCCTGATAAAGACACTTTTGCTGGCCAAAGCACTACTGGACCCTGCCAGGTCCATTCCTGCCCGGGGCATCCCATTCTGTGACTACAGCAGCCTCTGTTTAAGACCATATAAGCATTTGCTCTTATCATATTTGAAATTAGCCTGATAAAGACACTTTTGCTGGCCAAAGCACTACTGGACCCTGCCAGGTCCATTCCTGCCCAGGGCATCCCATTCTGTGACTAAAGCAGCCTCTGTTTAAGACCATATAAGCATTTGCTCTTATCATATTTGAAATTAGGCCTGATAAAGACACTTTTGCTGGCCAAAGCACTACTGGACCCTGCCAGGTCCATTCCTGCCCGGGGCATCCCATTCTGTGACTACAGCAGCCTCTGTTTAAGACCATATAAGCATTTGCTCTTATCATATTTGAAATTAGGCCTGATAAAGACACTTTTGCTGGCCAAAGCACTACTGGACCCTGCCAGGTCGATTCCTGCCCAGGGCATCCCATTCTGTGACTACAGCAGCCTCTGTTTAAGACCATATAAGCATTTGCTCTTATCATATTTGAAATTAGGCCTGATAAAGACACTTTTGCTGGCCAAAGCACTACTGGACCCTGCCAGGTCCATTCCTGCCCAGGGCATCCCATTCTGTGACTAAAGCAGCCTCTGTTTAAGACCATATAAGCATTTGCTCTTATCATATTTGAAATTAGGCCTGATAAAGACACTTTTGCTGGCCAAAGCACTACTGGACCCTGCCAGGTCCATTCCTGCCCAGGGCATCCCATTCTGTGACTAAAGCAGCCTCTGTTTAAGACCATATAAGCATTTGCTCTTATCATATTTGAAATTAGGCCTGATAAAGACACTTTTGCTGGCCAAAGCACTACTGGACCCTGCCAGGTCGATTCCTGCCCGGGGCATCCCATTCTGTGACTACAGCAGCCTCTGTTTAAGACCATATAAGCATTTGCTCTTATCATATTTGAAATTAGCCTGATAAAGACACTTTTGCTGGCCAAAGCACTACTGGACCCTGCCAGGTCCATTCCTGCCCAGGGCATCCCATTCTGTGACTAAAGCAGCCTCTGTTTAAGACCATATAAGCATTTGCTCTTATCATATTTGAAATTAGGCCTGATAAAGACACTTTTGCTGGCCAAAGCACTACTGGACCCTGCCAGGTCCATTCCTGCCCGGGGCATCCCATTCTGTGACTACAGCAGCCTCTGTTTAAGACCATATAAGCATTTGCTCTTATCATATTTGAAATTAGCCTGATAAAGACACTTTTGCTGGCCAAAGCACTACTGGACCCTGCAAGGTCCATTCCTGCCCAGGGCATCCCATTCTGTGACTAAAGCAGCCTCTGTTTAAGACCATATAAGCATTTGCTCTTATCATATTTGAAATTAGGCCTGATAAAGACACTTTTGCTGGCCAAAGCACTACTGGACCCTGCCAGGTCCATTCCTGCCCAGGGCATCCCATTCTGTGACTACAGCAGCCTCTGTTTAAGACCATATAAGCATTTGCTCTTATCATATTTGAAATTAGGCCTGATAAAGACACTTTTGCTGGCCAAAGCACTACTGGACCCTGCCAGGTCCATTCCTGCCCAGGGCATCCCATTCTGTGACTACAGCAGCCTCTGTTTAAGACCATATAAGCATTTGCTCTTATCATATTTGAAATTAGCCTGATAAAGACACTTTTGCTGGCCAAAGCACTACTGGACCCTGCCAGCTCGATTCCTGCCCGGGGCATCCCATTCTGTGACTAAAGCAGCCTCTGTTTAAGACCATATAAGCATTTGCTCTTATCATATTTGAAATTAGGCCTGATAAAGACACTTTTGCTGGCCAAAGCACTACTGGACCCTGCCAGGTCCATTCCTGCCCAGGGCATCCCATTCTGTGACTACAGCAGCCTCTGTTTAAGACCATATAAGCATTTGCTCTTATCATATTTGAAATTAGGCCTGATAAAGACACTTTTGCTGGCCAAAGCACTACTGGACCCTGCCAGGTCCATTCCTGCCCGGGGCATCCCATTCTGTGACTACAGCAGCCTCTGTTTAAGACCATATAAGCATTTGCTCTTATCATATTTGAAATTAGCCTGATAAAGACACTTTTGCTGGCCAAAGCACTACTGGACCCTGCCAGGTCCATTCCTGCCCAGGGCATCCCATTCTGTGACTACAGCAGCCTCTGTTTAAGACCATATAAGCATTTGCTCTTATCATATTTGAAATTAGGCCTGATAAAGACACTTTTGCTGGCCAAAGCACTACTGGACCCTGCCAGGTCCATTCCTGCCCGGGGCATCCCATTCTGTGACTACAGCAGCCTCTGTTTAAGACCATATAAGCATTTGCTCTTATCATATTTGAAATTAGGCCTGATAAAGACACTTTTGCTGGCCAAAGCACTACTGGACCCTGCCAGGTCCATTCCTGCCCGGGGCATCCCATTCTGTGACTACAGCAGCCTCTGTTTAAGACCATATAAGCATTTGCTCTTATCATATTTGAAATTAGCCTGATAAAGACACTTTTGCTGGCCAAAGCACTACTGGACCCTGCCAGGTCCATTCCTGCCCAGGGCATCCCATTCTGTGACTAAAGCAGCCTCTGTTTAAGACCATATAAGCATTTGCTCTTATCATATTTGAAATTAGGCCTGATAAAGACACTTTTGCTGGCCAAAGCACTACTGGACCCTGCCAGGTCCATTCCTGCCCGGGGCATCCCATTCTGTGACTACAGCAGCCTCTGTTTAAGACCATATAAGCATTTGCTCTTATCATATTTGAAATTAGGCCTGATAAAGACACTTTTGCTGGCCAAAGCACTACTGGACCCTGCCAGGTCCATTCCTGCCCAGGGCATCCCATTCTGTGACTACAGCAGCCTCTGTTTAAGACCATATAAGCATTTGCTCTTATCATATTTGAAATTAGGCCTGATAAAGACACTTTTGCTGGCCAAAGCACTACTGGACCCTGCCAGGTCCATTCCTGCCCGGGGCATCCCATTCTGTGACTACAGCAGCCTCTGTTTAAGACCATATAAGCATTTGCTCTTATCATATTTGAAATTAGGCCTGATAAAGACACTTTTGCTGGCCAAAGCACTACTGGACCCTGCCAGGTCCATTCCTGCCCAGGGCATCCCATTCTGTGACTACAGCAGCCTCTGTTTAAGACCATATAAGCATTTGCTCTTATCATATTTGAAATTAGGCCTGATAAAGACACTTTTGCTGGCCAAAGCACTACTGGACCCTGCCAGGTCCATTCCTGCCCGGGGCATCCCATTCTGTGACTACAGCAGCCTCTGTTTAAGACCATATAAGCATTTGCTCTTATCATATTTGAAATTAGGCCTGATAAAGACACTTTTGCTGGCCAAAGCACTACTGGACCCTGCCAGGTCCATTCCTGCCCAGGGCATCCCATTCTGTGACTACAGCAGCCTCTGTTTAAGACCATATAAGCATTTGCTCTTATCATATTTGAAATTAGGCCTGATAAAGACACTTTTGCTGGCCAAAGCACTACTGGACCCTGCCAGGTCCATTCCTGCCCGGGGCATCCCATTCTGTGACTACAGCAGCCTCTGTTTAAGACCATATAAGCATTTGCTCTTATCATATTTGAAATTAGCCTGATAAAGACACTTTTGCTGGCCAAAGCACTACTGGACCCTGCCAGGTCCATTCCTGCCCAGGGCATCCCATTCTGTGACTACAGCAGCCTCTGTTTAAGACCATATAAGCATTTGCTCTTATCATATTTGAAATTAGGCCTGATAAAGACACTTTTGCTGGCCAAAGCACTACTGGACCCTGCCAGGTCCATTCCTGCCCGGGGCATCCCATTCTGTGACTACAGCAGCCTCTGTTTAAGACCATATAAGCATTTGCTCTTATCATATTTGAAATTAGGCCTGATAAAGACACTTTTGCTGGCCAAAGCACTACTGGACCCTGCCAGGTCCATTCCTGCCCGGGGCATCCCATTCTGTGACTACAGCAGCCTCTGTTTAAGACCATATAAGCATTTGCTCTTATCATATTTGAAATTAGCCTGATAAAGACACTTTTGCTGGCCAAAGCACTACTGGACCCTGCCAGGTCCATTCCTGCCCAGGGCATCCCATTCTGTGACTAAAGCAGCCTCTGTTTAAGACCATATAAGCATTTGCTCTTATCATATTTGAAATTAGGCCTGATAAAGACACTTTTGCTGGCCAAAGCACTACTGGACCCTGCCAGGTCCATTCCTGCCCGGGGCATCCCATTCTGTGACTACAGCAGCCTCTGTTTAAGACCATATAAGCATTTGCTCTTATCATATTTGAAATTAGCCTGATAAAGACACTTTTGCTGGCCAAAGCACTACTGGACCCTGCCAGGTCCATTCCTGCCCAGGGCATCCCATTCTGTGACTAAAGCAGCCTCTGTTTAAGACCATATAAGCATTTGCTCTTATCATATTTGAAATTAGGCCTGATAAAGACACTTTTGCTGGCCAAAGCACTACTGGACCCTGCCAGGTCCATTCCTGCCCGGGGCATCCCATTCTGTGACTACAGCAGCCTCTGTTTAAGACCATATAAGCATTTGCTCTTATCATATTTGAAATTAGCCTGATAAAGACACTTTTGCTGGCCAAAGCACTACTGGACCCTGCCAGGTCCATTCCTGCCCAGGGCATCCCATTCTGTGACTAAAGCAGCCTCTGTTTAAGACCATATAAGCATTTGCTCTTATCATATTTGAAATTAGGCCTGATAAAGACACTTTTGCTGGCCAAAGCACTACTGGACCCTGCCAGGTCCATTCCTGCCCGGGGCATCCCATTCTGTGACTACAGCAGCCTCTGTTTAAGACCATATAAGCATTTGCTCTTATCATATTTGAAATTAGGCCTGATAAAGACACTTTTGCTGGCCAAAGCACTACTGGACCCTGCCAGGTCGATTCCTGCCCAGGGCATCCCATTCTGTGACTACAGCAGCCTCTGTTTAAGACCATATAAGCATTTGCTCTTATCATATTTGAAATTAGGCCTGATAAAGACACTTTTGCTGGCCAAAGCACTACTGGACCCTGCCAGGTCCATTCCTGCCCAGGGCATCCCATTCTGTGACTAAAGCAGCCTCTGTTTAAGACCATATAAGCATTTGCTCTTATCATATTTGAAATTAGGCCTGATAAAGACACTTTTGCTGGCCAAAGCACTACTGGACCCTGCCAGGTCCATTCCTGCCTAGGGCATCCCATTCTGTGACTAAAGCAGCCTCTGTTTAAGACCATATAAGCATTTGCTCTTATCATATTTGAAATTAGGCCTGATAAAGACACTTTTGCTGGCCAAAGCACTACTGGACCCTGCCAGGTCCGATTCCTGCCCGGGGCATCCCATTCTGTGACTACAGCAGCCTCTGTTTAAGACCATATAAGCATTTGCTCTTATCATATTTGAAATTAGCCTGATAAAGACACTTTTGCTGGCCAAAGCACTACTGGACCCTGCCAGGTCCATTCCTGCCCAGGGCATCCCATTCTGTGACTAAAGCAGCCTCTGTTTAAGACCATATAAGCATTTGCTCTTATCATATTTGAAATTAGGCCTGATAAAGACACTTTTGCTGGCCAAAGCACTACTGGACCCTGCCAGGTCCATTCCTGCCCGGGGCATCCCATTCTGTGACTACAGCAGCCTCTGTTTAAGACCATATAAGCATTTGCTCTTATCATATTTGAAATTAGCCTGATAAAGACACTTTTGCTGGCCAAAGCACTACTGGACCCTGCCAGGTCGATTCCTGCCCGGGGCATCCCATTCTGTGACTAAAGCAGCCTCTGTTTAAGACCATATAAGCATTTGCTCTTATCATATTTGAAATTAGGCCTGATAAAGACACTTTTGCTGGCCAAAGCACTACTGGACCCTGCCAGGTCCATTCCTGCCCAGGGCATCCCATTCTGTGACTACAGCAGCCTCTGTTTAAGACCATATAAGCATTTGCTCTTATCATATTTGAAATTAGGCCTGATAAAGACACTTTTGCTGGCCAAAGCACTACTGGACCCTGCCAGGTCCATTCCTGCCCGGGGCATCCCATTCTGTGACTACAGCAGCCTCTGTTTAAGACCATATAAGCATTTGCTCTTATCATATTTGAAATTAGCCTGATAAAGACACTTTTGCTGGCCAAAGCACTACTGGACCCTGCCAGGTCCATTCCTGCCCAGGGCATCCCATTCTGTGACTACAGCAGCCTCTGTTTAAGACCATATAAGCATTTGCTCTTATCATATTTGAAATTAGGCCTGATAAAGACACTTTTGCTGGCCAAAGCACTACTGGACCCTGCCAGGTCCATTCCTGCCCGGGGCATCCCATTCTGTGACTACAGCAGCCTCTGTTTAAGACCATATAAGCATTTGCTCTTATCATATTTGAAATTAGGCCTGATAAAGACACTTTTGCTGGCCAAAGCACTACTGGACCCTGCCAGGTCCATTCCTGCCCAGGGGCATCCCATTCTGTGACTACAGCAGCCTCTGTTTAAGACCATATAAGCATTTGCTCTTATCATATTTGAAATTAGGCCTGATAAAGACACTTTTGCTGGCCAAAGCACTACTGGACCCTGCCAGGTCCATTCCTGCCCGGGGCATCCCATTCTGTGACTACAGCAGCCTCTGTTTAAGACCATATAAGCATTTGCTCTTATCATATTTGAAATTAGGCCTGATAAAGACACTTTTGCTGGCCAAAGCACTACTGGACCCTGCCAGGTCCATTCCTGCCCAGGGCATCCCATTCTGTGACTACAGCAGCCTCTGTTTAAGACCATATAAGCATTTGCTCTTATCATATTTGAAATTAGGCCTGATAAAGACACTTTTGCTGGCCAAAGCACTACTGGACCCTGCCAGGTCCATTCCTGCCCGGGGCATCCCATTCTGTGACTACAGCAGCCTCTGTTTAAGACCATATAAGCATTTGCTCTTATCATATTTGAAATTAGGCCTGATAAAGACACTTTTGCTGGCCAAAGCACTACTGGACCCTGCCAGGTCCATTCCTGCCCGGGGCATCCCATTCTGTGACTACAGCAGCCTCTGTTTAAGACCATATAAGCATTTGCTCTTATCATATTTGAAATTAGGCCTGATAAAGACACTTTTGCTGGCCAAAGCACTACTGGACCCTGCCAGGTCCATTCCTGCCCAGGGCATCCCATTCTGTGACTACAGCAGCCTCTGTTTAAGACCATATAAGCATTTGCTCTTATCATATTTGAAATTAGGCCTGATAAAGACACTTTTGCTGGCCAAAGCACTACTGGACCCTGCCAGGTCCATTCCTGCCCGGGGCATCCCATTCTGTGACTACAGCAGCCTCTGTTTAAGACCATATAAGCATTTGCTCTTATCATATTTGAAATTAGCCTGATAAAGACACTTTTGCTGGCCAAAGCACTACTGGACCCTGCCAGGTCCATTCCTGCCCAGGGCATCCCATTCTGTGACTACAGCAGCCTCTGTTTAAGACCATATAAGCATTTGCTCTTATCATATTTGAAATTAGGCCTGATAAAGACACTTTTGCTGGCCAAAGCACTACTGGACCCTGCCAGGTCCATTCCTGCCCGGGGCATCCCATTCTGTGACTACAGCAGCCTCTGTTTAAGACCATATAAGCATTTGCTCTTATCATATTTGAAATTAGGCCTGATAAAGACACTTTTGCTGGCCAAAGCACTACTGGACCCTGCCAGGTCCATTCCTGCCCAGGGCATCCCATTCTGTGACTACAGCAGCCTCTGTTTAAGACCATATAAGCATTTGCTCTTATCATATTTGAAATTAGGCCTGATAAAGACACTTTTGCTGGCCAAAGCACTACTGGACCCTGCCAGGTCCATTCCTGCCCGGGGCATCCCATTCTGTGACTACAGCAGCCTCTGTTTAAGACCATATAAGCATTTGCTCTTATCATATTTGAAATTAGGCCTGATAAAGACACTTTTGCTGGCCAAAGCACTACTGGACCCTGCCAGGTCCATTCCTGCCCAGGGGCATCCCATTCTGTGACTAAAGCAGCCTCTGTTTAAGACCATATAAGCATTTGCTCTTATCATATTTGAAATTAGGCCTGATAAAGACACTTTTGCTGGCCAAAGCACTACTGGACCCTGCCAGGTCCATTCCTGCCCGGGGCATCCCATTCTGTGACTACAGCAGCCTCTGTTTAAGACCATATAAGCATTTGCTCTTATCATATTTGAAATTAGGCCTGATAAAGACACTTTTGCTGGCCAAAGCACTACTGGACCCTGCCAGGTCCATTCCTGCCCAGGGGCATCCCATTCTGTGACTACAGCAGCCTCTGTTTAAGACCATATAAGCATTTGCTCTTATCATATTTGAAATTAGGCCTGATAAAGACACTTTTGCTGGCCAAAGCACTACTGGACCCTGCCAGGTCCATTCCTGCCCGGGGCATCCCATTCTGTGACTACAGCAGCCTCTGTTTAAGACCATATAAGCATTTGCTCTTATCATATTTGAAATTAGGCCTGATAAAGACACTTTTGCTGGCCAAAGCACTACTGGACCCTGCCAGGTCCATTCCTGCCCGGGGCATCCCATTCTGTGACTACAGCAGCCTCTGTTTAAGACCATATAAGCATTTGCTCTTATCATATTTGAAATTAGGCCTGATAAAGACACTTTTGCTGGCCAAAGCACTACTGGACCCTGCCAGGTCCATTCCTGCCCAGGGCATCCCATTCTGTGACTAAAGCAGCCTCTGTTTAAGACCATATAAGCATTTGCTCTTATCATATTTGAAATTAGGCCTGATAAAGACACTTTTGCTGGCCAAAGCACTACTGGACCCTGCCAGGTCCATTCCTGCCCGGGGCATCCCATTCTGTGACTACAGCAGCCTCTGTTTAAGACCATATAAGCATTTGCTCTTATCATATTTGAAATTAGGCCTGATAAAGACACTTTTGCTGGCCAAAGCACTACTGGACCCTGCCAGGTCCATTCCTGCCCAGGGCATCCCATTCTGTGACTACAGCAGCCTCTGTTTAAGACCATATAAGCATTTGCTCTTATCATATTTGAAATTAGGCCTGATAAAGACACTTTTGCTGGCCAAAGCACTACTGGACCCTGCCAGGTCCATTCCTGCCCGGGGCATCCCATTCTGTGACTACAGCAGCCTCTGTTTAAGACCATATAAGCATTTGCTCTTATCATATTTGAAATTAGGCCTGATAAAGACACTTTTGCTGGCCAAAGCACTACTGGACCCTGCCAGGTCCATTCCTGCCCAGGGCATCCCATTCTGTGACTACAGCAGCCTCTGTTTAAGACCATATAAGCATTTGCTCTTATCATATTTGAAATTAGGCCTGATAAAGACACTTTTGCTGGCCAAAGCACTACTGGACCCTGCCAGGTCCATTCCTGCCCGGGCATCCCATTCTGTGACTACAGCAGCCTCTGTTTAAGACCATATAAGCATTTGCTCTTATCATATTTGAAATTAGGCCTGATAAAGACACTTTTGCTGGCCAAAGCACTACTGGACCCTGCCAGGTCCATTCCTGCCCAGGGCATCCCATTCTGTGACTACAGCAGCCTCTGTTTAAGACCATATAAGCATTTGCTCTTATCATATTTGAAATTAGGCCTGATAAAGACACTTTTGCTGGCCAAAGCACTACTGGACCCTGCCAGGTCCATTCCTGCCCAGGGCATCCCATTCTGTGACTACAGCAGCCTCTGTTTAAGACCATATAAGCATTTGCTCTTATCATATTTGAAATTAGGCCTGATAAAGACACTTTTGCTGGCCAAAGCACTACTGGACCCTGCCAGGTCCATTCCTGCCCAGGGGCATCCCATTCTGTGACTACAGCAGCCTCTGTTTAAGACCATATAAGCATTTGCTCTTATCATATTTGAAATTAGGCCTGATAAAGACACTTTTGCTGGCCAAAGCACTACTGGACCCTGCCAGGTCCATTCCTGCCCAGGGCATCCCATTCTGTGACTAAAGCAGCCTCTGTTTAAGACCATATAAGCATTTGCTCTTATCATATTTGAAATTAGGCCTGATAAAGACACTTTTGCTGGCCAAAGCACTACTGGACCCTGCCAGGTCCATTCCTGCCCGGGGCATCCCATTCTGTGACTACAGCAGCCTCTGTTTAAGACCATATAAGCATTTGCTCTTATCATATTTGAAATTAGGCCTGATAAAGACACTTTTGCTGGCCAAAGCACTACTGGACCCTGCCAGGTCGATTCCTGCCCAGGGCATCCCATTCTGTGACTACAGCAGCCTCTGTTTAAGACCATATAAGCATTTGCTCTTATCATATTTGAAATTAGGCCTGATAAAGACACTTTTGCTGGCCAAAGCACTACTGGACCCTGCCAGGTCCATTCCTGCCCAGGGCATCCCATTCTGTGACTAAAGCAGCCTCTGTTTAAGACCATATAAGCATTTGCTCTTATCATATTTGAAATTAGGCCTGATAAAGACACTTTTGCTGGCCAAAGCACTACTGGACCCTGCCAGGTCCATTCCTGCCCAGGGCATCCCATTCTGTGACTAAAGCAGCCTCTGTTTAAGACCATATAAGCATTTGCTCTTATCATATTTGAAATTAGGCCTGATAAAGACACTTTTGCTGGCCAAAGCACTACTGGACCCTGCCAGGTCCATTCCTGCCCGGGGCATCCCATTCTGTGACTACAGCAGCCTCTGTTTAAGACCATATAAGCATTTGCTCT